>JARWLC010000011.1:90226962-90826962 GCA_033318265.1 Phyllotis vaccarum
TAGGCACTTGCGTTTAGGACAGTCAGCTTCTTTGACCCTGCTTAAAACAAAGACAAAATCCCTACATCCTAGGTGGTTAAGGGCTCAAATGGCATGATTATGTGTGGTCCTAATGTTCTTCCAACTCCAGGGTCCTGTGCCTTGCTTCGTGGGGGATTGCCATTATCTGCCTGCCAGAGGATAGTAGGGTGATCCATCTTATTAGAGTGTTTTCTTTTCTGAATTGACACTCTTAAAGGATTTTTAAAGGAGTCTTAGGCACCTAGTAAGCTCTTTCACACCAAGTGGGCTTAACTCTGGAGTGAAGTCTTACACCTGGTGCGGTCAGTGTGGTGCTAAGCAGGTGCCTGGAACTTCCCGTGTCCCTGTAGTGTTGGGGATCTGCCCCCAGCAAGGTATGTATATGGATGGACACAGATGATGTGGTGCATGTGAGTTGTGCTTCTATTCAAGGTATACTCGCCTATGCCTACTCATCTGCATGCAGGGACAGACTGGGAAGCATATATGTAAGCATGTCTGTGTAACTGCTTTCATGAGTATCCCTCTGGATACTTCTCTGGGTTGGACTCTAAAGGTTAGGATGAGGATAAGCCAGGATGCTGGTGGATCCCCCTATGCGGGAACCAAGTTTGCGTGTGGTCCTCCTAGCTTTTGGGAGTGAAGCTGAATCCATGGACGTTCCAGGTCTTTCATAGTGTAATAGCCAAGCATATGGATTCCCAATGCTATTAGCAAGAAAATAAGGGGGAGAGAGGTAGGTTACAGGAGACTTGATGTTTCCAAGAATGACAAAAGTCTTGTCATAGAGGGTTATTTATTTATTTATTTATTTATTTATTTATTTATTTTCTAAGCAGGGTCTTTCTAAGTAAGTAAGTAGCTTGCCTCTGTCTCCCAAGTGTGGGAATTTCAGGTTTGTGATGCCCAGGCCTTCCTACATCTAAGAGAGTGCTTTACTCAGAGCCATACTCCCCATCCATCCTTGCTGGTTTTCATCGCCTCTTATTTTTCCTGTTTTTTTTTGAGATATAGCACATATACTATGAATACATATTAAGCATACAACTAACTATACACTCATTCACGACCTTTCTGGGTTTGGTAGAAATGGAATTCAAGGCCTTATGCATGCTACCACTGAACTACGCCTCAAGCATCATCATACAGTTTTTGAACAGAAATGTAAGGGAGTCTTCTCCTCCAGAGACTAAGGCAGGAGGTTTGCAAGTTCAAGGCTACAGAATGAGTTCCAAATTAGCCTGGGCAACCTAGTGATTCTCTGTCTCAAAATAAAAAGAGAGCTGTGGGTGTAGCTCAGTGACAGAGCATTTGCCTAGCATGTTTGCGGTCCTAAGTTCAATTCCTGGGACTGCAGAACTATAAAATGAATCAAATGGTAAGATAAAGAAATAGGTGGAGGACTTGCCTCGGTGATGCTTACCTGCATAGTGAAGGGACTGGGTTCTTTTTTTGTTTTTTGAAACAGGGTCTCATTATGTAGCACTGGATGTCCTGGAAATCACTGTGTAGACTCGGCTGGCCTCAAACTCACAGAGATCTGCCTGCTTCTGCCTCCCAAGTACTGGGTTCTAATCCCAGTATGGCAAAAATACCAAAACTAACCAATCAAAACACCATAAACCAATAACCCCCCCTAAAAGATATAAAGGATTCTATCCCAGCTCCGTTCTCCAGCAACCTGTGGTCCTCCGGGAGAGGGAACACCAAGGGGAGTATCTTGAATCTTCTGTTGGGCAGGTTGTTTTTCCTCTGGTCTTGGCTTGGTAGTGTTTGAATTTTTAAAATATTTATACTGGGGTTTACATACACAGGGCATTATAAGCCTTTGTGCCAAGAGCTTCTAAAGGTTGCTATCCCTGTGAGTATCACCAATTTTGGAACCTTGGTCACCAGCCCTAGCCTCCAGGAGACACACATACACCTGTTCAGAATCAGGGTATAGGAAAGAGGCCTATAAACAGTCCCTACAAAATAGAAAAGGCTCACAATTTGAGAATGTTGCATGAGGTCATTTTGTGGGAGCTTTCTGCTTTGAGAGTATCTCATTTGGACAATGAGTCTATTGACTACGTTCTTTGGGTCTTGAGGGCTGTCAGGTAGTATTTAAAAATCATTGGCTTTGAAATTAAACTATTTAGGCCTGAATCGTGCAATTTACTAAGTGTAAGGCCCGGGGCAATTCCTCAAACTTCTTAGCCTCTGTTTCCTTGTCTGTACAGTGGGTATGAAGATAGTGCCTGTATAATGAGGTTGTGGTGAGGTGTAACTCACAGGAGGCATGTAAATGACATTGTAGCAATGAGTCTGGCATGTGGCAACACTCCATTAAATGACAGTGTCACTGCACGCCATCATTATTAGATTGTGTCAAAGAATGCTTAGTGGGAGCAGCTGGTGAAGAGGACCTGAGGACCATGAGGATTCACATGTGTGAATTTTGGCCTGGAGGGGCTGAGGGGCGCTGTACACACGTGTCCTTATCTCCTGAGTCACAGAATGTTCAGTGCCATACTTTGTGTCTTTGATGGCAGACTGTGGGAGGTGGGCCCTCCCCCACCGTGCCACCCTTCTGCTTCTCTTCCCTTGCTCTGAAAAGAGAAGTAAGTGAGTTCCCCCAAGGGGTCGGCCGCGCCCCTTCCTGTCTCCGCCCTCCTGACTGCTCCAGGCCAGTAGAGTGGCAGCCCGGTGGCAGGACAGCAGGTTGGGGTTGTAAGAGGCTTGGGCTCTTAGAGCCTGGCTTGAGGCTCAGCCCTAGAATTCCCCCACCTGCCCAGACAGGCTGCTCCCTCCACATTCTCTGCAGCCAATTCAGCAAGAGCCCCAGGATGGTGAGGTAAGGGCCTGAGACTCATGGAGGTAGTGGGTGGCCTGGTACCCTGGGGACGTTATCTCACCGTCCTGTGCACCTTTAGGTGGTTTCATCGAGACCTCAGTGGGCCTGATGCAGAGACCCTGCTCAAGGGCCGGGGAGTCCCTGGAAGCTTCCTGGCTCGGCCCAGTCGCAAGAACCAGGGTGACTTCTCCCTTTCGGTCAGGTGGGTAGCCCTCCTGGTGATTTGGCAGCTCATTGTGTGGGTCCTGAGCACTCTTCGGTTCCCCGGGTTGCATTGCCTCTTCATGTTGTATCGCTTCCCTTGAGGCCCTACCTGTGGCCCTACTGTGTTGCCATACACTTGGTGTTCACTCCATTCATGTGTGCTTTTGCATCCAGGCGCCTCAGCCTGTCCCCAAGCTCATCCCACTTCTGCACCTTTACCTGGGACCTCACTCCCTGGTGCCTTGCAGGGTAGATGACCAGGTGACCCATATTCGGATCCAGAACTCGGGGGACTTCTATGACTTGTATGGAGGGGAGAAGTTTGCTACGTTGACGGAGCTGGTGGAGTATTATACTCAGCAGCAGGGCATCCTTCAGGACCGAGATGGCACCATCATCCACCTCAAGTACCCATTGAACTGCTCAGACCCCACCAGCGAGAGGTGAGTGGCATTGCAGGCTTGCCTTCTCCCTTGAGATAGGTGTAAAGGAGGTGTGCGTGCAGGCCAGATGACCTGCTCACAGTCCATCCCACATCCTCCATCTTCTGCCCCTGCTCTGTTTCAGTGCTCTAAGCCCCTTTCCTCTATACCTGACAACTCCCATAACTAACCAACCCCCTGTCCCCTGAGGAAACAAGAGAAGGGTTCCCCTTGCCTTTCTGCAGGACTCCTGCTGCCTAGCAACCTGGTCCTGAGAGTGACAGTGAGGCCACCCCTTGTGGCTGGTGTTTTCCATCGGGTTGGCCCTACTACTAGAAAGCTCTTCCTTCTATGGACCTGCGTTGCAGTCCCCCAGCCCTCCACAGTCTGGCCCTCTTAGGTACCCGTATTAGTAAGGTCTTGGAGGTCCACAGTATTGTGGTACTTAGGGCTTTATCTCAGGAACACAGTGAGGATGGGGCTGCAGAGCTTTCATGAAGCATTGATGCGGTCACAGGTATAGAGAGGGGTGAGAAGGCCCAGGCTGACCTGGCTCAAAACACACTTGGGATTATCCCCCACTAGTGCTGCAAAGTCATGGCCCCCGTCACTGGGCTGCCTGTTCCCATGTGGTCTCCCCAGAGTGGGTGCAAGAAGAAGGCATATAGATGTTTCTCATATATTGTCCCTCAGCTGTTCAGCATAGTCACCAAACAGATCCTATTAAAGGGCAGTGGGATAACATTAGGTGGTTCTCATGGACTTCTGGGTCCATGCCAGCTTGTTCTTGTTCTGTGTTTGCGAATTTACTGTTGAAATGATTCTGAACCTTGCCTCCTCCCCTCCAAACCCTCTGCTGAAGCCTGAACTTGTACTTTGCCACTGAGCTACTTCCCAGCAGGTTTTAGTCTTTTTTTTTTTTTTTTTTTTAATTTGTGCCCACAAACTTAGCTCAATGTTTGTATTTAAGTTACTGATTATAACTTAGAGCTGGAGGCTTAAGGTCTGTGGGGCAGTTGGTAGAATGCTTGCCTAGCATGAGTTAAGCCCTGGGTTTGATTCCCTCATTGCATAAACCTGCTGTGGTGGCATACGCTTACAGTCCCAGGCAGAGACAGGAAGACCAGAAGTTCAAGTTCATCCTCAACTACATAGCAATTTTGAAGCCAGCCTGGGGCTACATAAAACCCTGACTTAAAAAAAAAAAAAAAACAAAAAAAACTAAACAAACGAAAACATAGAAGCTGAAAGACTGGAGTAAAAACTTCTGTGGCCCACCTCTGGAGATCCCTTCCCAGCCATGCTTCTCTTCTTTGAAGGCTTTCTTCTTCTGGTGCTGAAAAGAAAGAGAGGGTATACCTCATGCTGTCTCCCCCTCCACACACACCCCGCCACCTGCCACACTCAGGGTGGTCAGGCCTCTCAGATTCTCCTTTACCTCATAGTCTTTCCTTCATCTGTCTCAGGATCTGCTCAGCTAGACCAACTATGGCGGTAGAAACTGCAGCTGGTATGTTCACTGTGATATGGAGACAGTGGGAGCTGTGGGTGTCAGGGAGCAGGACAGGACCCGGAAGGGAAAACTGGTGTGTGGGGAAGCCTGCCACACTACATGGATGATACACCACTGAGAGGGGGTTGTGGATGACCAACTAGAAGCTCAGTCTCACATCTCAGCCTAGGGTGTATAGGAGCCAATACCCCTTGCCCCACCTCTTCTGGGAAATTTGCATCTGTCCCCTCAATAGTGAACTCTTCTGTCTGTGGTCAGTTCACATTTGCATGGAGACTTCCTCATCCTGTCCTTGAGGGAAGAGGCTGCGCCCCTTTATATTGCTTGGGGGTCCTGGCCTGTCCCTGAGGCAGGCTGGGATGGCCCATGAGTCCTGGGTTGGGGTAGAAGCTGCTAAAGGGTCCTAATCTATGGTGTCTTCTGGGCAGAGTCAAGAAGGATCAGTACTGAGTCCTGCCCCGCCCCCATCCTTGCGGTTGGAAAATGCTGCCCCCCCCCTCTGTCCCTGAGCTGAGGAAACCTCACAACCTCACTTCTCACTCTCTCCCCAGAAGGAGTTTTGTGTTTTTTCCATCACGTGGTTTCCTGTGGGGCTAGGCATTGTGGGGTTACAGTTTCCTCCTGGGAAGGGGTGCTTCACTTCACGGAATGGTCCTTAGTTCTGCTTTCTGCCCTGCAGCCCCTCAGAGCCCCTTGAGGACCTTTGAACTCTGATTCCCCTTCAGTCATATCATCCTGAGCTCCCTGGAACCCTGAAACTAGTCTCCTCAGTGGCCTGTTTGCCCCTCGGCATCCCAGTGTCCGGTGTCGTGTGTCCCCCCCCACATCCCCGCCATTCCTGACTTCTGTCTCTTCTAGCACCCAGTGTGCTCTCTGTGGTTTGCATCCATCCATCTACACTTTACTATCCCTCCTTCAACCCAGGCCAAGTCTCACCGGGACCCTTCTTTTTGTCACTGCGAATATTGCTTGCCTGTTTGTTGTAACAGCTGGAAGAGGCTTTAGGTTCCCTAGACCCCCTCCCTCCCTCCCTCCCTCCCTCCCTCCCTCCCTCCCTCCCTCCCTCCCTCCCTTCCTTCTTTCTCCCTTTCTTTCTGGTGCTGGGGATGGAACCCAGGGTCTTCCGTGTTCTGCTAAGCTGAAGCCTCAGTCTCCATGGTCAAGGTGTGCACGTGTGTGCTTAGCCTCTGGCTTCTTATTGTAAAGTAGTGAGATGGAAATCTCAGCTTTTGTTTTGTTTCCTTGTTTAAAAACGATTTGGTACCTTTTCTTGTGTGTCTTAGTGTCTGAGAGATCAGAGGGCAGCCTGTCATAGTTAGTTATCTACCTCTACCGTGCGGGTCCTGGGGATCGAACTTGGGTTGTGGGGCCTGATAGCAAACACTTTTACCTTTGCCATCTCACACAAAGCACCTTCTTTTCTTTCTTCCTCTTTCCCTCCCTCCCTCCCTCCCTCCCTTCCTTCCTTCCTTCTTTCCAACTCACTCTGTGGACCAGACTGTCCTTAAACTCACAGAAATCTGCCTGCCTCTTTCTCAGTGTGCTGGAGTTCGCCACCACTGCCCGGCTCTGATCTTTCTTTTTTTGAGACAGAATCTTATTCTGTAGCTCACTCTGGCTTGGAACTCACTATGTAGACCAGGCTAGCCTCAAACTGACAGTCATCCTCTCCTCTTGTCTCTGACAACTCAGGGCTGGAATTATTGGTGTGTGTTACCATGCCTAGCTGTTCGTTTTGTTTTTGAGACAGGATCTTCTTACTTTGTAGCTCAAGCTAGTCCGAAATTTACCACGTAGAGCAGGCTGGCTTCATTAGAGGCAGTTCAGCCTACTGAATGCTGGCATTATAAATGTGAGCTAGGGCCACATGGAAAAACCCTGCCTGGAAAATATATATAAATAAATAAAAGTGAGACATCATAATCCAGCTATTTATTTATAGAAGTAGGTAGGTTTTTTTGTTTGTTTGAGACAGGGCTTTTCTGTGTAGCCCTGGCTGTCCTGGAACTCACTCTGTAGACCAGGCTGGCCTCAGAGATCCTCCTGCTTCTGCCTCCCGGGTGCCAAGATTCAAGGTATGTGCCACCACATAGATCATGCTGGCATCAAATTCACTACATTCTCATGTCTCCTGAGGAGCTGGGATTCTAGCCGGAAGCCTGGCTTCTTCTTCAGCTTTTTGTGAGTAAAAGTGGAATGTAAATGTAATGGTAGATTTGGATTTGAAAACTTGTAGCTCAGGCCTGGCAGGTGTTGTACTCACTTTGGGGCTTGGACACCATCTTTTCAACATCCTAGGTGGTACCATGGCCACATGTCAGGAGGGCAGGCAGAGTCACTGCTGCAGGCCAAGGGTGAGCCCTGGACATTTCTTGTGCGTGAGAGTCTCAGCCAGCCTGGTGATTTCGTGTTGTCTGTGCTCAACGACCAGCCCAAAGCTGGCCCAGGTTCCCCGCTCAAAGTCACTCACATCAAGGTTATGTGTGAGGTAAGTCAGCTGGGCTGCGGGGAAGGCCTCATGTCAGAACTTTCATCGGGAGCTGTTGGGAGAGTCTTTATGGGTTGGATTTAAGACTGGGGGTGCCAGGAGGGGGACTCAGCCCTGAGAGGGGGTCCTACTTCATGTCCTTCAGGGTGGACGCTATACTGTGGGTGGCTCAGAGACCTTTGACAGCCTCACAGACCTGGTAGAACACTTCAGGAAGACAGGGATTGAGGAGGCCTCAGGGGCCTTTGTCTATCTGAGGCAGGTGAGGAGCCAACCTGCTTGCCTCTTCCCTTTCCCTGAGCCATCGGAGATGTGGGCTTCTGAGGTTTCTCAGCCACTGACTTCCTGCCTTCCCTCACCCCAGCCTTACTATGCCACGCGGGTAAATGCAGCAGACATCGAGAACCGGGTCTTGGAACTGAATAAGAAGCAGGAGTCAGAGGATACAGCCAAGGCCGGCTTCTGGGAGGAGTTTGAGGTGTGTGCTGGGGTCAGTGGAGCTGGGATAGCTGAGGCCTTCTTTATGTGCCTCTGACAAGGCCCTGACCTATGGCCTCTCCACCTGTGGATATGCCTGGGGCGGGGGCTCAGTTTTCCCACATTTCAGAGTCTGCAAAAGCAGGAGGTAAAAAACCTGCACCAGCGCCTAGAAGGGCAGCGGCCGGAGAATAAAAGCAAGAATCGCTATAAGAACATCCTTCCCTGTGAGCACCACAGCCTTCCCAGACTCCTACCCCCTCCATCCTTTGCTCAAAAGGTCACCTCCCTACTGCCCAGCCTTTTCACTTTCCAAGAGCCTCCCCACTGCTACCAGGCATAATCCCTGCCCTGCCACCTTCCTGCTCACTAAGCCATTGCCCCCACCGCAGCCACATTTGTCTCTGCCTACTGTCCTATCCTCTGTGAGTCTATGCTTTGGGGACAAGAACAGCTGTTAGCTTGGGAAGGGTCTGCCCCAGGGTATGGCTCAAGCTGTTTCTTCTTTGCCCACACCAGTTGACCACAGCCGAGTGATCCTGCAGGGACGTGACAGTAACATCCCTGGGTCTGACTACATCAATGCCAACTATGTCAAGGTGAGTTGGGAGCAGACGCTGGTCTCTGAGAGCTCCCTGTGTCTTGGGGCCCACTGCTACAGTGCCTCTGGGAAAAGCTGGAGCTGGTATCTTGGAGAGGGGTGATGATGGTGTGGTTATAACCTATGCCCAGTGATTCACAGTCCTGGGATGGACTTACATCCTGGGATTCACTCTCTGTCCTTGCATCTAGAACCAGTTGTTAGGTCCTGATGAGAACTCCAAGACCTACATCGCCAGCCAGGGCTGTCTGGAGACCACAGTTAATGACTTTTGGCAGATGGTCTGGCAGGAGAACACCCGAATCATCGTCATGACCACCAGAGAGGTGGAGAGAGGCCGGGTAGGGTAAAACCTCACCTAATTGACCCTACATTTTTCTTCTCATCCCTTGTTCACCACCATGAGCCAGTAGTAAGATCAGGGGTTTTTGAGATGGCTCAGGGGGTTAAACAAGACTGCTGCCAAGCCTGACATCCTAAGTTCAGTCCCCGGGACCCACATGGTACAAGGCGAGAACTGACTTCTGCAAGTTGTTCCATGACTGCCATAGGCATGCTGTAGCACATAGGTACCCATACATGTACATTCACACAGACATCCAATTTTATGGATGTACATACATAGACATAGACACACCTCAGTGTCAAAGGCCCAGTGCTTTTTGGGAAACTGAGGCCTGAGATAAAGCCTCCACTATGTACTATGACACCCAACCCTCCTGAGTTTCAGATGCGCTGGTATTGATTGATATAGCCCAGTGGCAGAACATTTGCCCAGTAAAGAAGCCCTGGGTTCTATCCTCGGCACCACAAAAGTCTCTGGTGTGTCCCAGGGCAAAAGTTCTTCCTCATCCCCTTCTCAAGTCTCTTTTAGTTAGCCCCTCCCCAGCAGGCAAGAGCCCCTTTGTGCAGTGGGAAGATTTCCTGTCAGAAGCACATGGCATCCAACTGCTCTCTTTGAAAACCCTTCTGTGGCTCCCAGTTGCTTCTAGGGTGAAGGGAGCTAGCTGTCCACCAAGCCTGGTGGCTTTTCCCCAATTGTCATGCTTCTCTGGAATGCACATTGCCTCTGTTGGTCTAGGTGTCAGGCTTCTGAAGGCACTGGCTCAGTTTTTGCTAGGAAATGGCTCTCCTGGACCTTCACACCTCACAGACTCCAGTTTGGAGTGTTCAGATACTTCCTCCTCTGTGAGGCTGCCCTGCATTGCCTCCATAACCCCGTGGAAGAATGTGCTCCTTCCCTAGCCCGCTCCTGAGACATGCTCTGTCTGCCTCTGTTACCTGTCTATGTGTCACTCTGTGTCCTAGGACATGGACAGTGTCTGACTTGGTCTTCTGGTTTCTACAGTGCTAGGGATAGGATTCCCAGCATTGATCATGCTAAACACATGGTGCCTTCGCTGAACTGTGTTCACTATTTCTGCCTCTTACTTGAGTTTGAACCATCACTCGGTTGGTCATTGACTGGATTATAAGGTTAGGTAGTTGATGAGGTCCTGTATAGTAGTGGTTAGCCTGAGGCCAGACCCTAGGTCTGATTCTGAGTGGGCTCATCCATCTTTTAACAAATATCCAGTTCAGGGATGCGGAGAAGGCTCAGTTGTTAAGCATTTGCCATGAGTTCAAATCCTTAGAAACTCTTGTCCTTTATGGGTGGGCAGAGGGGCTTACCCACAATTCCAGCTTTGGAAGAAGGATACAAGTTGGCTAGTAAGACTTGCCATATTGGTGAGCTCTGGGTTTGATTAAGACACTTTGCCTCAATGAATAAGGTGGCAGAGTGATGGAGGATGGCTCCCAGGATCATTCTGGTGCTTCCACATATATACCATCCCTCTACCTTTGTACCTATACCCATGTGCAGAAAGCCTCTGTGCTTTATCTCTGCCCGCCTCTCTTTTCAGAACAAATGTGTCCTATACTGGCCAGAGGTGGGCACTCAGCGAGTCTATGGACTCTACTCTGTGACCAACTGTGGAGAACATGACACAGCAGAATTCAAACTTCGCACTTTACAGATCTCCCCACTGGACAATGTGAGTGTCCCCAGGAGTCTCTCCTTAAGCTTTTTCCCTAGCCTGGGTGGTGGGTGGTACAAGGATATTGTGTAGAAACAGGAGGCATTGACTCTGTGTCCTTGACCTAGGGGGACCTGGTTCGGGAGATATGGCACTACCAGTACCTGAGCTGGCCTGACCATGGGGTTCCCAGTGAGCCTGGGGGTGTCCTCAGCTTCCTGGACCAGATCAACCAGCGACAGGAACGTTTGCCTCATGCAGGGCCCATCATTGTGCATTGCAGGTGAGAGGGATAACATGGAGATAGTGTAAAAAAACAGAAATAAAACAAAACCCCCAGCAGCTGGGGGCTGTTGATGGCACAGAGGACCTGGTTTGATTCCCAGAACCTACATGTTGATGTGTGACCATCTATAACTTCAGTTCCGGGGGATTTAACACTCCCTTATAACCTACATGGGCACTGCATGCACAAGGTGTACAGACATACATGTAGGCAGAACACCCACACGGATAAAATTAGAGTAACAGCTGGGAAGTGAACAGTCCTGTCAGCAGCATGGAGAGGGGCTCACCGGATGCCTTTCCTCACCCACAGTTTCTTCTGGGCTCCCTCACTACTCCAGACCTGTGTGTGGGCCTGGCTGTGGGTGGACCTGGCTTGAAGCAGCCTCATTGTTGGTCAGTGGCCTTGTGTGATTTCCCCAGGGGCCTTGCTGGTGAAGCTGCCTTGTCCCCAATGCCAGATCGAGAAACTGGCTCTGCAACTGGTCTGTCTAGTTACCGGCAGTTAGCAGGGGAGACTGGCTGTAGGTAGGGTCCAGATCTGGCCCGGCAGTTAGCAGGGGAGACTGGCTGTAGGTAGGGTCCAGATCTGGCCAGGCAGTTAGCAGGGGAGACTGGCTGTAGGTAGGGTCCAGATCTGGCCCTTTTGTATTCTTTCTCGGCCCTACTCAGCCAATGTCTTTGCCATTTGTGACTCTGTGGCTAGCAGAGGGGAGGTTGGCAGAGGGGACAGAGGTCCTACAAATGAGCCTCTGCAGGGGGCCTTGGCCTGGCTGGTGGGGAACAGTGACAGCAGGTAAGGGATCTTGGACAGAGAGGCCACTTGCTGATCATTAGCTGTGTGGTCTTGGACAAGTTACCTAACTTCTCTGACCCTTGGATTTCTTTACTCGCTGCTCATTTCTGGGCATGATGGCGTATACCTATAATCTAGCATTTGGGAGACCGAGACAGGAGGGTCATGAATGAATTCTAGCCCTATAAGGCCTCTCTCCCTCCCTTCCTTCCTCTCTTTCTAGACAGGACTTCTTTGTGTAATGGCTCTGGCTGTCCTGGAACTCACTTTGTAGACCAGGCTGGCCTCAAACTCACAGGGATCTGCCTGGCAGATCTACAGTGGGCATCTTAAAAAAAAAGTTTTGTGTGTATCCATGTATCTGTGCTTGTGTGTGTGTGTCTATGTATATATATCTGTACATATGTCTTTGTGTTTATGTGTATATCTGTGTGTCTGGGTGTGTGTGTGTGTATCTGTGTGTGTTTGTATGTTGTGTGCTTATGTGTATATCTGTGTGTCTGTGTGTATGTATATCTGTGTCTGGGTGTGTGTGTATATATATATCTGTGTGTGTATGTGTGTTGTATGTTTATGTATTTATCTGTGTGTCTGTGTGTGTTGTGTGTTTATATGTATATCTGTGTGTGTTTGTGTGTTGTGTGTATCTCTGTGTGTGTTTTGTATATCTCTGTGTGTGTGTTTGTGTGTATCTCTGTGTGTGTTTTGTATATCTCTGTGTGTGTTTCTGTGTAGCACTGATGACTCTGTATATATAGTCTGGGGAAACAGGAACCAGTTCTGTCCTCCTTCCTCCCCTGTGGAAGCTTCAGATGTCTTCTTCCCTACTAACAACTGTCCTGCAACTGGGCTTGGGGTGTCTTGGGTGTCAAGCTCCACAGCACTCTACAATCCTGGGGACAGCTCATCCCCAAGACTACCTCTCTGCTGCCCCTCCTCCATTCACATACTTCTTGAAATCACCAAGGCCTTTATTTAGAAATTACAGGAAGGAAGTGGTATGGGGGGGTTATTTTTGACAACCTGGGTTTGAAATTAGCTAAATTTACAGTACTAGCCGCATGGACCAGGCTGTAGGCAGGGCTGGGGTCTGTACCATCTGCCTGCTCAGGGTGGGGGAGGTGGGGGATGGGGGGGCATAGGAGAAGGGAGACATGCCACTGCACTTTCTCTACTGAGTGTGTCCTGGGCCAGTCCCTACCTTTTGTCATGTAGAAAGGAAATAACACCCCCATCCCCGTGTGTGTGTGTGTGTGTGTGTGTGTGTGTGTGTGTGTGTGTGTGTGTGTGTGTGTGTGTGTGTGTGAGAGAGAGAGAGAGAGAGAGAGAGAGAGAGAGAGAGAGAGAGAGAGAGAGAGAGAGAGAGAGACTCTATGTGGTTCAATGGCCTGGATCTTGCTAGGTAGACCAGGCTGGCCTCAAATGCACAGAGGTCCACTTCTGTCTGCCTCCTGGGTACTGGACTTAACCCACCAGGCTCTCCACCTTATTTTTTGAGACAGGGTCTCTCACTGAACCTGGAGCTCATCACTTCAGCTAGGTTGACTGGCCAATGAGCTAGTCTAACCCCCTGGTATTGGGGTTATATGGCCTCTGTACCTGGCCTTTTTGTGTGTACTGGGGATTTGAAATCAGGTTCTCATGCTTGCATGATAGTCACTCAGCCATCATGTCCGTCCCATCTTGTAACTGTTTTGTGTGTGTGTGTGTTTTTATATAGACCAGGCTGGCCTCCTAGGTGCTTCTTCTTTTTTTTTAATTTTTTTTTATTTTTTTATTTTTTGTCTTTTTGAGGCAGGGTGTCTCTGTGTAGCCTTGGTTATCCTGGAACTAGCTCTGTAGACCAGGTTGGCCTTGAACTCATAGAGATCTGCTTGCTTCTGCTTCCTGAATGCTGGGATTAAAGGTCTGCTCCACCACTGACCGCACTCCAAATGTAACTCTTAAAGGCTAGAACTGGGGGAAGCCCGGGTACAGGAGCAGGCAGGACAATGGTAGGGTGTAGAGTTCAATTCCTCCACGGGACGAGGCTATCCATCAGCTGGGAGATGTGAGGAGTGGGAGCAGGAAGTGGATAATAAATGCTGGGAAGGAGGGAAATGGTATCTGTATCCCAAAACAGGACCTGTTTGTTTATCCTGTGACTGGGGCAGAAGGTGGATGCAGAGGTGGGCATACACCCACTTTGCTGGCCTAATGACCTGTATACAAGGCTGGAGCCTTAGGCTCTTTATGCCTTGCCTAATGCTGGGGTTAACCCCTGGACTTCCCATTTCCTGGGCAGGGCTGGGCCTCTGATGGTGGTGCCTTCTCTCTGCAGCGCTGGCATTGGCCGAACAGGCACCATCATCGTTATTGATATGCTCATGGAGAGCATCTCCACCAAGGGTGAGGACTCCTGGGCAATGGGGTCGTGGGCATGCAGGAGGGACAAGTCCTCCCTTAGCCTTGGTCTTTGCCTACTCTGAAGTCCCACTGCCAACCCTTGTCCAGGGCTAGACTGTGACATTGACATCCAGAAGACCATCCAGATGGTACGGGCACAGCGCTCTGGAATGGTACAGACGGAGGCACAGTACAAGTTCATTTACGTGGCCATTGCCCAGTTCATTGAAACAACCAAGAAGAAACTGGAGATCATACAAGTGTGTCCAGAGTGGGGATGATGGGTGGTAGGGGAGAGTGGGCATCACCCAGTCCTGATGGTACCACCATCCTCCCACTGCATCTTTGCCCACAGTCCCGGAAGGGCCAGGAGTCGGAGTATGGGAATATCACCTACCCTCCCGCTATGAGGAGTGGCCACACCAAGGCCTCTCGTACCTCCTCCAAGTGAGTGGTCCCTCCCTCCCAACATCTCCCTTCTCCTCCTGCCCATCCTTAACTGTCCTTTCTGGAGTGGATTAGTGTGGAGATTGGAGAGACCCTGGTTCAAGGTCAACCTTCTCCCTGCTACCTCTGTTCTTAAGTTTCTTTCTGAACTGCCCACTGTGGGCCTGTGCTGTAGATGAGATGTGGTCTCTGTGAGTAAAGTCTCAGTCCCTGAGGAGCGTTGGGTCTAGTGAATGGGTGACAAGCAGGTTATCTTGCTTTCTTGGATTCACAGTGAGAGTGAGTGTGGAGGTGCTGCTAGTTTTGGGTCTGCAGTCTCCAGATGTCTCTCCCCCCCCCCCCCCCCAGACACAAGGAGGAGGTATATGAAAACGTGCATAGCAAAAAGAACGAAGACAAAATTAAGAAGCAGCGGTCAGCAGACAAGGAGAAGAGCAAAGGTTCCCTCAAGAAGAAGTGAGCTGGGCATTCATCTGCAGGTGGCCGTGGTGAGACCCCTTCTGCATGGTCTCTTTTCTCCCTGACCCACTTCTCTCCACCCCAGTTCTGACATACATGGCATGGTCACAGTCTCATTATACTCTGCCAGGGTGTCCTGTCCCCAGGCCCAGATACCCTCTGACCTTCTTCTCTTTTATCTACAGCATCAGCTTCAATCCCTGCAAAGGCCTCCATTGGACAACTCAAGACCCATGGCCACCAGACCCAGGACCACCCCCATCCTCTTGTAATTTAAATGGCTGTGGTCCTCTGAACCTGTATATAGCCCAGCAAGATCCCAGGCAAAGTCAGACTTCTATTCTTGTAAATAAAGCCCCTCGACCACTGTGTGTGTGTAGCTTCCAACTCTGTGTGCCTCATGTATCCAGGGACTCTGGGCAGGATGGAAGTGGGATGTCATGTGTGACTATATAAAAACTCAACCCTTTTGGGTCGGATAGATCTGGTTCTGGATGCTGCTTCACAGTTAGGGAGGGCTTAGGTTGCTCTATGTTCTTTCTCTCTCTCATTCATACTGGGGATGGAACCTAGGCCTCCTATGTGCTTGGCAAGTGCTCCAGCCTTCTTATAGCAGAGGGTGATCTGGACTCATCTGCCCTCCTTGGCTTGGTAGTGAAGATATTGAGATAGTGCCAATAACAATGGTTACTACATTACACACTGGCAGCAGGCCCAGGCACGATTTAAGAGACTATAGAATTAATTAATTCTAGATGCTTTAGCTTTGTCTTTTTTTTTTTTTTTTTTTGTGGTCCTGGGGACAAAGCTCAGGGCCTCCCACATGCCAGGCAGTGAACAGCTCTCTCGCTGAGTTATACCCCTAGCTCTCAGTCTGGATACCTTTATTATCCTTATTTTACAGTGGAGAAAACCGAGGCACAGGGAGATCAAATTAACTTAAAGTAACAGGACTACTGGCCTTCAGAGTCCATGTTCGTTCTCAATACCTTGCAGACTCAGCAGGTTCCACCCCGGAAAGATTCACCACACAACCTTCTGTTGATTGCTAGATCCAACAACTGGGAAGATTTTTAGGAGGGACTGATCTAGCCCAGCTTCCCCTGATCTGCAGTTCCCAAAGCACATGGGGGGCATCCCATTGGTGAGACCCTCATACTCGTGGACACTGAAGATCTGCAGATCATTTTATTATTTTGTACTCCTTCCTCTCCTTTTGTCTAGAGTCTGGTTCTTTATACATAACTTGAATCTCCTGGTCAATTGAGGGTGCCAGCCATACCTTGGGAAGAGCTAGTTCCCACCACGGGAAAGGCAAAGGATAGCACATTGGCCTGAACGTCCATTTTGTCAAGGGTCCTAAGGTAGTGCTGGGAGCAGCTGAGGATGACAAATTCTGGGACTCGGGAGATGTTTGGGAGACCAAGCCAGAATTAGTCCACAAAAATAATTACAACGGAAAAGTGTGGCGAACAAAGAGGAAGAAGAAAGAAACAGCTCTGGGAGTGACACATGATAGCCCCCTGGAGCTATGGCCCTCCAGGGGGTGCATGGGTGGGGCCATCACCTGTGCGCCTCAGGGCCCCTCTCCCAGCAACACCGAACCACACAGAGGAAAGGCGGGTCCTATTCCTCTACCTGCCCTGGACTAACTCTTCCGAGGGCCTACTGAGGAGGGCTCTGCTGAGAGGTGGGTTGCCAGCACCATCCCTGGGTGTGGGGTGGGTGTAAACGTCCCAGCCTTCCTTACTAGACGGGGGCTGGGGGCAGCCGTTCCAACATCAGGGTAAAACCAAAGATCCGGAAGCATGCTTCGGACACAGGCTGGGGATCCACAGGTCTGGAGGGGCTTCTGACCTTCTTAGTTCTCAAGGGGTTGTCCAACTCCGGCTTACCACTGGAAAGGGACGCAGACCAATGGCTGCCTTGCTGACCCCACACTGACCTCAGGGAGGATTCTAGGAGTCGGCCAGGGTTGGAGGCCTCAGTGGAGAGGGCTTGGGGAAGGAGCGGCTGGAGGAGGAGGAGGAGGATCCAAAGATGGCTTCTCCCTTTAGTCCTTTAGGAACAGGGAAAAAGGCTAGGCAGGGGAAGAAAGGCCGCCAGAAAGGGAGGGAGGCCTGGAGGCCTGGCGGGGTGGCCAGGCCTCAAGAGGAGGTGCCCAGGGCTGGTGCTGGGAGGGAAGGAGTTAAGGCGGGGAGGGGGGCAGCCTATGGCAGGAGGACACACCTGTGCACAGGGCAGCAGGCGGGCGGGGCCCAGGTGAGGCGCCAGTGCTGCCTGGCAGGTGAAGGAGGAAGAAGAGCGGAGGCCAGGCTGGTTCTAGGCGGTTGGATCCGGGGCCTCATCCCCCCTCTTCTTCCTTTCTTCTGCACCACTCTGGGGGTCAGGCGGGTCTGGGAGCAGGTAAAGGCCACCGATCACGGGGTCCCGGGGCTGCGTTAGAAACTGTAGAGCGCAGTGAATCGGTGTGTGTTGGGGGCAGAGCCGGGCCGTGGAGTGGTTAGGGGGACCGGCTCGCAGGCGGAGAGCGGAGGGGTAGCCAAGGGTGGCCGCTGGAGCCGCTTTGGCCTTCAGTGATGGGCGACTCAGGTAGGGTAGGTACGTCTGGTGTCGGGCAGCAAGGCTACCCGGAAGTGTCCCAAATGACGCGGAGGTGGGGGATGGGAGCCAGAGACCTGCGGCTTCCCCGCGGGGGGCTCGGGCTTAGCCTGGACTCATCTTGGAGGTGGACTGGTCGGGTAGGGGCCCTCGTCTTACCCAGCAGTGTTTGGGTGCTGGTTGGGAGTCTCTAATACTGCCGGGTAATGATGGAGGCCCCTGTCCCCGTGTCAGCGTCGTCCACTGCTTCGGGCCCCAAAGTCCTTCGTCCCGCACGTGCCCCGAAGGCCCCCTCTTGTGAGTCGAGGGGCTGGCCGCTGGCCCGCTGGAGGAACACCATGGCCCCGGCCCCTCCAGCCCGGTGTGATTTGTCATCTGGTGGATGCAGAACCCACCTGAAGCCGCTTTGGGCCAGGATTGTCCACGCACCCAGGAGGTCCCAGGCAGGCCGGCCTGCAGCGGACTCTCCAGCGGTGGATAGCCGTGGTGGGTTCTATGACGGTCGGCTCTGGGTCCATCTTCCAGTGCAGTGTTGGATGATTGAAGTCTGAAGCTCCTAACACTGTCTGGTAAAGATGGCCCCCGGGTCAGTTCCCTCAGCAGTGACCTTCTCGGAGCCACCAGACCGACCACCTCTGACCTTTCACCTTCTGGATGGGGTGTGTAGTGTGAGTCACCGAGCAAAGGGGAACAATGGGAAGGAGACAAAATGGCTGCCTCCAGAACAGCAGCAGCAGCATTTGGGAGCACGTTTGGTCTGTAGGCACTTCCGTTGTCTTTTCGCCCTGGGAGCAGGAATTCACTGGAAACAAGGGACACTGAATCAGGCCCACTGGCCTGTCTATCTTAGGCTTCTTAACCTCGGGAGAGATCCACCCACTTCTTCAAGAACCCAGGGCCCACGTGAGGTCACCTCTCCTATTGCATTGTTTTATGGTTTCACCTATTTGTCAACCGAGAAGGAAAAAAGATGGCAAAGGTCGCGGCAAAGGTCCTATGAGTGACGGGTATGAGCCATAGCTTAACTTTCCAGTACTTGAGATGTAGTGGCTTCAGAATGAAGTAATGTGTGAAAAAAATAGGTTCTTGTTCAGTTGGGCTCCAGGGCTGTGGGGGTAGGAAGCCCACCTCCTTAGGGACAACCCTACATGTAAATAGCTCATTGTACCTGGTGTCTAAGTAACAGTGTATGTGTCCCATTGGGCTTTGGTACAACGAAGCCCTCAGGAGGAACACATGATCTCCCCATAGCTACACAGAAGCTGGTAACCAAGGAAGCAACTCCCGTTGGGGTCATCACATTTTTAGTTTGGCTCAGCAAAGCCACAGCTGCTTCAGCTTTTAAAAAGATGTTATTATTTGGTAGACACGGAGGGTGCTGTTTAGGGGTGTAGCTGAGCCTTTGGCTGTGGTCCGCTCCCAGCTTAGGTCCTGTTTTGGAGTCAGGCAGAGTCAGTATTTTGCAGGCCAGACTGTTCGTGCCACCTGCTGGCAGAGACCCAGACTGCACCCTGTCTAACCCACTCAGATGCAAAACCTTGGCTTCAGTTTCAGTAATAAAAATTTTATTGAGAATTCTGAGATGGCGGTTATCTCCCCCCATTCTGGAGGAGGGACAACACTGTAGGAAATCACTGAGAAGTCACACTGTCCCACCCCCAGGCCAATGCAGGGAGGAGGAAAGTCCTCAAGGTGTTGGACTTCAGTCTTCCTTAATCCAAAAGGGCAGATTCAGAGGAATCCATCACATGATGCTTGGGTTAGGGTGGGTGTGCTTGGCCTTCCTAGCTGGCTGCTCCAAAAGACAACTGCATCCACTTCTCTGTTGGTGGAGTTCTTGGGGTCCACAACTCATTTCTTTGCCTTAATGAGGCTGTCACTGTAAAACAAAGTAGAAAATGTTCCTGCTTTTATGGGGGACATAAATGTGAGATGCAGAACATGTCAAACTATCTCCTCTTCCCATATTTAGGTCTGATAGTGGGGAGGGGAGGTGTAGAGGTAAGTCCAGGGAGCCCATGGCCCCGGGATCCCACAGCAAGGATGCAGTCACTTACCTTCCCCTGCAGCCAGCACATCATGGAGTCAACAAAAAACAGAAAGAAGAGATAATGTTTGATTAGTCAGCCTCAGGTCCCAGCTGCTCCTGACCTTTTACCAGTCCTCTCCCCCACGACTGTTCTTTTGGTCACTATTTCTGTGGCCCTGACATTTTCATCACCAATAAAGCAGCACTCAGGTTCTCAAGCAAGAATATGGAACATGGTCATCACTCCTCACCTATATATTTATAAATAAAGTGCCTTATACACAAGAAAGCCTATTTAGTTTCATAAAGTTAATCCTAGAGGATGTAACATGGGAACTGCCAACCAGCCAGACACACCTACTTTTCTGACTTTGGTGTTCAGAGAAACTGCCAAGGGCCCAGATGTAAGTGCTTTGTTTTCTGTGCAATGGCATTTCTTACCGAGTAAAGCTTTCATCCTGCAGATTCAGCACAAGGTTGTCAGCTGTGAGATAGATGCGGTTCTGTGATGTGGCGATCTAGAGTAGGGAATGCATGCCTGTGTTAGCGGTCCACTTAGAACCAGAGGCCTCTGCTCTAGCACAAAGGCCCAAGCAGTGAGAAGTCTTGGTGCTATACTTCCACAACAGCCATAAACAAAGCCTGGGGAGTCTCTGGGCGAGGAAGGTGCCCAAATAAGTTGTTAAGCAGCCACTCAAGTCAGGGTCTAATCCCACTGTGTGGCTGTGTGTGTTACTGAATACTTTGCATCTCAATGGGCCGCCCTGGGCATGAGACCTTCCTCTCACCGTCTTAGAGATGTTCTGGGCAGCCCGGATCTTTCGGAGCTTGATATAGCCAGGATTCTTGCTCAGTGCTTCTCCAAGGTAGACAGACAGGGTTAAGGGCTCATCTAGGCCACAACACCTACTCCCCTCATCCCCCAGAGTCTGCTGGGCTGTCAGATTCAAGGTTGAGCTCACATGGCTACTCACACTTTGGCCATGCCTCTGTGGGCCTCCCTATAGGATGCTGCCAAGAGCTGTGTTGACAACACGGAGGAGGAAAGGCCAGCAGTGCTATTGATCTGGCCTTACAGTGGGGAGTCAGGCCTCAGGTACCCCCACCAAGATTTCAGATCCCCCCCCCCCCAGCCAAGGGTCAGCAGCACGGTAGCATTCGCCTTAGTCTCATCAGCCGGCCCACCAGGGAGTATGGAAGGGAGTGTTCCAGGGGCCAGGTCAAGCTCTGAGACAGAAGGATATCATCTTGGCCGCCTCAGCCTCCCCCTCTGCCTGCACAATCTTCTGTCGCTGTTCCTGCTTTGCTTTTTCCACCAAAAACTGGGCCCGCTGTGCTTCTTGCTGGGCTGTGGTGGCAAGTGAATGGCGTTATGGCTGTGGGGTGCTAAGGGTTCAACCACATTCCACTCCCCCCTTCTCCCACTGATCTATTCCTCTGGGGACTCACCCACTTGTTTGGCTTCTACAGCAGCTGTGTACTCTCGGCTGAAGCTCAGCTCGGTGATGGCTACATCGTCCAGGATCAGGCTGAAGTCCTTGGCCCGCTCTGTCAGCTCTCTTCTGATCAAGAGAGACACCTGAGGGCAAGGATGGAGAGGGGAAGGGAGGGGTGCCTTGAGGGGGTCGGAGAACCAGAAGGAGGGCAGTACTGCTGTAACCACAATACCAGTGCTCCCAAGTACAGGCAGCAAACCCACCTCTTCTTAAATCCTCAAACAGTCACTAGAAAAAACCTGGTTGAATGGCTTCATGTGACAGAGGAGGCAGCACCAGAAAAGTGGTCTGACAGCCCCATGTCACACTAATCCCTAATCTTCTGCCCTTTCCCATGCAATGAATATCTGCTTAGCTTCCAGCCTAGCAAGAAAAAAAAAATCTTTCTTTAAAGATGTGGGTAAGATTATATGGCCATTGTTTTCTCCTATGCTTCCTTCTTAACACTGACTGGTATCAGGTTCTACAGTAGTTTCTCCATACTTCCCTGAGGGACAATCAATAGTTTTCCCACATCAAACTGGCTATGCAGCCAAGGATAACCCCAAACATCTGATCCTCTTGGTGCTACCTCTCATGCTGGGGATTACAGGTATGTGCCACACCTAGTTTAAATAATGCTTGAGATTAAACCTAGGGCTTGTGCATGGCTAGGCAAGCATACAAACTGAATTTCAGCTCTACCCACCCCTATCCTTCTACTTCTATAAAATGCCTCCTTTTAGTACCAGGACCCTGGACCAAGGTGAGACATGTTGCTGTTATTAAGACAGTGACAGGAATCAGACCTGAGCCCGCTGGGTAATCAGCTGCGAAGCATTGAACTTGGCCACCACACTCTTGAGCACCTCGTTGACAATGGACGGCAGCACTCGCTCCTCATAGTCTAGCCCTAGGCGCTGGTACATGCTGGGGAGCTCTTGGGCATTGGGTCGAGACAGCACACGCAGGGAAATGTTCACCATCTGCAGGTCTGAGGGTGAGGACAGCAGGGACTGGGTAAGAGCAAATTTCCCCTCTCTAAACATTTTCTCCCTGAGTGCTCCCCACCATGCCTACCATTACCTACAGCCTAACACTTCTCTGGGGAGAAGAGACAACAGGGGTGAAGCAGATTCTTGTTTACTGTGAGGTCTTCTACTCAGACAGCTATTCCTATTTTTTTGCTACTGGACTTGGTGCAATGTCCAATGTGAGTGTCATAACTACTGGTCCTGCCCTAGGCTCTCAGGACTCAAGGACCAGAACTGCCAACTTTATTCCCAAGGCCTATGACTTAATGAATGAATAAACAACACACACCGAAAAACAGAACAAAGAAGTACATTACTGTGGGCTACTTGCCTCTGTGTGTACATTTGAATGAGGCAGAGGCCTGGGGAATCTCAAAGGCAGGGCTTCTAAGTATGGTCTACAAGGAAACAGCTATCGAAGAAGAGTGGTAACAGTTTCTCCAGAGCAAGGCAAACTGCAGATGTAATCAACAAGTTAACAGAAAAATGCCTTTAAAAAAAAGGCATGAATGTAGGGAGTAAGGAAGACCACAAAGAAAGGCAACTCTCTGATCCAGTTTAAGCTAGGTAGAAAGTAATGTTAAAACGTGCACGCATACCAAGTGCTGGAATGGTCTGTTTTAAGCCACGAGGCATGCTCTTCTGAAGATGCAGAAACCAAGACCTCAGAAACACTATGTCATTTCTGGTGGTCTTGCCAGGCTCATTCTATGTTTACTTGTGTCCCCACTTGCCATGCAGCTCCCGATTGCCCATACCCACCTTTGGAACCCGTGGGGGAGGAGATTTTTCGTGGTCTGGCCCGAATGTCATAGATGATAGGGTACTGGAACCAGGGGATCCTGGAGAGGAGAGGTCAGGGACAGGAATTGGGAAGCTGCAGTTTCATTGATTTTAACCAGTTTCCCCTCACCACTGGTCTTTGGGCCTGCTCCTCCCTATGACCACACACAAGGAGGTTTTCTTTTCCCTTTGGAGAACAGCCCTTTATGCATTGCTGGAGTTTCGGAGAGCACCTACTGTCCTATGAACGGGGTGCCGGAAGGGAAAAAACAGCACCGAATCGTGTTGTGAGTCTGGCTACAGCCGTCAAGGGTGAAGGGTCAGGGCCCGTTCGCTCTGCCCGCCATTACCTAAAGTGAAGCCCTTCGGCCAGAATTGTGTCCTGTTGCACGCCGCCGATCCGGTTAAAGAAGATGGCTCTATGCCCACCTTCCACTATGGAGAGAGGGGTAGGAATCAGGACAAGCCGTTGATCCAAGTACTCGTTGGCGCAGGTGGGACGGGGATAGGGGAGCAGCTAGGCGCGGACACCTTGGGGAGGCAGGCCAGTGGGTCTGGGACTACGAGGTCCAGCCAGGGGAAGGGGGTTGCTCACCGGTGAACACGGATTCGCGGACGCCATAGGCCACGGCCCCGGCCCCCAGCAGCAGCTTCAGCGCCGTGCCCAAGCCTCGAGGCCCGGCGGGCAGGCGTCCCGCTAAGTCTTTTAAGTTCTGGGCCATGTCTGATCCTCCCGAAGGCGGCGGCACCGGTGGTTAGGAGGGGGTGCCCGCCAACTTCTACCCCACTCCAGTTTACAGACCTCGCCCTGCACACGAGGATTGGGGGCCGTGGTGCTAGCAGCAGAAAGGGCACCGGAAGTGCGCTTCCTTCTGAACCCTCCCCCTTTGCATTGGCGGACCCAAACTTCGCGCACAGTAAAAGCGCACCCGGAAGTCCCGCCTCTTTCGGAGGCACGCCCTCCTCAAGAGGTTACGGTAGTTCTGGACTCCAGGTATCGCCATTTCCAAGCGCCCTCTTTCAAAATGGCAGTTAGCAGGAAGTTTGTAGGAAAGACGAACGCGAAGTTCTAATTTAAGGGCGTCAGCGCAACTTCCGGTCTGCCCACAAGATGGCTGCGCCCAGCGCTGGTTTCCAACCTCGTGAACGGCGTTTTGCAGTGCAGGAACAGGACTGGGACAATGCGCCGCCGAAGAGGCCCCGGTTTGGGGCAGGAAGCAAGAGCGGAAGCCGTAGGCTCATTGTGGTGCTGGAAGGAGCCAGTCTGGAGACTGTCAAGGTAGTTTGGAACAGAGTGCGGGAGAAGTAAATTGATGGGTTAGATTCTGTGGGGACCAGGCACACGGAGGGGGTGGAAAGAACTGAGCAGTGAAATTTGCTTTTAAAGGATGACCCAGTTTTGCAGACTGTTGAGATCCTGGGTTGGCAATATTTTATCTTCTTGACTTTCATTCCAGCCCTCACCTTGCTTTTAGTTGATGCGCTAGGAAGTATGTGATATAAACTGTAAAGCGAGGGAAGCGTCTATTGAGGCTTCCTATATCCCAAAGGCCAATGATCTCCCAGCCTTTTATGGCTAAGGACTTGATATTTTGTTAAAAGGGTTTCTTGCTATAAGCTCGTTCTATATTTCTGCTTATGTTGAAGCATGTCTGGGTCAGTTATTTAATAAGACTTCGTCTTTGTATTTTTTTATCCTATCATTCATTTCCCTGAGTGCAGGAAAATGAGCAGTGCTTTGTTTTAAAACTTTGTGCAGTGTTTTCACACACACACACCCCCTTTAAAGATTTATTTTACTTTTACTAATATGTGCAAGTCTGCGTGCCTGTGAACCACCTCATGTTGGTGCTAGGAACCCAACTTGGGGTCCTCTCAAGACAACTCACTTTTAACACCCCTGCCTACATCTCTCCAGCCCCTTCATTACGTCTTTCTTGTGTCTTATCCTTCAGAGCTAAATTTGATCAGTGTGCAGGCCCATAATATTATACATACATATATGGTAAACTTGGTCAATGTGTAGGTCCAGATGTACATATGCACATGCATGTTGATTGCCTTTGAGCCAGGGCCTTGGTGCAGTCCAGGTTAGCCTGGAACTCTCCATTCTCAGCCTCCTATTAGTATTATTTATAGGCGAATTCTCCATCCCAGACCTGACCTGGATTTTAATTTTGGTTCTTGGTGCCTACTTAGTTTGCCTTCACTGTGCAAAGTGATTGTGTACCACACAGGATCTGTATTGACAGCCCTTTAAAAAGTAGTGTGCTTCCTAAAACCTGAGCGAGAGTCTTTTTCCATCTCTTCTTCATTTGCACTTTATTAAACTTGCAGTTGAAAACCTGTTTTTCGAGACAGAGTTTCTCTGTGTAACAGTCCCGTCTTCTCTGGAACTCACAGAGATCCGCCTGTCTGTGCCCCTCCCCTTTGTTCTTCAGTAAATGATCAATTAATCAGGTTTTTAAGTTTTCTTCAGTAATATTTCCAACTTGACTACAGGCTTTTATATATTTTTCCCTAAGTGATTGCATTGGTGTTTTGCCTGCATGTGTCTGTGTGAGGGAGGCAGATCCCTTGGAACTGGAGTTACAGGCAGTTGTGAGCCACATGGGTACTGAGAATTGAACCCAGGCTCTCTGGAAGAACCAGTGCTCTTAACTGCTAAGTCACCTCTCTAGCCCCTATTATTATTATTATAAATAGGCCTCACTATGTGGCACTGGCTGGCTTGGAACTCACAGAGATCTACCTGTCTCTGCTTTCTGAGTGCTGGGAAAGGCATTTGACACTACACCTAGCTGCCTATTAGTGTTAATTTTGACATCATCAGACTAGCAATCCCATAATGTAATTTGCAAACATGGAAACCTTTAGTGTTTGAGAATGTAGATACATCTCCTTGCCTGGGTTCTAGTCCTTCTCTATACCAGTTTAGTGATGTAGGTAGGCAAATGAATTCACTTAATTTTAATGGTTGGAAGGAGCAAAGGTGTAGGGATTCAATAAAAGTTTCAGAAGTTTTGGAGATATCAGAGGGAATCTACCCACAGTCTATGTGGGGGGTTAGTAAAAGCTCCAGAAGTCCCAGAGCTCTAACCACAGTCAGTCTAGGAAAATCAGAGTGGTGATTCAAACCTTAATCCCAGCACAGGGAGTATCCTGGGAGTGGTGACCTACACCCTTAATCCCAACTGAGTCTAGTCAGTCACTTCAGATTATAGAAGGAATTCTAGGCTCCCAAGCAGGCAGTGGTGGGGCCACGCCTTAATTTATGAAAGGGTACTTAAGACAGGATTGAAACACAGAGGGAAGCATTTCCAAGGGAAGGGAGGCTGAGGAAGCTGGAAGACAGCTGGGTAAGATTTGACTGTGGTGTTTATTCCCTCTAGTATCTCCAACTTCTTCAGAGATCTATCCCTGAGTCTCATTCTTTCGTGCAACACAAAGGAGTTACTATTTTTTTAGAATAATGTCTGGTGCTTGAAATAAATTACTTAGGGTTACTTATTGAGAAGTCAAAAAGGTTATGGGCAATTAAAATTCTTAGGGCAAGGCTGGAGAGGTGGCTCAGTGGTTAAGGATACTTGCTCTTACAGAGGACCTAAGTCTGGTTTCCAGCACTCAAATTGTTGCTCCCATTTGTCTGTACCAGGTCCAGGGGATGTGATGACCTCTTGGCCTCTGCAGGCACTGCATATATAGCTGGGCAAGTTCAAGACCAGCTAGGTCTTCATAGTGAGTTCCAGGACAACCAGGGCTATGTAGAGCTCCTGTCTCAAACAAGCAAAAATATGTATTAAAATTATTCCTAGATATTGTGGAAGAATTTCAGGCCAGAGTGACTGAATATACGAAACAATTATCCCATCACTGTGCTACATCCCAGCCTCTTTTTAATTTTGGTGTATAGGGTCTCATTGTTAAGGCTGGTTTTGATTCTGTAGCTCAGGTTGATTTTGAATGTGTGACTCTCCTACTTCAGCCTCCTGAGTAGTTGGGATTGCAGCTGTCCCATGAGGCCCAGCTTCTGCCGTCTTCCTTCTAGTGCCTGCTGTTTGGTCTAATCCTACTTGGGTTCACTCTTCCCTTTATTCTTATACTTGTCTCTATTTTATGGGCTGGAGAGACGGCTCAGAGGTTAAGAGCACTGTCTGCCCTTCCAGAGGTCCTGAGTTCAATTCCCAGTAATCACATGGTGGCTCACAGCCATCTATAATATCTGGTGCCTTCTATGCACACAGAACATTGTATACATAATCTTAAAAAACAGAAACAAAACTATGTGTGTGGGTATTTGCCTGCATGTGTGTCTGTGTATCATGTGCGTGCCTGATACCCAGGAAGCCTAGGTGTTAGGGCCCCTAGAATTAAAGTTACAGATAGTTAGGGCCCACAATATGGGATCTGGGAATGAACCCGGGACCTCTGGAAGAGCAGCCAGTACTCCTTAACTGCTGGGCCATCTCTCCAGTCCTCTTTAAGTTCTTTGAAAGCATTAAGTTCTCTTATACATAAAGGGCATTGAATGTTATTAACTGCAAATTCTCCTTCTGGTGGTTTTTGTATCACTACTACTTAGTTCAGTATTGACTTGAGCCAGGGTCTTATTGTATGTTCTGGACTATCCTTCTGCCTTTGCCTTTCCCTCTGGAATTGTAAGCATGGACCACTGTGTCCAGCTGTTCTATTCTGCTTTTTGAGACATGGTCTCACTCAACACCTCATGCTGTCCAGGCACTTGGTGGCCTCCTGAATGCTGGGATTACAGGTGTGAGCTCCCATTCAATTTATGATCCTGCTTCCTCGTATTAGTGGTTAGACCAAGAAACTGCTACATCATGGGCTGGGGAGATGGCTTAGTTAGTGGAGTGCTTGCCATGCAAACTTGGGAGCCTGAGTCCTAATCCCAGCAATCCGAGACAGACAAGGAGGCCTACAAAGCAAGTTCTAGGCTGACCAAGGCTATGTAGAGAGAGACTGTCTCTAGGGCTTGATGGCGTGCCAGCCTAGCCGATGGTGAGCGCAGGTTCAGTAAGGAACTATCACAGATTCTGTCTCAGAAAAGAGGAATGATGGAAGACACCAGGCAGCAACTTTTGGCCTTCATAACTATGCGCGTGCACACACACACAAGTTGATATAGAAGTATAGAGAGGTAACAGTGGAATGATGCTTCCTATATTCTTTCTGTTAATCTTCTAATGAACCATTTCTGTTTATCATAGCTTGTAGAGTCGTGATTGTTTTCTGTTTCTATGAGGGCAGACTATAAGATTTCAGACTTTCTCCTGTGTCCTTAATAACTTCTAATTACTGTTAGCAATGGCTTTCAGATCAGTACATGCATAATGTTTCATAAACCATTATTACTATTTAAGTGAAACACTTTGATTTTTCTTTCTGTTAATTAAAGGAAAAACCTGGGCCTGGAGAGATGGCTCAATGGTTGAACACTTGTTTTTGCAGGGGATCCGGGTTCAGTTCCCAGGACCCATTTGACAGCTCACAAACATCTCTAACTCCAGTTCCAAGGAATCTGCTGCTTTCCTTTGACCTTTACAGGCACCAGGCACACATGTGGTGCATATGTATACGTGCAAGCCAAACAATTATACATATAAATCTTAAAACAAAATCCAGTTTCATCACACTAAAGGATTGAAATTGGATCATGCATAAGGCTCATTTTCTAAAATTAAGGGTGTCCTAAGGACTTAGTTCCTGATCATTTGTTCTGACAATATTTACCTCCAGTTCCAGGGCATCCAGTGCCCTCTTTTAGCTTCCACTGCATGCACATGGCACACAGACACACATGCACATAAAATTAAATAGAAACAATACTTATTTGTAACTGTGTATGTGTGTATGTATCACATGTTTGGGTGCCCTTGGAGGTTTCCAGATCCCCTGGAGATGGAGTTATAGCCCACCTGAAATGAAAATCAAATTTGGGTCCTCTGCAGGAGTAAAATCTCTTAACCACCGAGTCATCTCTCATATTTGGTTAATCTCAAAACTTAAATCCCCCAAATATTTTGTAATGTATTGTCACTTTAGCCTTTCTAAACTAAACCTGTGTTTATACAGAATGGTAGATTTTGTTTCAAAAAATTTCCCAGCACATGCATGTGTGTGTGTGCGCGCGCGCCGTGTGTGCACGAATGTGAATATGTGTCTATGTTAATTCACCGACAACCCGAGGGAGTAGGGTTAGGTTCTCTCCAACCATGTGGAGTCTAAGGGGTCTTGGGTCAAGCTTGGCAGTGCCTTTACCTGATGACCCATCTCAAAGCCATGTTTCTAGACTTCTTTTTGCACATACTTGGACATGTGTGGGGGTCAAAGGACAACTCTTTGGGTCCGCCCTTTCACCTTGTGAGTCACGGGACTTGAACTTACTCAGATCTTTGGGTTTGAGATCCTTGTCTCCTGAGCTTCTTTCTCTCCAGTCAGATTTAGACTTGGTCTTACTATCCTAATGGCCCTTGAGATTTGAACCCTGAGCAGCCTTCACTTGCCCCTGTATACTGTGCGTAAACATGTCAGGACACTTCTCAGGTGCCATGCTCTTCTGATACTTTGCCTGAGAGAATTCTTGGCCATTTCCTGTTTAATCCTAGTTCTGCCTCCCCATTTTATCTCAACATTTTCCATGGTTTTATTTTTTGTAGTGCTGGGGATGAAATCGGGGCCCTGCTCAGCCCTTTGCCACTGAGCTACAGTCCACCTGCTTTTCAATGGTTTGCTTAGACCAGAAGTTTTTGTTTGTTTGAGGCAGGGTCTTTATCCCAGGCTGGCATTTTCCTCAGCACATACCTATTGCTCTTGTGGAGAGTCTTTTTCATGAACTCCTTCCTGGCTGATTCTAGAATGTATGTGACCTTGCCTGGTAGCCACAGGCCTTAAAAACTCAATGAGGTGTGACTTGTGCCCCCCCTTTTGGCTGTAAGGTAGTTGGTTCTGTCTGTCTCTAATAAAGCGAAATGTGGCCATATGGTAATCCCCCGAGAAGCCTTCTGGCTCTTACTTAGTGTTTCTGGCTTAGGTCTAGAATGGGCTTGAAGTTTTCATGGTGTGGATCGTTAGAGACCATGCTTTGACAGCTACAGAGCTGGATAATAGACCTTCTGCTGCTTTCCACCATGTTTCCTGTTCTCCAGGTAGGGAAGACGTACGAGCTGCTCAACTGTGACAAGCACAAGTCTGTACTGTTGAAGAGTGGACGGGACCCAGGGGAGGTCAGACCAGACATCGCCCACCAGGTAGGTAACTGGGGGTGGAGCCAGTGACCCTCTGAGCCGCCTACAGAAGGCAGCAAATGCTGTTTTACAGGCCTCACTGCCTCCACTGTCTCCCCTTCTCAGAGCTTACTGATGCTGATGGACAGCCCCCTGAACAGAGCTGGCTTGCTGCAGGTTTACATCCATACACAGAAGAATGTATTGATTGAAGTGAACCCCCAGACTCGGATTCCTAGGACCTTTGATCGCTTCTGTGGTCTTATGGGTGAGAAGCCTTAGGACTTAAGTTCTGAATGAAGCTGGCAAAGTGAGGAGAGAATAGGGGGGGGGGGTGTCACATACTCCATCCACAGAAATTTGATTCCCCTGTTAGGTTTCTGTGTGAGGGATACCGCCATCTGAGCTTGTCACAGTATTAGTAACATCTTAGCGGATACAATATGGATGTAAAGGACACACAGCCAGGTCCCCTGGGGGTCCCTGGGGTCCCGCACCGCTCACTGGGCAGGACTGTGGTTTCCTTCCACTTCTCAACTCTTGTTTTCCCCCAGTTCAGCTTTTACACAAACTCAGTGTCCGAGCAGCTGACGGCCCTCAGAAGCTTTTGAAGGTGAGCTGGGGAAATCTGCTGGTAGGCTCTGGGGCTGCTTCTGGGGCTGACTTTGCCTTTTCTCTTTAGGTTATTAAGAATCCAGTGTCTGACCACTTTCCAGTTGGCTGTATGAAAATTGGCACTTCCTTTTCCGTCACAGACATCACTGATGTGCGAGAGCTGGTGCCCAGTAGTGACCCGATTGTTTTTGTGGTGGGGGCTTTTGCCCATGGCAAGGTACAGTCTGGGTGCAATCCTTAGGTTCTTCATGGAGCTGAAACTTGGTGCTAGAGTCCATGAGCAGTTAGCATATTAAAAATTCCTGTTCTCACAAGTCAGGAAGTGCAGGGTATGAACAGAGCTAGAAAGCATGAGGCAGCTGCATTCCTGATCCAGTAGAAGTTTGATATTGAATGTCATCGCTGTTGAGACGTTAGCTCACCCATGAGCTCTGCCCTCAAAGTCTGAACATGCTATAGGGTAAGTCACCTGACCAGCTCATTCTCTTCTCAGGTCGGTGTGGAGTACACAGAGAAGATGGTGTCCATCAGCAACTATCCACTTTCTGCTGCCCTTACCTGTGCCAAACTTACCACAGCCTTTGAAGAAGTATGGGGTGTCATTTGAGAACAGCAGAGCCTGTTCTCAGACTGGACTCTTGGCATTTTGTCTCTTGACTTCTAAGATAATCTTCTGTACCAAGGTGGTAGAATGGGAAACAACATTATGTTTGTTTATTACTATAAAGACTCCTTTTTTCTTTTTCACAAACCTGATTGCTTTGAGAGTTCTTAAACTCAGCAGCACATGGCAATGTAAACTGTCCCCTTCGGGATCTGGTGTTCTTGACTCTGAAGGTAGGAGTTCCTGATTTTCTAGAGAGATCCTGAGGACCTCAGCTTCAGCAGGCAGAGAACACATGAAAGAAAGCAGTCAGGGATGCTAACAGTGAAAAACCGAACAAAGAGAAGTGATTTTATCTGGTATAGTTCCAAGATAGAAAAAGTGGAGCAGGCAGGGCCTTGTACCCTTCCCTCCCCCATGGGGGGTGGTGGGACCGGCACATATACAATCGTAGTAGATTGGCAGAGAGAAACAACAGGTTCCTGGCTAGAGGGAAGAGATAAGGCAACGTGCATGGGGGAGTCCAGAGGGGGTGCAGCCCCCTTGCTCCTCCCACAAGAGCTTCCCCTTTGGCCCGGTGAGGACTTGGCTGTAGCAGAGGAACAGCTGGGAGCACCATGACTTCCAGCTGCCGGCGTCTGCTCTGGGGTGAGGAGTGTGAGACAGGAGACAAGTAGTTTCTGCACCAGTCCAGCTCTCGGCCACCTAAAGGCAAGGGGTGTGGTTAGAAGGGCGGCCTAAGTAGCCCGGTCCCTTCCTGGCAAACAAAGTAGTACCCCACAAAGCACTCCCTAGTGGGCAAGCTATGTTAATCCGCCTGAATTTCCCGTGTTGGATATCCACTCCGTCACTTGTACTTTATTTACTTACCAAGGACATATATTATTCCCTCTTTTTTAACTTTTCTTTTCTTGGCACCATTGCTTTGTGAATATAAGGCAATGTGAATAGTAGGCTCAAGAAGAAGATGTGTCCAAGGAAGTAGACGGATCTGTACACCTGTGGAGAGACAGAGGCCACGGGAATAGTTGTGCGGCTGCTTATCTCTTACTGCTTGAGGTTTTGGTGACTCTCCAGCAGCTTGTAAACATTACCTTAAGCCATTTGTCCCATGTGAAGAGACAGAAGGCAGTCATGGCGTAACCCATGAACAGCCAGTGGATGGTCTGTTGCACCAAGTAGTAGACAGGCTGCAGGGCAGTGATGGAAGCCAGACTGCTCAGGACGGGGCTCTCCTGAATCAGGCTGGTGACCTGGGGAGGGAGGACAGAGGTCATCAGCTGGTCCTTACTCCCAGCCTGTTTCCTACCACCCTTGAGTCATACCTGCTTTTCAACAATAACAATGAGGAATTCCATCTGGAAGCAAATCAGGTATCCTGAATGTAGGCCATGCCAGAGGGCCAAGAAGAGCAAGGAGAGACCTTGGGAGAGTTCTTTATTTCCAAGAAACTTGAGGCGTTTGAAGATGTAACTAGAGAAGAGGGTGGGTAGGGATGAACCTCAGACTTGACTCCTGCTTCTGGGGCTCGCTGCCCTGAGTGGAGTGCTGACTGGCTCCCACTTGTGGCCACTGAGGGTACAGGAAGCAGTGCTAACAGGTCGGCTTGAGATGGAGGAAAGCTGTCACAGTTAGACACAACAGAGAGAGACTCCATGCTTAGATGGGTAGGCGTGGACAAGCCACTTGCCTCAGCAGGTAAAACAGAGGACACCGAGGGTGCAGTGTTCAAGGAAAGACTGTTCTTGGTTGCTTTTCCCAGTGACAGGATTTATCAGGGTGGCAAGGGTGGACATAAACAATGGCAAGACCAGGATTTAAAGCCAAGGCTTGAAGTACTTTTACAGATTTGGGGGGGGGGGTGGTACCTTGGTGAAAACAAAAGCTTAGCAGAGTGATAAGTAGGAAGCATGGACAGAGGTGACAAAACATCCTTGCCCTCATCCGGGGAGGAAGAAACCTGGGCCCAGCCCTCTTAGTGCTTACCGGGCTACCCAAGCATTGGTGTTGATGTTGAAGGAGGCGATGGTACCATTGAAGCGAGGAGTTGTTTCAAAGAGCCACACTCTCATGTTGGCACAGGCATCCCATTTTGCGTTTCCATTTTCTTCAAAGCCATTAAAGCCCAGCCCCGACAAAATGCACACTCCTTCCTTAGGGGAAGGACAGCTTAGGGTCTTGCCTCTCCACCCTCCCAGCCCCGCCGCCCCCCAGCTTGCCTAAATATGATTTATCTTTCCTACTTACTGTGACCAGCCAACAGGTGACGTATTTGTATAGCACGAATTTGCCCCAGACCAGCATGTACATGCAGCGGAACCAGAAAGGGCGATACTTGAGAAGAGAGCATATGAGCATTAGGGATGGCACAGTCCCCCTAGTGTTATCTTCAAACTTGTGACTGGCTTCTCTTCTATCAATTCCTGGATGCTGTATGTGCCATGACAATATACCTGTCTGTAGCCAACCAAGAGATGCCAGTATCCATCTACCTCCTACTTTGTAGTCTAGGCATTTATTTACACAGTCAGTACAGAGGGACCTTGTATATCCACAGTCCGTGTTAACTTTCAGATAGCTACCCAGAATGAATGTGGAACCACTGGAGCAAAAGCCATTTTCCCTCCCTCTTGGAGCATGAACTCCTGAAAAGTCCAAAATAGGCTGCAGAGCCACCAGCTGCTGCACTCCAAGAAGTCACCTGGCATAAATAAAGTAAGGCAGAAGCTGTTTTGGAGTGCTGAAATGCTCCTGGGGCTGCCCTGGACCTAGGAAGGTTTCTTCGTGCAGGTGAAGGCCTGGATGGCACTGATACCAACTCTCAGACCTCGAATCTCTAGATGGCATGGCCCACTCCTCTCATCTATAGGGGTCTCTGCTTATCCCTGTTTGTGAGGCAGTGGTCACATTGATATGCTGGCAGCCACTCACATCATAGTCTTCAGTGAGAAGATAGTCTTCTGTGATGTGGGGGCTCAGCAGGGTGTAGCCCACCAGGTAGACAAGGCCCAGACTCAGGCGCTTGAGAGCAGGTATGGTGCTAGAAAGGAACAAGTGGGGTCACAGACAGCAGAGCCTCGCCCTTCACCCTCTGACCTGCAGTCATGGAAAGGAGCGTTTCAGGATGTGGCTACTGCAGGCAGTGGCACCAGGATCCCCATGCCTGGAGCTGTTTCCAGGAAAGACAGCTCTGTGTGCTTGGCTAATTGCAAACCTGAGTTACAGCACTCAGGGCAGAAGGGGGCAATGTGTAGGAGGCTTTGTGTCTAACCCTCAGAGCACACTGCTGAGTTCAGGCTCTCACCAGGCTTCTCAGTCACTGCTAAGACTAAAAACCCCATGTACAGAACAACTGGCAATTTCAACTCCTGAAACTCGGGGACAAGTTCCCTGATGGAATTCCAGTGGCTTTTGCATTATCTTTCAAGTGTACATTTTTCTATATTGAACAGGGTCTCCTTATGTGAGAGGAGAATTTAAAGGAACGGCCTAACTAGTGGACAGAACCCTGAGGCATAACAGTGGGTCTTTACATCTGTGGTCCAGGCTCAACAGGAATGGCTGGGCAGCCTAAGCTCAGGAGCAGTTAGGCACTGCCCACGTGACACTGTCAGAGGGCCAATGTGCTAGGGTTGGCATTTAAGAAAGTCACTTGAAAAGTGACTGGGTTGGTGGGACACTCGCAGAGACCTTGACCAGGAGGGACAGTTACCTGTTTGGTATTTTCCCCGGGATGTCGGTCAGCTGTCCCTGCACCAGCTTCATGTAGTGGTTCATTGAGAACTGGGGCCCCACCAAGAAGGCTCCATAGAAATAGGAGAAGCCGGCAACTTCCAGCAGGGAAGGGACACCCCGTATGGCATATTTCTGTTGCTCAGGGGTCAGGGAATTCTATGTCAAGAAGAGAATTCATGGTTCAGGATGGCCTTGAACCCTACCCCAAAAGCCAGTCTGACGTTTCCCAACCTGTGCTCCACTGCCTGGAGTGCCCGGATCTTTAGTTTGGCCTCTTTTGGGGTTGGGGGAGGAAGAGCTGCTTCATGTGGAGACCTGTGGGATGGCTTAGTCAGCGCTACCTGTGGCTGCTGTGACAAGTGCCTCGCTGGCAGCAATCTCTGGACTTTGTAAAAGCTGGATTCTGGACTAGTTACCCTGCTTGGTCCTTGCCCTGTTGCTATCTGAAAGGCAGAGGCTCCACCCTGGTGACAATTGGGTAACAATAGCCTTTCTCCTTCCCTCTGGTTAACCCTTAGCCTCTTTGCCTCAGAGTGGATACTTACCATATCTTTGCCGCCATCATAGTAGTCAATACACAGCCCTGAGCAAAGCGAGAAGGGGAGGGGAAGAGTGTACATGAGGATGTGGTCTGTGGACGGACTGTGCCAGGAACCACAAGAACATCCGACTATAAGGAGGAAGGCAGTACCTTTCACTTACCAATTAGCTTCAGCGTCAGGACACAGTGTGGCATTGTCCACTTGATATCATAGTCACCAGTGGCTGTGTAGTAATAGCCAGCTAGAAGGTAGGCCTAGGACAGAGGAGACTACTCACCTCTTGTTTTGGTGACCTTTGACCCCCAGCTCACAGTCCTCCAATCTAAGCCTTCCAAGCCTACACCACCATGCCTGGCTTCTTAACTTTCCTCTTTGCCCCAAGTCCCCTGTATCCCTTCCTTTTCCCTTCTGGCTCCGTCCTTTAGAACATTAAGAAGTTCCTACGAGCCAGGTGCAGACCTAGAAGCCCTGACACTTGAGAGAGACTGACGCTATTTTGAGCTATAGAGTTTGAGACTGGCCTCGGTTCCAGAGACACGCCTCAATAAATAAACAAACAAACCCTACACTGCAGTGAGGGCTGACTTGTTTAGGGAGACAGATTGACCTTCTCATGCTTAGCTTCTTCGGCTCATTCTCAGTTTTCTGCCTTGCCTTAGTGACTGCCCTCATGGTCAGCTGGGCTAAACCTGGTGAGAGCCAAGGAACCGATGGCACAGTCCTGAGCCAGCACTGAGTTACCGCTACAACCTGCCCAGGGCCTATGCTGGGAGGAGGGATTACAAGCTAGATGTCCTAGGTCAGCATGCTCCCACCACCGCCTCGACCCTCCCCACACCTGCTGTCAGCTTGACCTGAGCTGCTATGAGAAAAAATGTACCATCTGGAAGAATAAGGTAGTAACAATGGCAGTGATGGTTCGTCCCATGAGTCGCAGGATGAGGAACTGAAGTATGACACACAGCAGCGAGTGGTAGAACTGGAGGCCTGGGTGCAGAGAAGAGAGCAGCCGTTAGTGCCACAGTAAGCAATGCTGGGGGGTGGGATGTAGTCCAGTCGGTAGAGCGCCTGGCTGGCATGCGTGAGGCCCCGGGTTCGATACCCAGCTGCATAGGACCAGGCCTGGTGTTCCACCCCTACAGTCCAGAACGTGGAAAGTAGAGGCAGGAGGGTCAATCATCATCTTCCATACAGTTTAAGGCCAGCCTGTGTTACATGAGACTGTCTCAAAACAAACATTTGTCTATGTGTGGGTGTGCTAAGGTTAAGTGTAGAGGTCAAAGGGCAGCCAGAGGGGATTGGTGATTTTCCCCCCATTGTGAGAAGGGCCATCATGAGCTGCTGAGCCATATCACCAGACCTAAATAATGGTAACTATTATTATCATTATGATTTTTGAGAGGGTCTCATTATGTAGCCCTGACTGGCCTGGAACTCACCATGCTTCCTGTGTGCTGGGATTAAAGGTATGCACCACAACGCCTAATAATAATTTTACTTCATAACTGGTACTTTTTTTTTTTTAATGTGGTACCAAGTGATGTTTTGATATATGTGGTGCTGAGGGTGATCTGAACTGTAGGGGCCTAACTCAAGAGTCTTCAGTGGAGAAGAATATAGTGTACCTTGTTTTAAATTATCTAACATACTGTTTTTCAAAAATGTTTGAAAATACTTATTTTTATTTTTGTGTGTGTGCATGTGTATGTTCACATAGACAGGAGAACTCCAGGTCCCCTGGATTAGGAGTTACAAGTGATTTTGAGCCATCTGACATGAGTGCTGGACTGAACCTGTGCCATATTTATTTATTATTAGGGGAATATATATAGAAAAAAAAAATGCTGTGTTCCTATGGGCTCACTCTTCCTGTGTAAAGATGAAAAGGTTTTAAGAAGCACAACTTCCTAATCCACAAATTTCTCCCAGGGGCTTTGCTCTGGTCCATTCCTCTCCGGATCCCCCTAGGGCAGGGTCCCTGTTCAATCCACTCACTCACTCACCAAAGTTGAAATAAGCAATTGAGAGGCCTGTCAGAGCATGGAAGAGATGGATGAGGTAGCTGTCCTTGTAGAAAAGGTAATGCCGATAAAACAGAGCCAATGGGTAACCTACATGGGAGAAAAATAGGAAAGGGTTACTTGTGTCTGGTGCCAGGGAGGGAAGAACAGAGGATTAAGAAAACTGTTATTGTGTGTGTGATACACTCGGGCTGCAGTGCACACTGTGTCACACCTTTGTGGAGTTGCCATTCTTCTTCCATGGTAAGTTGAATTTGGGAGTCAAACCGTAGAGCTTCAGGCTTACTTGACAAATGCTCTTTACCCACTGAATCATCTCACTGCCCTCCAAAAGAAATACTTTATATGGGTGCTAAGAGAGAATCCAGTACTCTTAAGTCAATTTCTTTCTTTTTGAACTGTGAGGGTTTATTTTGGTTTTTTATTTCTTTGTTTCTGTTTTTGAGACAGGGTTTTTCTTTGTAGCCCTGGCTATCTTGAAACTCACTCTAGACCAGGCTGGCCTTGAACTCAGGTCAGAGATCCACTTGTCTTTTCTGCTCCCCCCTCTTCCAAGTGCTAGGATTAAAGGCAGGCACCACCACCACCACCTGTCTAACTGCAAGTATTTTTAACTAAGATAATATAATAAAAATCCATTTACACCTACCAACTATTAAGGAAACAGTATAGTGGTCAACACTAATCTCAGCACTCAAGATGCTAAGGCAGGAGAACCTTAAAGTCTGAGGCCAGCCTGGGCTACATAGTAAGTGTCTGGACTCCACAGCAGATTCTGTTTCAAAAAACTGAACAAGGGCTAGGAATCTCTCTGAGTTTGTAGAGCGCTCCCTTAATGTGGTGGTTTAAACTGTATAGGCTGGTGGTGGTGATGCACAACTTTAATCCTAAGTACTTATGAGGCAGAGGCAGGTGGATCTCTGAGTTTGAGGCTAACCTGGTCTACAGAGCTAGCTCCTGGATAGCCAGGGCTACACAGAAACCTTGTCCTCCCCCCCCCCCCCCACCAAAAGGAAGGAAAATAGCCCTATAGGTCATGGTGTCTCTTCACAGCAATAAAACCATAAGTAAGACAGAGGTTGGTACCAGAGTAGGGTGTTACTGTGAATACAGACTATGCTTTTGTTTGGAGAAACAGAACATTTTGGGACTTCGGACTAGGAAAAACTACTGGACAGTTAAGTGAGGCTTAATGTTCCATACTAGCAGGAACATGGAAGACAGTGGTGCTGAGGGGGCCTGGCTCAAGAGTTTTCAGAGAAAAATATGTGGTCTAGAAACTGTTCTTGTGATAGCTTGGCAAAGAGTGTGACTACTTTCTGCCCCTTGTATTAAAAAAAAATCAGCCTGAGGCTAAACTGAAGAGATAATGATTAGGAACTTTTTCAGAAGGTTTTCAAAACAGCTTATGTGTTATCTGTGGCCAGTCTTAAGCAAGGAAAAATACACAATGTACAGTTTGAGGAGAAAAGTGGCACCAGGAAGTGCTCAGGAGATAAACTGACTAAATAGAGGCCTAAGTCTAGACAGGAAAGGGAGTGACCTCAGAGCTGTGTGTGTGGTTGTATAGACAGAGGCAGGTAGATTGTAGAGCTCAAGGTTAGCCTGGTCTAAAAAGCAAGTTCCTGGACAGTCAAATTTAAGTAGCGAAGGAAACCACTGAAAACAGAAAGCAGGTGAATATGTATTTCAATAATGTTCCAGTCCCAGCAAGCAGCAGAATTTGGTAACTTTGGCCATGTTGTTCTGAGATTAGAACCAAGGACACAAGAAGGGACTATGGCCTCTGTGACTAAGGAAAGCTGTTGAGGCTAGGCATGTGTCAGGGGTGTCCCTGCTTGGATGCTGTAAAGGTAAAGCCTGGATGTTAGAGGTGCCAGAGTCGTAGGGCACCTGTCAAGGAGAGCTGCTGACAGTGAGTGAAACCAGCTCAAGAGAAAGCAGTGTACTGTAATCAACAGAGCTGAACAGAGTTGGAGATCTGAAGTGTTTTGACATCAGACATTGGGGGAGATTGGGAGACAGCCTAGGTGGCTTGCAGTCTTGCTTTGGTCCTGTATTTTCTCACTATGCTCCCTTTCCTTCCTTTTGAAATGGTACTGTACTGCCAAAGTATGATGGAAGTATGTGATCTGCCTTTTGATTTTATAGGGGATCACAGGTGATTGCCATGAGTATCAGAAGGGACTTTGAACAGTTATTGTGACAGATTATGGGGACTTTTGACGTTAAACTAAATGCATTTTGCATTATGCTCTGGCGACAAACCTGTGAGGGCCAGGGAGTGGAGTGTGATGGTCTGAATGAGAATGCCCCCCACTGGAGCAAGTCTTTTTCTGTTCCTCTAGCTCCCAAATAATAACACAGAGACTTATTAATTATGAAAGCTTGGCCTATACTTAGGCTTGTTCCTCACTAGCTCTTATAACTTAAATTAACCCATGTTTTTTATTATTCTATATTCTATCAGATGGCATTACATCTATCTTGCGCCTCTCCATGATTTCTGGCATCTCTGGCATCCCTCTTCCTCTTCCTTTCTCTCCCACAGAAATTTTGCCTATACAGCTTTATTTTACCAATTACGGCAATACATTTTCACACGGTGTACAAATATCTCACAACACCCCAAAAGACCAAAGGAGTGGCCATTAGGGACCATTATAGCCTGTTGAGTAGATGTGGCTTTGTTGGAGGAAGTGTGTCACTGGGTGTGGGCTTTGACTCAGATGCTCAAGGGAGCCCATCACTCTCTTCCTGCTTCCTGCAAATCCAGATGTAGACCTCTCAGCTCCTCCAGCACCACATCTGCCTGCATCCCATCATGCTTCTGGCTATGTTAACAATGGACTAAACCTCTGAACTATAACTGTAGCCCCAATTAAATGTTTTATAAGAGTTGCCGAGGTCATGGTGTCTCTTCAGAGCATTAGAAACCCTATGACACTTAGCTTACACGACTCCAGTACCACCTGAAACTAGGCATGGTGGTGCATACTTATTAATTCCAGCACGTGGGTGGAGCAATCAGGAGAATCAGAAGTTTACGGTCACCTTCATAAACGTATCAAATTTGAGGCCAGCCTGTGCTACATGGGACCCTGTATCAAAACCAAACAACTGTTGCTAATTTTCTCTTTGCTAAATAGTAATAAAGACAGTAAAGGGCTGGAAATGACGGCACACGTCTCCAATCCTTTCACCTGAGAGGCCAAAAAAAAAAAAAAAAAAAAAAAAGAGAGAGAGAGAGAGAGAGAGAGAGAGAGAGAGAGAGAGAGAGAGAGAGAGAGAGAGAGAGAGAGATATCTCAGTTTAAGGACCTGCATAAACAAATGCATTAAAACTCCAAAGAAGAGAAGATGCCGTTATGCTCAGAAACAGCATTCTACACCTGTGATCTGTCCTGTGAGGACAGCATCCTGAGACAGTTGACAGCAAGCTATCTAGTGGCTTGTTGAACTTTGGGGATCAACCAAGTTATAAAACTTGTTTTGGCACGGCAGGAAAATGTCTTCCAAACTCCATTCAGGATATGATCCAAGGGCTATGAGCAAACTCTTGGGGAGCTCTTAGCCAAGGGTTGCTCACTTAGTCAGAAAGGGCCAATACATTTGGTATCCCTAAGCCAAAGAGCGCACATCCAGTGGCTTCACTGCTGACTCATGCTCAACTGTTTATCAACTTATCAGCTGACATGCTTGCTTACACTGGGCATGCATGGAGTATAGTCCCTCTTGGTGTTTTGGAAGGATACCTTACCTATTCTGTCACTGTGTTTTTGAGCTGGTCATGGTTTACAATTGCCATAATTCTTGCTTTTAAAATATAAAATGTAGGGCCAGGGAGATGGCTGAGCTAGTAAGGGCACTTACCACCAAGCCTGAGGACTTCAGTTTGATCTCTGGGGCCTACATGGTAGAAAGTGCAAGCTGTCCTCTGACCCTGACCTGCACATGCATGTGTGTACACACACACACACACACACACACACACACACACACACACACACACACACACGTAAATGTAAAGTACTTCAAATATAAAATGCAGTTATTTTATCAGAAAATATAGTTTGTTTTGAGCTTGTGATAAATGCAATATTTTAAGTGTCAATCCAGAAAGAAAATGGTACTCTCTCTCTCTTTCTCTCTGACTTGTCTCTCTCCCCTTCCTGTGACAGCCCTGGCTGTCCTTGAATGCCCTCTGTAGAGCAAGCTGGCATCAAACGCAGAGATCTGCCTGTCTCTCTCTGAAGTGCAGAGACTAAAGGCCTGTTTTTATTTGCAGTATGAGGGACTGAATACATGCTCAAAAAATACTCTATACTGAGTAGCCTAGGTAGGCCTTGAACCTGTACGCCTCGGCCTCAGGACATGCTTCATCACCAGCTATTTGCTGTGAGCAAATGATTACCACATCATTGTCTTTTTGTGTGTTTTGACAGCTCCAGCTGTCCTGGAGCTCCTATGCAGGCCTCCTGCCTCTGCCTTCTGCGTGCTGGGATTGAAGCGGTGCCACCATGCCCCGTTTCTTTTTAGTGTAGGCTGGCCTGAAACTCATGACTCTGCCTCTGTCTCCCAAGCACTAGATTTACAGGCTTGCACCATCATGTCTAAATGTTAACTTTTTAGTAATAGATTTCTGTGTACTTTGTGTCAGTAAATTGACTACTAGCTAAATACATTTGTGTGTGTTCATGAAATACCTTTTCCTTAATTTTCTTTCAAAGAAAAAGTATGCAGATAAGCAGACTGGTACAGTTCTAATCTGCAATGTATGCGCCTGCTCTTTAGTTCCATAAAAAACCTGAGGGTTACTGGTTTATCCACTCCATAAACACTTATGCAATGCTTTCCTATTGGCTGAGGTGGCATGATACGGTATTGCTAACTCAAGAGAGAAGAGACAGCTATGACATTTGCCCAGTCAGATGAGTGAAGAAATAAGATGACCACACATTGTGTAGGGAAAGAATAAGTCAGCAAGGAACCGAGCCTAGTGGTACGGGTCTGCAGTCTCAGCACTCAGAGGCTGGGGTGGGGTGGGGTGGGTGGTGGTGGTGGTGCAGAGTTTGAGGCCAGCCTGGACTATATAAGAAGATCCTGTCTCAAAAAAAGAAAAGAAAAAGGTGGGGTAGGATCGGGAAAGGGACTGGAGCTAAGTTGATAGAGTGTTTGCCTAACACACATGAAGCTCTGGCTTTGATCCCAGGACTGCATAAAGCAGACATGGTAATACATACCTGAGATCCCAGCATGTGGGAGGTAGAAATAGGAGATCTGGAGTTCAAGGAAGATTGCTTGCTGGCTTTACAGCAATTGAGGCCAGTCTGCTGCATGAGAGTGTGCCTCAAAACAAACCGATACCTTAAGCCTTTTACTTTAAGAAATGTGTTTATTATGGTACGTGTGATATGCATGCATGATATGTGTTTATTAGTGTATGTGTGATATGCATGCATGATACGTGTTTATTAGTGTATGTGTGATATGCATGCATGATATGTGTTTATTAGTGTACGTGTGTGTATGCATGTATGATATGTATGGACCTGAGTGCCACAGTGAGCGTGTGGAAGACAGACAGCAACTTTGTGGAGTTCACTCTCTTCCAACATAGGCTCTTGGGGCTGAATTCAGGCAAGAGGTGGAGTCTGGGAGACTCAGAGTGCTCTTAAATTCTGGATAGAGAGGATTTATGTTCTTCAGTCCTAAAACCTTTAGCCATGTGTAATGCCCCAAAACTAAAGAACAAAACACATTACTTTGCTCCCTAAGGAGATTTTGTTTTGTTTGTTTTCTGAGGCAGCCCTTACTGTCCTGGAACTCACTTTGTAGCCCAGGCTGGACTCAAACTCAGAGATCCACCTGCCTCTGCCTCCAGAGTGCTGGGATTAAAGCTATATATGCCACTTATTATGTTCTTTTTAAAAATAGGGTCCCATGGGGGCTGGAGAGATGGCTCAGAGATTAAGAGAGCACTAGTTGCTCTTCCAAAGGTCCTGAGTTCAATTCCCAGCAACCACATAGTGGTTCATGGCCATCTATAATGAGATCTGGTGCCCTCTTCTGGTGTGCAGACATACATGGAGGCAGAATGTTGTATACATAATAAATAAATAAATCTTTAAAAAAAAAAAAAAGTCTAGTGTGTCCCAGGGTGTCTGAATTTGCTCTGTACTTGAGACTGGCCTTTAATTCTAATCCTTCTGCCTTCACCTCCTAACTGCTGGGATTACAGGCGTGCCTCGATCATACATGAGCTCATGCTTTATGCATAAACTCTCCCCCAGCCTTAACTTAGCATTTGTTGGTGATACAGGTCGCTGCTACTTAGGAGCAGAGTCACGATGACTTTCTGCCCTGCTCTGGAGGACCTACTATCCTCAACTCTGAGTTCTTATAACTGCCTCTTACAGTTTCCTGTCCTTGCCCTTGTTACTCTGGGGTCAGTAGTCACTTTGTGAAACCCGCCAAGAATACCTACTTCCCTATTTCTAATTCCTCACAGGCTTTAGAAAGCATAATTTTATGAGATCAAGAAAAGATACGATAAGAACCATGGTCTTGGGTGTGCTCTTGGAAACTTGGGATGCAGACCTGGTAGCTCTGGTTCTGGCTGCTAAAGCTTGTGAGCTCCCGATTTGGGGAGCTCTGGCACAGGTCAAGTACTGACTGCTACAGACCTGCAAACATGGACGAAGCTGAGCAACTGGCAAGAAAATAAAAAGAACGGAGCAAGCACCAACACCAAGGCCACAAGAGCGAGGGCAAAGCCGGGGAGTAAGCTGCTGAGGAAGGAGGGTGAGCTGGGTGAGTTGCTGTGACAACCCAGGCCTATGGTGGGTATGTAAACACCAGATCTTGCTCTTGGCTGCCTCCCAACTCAGCAGGCTTTGGAGCCTGGTGGCTGGGTCATCCCTTCAGGGAGGTGCTGTTTTTAGGAAGAGTGGTGTCCTTCAAGCTGTTTCTGAGTCTTAATTCCTTCTTTGTGGTAACTAGAGCTCGATACAGTAGCAACTGTCACCTGTGGATCATCAAAAAAAATGGCAAAGCACCACAACACCTGTTTGTCCATAGGGTCTAACTGGGAAGGATGTGTACTTGAAAAATGAGCTGCAAGAGATTCCATGAGCAGCCAGGCTTTAGCACCACCTAAAGACGGGCCCTGAGAACGAAATTCTCAGTTTGACAGGTCTCTCTGTCTTTCATTTAATCTCACCAAACAGATTTTAATAATGTAGGCCCAGAGGGTTTTGAGAAGCTCTGGCAGTACCATCCTTCTTTCTGATTGCCAAGGACGGCCTTAAAGGTGGACAGGGGCCCAATGTATGCTCTAGGTCAAAGAATCTGTTAGAATGAGAAGCCTCGTTCTAACAAGAGCAGAGTCCAGGACATGTTGTGTACTGTATGGCAGGCTGCTGGGACAGGCCTAGCGTGGTTCTTTCCCCGGCTGCAGCTAGGCATGTAGACTATAGAGCAGATAACAGCACAGCGAGGCTGGGTTCCCTAGTCACTGTGGTCTACGTGCTTCTGACTGAACTGTGTTTGGGACCAGGAACTTCAGTCGCACTGTCGAGGTTAGTATTTCCTATGTAACACTTGGATAGTTAATTATTCTAAAGTTAATAATGGATTAATCTAAAGTTGTTAGGCTTCACTTGAAGAAAACTGAAGTGAACTATTAAGTATCTTCATTCAAATCTGATACATCTTGTCTTTCATCCCTGTGACAGCCACTGATGAACTCTGCAGGAATATGCTATGACCCCATTTGGTCAGTCAGTAGACCACACGGCCCAGGTCAAAGAAAATAATATGTTTGTCAAGTAGAGGAAGAGGGTGGAATTGCTATGTGCTGCTGGACCAGCTGTTGATATCAGTTCCACAGAACATCTGCTCCCCACCCCCACCCAGAGGGGCGATGGAACCTAGGGCCTCACACATGCTAGGCATGTGCTGAATTACCCCACACCCCACAGAAGACTTTTTCTCATGGCTTCTAAAACATCCAGACCTACCTATTTTTGCTATAGTGCCTCCGTGGAAAGGAAACTTCTCTATGCTCACACAACTTAACATGATCTTCATGCCAGTTCTAACTTTCCCTATTTTAGTCCCATATCCCGTGGCTCCTCCCTGGGTATTTTTAGTGTGTTATTTCATACTATCTCAAATGTTGTATAACTAAAGCTGATTTTTCTACCTAAAGCAGCCTTCTCTGACCTTTTTTGTTAGTTAATAGTCACATGCCCATATTCAAATGCTTGGACTCGCCTCTGACTCTCTTTCTTTGGCTTCCTAGTTGGTTATCAGGTCCTATTGATTGCTCCCAATGTGTCTCTCCACTATTATAACCACCTCCTCCTTTAAAAAAACAAAGATGATTTATTTTAATCTTATACAGTGAATGTATATATGTGTACCACGTATGTGCTTGGTTTTGTGGAGGCCAGAAGAGGAATGTCAGTCCCATGGAACTGGAATTGCAGACAGTTGTAAGCTTCCAACTTCCATGTGGGCGCTGGAACTGTTTTTTTTTTTTTGTTTGTTTGCTTGCTTGTTTTTTTGAGACAGGGTTTCTCTGGGTTTAAAGACATACACTACCACTACCGGCCTCTTTGGGGAGTGGTGGGGTGGTGGTGCTGGGAACTGAACCTGGGTCCTCTGCATGAGCAACAAGTGCTTTTAACTGCTGATTCACCTCCTCTTTTTGGGTTTGTTTCTGGGGTGTGTGTGTATCCTCAGCTCAGGTCCTCCTATAGTTCATCCTTAAGCCCTGGCAATGACCTCCTACCGTAACTACCTGTACCGTAACTACCTGCAGCCATATACCCTAGCAATACCACATCACAGAAAAGTGTCCTTCAAAATCTCAGAGACTGCTTGTGGTGACACACACTTTTAACCCCAGCACTTGAGAGGCAGGAGCAGGCAAAGAGCTGTGCGTTCTAGGCCAGCAAGGAACACAGTGAGAGCCCCGCTTCAAAACAAACCAACCAAACAAAAAATAGCAACAAAACTAAACAACCCTCACAACAAACCATCCAAACCTGTGGGATGTCAGTGGCTCCCAGTCACCTACTAGGCAGCACCTTAATTCCCAGCCTTCAGCATCGTTTATTTGTGAGGTGTGGGGTTTGAACCTAAGGCTTCTTCCCGCATGCCAGGCAAGTGCTCTATCACTGAGTGCTATCTCTGATCTCTTATTTTTTTAAAAATATTATTTAAAAAGTTTATTATTATCATTATCGTGTGTGTTGCATGTGTGGAGGTCAAGGACAATCCTGTAGAATCAGCTCTCCTACCTTTATGTGGGTTCTGGGGATAAACCTCAGATTGCAGGCAAATACTGCAAGTACCTTTATCTTCTAAGCTACCACACCAGCTTTTTTGAAAAAATAAAAATATATATTAAATTTTGAGACAGGTTTTCACTAAGCTATCTAGGCTGTCCTTGAACATGTGAAACTCCTGCATCCTCCCAAGCAGCTGAGATTTCAGATCTGTACCATCAAAGCCTCAGATCGAAACAACTATGTATTTTGTGCTGGTTAGTTTTACCTCAGCTGGATGTAAGCTAGTCATTAGAAAGGCGGAGCCTCAACTGAGAAAATACCTGTGCGGTGTTTCTCTTCTTTTTCTTTTTTCTTTTCTCTTTTGAGACAGGGTTTCTCAGTATAACAGCCCTGGCTGTCCTGGAACTTGCTCTGTAAACCAGGCTGGTCTTGAACTCACAGAGATCTGCCTGTCTTTGCCTCTCTAGTGCTGGGATTAAAGGCTTGTGTCAACACCACCCAGCAGTAGGGTATTTTCTTAATTAGAGTTGATGGGGAAGGCCCAGCCCACTGTAGGTGTTGCCGGCCATTGGAAGCAAGCCAGTAAACAGCCCCCCCCCCATTCCTTACCCCCTGGCCTCTGCACCAGCTTCTGCCTCCAGGTTCCTGCCCTGTTTCAGTTCCTGCCCTGACTCTTTCGATGATGAGCAGTACTGTAGAAGTACACAAGCCCTTTCCTCTCCAGGTTCAGTTATGGTGTTTATCACAGCAGTGATAACCGGATTGTATGTGTGGTTGTAGTCAGAGGACAGCTGTTCTCTCCACTTCCACCATGTGGGTCTTGGGGACCAAACTCAGGAAACTTGGGTGGTGGCAGGTGTCTTACCCACTGGGCCACCACACTGGCTCTGCATCTCCAATTTCTTGATTTAATGTGTTCTGCCTACATGTATCCCCTGGGACTGGAGTTATAGACAGTTATAAGCGGCATGTGGGTGCTGGGAACTGAACCCTGGACCTCTGGAAGAGCAGCCAGCTCTTAACTGGGGATAACTTAACTGCTGACCCATCCCTTCCGTGTCCCTTCCTCCTGCCCCACACTTTTTGCTTTAGTTAAGACTGATCTGTCTGTTGAGTGGAGCAGCAGCCCCGGCATGGGACCGTTCCTATCTCCAAGAACGCAGGAACAAAACAGGGCCAGCTCAGGGTCCCAGCAGCTTCTTCAAGGGGTCTGGCCACGCCTGTTCAAGCTCCCAGAACTCCAGAGCCTCCCTCCAAGCCTTGTCAGCTAACACCTGAATCCCACCACATGTTGTTGGTCTTTTGTGGCTGTACCCTGGGCCTTGCATATTTCTTCAAAACTCAGTTAAATGTCTCCTTCAGACTGCAGTGAACTTATGACTGAATTGTCTGGCACACAGGGCTAAGACTTTTATCTGGCAAGTCACTACATATTAGTGCATATCATTCCTTACATCTTGTATTTTTATGCCTTTGAATATATCTTACAACATGCTCTCCTCTGTACCTTGTAATATGTGCATATTTCATGTCTATGTGTGTGTACCGTGTGTGTACCTGATGCCCAAAAGTAACAAGGACACTGAACTGCGGAGACAACTCTACAGCCCCAGAGACTTTACAATTTGTGTGTTTGGCCAACAGTTCTTGACCCTCAGCAACTGTTTAATATGTGATATCAGTTTCCTTACGCACACTGCGGGTGCTAATAGCACCAGATGTATACTAACTACATCATCTGGCCTTTACACAGGTTCTAAGGATGAAACTCAGGTTGTCAGGGTTGTACAAGTGCTTTCACCTTTAGAATCATCCCCCAGCTCCTTTCTGTCAATTATAATAGTCCTTTCCCCCTAACTTGGTACCAGAGTTGGACCTTGAGAGCTCACGGATGCCAGGCAAGCATTCTAACTCAGCACGCATATAACATTATAACGTGCTGAGTGTTTGTGTGGGTACTTCTTTGTCACAGTGCTCATGCAGAGGCCAAAGGTCAATTCTGTGGTATCAGTTCTCTCCTACCTTACACAGGTTTTGAGGATTGTATCAGGTTGTCAGTCAAGCCTTTTACTCCTGAACCATCTAGCACCCAACAGCCCTGGCTTTTTTTGTGAGACACATGTCACTATGCTGCCCAGGCCTGCTCTGGACTTAGGATCCCCTTCTTCAGTTTTGGAGTTTCTGGTATTGCAGGTGTGTGTCCTGTCCCATGTCACAGCTGCTAAGTTAAGGCCCTGCATTGGGAGGAGAGATGACATTAATATGAGACGGTTTGATCTGAACTGTGGTGATCCATTGTGTGGGCTCTAAAGAGATAAAGCTCCCTGAAGATCAGAGGACAGAGTTAGCCACAGAAGTCAGGCAGTGGTGACACACGCCTTCAACCCTAGCACTGGAGGGGCAGAGGCAAACAGAGCCAGGCAGCAGGGAGCCCTTGCCCTGCTGCTGCTGTGGGGACTTCATGCTGTGGGGACTCAGTCTTTCTGAGGTGCAGACTCATTAGGGAAATGAGCACCCCATCCTATGCTGGTTACCCCATCTGATGTCTTCTTTTGGGCCCCTCTTGATCTTCACATTTGATATGTCAGTGCCTGCCCAGGGGACAGCTTGGACCCCACCATGTGCAAGCTGAGCCACTGTATAGTAAAACCTGCCTCTCTTGGGGCCTCCTGGGGCCTTCCTCATTGTGTTTTATCTTATTTTTATTTTTATACAAGGTCTCACTATATCTCCTTGGCTGGTCTCAGACTCAGAGATCCACTTGCTTCTGCCTCCCTAATGCTGAGATTAAAGGCCTGCATCATTATACCTGGCGTCTTTCACATTTCTGACTACAACTCAACTCTTCTGTTTACTTGGAACAAAAGCCCCACTGCCATTTTTAGCTTCCTTCTCCTCTGTTCATAATGAGTACATTCTGCAGGTCCTACACTCAAAGTAAATCAAGATTCTGCTCACTTCTCACCTCTACAGCTTCCCTTGGTCAAGTCACCATTATAATCACAGTCACTCCCTGACTGGTCTCCTTGTATTTTATGCTTTTGCAACACCCAGAAGATTCAATTCTGAGTCAGACAGTACAGTCTTATGCTGGCAACTCTCTGAAGGCCAATCTCAGAGCAAAGGCTCATGTCCAATCAGAACATGCAGTATCTGGTCACCCTCTCTGCCCCACTTTTCTCTGACTCATCTGTTCCCCTGGTCATCACCAGCCTGCCATGGACATAAACTCCCTCTTCCTGGAATGTTCCAATAGGGCCAGCCTTAGAATATTCACATTAGCAGTCTCCCGCATAGAATAATCTTTCCATAAGGCTCTTCAGCACTTCAAATATTTGCTAAGATGTCACTTTTAACAGTGAGGGCTTCCCTGACTTATCTAAAATGGAGCACACTTTCCACCCTTGTAGCCATCCCAAAACACACATTATCCTTCCTGTGCTCTCTAATTTTCCCCTTGGCACTCACTGCACATTTTACATATTTATCTGTCTCTGAAGGCAGAGGTTGTTGCCCACTTTGTTACCTACTGCGCAGCACACTGGTCTCAGCATCTACTGCAGGATAATCATTAGGCAGCTGTCACACGGTTAGCATTGCAGTAAGTATTAAGAGGAGGAATATGGCAGATTGTTAGAAGTACTTTTCTTTCTATATCTTTTTATTTTTTTCAAGAGACAGGTTTCCTTTCTGAAGCCTTGGCTGTCCTGGAACTAACTCTATGAGCCAGCAGCTTGGTCTTTAGAAATAAACGAAATGCAAATATAATGCTCTATGGCAGGTGCTAATGGTAGGGATGAGTCAATACTGTAGGGTTTAGAGAAGAGACCAACCATGGCCACAGTAGGGCTGAAGAAGACACTTGGGATGGAGAGGGAGGTAAAAGACAAGGAAATTGGGAGGAAACAGGGAAGTGCACTGAATATGCATACATGCACTCACATACTCCCCAATGTGAAAATAAATCTCAAAAAGACCTTGTTAGGATGCAAGACCAGCTGTGGCACAAGGCTGGAGCAGGCCCGAGAGCCAGTGAATGCCCCCTGGGAGCCGCTTGCCACTCTTTCACTTTTGCATTCCAGCTGTTCTGGGCAAAGAACTCTGGAGTCCTCCTTAAAAGGTCAGCAACTACAGCATGGGGAGCGGCAGCTGTTGAGGTCATGAGTGGAGCTGGGCTTCATGGGGCCTGGATACTCTGTGAAGCTGTCCCTGGTGCTCTGGGTGCTCTGCTAGTTCCTGTCCCTTCCGACTCCTAGAACTCCCTGGCTGCCTTAGCCTCCCAGCCTCTGGCAGTCAGTTTAAATAAACCAGACAATCCACATTATAAAGAAAAAAAAATCTGAGTGTCTGTGTGGCGGCGTGCACACCTGTGCTCGTGTGGTCTAGTGTCTGTGTGGCGGTGTGCACACCTGTGCTCGTGTGGTGCTCAGAGAAAAATTCCCTGCTTTATCTTTACTTGCTTTCCAGGCTTGAGCCGCAGTGCCTTGATGTGCCGAGCCATCTTGTCAACCCTTCTATAAATGTAACCTTTATTCTTCTTGCATGAGTTCCCTGCTCTTTGGGTCAAAAGTAAAGCCAATTAAAACATCAAACTAAACCGCTGTAATTTTGTTTGACAGATTACATGGCAGATCAAATGTCAAAATAGGTCTGCTTTTTATTTGTTGAGACAGAGTCTTGCTGTTTAGTTCAGGCTGGCCTGGAACTCTGTAGAACTCAATCTTGTGATCCTCCTAGGCCAGCCTCCCAAGTGCCAGGATTATTATAGTCTTGACTGTTTTTCAGTTCTAATGAACATTGCAACGCAACTCTCTCAGGATATTCTTCTTCCAAATTCTAGTTCAAGATGGCTAGATGAGGGAGGGAGCTTTCATGAGCTTGCCACTTAGAGATATACATCACATACACACACACACACACACACACACACACACACACACACACACACACACACACACACACACACACACCCCGGTGCTGTTCCACTTTTTCAGCTCAGGCAATCCACAGCACTCTACACACACACACACACACACACACACACACACCCACCCCGGTGCTGTTCCTGTTTGCTGTTTGCTTTATTTCTGTGGTATCCTGGAATACTTTTTCAGCTCAGGCAATCCACAGCACCCTTTTTCTTTTTGCAGTGCTTGGGATTGAACCCATGGCCTTGTGTGCACTCCCACAACTCCAGCCTCCTCACTTTTTGTTTTTTTAAACACTGTGTAACCTTGGCTGTCCTGGAACTTACTTTGTAGACCAGACTGGCCTTGACGACAGATCTGTTTGCCTCTGTCTCCTAAATCCTGATATTCAAGCCATGTGCCACCTGACCCCAGCCCTTTCTTTTAAGGGGGTGATGAGGAGAGAAATGGGAAAAGACAATAGTGCCGACATAACCAGGCTTAGAGAAAGGCACAGGTGGAAGCTCAAGGCATGGGACTGATTGCCCATGAATCCTCTGCAGGTCTCAGTACCACTGAGACATTTCTACCTTGACTGGAAGCCACTTATCTCAAGATCCCATATTACATGACTTAGCGTTTAGCAAGAAGATGGTACCACCAAGATTACACAGAGAGTGGCTGGCTCCTGTGGTATCGTTGGGGATAGATAAAACCAGAAAGAAAGATAAACACAAAGGCAAGACCATAAAAAAGGTAGGGCAAAAGCTGAATGCTTGCAAATATCTACATTTAAAGGAGTGGAAGCCACAGAGCCTGAGGGGGGAAAAACCCGTAGAAAAACAAGGAGGCAAACCAGGGACTTTGAGGAGGGAGTGTAGCTCAGCTCTGGATATGCTCAGAATGGTTTCTTTTTGATCACTAGATTAAGCCTGCCTGATAGTCTGGGCAGGATGCCACCCTACCTTCGCACTCCAGCAACCTTGCATGTCTTCAGCTGAGTCACAGATTCCTCGAACTGAAGAAACCTTAGAAATCGTTTGTCAAACCCTTCATTAGACAGATAAGAAACTGTACAGTGGGGTTCAAATTAGAGTCAACTGCACCTGACTTCATTCTAAAACTCTGGCCACACGCCTTGGAACTTGGCAGTGACCTAGACGCGGAGTCATTAATAATTAATTGTTCCCTTTTAAAACTACAGCTGTATTCTGTTCTTTAACTGTGTTCCCAGCACTTGTTCACAGGCACATGTATGCCCATTTTTTTTTTTTTTTTTTTTTTTTTGCTTGCTTAATTCCTTGTTTTAAAACATTAAACAATAACCTTATTTTAAGCTACCTTAAAATAAGGTGCCGCGCTGGTGGCCTGTGCCTGCGGTCCTGGCTAGTTGGGAAGCTAAGCTTGAGCCCAGGAAACTTCACTTTCAATGCAACATTATTCATGCAACATTATTTTCCTGTCCTTTGTCAGTCTAACTATTGGGTACTCAACCCCCCCTGCCCCGCAGGGCTAAGTCTCTCCAGCATTGACAGCCCTTGCCAAGGGACCCAGGAAACAAAAGTGGTCAAGGGTCCCGGGATGAAGAGGAGCAGGAGATATTAGCGCTATTTTGCAGGATTGGAGGTTGAAACCTGGGCCTCATGCACACTAGGCACCAAGAACTTCACTGAACTACAGCTCTGGGCTGGAGGAGTTAGTGATGATTTTGATTTACTCATTTTAGAGACAAGATCTTAGTATATAACCTATGCTGGCTTAGAACTTACAAGGCAGGCAAGGCTATTCCTAAACTTCTAACTCTTGATTCTTCTGCCTCTCTGGTGCTGGGATTGTTGGGGTTCCTGGTGTGCCCTATCAAACCCGGGGCTGGAGGGTGCTATTTTGACGATGAGCCAATATATGGTGAAAAATAAAAGCACTTTTGTGAATGTTAAGACACATTTTTAAAAGTCAAGGATGGGGCTGGAGAGATGGCTCAGAGGTTAAGAGCACTGGCTGCTCTTCCTAGAGGTCCTGAGCTCAATTCTCAGCAACCACATGGTGGCTCACAGCCATCTGTATCCCTCTTTTGGTGTGCAGGCATACATGCAGGTAAAACACTCATACATAAATAAGTAAATTAAAAAAAAAAAGTCCAGGATGGATAGTGTACATCTATCCCAGCACTTGGGAAGCTGAGGCAGAGGATCAGGAATTTTAGGCCAGCCTTGACAACAAACACAGGAGTAGGTCAGCCTAGGCTACATGAGACCCAGTTTCAAATAATAACAACTTTAAAAAGCACTGTTTTTTTTTTTTTTCCTTTGTTCCGCAATCCATAAAAACAGTCTAAAGCTAACTTCCCCAAAGGCCTAGCAAAAGTATTTCTTTACTTTCTCCACTCAAGCCAAGTGCTCTTAGGAACCCAACCTTTTCATGTCAATGCTAATGGCCAATCTGTGAACTGTCGTGACTTAGCCAGTATCAACAGAAGCCGAATGAGAATGATGACATGGGAGCTTATTAGTTCAGTAGACATCATCCACGGTGGCTGTCCTCAGGAGCACTGGGGCTGATGACAGAAAAGTGATGCCAAGAACAGCATCCCTAGACGGCAGTGTCCTCCTACAGCAGTAATAGGAAAGGACTGACACACTGTTATTTTAGAAGAGCCACATGGACACTCAGGCGGACTTTGAGGCACCCAGAGATCATGTCTGCTTTCCCCAGGAAAGATAAATGACTCTCCTGTCCCTACTAATAGTGGCATTTAATCACATTTTAATTCTTTGTAAATTGCTATACCATGTGGTAGCAGCCTCTAGCCAGATTATCTTGAGCTCTAGAATTGGAGCGGTCTAGTCAAAGATTCTGAGACAGCCTGAGAAAGCTGCTCTCACATTCTTTGTATCTCACCATATTCATTTCTGAGCTATGGGAAGTCCCAGAATGGTCTTGCAGGCCATTCTGCAGAGTAAAGGAAAAGACTTGAACTAGAGGGATGACTCGGTGGTAAAGGCCCTTGTGGCATGACTTAAGTTTGACTCCAGAACTCACAAAAGGTGGCAGGAGAACACACTCCACAAACTTGTCGTTGACCACCAGTGGGTGCCACACACACCCCCTATATGCTCTGACTGCCAATGGGTGCCACACACACCCCCTATACACTCTGACCGCCAATGGGTGCCATACACACCCCTATACACTCTGACCACCAAATGAGTGCCATGTACCCCCCATACACTCTGATCACCAATGAATGCCATATACACCCCCCAAAAAACTTGCAAAAGCCATCATACACATACAGAAGCCCTTTATCTCAGCTTGTACTTTCTATAATTTCAATTACTACACAACACTACAGTTTGCTTAATGAAATACCGAATGGAAAATTTCAAGAATAAACAAGTCCCAAAATTATACATCATTATGAGGAGTGTGACTTGAACCCTCCAGCCTTTTATCTAGGGTGTCCATGCTGTATATGCTACCCACCTATTAGTCACTAACACTTGGCCATCACACAGGCAGATTCACACTGTGTTCCCATAGAGAGTGACCTTCATTTTACTTAATCATAACCCCAAAGTGTGAGAGCTGTGATCCTGGTAACTCAGACATGCCAGAAGCCTTAAGCTGTTCCCTTTAGGTAAAATGGCTGAAGTTTTATGTATTTATTTATTGAAGCTGCGTCTCATGTGAATTCACTATATAGCCAAGGCTGTCTCAAACCCATGGCAGTCCCCATCTCAGCCTCCCAAGTGCCAGGAACACAGGTGTGAGCCACGAAGGGCAGCAAAAGCGTTATAGTGCAGTAAGATGTGAGAGTATGTATCCATCCTTTCTATATATCCACATGCATGGACATAAATTTTATTATAGTATGTAGCAGTTTGAATGTAACTGGCCCTCAAAATCTCGTAGGGAGTGGCACTATTAGGAAGTGTGGCTTCGTTGGAGTGGTGTGGCCTTGTTGGAGGGAGTGTGTCATTGTGGGGGCGGGCTTTGAGGTTTCCTATGCTCAGGACACCACCCAATGTCTCAGTCAACTTCCTGTTGCCTGCAAGATTTAGGATTCTCAGCTACTGTCATGTCCCACCATGATGATAATGGGCTGAACCTCAAACTGTAAGTGAGCCACCCCAATTAGATGTTTTATTTTATACGAGTTGCTATGGTAATGGTGTCTTTCACAGCAATAAAAACCCTAACTAAGACATAGTACAATATTATAACTGCTCCTTTATTATTATTACAGATCCTTACTGTATATAACTAAGCAATTAAGCTCCATCCCTGGTGTGTATGTACAGAAACAATACATACAAGGTTTGGTGGGGTTCACTCAGTCTTAGACTGCAACTCTATGGATTAGTGGGAGAATATTATACTTTAATGTTCAAGCATTTTACATAAGCATATTTATAACCAACTTGTTGAAAACTAGGTAGTCTCTGGAATGTGTTTCAGCTCCTGGCCGCTAAGCTGCTCAGTCTGTAGAGTGGTGTGACTGCCCGCATTTAAACTGCACTTATCTTGGTGTTTTTTAAAATTTGATTTTTTTTTTATGTTTTACGCTGGGCTTTTGTTCGTTTGTCTTTTGAGCCAGGGTTTCTCTCTGCACCCTTGGCGGTCCTGGAGCTTCCTCTGTAGATGAGACTGGCCTTGAACTCTGAGAGATCTGTCTGCCTCAGCCTCTTTAAAAAATGCTACTTCTCTTAAAGTGTTAATTATTATTTAACTTTGTGTGTGTCTGTCCGTCCATTTGTCTGTGTAGGAGGCTGTCAGAACCCCTGGAGCTGGAATTTCAGGCAGTTATGAGCTATCATATGTGGGTTCTGGGAATTGAACTTGGGTCCTCTGCAAAAACAGTATGTGCTCTTAAGAGAAATGGCTTAGAGCATGTCTCCTGAGTGCAAGGATTAAAGGTGTGTGCTTCCTTGCTACGTGCCACTTTTCTTAAAAAACAAAACAGAAAGAAAGAAAAAACCTAAGACTGTTATGTATAATCTTTGGGTACCCCAAATCCTGTACTAAAAGACACCACAAATAAATCTGTAGTGTTGGTCAGGCCCTAGGGGAGGCCAGGCTATGACTCTCAGGGAAGCCAGCTGGGGTGTGTGTGGCACCTCAAGAAAATCTTAAGGGAGAAGCAACAGGATGAGTTGTCTGGACTTTGGGCTCAGAAGGAACCTACCTCTTCCTTGGTCATTAACATGTTTATGTACAGAACTCAAGTCTCCAGCGCATCCAGTCATTTTAGATGAGAATGTAGCTAGAGGGCGCAGCAGTGAAGAAGGCACATGCCTTTAATCCCAGCATTGGGAGGCAAAGACAGGTGATCTCTGTGAGTTCAAGGCCAGCCTGGTCTACAGAGTTAGTTCCAGGACAGTTAGGGCTACACAGAGAAACCCTGACTGAAAACCTTCATTCCATAGACTAATGCATCAAGGAATTGAGAGAGGCCAGGAATGAAGGACGGATAGATCTCACGAAGCCTAGAAGTTTCAGTCGGAGCGAGTCTGCTTCAGCTTGCCCTTGGATCTTGTCTCTTGCTGTTCCCGCCATTTTCTTTCTCATGGAATTACTTTATCCCATTTTAAAAAGATTTGCTTTTATTATTTCCAATGGTGTGCGAGAACGTTCACACGAGTGCTGGTGCCCAAAGCGGCCAGATCCTTCTGGAGCTGGAGTTACAGGCAGTTGAGAGCTGCATGACCTGGGTGCTGGGAACTGAACTTGGATCCTCTGGTAAAGCAAGAAGCACTCTTAGTGGGCTGAAACATCTCTGGCACTTAAGCTCAATTCTTTTCTTTTTTAAGGCAGGGTTTCCCTGTGTAGTCCTGGCTGTCCTGGAATTTGCTCTATAGATCAGGCTGGCCTCGAGCTATTTCCTTGCCAACCCTAACTTTTGCAAACATAAACAAGGTAGGTGAGACTTCTTAATAAGAGAATAAGCTGTATGCTGCCTATGTAAGATGCACCAGAAGAAAATGGTCAATTAGTGGATTCCTGTTCTCCCCTGTATGCCTTTAATAGAAAATAGTGCACGCCTTCAATCCCAGCACTGGTGAGGCTGAGGCAGGTGGATCTCTCTGAGTTGGAGGCTAGAATGGCCTACAGAATGAGATCCAGGGGCTACACTGAGAAACCCTACCTCAAGAAACCAAAACTAAATAAACAAACAAATAAATAAATAAAAAGAGGAGCTGGGTGGGTGTGATGGTTCAGGCCTGTAATCATAGCACTAGGGAGGATTTTGAGTATAAATCAAGGAGCTTAAGTTCTATAAAAGTATCTTTCCGACAGAGAGAGAGAGAGAGAGAGAGAGAGAGAGAGAGAGAGAGAGAGAGAGAGAGAGAGAGAGAGAGAGAGAGAGAGAGAGTGTATGTATGTACAAATGCATGCATTACAGCTTAGTTGGCAGTGTTTGCTTACTATACATAAAGCCCTGAGTTCAATCCCCTACACTGCCTAAGATGGCATGACTGCTCATGCCTGTGATTCCAGTGAATGGAAACAGTAAGAACAGAAGCTCATGACCAATCTGGCCTACACAGTGAGCTCCAGACCATTCTGGGATATGGAGTAAATTCCAGGACAGCCCAGGCTACACAGAGAAACCCTATGTGTGTGTGGGGGAACAACCCCAAACCCCAAACTAAACAAAACAAAAAACTTGCATTTGGTCTAATTAAAAATCGCCTAGCACATATCAGCAGTATCCTCCCAATTTAACACTTTCATCAGATACTTTGTTTAATGAAGCAGAGCTGGAGATCTTACTAAAGATTTTAGGGTTAGGACACCAGCAATCAGACTTATTTATACAGGTGTGGGTTTGGGCTCACGGGAGAATCTCTACCACCTGTCAGCTTTAAAACAAGATTCTAAAAGAAACACAGCACAAAACCGCTCTCCCTTCATTTCCCAGGCATTTGTGGGTACACAGAGGTTAGATGTTTTATCTATTTTTATTCTGTTAAGCACAAATACTGCTTCATGAGCACATTCTATTAACTGGTTTTTATTTTCTCACAACTCATATAGTAAGGTAAAGACAACTGAGTAGCTCCTTCATCCCCTTTTACTACTGTTATTTTTAAAAAAATTTTCTATGTACGCACGTTTTGCCTGCAAGCATGTCTACGTCTATGTGCCGTGTGCATGCCCGGTGCTTGCGGTAGCCAGGAGTGTCCTGGATCTCCTCGGACTGGAGTTGCAGAAAGGTGTGTGCCACCACACTAGGGCTGGAATTGAACCCAGGTCCTTTGGAAGAGTAGTTAGTGTTCTTAACTGCTAAGCCACCTCTCCAGCCTCCCTTCCTTCTCTTTAAAAAATAATTTATTCTTTTATAATTGCATTGGAGCAACATGTATGAGCACACATTCAAGACACACACAAACACACACACATATACAGGATAAACTTTGATGGTATGTTCATGCCCAGAATCCTATCTATTTCTCTCTTGAGGTTGAAGGGTATTCTCTTATATGAGTAAAAAAATATTTATTAATTCATTGGTTGATAGACCAATGGATTATTTTTCACTTCTTAGCTATTATAACTTATTTTGGTTTATGTGAAGAGATGCTTTCCCTCTCTTGGGTCTACCCCTAGACACACCGAACTGGCTCTCAACTTGAAGCTCAGGCAAGAATTACTTCTGGAACTTCTGTTTGCAGATTGTACGTTATTAGTTGTTTTTACATACGACCGGCAGTGTAGACTGGTCCAACTTCTCCAAGTTCTGGTCATCCATCACGACTTCTGTTAGTTCTGTATAGTCAAGCTGGTCTGCATGGAAGTTTGCCTGTATGGGCTAGGCCTCCATCCGTCTTCCTTCTGCCTTGGGATTATAGGGTGTTAACACCACAGGCAGCAGCTAGAGCTCTTTTGAGGCAGTCTCATGTCCCCCAGGTTGACATTGAGCTCGATATATATAGTTGAGAAGATGGCCATGAATCCAGTTCTCCTGCCCCTGACCTCCCAAATGCTGGGATTACATCAAGTGCTGGAATTTATAGGCACATGGACCACACCTGCCCTTTTTTGACAGGGTTTCACCATGTACCCAAAGGCTGGGCTAGAACTTGAGGTAACTCCCCTGGCTCAATTTCCTGAGTTCTGGGTTTTCAGATATATGCCACCAGCTTGGCAACTACCTTCTCTTGTCTTTTTGGACACAAGATCTCCTCAGACTGGGGTAATCCTGCCACCTTCAGTCTCTTGAAAGCTGGAATTACAGGTGTGAGCCACAGCATGACAACCTTTGTCCATTCATTTGGGTTCTTTTTATAATTGAGTTCTAAGAGTATGTGTATATATTCTAGACACTATATTTGAAAGGCATGATTTACAAATATTTTCTATTTTGTGTTATTTTTTTCATTTTCATGGCACTGCCCTTTGATATAAAAGTTATTAATTTAGTTCATCAAACTGCTGGTTGCTCAGTCAGAAATGATTTGCTCCTTTCTATATCAGTGTCTCAAAAATCACTTGGTTTGGGAAGAAATTTAAAAAAAAAACATATAAAAAGCCTTTATTTTAGAAATTAAGAAAATAACATTTTGATATGAACAAGGAGGCTGGGGATGTAGCTCAGTGCCACATTCTTGCTTGGCAGAGGCAAGGCTCTGCATTTGTCCCCTATACCAGAAAGGTCCCAAACCCCAAACAACACATACATCAGACTCTTGGGGACCCCTCATGATCTTAGGGTCTCCGTGTTCTGAACGGAAAGGCAAGTACTGGCGGCACTTCTGCTGTTGGCAGCAGAGACAGACAAAGGACACATGCGACTTTGACTGTATATATACTAAAATAAATGCGATGGCTGTGAGTTTGGTGCTTGCCTTCCCAGAATTCCGAGGGTCAGAGACAGGAGGGTTCTAGTGAGACTGAAGACACTCTAAACCAGCCAGGGCCATATAACAAAACTGTCTCGAAGCAACCTGGCTAGGGGTGTGGCTCAGAGGTATAGAGTGTGTCCTGTTCCAAAGCCAAAGCTAAACACCATTAGCTACCTAGGAGTTCTCTACTTTGCTTTTATTTCCTATTTTTACAGATGGGCAACCAATAAATAATTTAAAAATGGAGTCAGGTTTGGTGATGCATGCCTATAATCTCATCTTCTTTGGAAGACTGATGCAGGGAGATCACTGAGTGTTTGAGACTAGACTAGGCAAGACAGTAAGTTCTGGATCAGCCTGGATAATTTAGCAAATATTGTCTTAAAAGAAAACCCAAGTTCATTGGTGGGGGGTAGCAGCACACAACTTTAATGCCAGCACTCAGGAAGCAGGGGCAGGCAGATGTTTGAGGCCAGCCTAGTCTACAGAGTTAGTTCCAGGACAGCCAGGGCTACAGAGAAACCCTGTCTGGAGGAAGGGGGGGAGAGACAAAAAAATAAATAATCAAAAGGAAGTGAGACTGACTTTCCTTAACTAAAGAATGTGGATTAAAAATAAAAATGAGCATTTCTAGTGGTGACCATGGTTCAGGTCGGGTCCTGTGTCTATATTCCAACTTGAATCAGTCTTGTCCAATTTCATCCAAGGTATATGCCAGGAGTCTTAAGGGGCGATATTCCAGTTGGCTTCTGCTTGCTGGCTTGGAAACAGTAAATTTCCTATTTATGGAGTGTAATCTAGAGCGGTGTCCAGCTGATCTGAGTTTAGAACTGCTGTAACAGCACAGTGAAAACCTCAGGAGGTAGAAGACATTCACTACAGCTAAAGTATGTCATTTCTCAGTATAGCATGCAAATAGAGATTCAACATATGTGTATAAATTCTTTATCTTTATAGTGAATTCACTATTGCTCTCAAAAATTACTACCACACTTTATATAATTTTATGTAGCAGACAGGACCACATATGGAGTCAGTCTCACTGTGTAGTCCTGGCTAGCCTGGAACTTTTAATGAACAGGCTAGCCTTAAATTCACATTAATCCTGCCTGCCAAGGTGTGTATTACATCTCTACCCTCCCCCTCCAGCTTTATAGTTTTCTTATGTAAATGTAATAGCAATATGAGTATTTGGTAATTAAAACATCTTAAATGATAAAGGCTTTTAAATATCTTCTTTGGGCTTTTTGTTTTTGAGACAAGGCTTTACTATGCACCTCTAGCTGTCTTAGAACTCTCTTTGTAGACTAGGCTGGTCTCTGCCCCCAAGTGCTAGGATTAAAGGCATGGACCACCTCACCCAGCACAGTAAATAAATCTATATTTAGTATTGCACTGAGTGAGCCGTTTAAATTGTCTACTTAAGACTTTTCAAATAGGGAGTGGTAGCACACACCTTTAATCCCAGCACTCACAGGCAGAGTAAGGCGAATTCTAATTTGAGGCTAGCCTAGCCTACCGAGTGAGTTTCAGGAGAGCCAGGGCTACACAGAGAAGCTCCCAACTACCTGTACCTACAGCTCGAGAGGATCCCATGACCTCTGTGAGTGTCTGCAAGAATACCACACACACACCTAGCCACCCTTTCTGCTGATACATGCACACATACACACTCCTTGGCAGTTAGGGTTACTTTTTCAGAGGAAGGAGGGGCTAAGAACCAGTAAGGTAAAGATCACAAGAAAAGAACCAGTTTCTTTTTTTGACCTCTTTGAAGGTTCTTTTTTTTTTTTTTAATCAGAGGCCAGCAATATCACAATGATTTGGGACTTCTGATCCATAGTCTGACTCCTAAATGATTTTAGGGTTACTTCTTAAGAGTATGTGTGTGTGTGTGTGTGTGTGTGTGTGTGTGTGTGTGTGTGTGTGTGTGTGTGTGTATGTGGGGTGTTAATAACAGCAATAGAGGTCCATTAAGTTCTTCAAGTCAACAAAGCAGAGGCTCTGGTCTGGAGGAGTCACTGAAAACTGTGAGAAGACTTTTATTTGCTGGGTGTGGTGACACAGGCCTTTAACCCCAGCATTCTGGAGCAAGAGGCAGGTGGATCTTTATGAATTCCAGCCCAGCCAGGACTACCTTGTGTCGCAAAACCCAAAATAAAACCTGAGTATGATTCCGGCTTAGTTGCCCACCTCTGACAAAGCTTCCCTCTAGTTATGATGAATGACACGTGTACCTGAAGCCTGTATTAGGAACAATTACTGTGTATGGGATTCTAACAGAGCTCTTTCAAGGTGCCCAGAGCTCATTCTTCTGACAGATCTTCAAAGCTGTGACTTTCCTAGTGTTTTATTCACCATATCCCTTTCTTGTCTTGAAAACAGGGAGAGGAAAATGATGCACATGACACTTTCTGAATAAACAAGTTACAGGCAAGGTCTTAGGCTTGCTATCCCAGCTGAAGCTAAGGGGCAATGAGTTCAAGGCTATCCTGGGCTACAACAGTGAGTTCCATGGCTTCCAAGGAGCTAGTCCTGTTTCACAAGAGAACTCCTGTGCCTTAAAACTCCTGGTCCTTGATTTCGTAACAGCTGGACACACGGACACACACACACACACACACACACACACACACACACACACACACACACACAATTAAAACCTTCAGGCCTGAGAATATAGAGCAGAATTGCTTTCCCTTACAGGAACAAATGGGATTTAATTCTTGTTTAAGCCACAAGCCAGTTTTGTAATTGCATTAAGAAATGTAACACCTACTAAATTATGAGTTGATAGATAATCCAGGATTTGAAGAATGACAAAGCACTGCTTTGAGAAGTTCGAGGCCAGCCTATAGGCCAAATGAGTTCCAGGACAGCTGGGGCTAGACAGACCCTGCTTGAGAAAAAACAAACAAACCAACAACTAGGAATGCAATAGTGCTCCAGGTGGCTGATTTGATAAAGTGCAAAATGGCAACACAGGTTCCACCCCGCTATGAGGAAGTTTTGTAACTGACCCTCTCATTTGAAGCTCTGGTAATGATAATGTTTACAACACTGATGGTCGTGATGATCTTTTAACAAAATTATTCAATAATGAGGCTTTGAAGAGTGACAAAGCACGCTAGCCAGTGGGGAAAACTAAGCCTTAAAGAATCTGAGAAAGTTGTTTTGCCAAAGATATTAGTATACACTGACATTTCAAAAAGATTGAGACATCCAGACATCAAGTATTACAAGATGATGACGAAATACTCTCAATAGCCATCTTTAAGCTCTAGGACAGCAAGTATATCCTGAAGGCTTGTGAAGAGCCAGATCACAGCAGGCACGGTGACAAGCTCGTGATCTCAGCACCTGGAGGCTGAGGCAAGTGGACTTTGAGTTCATAGACACTTTGGGCTGAAGGCAAGACCGAGTCTCAAACAACAGTCCCAGATTACTCAAATGGACCTGGTGATACCAGATTCTCTAGAGGCCGAGGCAAGGTAGGAACAAACTCAGAGCCTTCCTAATGATATGAATATAGTCTAGCACCTATTAGTTAAGGATGGTATCAAAGAAACAGAAAGACTCAGGCTAAGTGTGACAGGTGGCTGAGGCAGGAGGATTCCTGAATCTGATGCCACCCTGGGCTACCAGGTGACTTCCAGGCCAGCCAGAGGTACAAAGGAACATCTAATGAGCCCATAATCATGGAGCAGTCCAGAGTCAGGTGTGGTAGGGAGGTGGAGGCTGGAGGACCAGAAGTTCAAGGTCATTCTTGGCAACTCAAACAAATCTCAAACCAGAAGCTTCAGATGCTGAGAAAAATCTGTGGCTATGGATTGGCATAAAGTTCAAGAACACAGAAGCAAGAGTATACCTAGACTTTTAGAATTGGCAGGGCTTGTGGCAGTCATCTAGGACATGTCCCTATTTTATAGTAGGATGTGTCATAGTCAGAAAGCCTAGTTGTTCAGCTGTTCCACCTTGATGAATGTCTTTATGTTATGATTTCAATGCTGCCCCCAGAAAGACTACACCGAAGCATGGATTAGCCCCTGAAGGGCTAGCTGGGACTCTCCTCGTGGTCCCTATTCGGTTTTTAAAAGTCACCAAAGTTAGTGATACGAATCCTGAACCTCCAAGGAAAGAATTCCTACCGCTAACTGCAATTTTGCGCAGCCAGTCAGGAAAGCTATGGCCATGCCCACAGAACACATGCTAGGCAGAGTGGCCATCTGTTCCATTTGGCCAGTTCCGGCTTTGGATGCTGAGTTATTCGATGTGCCGATTCCACCTTGGTTAACCACAGAGTCATCAGACAGCTTATGGAGGACTTGGTACTTTGTGCCTCCACTGGCTCCAATCAATCCCAATATGGTCATGAGCATGAACTCCAGCTGGAGAAGTGTGACCTGAAGTAACTCACCCTGTCTGGTCCCCAGTTTCTAATCTGCAGGAGGGAAATCATGACAGTAGTCGTGAGAACCGGCAGGTTTCAGAGAACTGCCTGAGGATCACTTAGGACCACTTCTGGCACACACAGCAAAGCCTTCCTAAATGACGGCTACAAAGCCCAGTGTGCTGGTCTTCATTTGCGATCTTAGCAATTCTGACATGAAAGTAGAAGGATCAAAGCCAACCTGGGCTACCTGGGATTCCATTTCACAAAATAAACAGGATAATAATGGTAGTTTTTTTTTTTTCTTCTGTTGTTAAGGGGTGTTGTCATTAACCTAAGGGACTAGATTCATTTCTGTAGGGTTTCATTTCCTAGCTTGTTCAATTATGAAACCAAATTTACTCCTAATCCCCCACCCCACCCGACTTTGGCCCTGAAGTGGCAAAGGTTGGACTCAAACCTGCTTGGTAGCTGAGGCTACCCCTGGGCCTCTTTCATCCACCTCCTGGGTTACAGGGATCAAACCTAGGCCTCATATCAATTGGGCCACTGTCTGAACCTTCCCAAATTCATGCTCAGGCTTTGCAACTTCCTTGGAATTTAAATTAAATCTCAAATTAGATTGCAGCCGGGCACTGAACAGCAACTGGGTTTCTTTTTCACCTCTGTGCCTGGCTATCTAGGCAGAAGAGCAAAGTTGGGTCCTGTCTGTCACTGTCTGCTCTGCTGAGGCTGGGACTGAAGACTCTGTGCACCTTAGGCAGGCTCTCTCCCTGAGCTACATACCCAGTCCTTGCTTTGGGGTCCCTCGAACTCATGACTTTTATGAATGCTGGAATTACAGGTGTGCACCACCACATCCAGTCTTTTTTGGGGGGATTGCTTTTTCTACTACATGTTTCCAAATCATTCATTCATACATTCACTTAATCGACAACTATTTGTGGAGTCAAGCATTATGCTCTAAACCCTGGGTACACTGCGGTGAACTAGTTGTAACATATGGTTGGAAGGATATCTCATTTAGCCTAAGAAAATGTAACAGGGGACATGACTTCAAAGGTGAGTCAGGAAAGAACACTCAGAGGAAGCAGCAGTTAGATGTGAGCCCAAAAGGTCGACAGGTGTGTCACGTGAGTAACGGAGCAAAGTCCTGGGCAGTAGGGTCAGTGTGTACAAAGGCTCAGGGGCAGGAAGGGCCTACAGTCTTCTCTGAGACACTGAAGAGAGGCCACATGGCTCAAGGCTATGCACTTGTTTGAGACAAGGTGGGAGCAGCAGACAGGGGCTCACCAGCCAGCCATGGAAGCCCCTGAATGATGGTGTGGAGAGAGCAGGCAAGGAGGCTGCTCGGGACAGAGGTGGACAATGATGCTTCAGAGATGAGTTGGAGATTTGTTGGTTGCACTGGGGTGTGGGCTGTGAGTGACCAGGAGGTTACAAGGTGGGGTCTTTGGTTATGGAGATAAAAGTACTTTCAGAATCCACCTTTCAAACTTTTCTGCATTCCTCAAAGTCCCAGAGATTTGTCTCTCCTCTCAATGGATCCACCTACTCTCCCTTATAGCTCTAGGCACAGCATCCCCCATTCAGAAATCAAACATTAACAAAAATTTTGCTTTTGTTTTTGTGAGTCAGTCTCATTCGGTAGCCCAGGCTGGCCTTGAATTAGCTGTGATTTCCCTGCATCAAGCTCCTAAGTGCTCATGTACTTCCTAAGTTTTACCATCCGAGCCTAAAGAAGAAACCCAACTCAATATTCAAAGTTCATTATTTATGAAATGCTGCATCTTTAAATCTCATAATGCTTTGTACTTCTTACAGCACTTAGGTTCCTGCCTTTTATTGGGGTCAGTACACTGATCTCATGCCTATCGCCTATCCTGGCAGACCATAATGTCCAGTGCATTGCTCTGCCCTCGTGGCATCAAGAATACCACTTGTCCACAACAGGTAATCTTGTTGAATTTATTAGAGAATTTATGTTATAAATTATGTTAAGGGATGATGAAGCCAAGTTGTTGAAGGGGAATATTTCCCTGTAGCATTTGTTAGCACGAGGGATCATAGTAAAATTCATCTTTAGCAGCCTTGTGATCACACCTAACATGAATGTCCTTATCAGTAGTCTTCTGGCTGTTCAAAGTACTCCAAGATTGCACTCCACACAGCCTCACTCCCGCCTTATTACTGGATATTAAAGTTATAAGGTGGTGAACCAGGTATAGTGGTGCACGCTTTTAATCTCGGCACACAGATGCAGGCAGAGCGCAGTGTGTTTGGGACCTATCTGGTACATACAGTGAGTTTCAGATGAGTCAGGGCTATAGTAAGACTAATGAAATCATCCTGGGGAAATGAAACCGAGCTGGGGAATGTAGCCCATGGGTAGAATGCTTGCTGAGCATGTGTAAAGCCCGGTTCAATTCCCAGCGCTTCCCACCTTCCTTTCTCAAATTATACTCTCTGAAGTAGGACTTTTCAGACTGCTCCCTGTAACTCACTAAGAGATCATGACTTCAATGGAAGGGGACGGAGATAATAGGAAAAGTAAGACAGTCAGGGCCAACAGTATTTCCTGAAACTTGTTTCCAATCACAGTTATACACCAAGGACAGTGTTATTTCTCATTATCGGTCTTTAGCAAGAGATCAGAAAGACAGTGTTATAATATCCGCTAACCCACATAGCATGCGTGGGTAGAGAAAACAGAAAACTGGGCTGGAGTTCAGTTCCCAGCACCTCACTACTGCTTTCTTTATCTTTCTTATTTTTTAAAAAATGATTTATTTTTATTTTATACTCATTGGTATTTTGCCTGCATGTATGTTTTTGGGAGGGTGTGGGATCCCCTGGAATTGGAGTTATAGACAGTTGTGAGCTGCCATGTGGGTGCTGGGAATTGAGCCCAGGTCCTCTGGAAGAACAGCCAGCTCTCTTAACCACCGAGCCATCTCTCCAGCCCCACCACTCTCTTCATTAAGATTACTTTCTATTACTTTCAATTCTGAGTATTTGAGTGTGAGTATGTGCAGGTGAGTTCAGGTGCTGGCAGAGACCAGAGGTGCTAGACTGCCTAGAGCTGGAGTTACAGGCAGTTGTGAGCCCCATGATGTGGGTGCTGGATGATCAGCAAGCACTCTTAAGCTCTAAGCTATCTCTCCAGCCCCAATTTTGTTTGTATTTGGTTCTTTGAGGCAGAGTCCCATGGAGCCCAGGCTGGGCTCACATTTTCTGTGCAGAAAAGGATGACCATGAACTCCTGATGCTCCTGCCGCCATTCCCAAGTGCTGGAATTACCGCTTTAAACCACTATAAGGGCCTGGTGATGGTGGTGCCATCAGAGCCCTTGGAAGGCAGAGGCAGGTGGATCTCTGTGAATTCAAGGACAGCCTGGTCTACAAAGTGATTTCCAGGACGCTAGGATTGTTACACAAAAGAAACTCTGTCTCCCCAAACCAAAAGCCAAACCCCAACCAGCCAAACAAACAAAAAAAACAAACAAAAACACCTCTATAAGGAAAATGTATTTATAGGAAAAATATACTCTTCATGTACAGGCCAATGGTATCAATTTGCATTTACACATACATATTTAATCTATGCCTAGAAACATCATCATATATAGACACATAATAGGGGTGAGAATGCAGTCCAGTGCTACTGTGCTTGCCTAGGGTAAGTCAGACCCTGGAATTAGCTCCTAGTACTGCAAAGGAAAAAAAAAAAAAAAACCCCAAAACCCGGCCAGAGTTGATACAAAAATGAGAAATTCTACAAATTACCAAAGTAAACAGTGTATGGGCAATGGGAAGGGAGGCCCTGGGCACAGCAGAATGAACAGGGAGGAACCTTGGAAATGTGGCAGATGTACCAGGTACTTATTAGGTCGATTCTGTATCATAATGGTAAGATGAAAGAAGTGGGGTGGCATATGGAGAGGGTTTCCTAGTCACTTTATTTTTGTGACAGAATATAGCAGCACCAGGCAGTATTTGATGTCAGCACACAAAAGACGGATTCCAAGTCCCAATTCTAACCTTAGTTCCACTCAACAGGCTGACCTGACAATTGGTTTCTACTTGTCTTAGGCTTTCAATACACAGTTGAGAAAGCAGCAGAGAACCTCCTACCTAATGAATGTAAGCACTCTTAATTGCCAATCTTAGCTCCAACAAACTGGGTCAGAAGCAATGTTCAAAGACTAACCAGCTTGAAGCTGTGGTACATAAAACCAGAGCTTTGGGATGCTGATAAATTTGGGTAATATTTGAGTGACACGGTATTAGCAAACTGCACAACTTAAGATCCCATCCACTTCTGAAATCTTAGGATCCTACCAAGGAAGAGGATAACCTTTCTCAGAAGAAAAAGGTAAATCATCTCGGCATGATATGCAATAGGCAAATAACAATTGTATTAGCTGTGGTTGTTTAAATATGAATTAAAGTTCCTGCCATTATCTAGATTGGGCTAGCACCCTCTGGTGATATTATATATCAATGTCTCTACTGACTCCTGGCTAAATTCCAAATTTCTTTCCGAAATTTAAACCTTTCCACACCAGCCCAATCACATTTCAAACTTTCTTTTTTAAATATAGGATCTCACACTGTGAGCCCAGGCACAAAGTCCCAATTCTCTTGCCTCAGCACCAGAGTGCTGAGATGTATAGGCAGAAGCCACCACACCCAGTTTATCACAAACTTCCTGCAGTTCAGATCTGTCAGCCCTCTACTCTCCACCCAGCCATCTTTATCAGAGCTTTCACTTAATTTTCTCTCGAGTTAAAGTTGTACAGCCTTCCCCAAAAGTTCCAACTACTCAAAAATCTACCGAATCAAGCCTGTCACCTCTGATCTTGACTTATGAATTGTTGTAAGACTTTACAGCAATCCTCTGCTAGGCACAGCTGTCCTTGTTTCATACATAGGAAAATAAGATGCAGAGAGATTAAATGGCTTGCCGAGGGTCCCATCATTTGTGAGCAGAGACAAGGGTGGGTCAGATTCCTCTGACTTCAAAGTCAATGCTTTTTCATCATACCATGCTACCTCTATGTATTAAAACATTGAAGAATGTGGTTTTTAACAAGCCTATAAAATAGTTATAACACAGCTTGTTGTGACACAAATTCAGACACATCACATCCTTTGAACCAGATGAATAATAGTCACTTGGAACAAGCATGGAATTTTAAGGGTGCAATAGTCCTGTTTCCCAAGTCCAGTATGAGAACATATTCCAGACGAAATGACAGGTGGGTGGCTAAGGGGGAAAAACAGTATGGGATAAGAAAATGATCGAAACAGGGCGGAAAAGAGATGAAAGTACAAAATATGTTGGCAATGCACATAGACTGAGAAGACATAAGTATGGAATATGGGGCTGAGGAGGCCCGCAGGGCTAAAATATTCTAAGTTCGAGGATATATGCCTACTGTAAGAAGAGTGCACGATGCGGGCTGTTAATAACAGGTAAGCAGTACTCATGGTCAGAGTCGAACTCTTGAGAGCCAGACAGAAACAGGTCGCCGGGCCACGGTCCCGCATATTGATGACCGAGGGGCCAAAGAGCCGAAGAGAATGGCAAGAGGTACGGCGCCCTCAGACCCGAGACAAGACTTGTGTCTTCTCCTCGATAGCTGGCTGGGGTGCTTGAGGACATACACCCGCACCCCCAAAGCCCTCCTAGGTGGTTCGGGGCAGACAGGCAAGTCCCGTCCCCATCCTGCCTATTTCCCCGGGACTCCGCGAGGGGGCAGAGGCAGACAGGAGGGTCCTTACCCAGGAAGATGGAGATGATGAGCCGCAGCGCCTGTTCCGACGCGCCCAGGGACGTCGCCAACTTGTTAAGGCTCAGATCCTCGACACCCGGCCACAGTCCCCGCATCTGTTCCAGAGCCTCTCCCACGTCCCCGTCCGCTGCAGACGCCATCTTAACTGTGGGCGCCCCCCGGGGACCCCCAGCTCCGCGCCCCGAATGTGGGCAGAACGCGGTGGCTTCACCCCCAATTCCGGCCGGGGGCCCGCCCACGGCGTGCGCATTGGCTGCGGGCCCGCCCAGTGCCTCTAGACACACCCGATTATTGGTCTAGCCAGTAAGGGGCGGGGCCCAGCGCAGCAAGGTAGGAAGAGGGCGGGGCCGAGCGTTTGTAAGGCTAAGGTGACTCCCGTGGGGAAGGGAAACGGGCCGGGGCGGCAGGGCGGGGCCTGTGATCGCGACCCTGCTGCTATTGGAGCAGCGGGGAGCGCGAGGCTAGGTGACCTTACAACTCGATCGGGACGGCTCCGGGAAGGAGTGGGTCGGCCGGGTGTCCGGCCGGCTCGCTCGCTGCCTTCCCATTGGTTGAGACAGGAGCAGGCGAGAGTCGGGGCGGGAGGTGGGGGGGTGTGCGGGGGCGTCACCAGACCGCGAGGTTACTCTCGGTCGCCGGCGCTGGGGTTACTGGGGCATGTAACGGAGAGGCGCGAATGCCTGCTACCGCCTCGCGAGCGCCCCCTAACGGCATCTCCTGGGGGAGGGTCCTGCAGTTCCCAATCCTTTCCCGAGGGGTCTGGGAGAGCCCAGGGGCCCAAGAACACGATTTGACCTTTTTATTCTCCTTACCCCTTCTTGTGCCGGTACCTTTCGGTTGATCGTGTACTAGGGATCGAACCTGTTCCCCGCGCGTGCTCTCCTACAACCCTAGTCCTAATGCAGTTTTTTTCCTATAGTAAACGCGACCTCCTCTCTGGAGGCAATGAAATTAGAATATGCCTGTTTATATTAAAAGAGCCTATTTAACACTTGCTGTTTTAATTAACAATTAGATTGGTTTTGACACCAATTAAGTAATGCATGTTTATGGTGAAAGTTCAAACAGGAGAGACCCCAGACTCAGAAGGTGTGAGTCCTTTCCTCCTATGCAGCTTTCCAATCTCACTTTCCACCGATGACCCCACGGAAGGTGACACCCTATGGGCTACATTAACAGAGGGATTCACAATTTCTTGTCATAAGGAGTTCAGCTATGGCTTACACTTCCATAGCACTTTGTACTTTTTTAAAATCCCCGTCCCCCGCTTATGTACTGGGGAATTGAACCTAGGTTTTTGCACTACTGAGCTATTTCCCCTGTCTTTTTTATATGTTTTGCTTTGATTTTTATTTAAAAACATTTTTCACTTTTATTTATGTGTGTGTTTGGAGGAGGGACTAGCTTTTGCCACAGAACGAATTTAGAGGTCGGTCAGAGGACAATTTTTTCGAGTCCCTGTTTTCTTTTTGCCACGTGGATTCTGGGGGTCAAACTCTGTCCAGCTTGGTGGCAAGTGCCTTTACCTGCTGAACTGTCTCTCTGGCCTACAATTATTTTGATTTGTTCATTTTTAATTTTAAAAGATTTACTTTGTTTTGAATTATACGTATGTGCCTATGTGTGGGTAATGTATAGAGGTGGGTTTCCTATCCCCAGAGTTTGAAGTTACAGGCAGGAGTGATCTGATCCGTGAGGGCACTGGGAACTGAACTTCTCTGCAAGAGCCATATGCTTTCTTTACCAGTGGGCTGTCTCTCCAGCCCTGCCATTAATTTTAAATATGAAATATTTCACTCTTGCAGAGGCTATAACCTCCCTGGATTAAGAAGAAAATATCACCTGTACAGTCGAAGAGCCTGACATAGCCCTTTGATGCCATTTTCTTCCCTTTTTAAACTGAGACTGAAGGCTTTAGTCAATCATTTGACTGATAAGAAAACTCATCACCAAGAACTTTTGGTTCTAGGTGATACCAGGCTGTGGAATGGCTGAGCAGGTGAAATCACTTGCTCCCAAAGTGCCACTGACTTCCTAAGTTTGATTCCTGGAACTCAAGGTAGAAGAGAGAACCAATTTCCAAAAGCTGTCCTCTGGTTTCTAGACATGTTCCACACATGCCTGTGCCTGCACTCACACATTCATATATTACGTACATGTGCACATACTAATAAAAGTTTTAAAAGTAAGTCAGTTGTGGTGTACGCCTTCTATCTCAGCACTCAGGAGGCAGAGGTAGGTGAATGTTCTGAGTTCAAAGCCAGCCTGGTCTACACAGAGAGAGTTCCAGGATAGCCAGGACTATACAGAGAAACCTTGGGAAAAAAAAAAACCCACCAAAAAAACAAAACAAAACAAAACAAAACAAAACCCAAAAAGCCCCAAAACAAAACCAAAAAACCCCTAAGATAAATAACAAATAATTTTAAAAAGTGGTGGTACTGGGGATTGAACCCAGGGCCTTGCAGGTGCTAGGCAAGTCTCTACCACTGAGTTACAGCCCCAGCCATGACTCTGAGTAGTCATCAATTCCTTATCTTTTTATACTTTATATTTTGTGTATACCTAGAAACAATATCAGATGTTATCTTATATGCTTTTATTTTATTTTTTCTCTATTATGTAGTTCTGGCTGTCCAGAAATTTCTATGTAGACCAGGCTGGCCTTAAATTCACAGAGATCCATTTGCTTCTATTTCCTGAGTGCTAGGATTAAAGATATGTGTTACCATGCCCAGTTTTATATGCTTCTGCTTCTTCTTAGTATTATTATTTGAGACAGGGTTTCTCTATGTAGCCCTGGTTGTCTTGAAACTCTCTCTGTAGGCCAGGCTGGTCTTAAACTCAGAGATTTGCCTGCTTCTGCCTCCTAAATGCTGAGATTAAAGGCATGCTTCACCACCTCCAGTCTGCCTTTAAATTTTATATTAATGATATTGCAATGAATGTATCATTTACAAATTAATAATTCTGGAAGTCTATGGCTCACACTAGCTTTGAACTTTGATTTTCCTGATACAGACACCCAAGGGCTGCATATTTGAACCTCTGGCCAACTCTTCTGTCACTTCAACCCATTTTGACATAGAAATGCTGGGATTACAGATGTGAACCACCAGATTTGGCTTTTTAATTTTATTATTATTTCTTTTTTAAACAGGGTCTCACTGTGTAGTCCTGGCTGGTCTGAAACTCTTTATGTGAACCAGGTTGGCTTGAACTCACAAAATCTACCTGCATTCTGCCTCCCAAGGGCTAGGATTAAAGGCACATGCTTGGGCAGCTGGTCCTGGGTTGTATAAGAAGATAGAATGAGTAAGCAATGAGATTGAACCAGTAAGCAGTGTCCTCCATGGCTCTGCTTCCATCTCTGCCTCAGGTTCCTGCACTGAGTTCCTGCCCTGACTTGAGTCCCTTCCTTCACTAGCGAACTGTGATGCAGAGGTGTAAGATAAATAAACTCTTCCTCCTCAAGCTGCTAAGACACCTATTTAAAAAAAAGTTTGTGATTTCAATTTTCTTTTTCATAAAAACTAATGAGTTGTGTCCAGAATTACCTACTTTATAGAAAAGAAGAAATACCTGTTAAAACTGAAACTGACCGCTGTACCACCACCTCTTCCTCCTGGTCTTTCCTCTTTTTCTTCTTTTTTTTCAGCCTTGGCAGGTCCCCCTCCCCCCTTTTTATGATTTCTCAGAATTTCCTTTTCCTCTATAGACAGTAATATCTGTATTTTCCTAAAGCTGCTGGTGTGTGCAGTGGTATTCAATCTCTCTCCCAGTTCCTCACATCTCAGCAGATAAGCAATGTTGCAATTTGGTGGCACTATTCAGAACACGAGAGTCAGGCCCTCTTTTGCCGATTTCTCAAATGTTCATTTTTCTTTGGCAGACATGATTTTCCACCGCTCCAAGAACTTTCTGGAAAATTCTGAGGAGTTGATTGAAGCATCTGACTACTGCTTCTTCAGCCTTACTCTGGAGTTGACGTGGGATGGATGGCTTTCTATACTCTGTGAATTACCATTTTTCATTGGATAATAAAGGAACTGTTTTGGCCTGTGGCAAGGCATCTTAGAAGGAGGCAGAAAATCTGAGCATAGATAAAGGGGAAGGAGGGCGGAGCCAGATGGAGATGTGTTACAATTAGGTTTCTGGCCTGGCTGCCAGAGGTCCAGACCCACAGACCTGCCGCCCCAGAGCACCTAGCCACCCACTGCTGCTTTTCCTTCCCAAAATGACTCAGACGCTTATATTAACATCATGCTGTTTGGCCTATGGCTCAGGCACGTTGCCAACTAGCTCCTTCATCTTAACTCAACCCATTTCCACGAATCTGTCTGCCATGTGGCCCGTGGCTCACCTGTGTTCCTTACATGTTTCTTCTTGGGCTGCTGGCTTGATCTGTCTCTGACTCCGCCCTTCCTTTCCTACCTATTCTGATTCCTCCTCCTACTTCTTCTACAGTGCCTGTCATGGGCCAAAACAGCTCCTTTATTTAATGATTGATATTCACAGCATACAGAAAGACATTCCCACATCAGAGATGCTGCAAGCTGCTGCCCAACAAAGCAAGATGTAATGGAACATAGGCAAAGCCACTAGCCACATGGCAAGACACAGATTAATAGAAATGGGTTAAGTTGTAAGAGCTAGCTGATAATGAGCCTAAGCCATAAGCCAAGCAGTCTGTAATTAATATAAGCCTTTGTGTGATTATTTGGGACTAAGCGGCTTTGAGACTGCAAGTCTGGACCTGCGTGGTGTTTGTAAGACGAATGCGTAAGGTGGCATTTTGGCCTCTAAGCATATCTTCTGTCAATGTTTAGTCTTTTTCCACAGGGAGAGATGGAGTCGCACAGTGTTTGGGTCAGCTTTCACGCGCCTGCCTCATGGAGGTGGAGCTCAGTGTCTTGCGATGGCAGTGAGAGCAAGAACCAGGAGCTCTCTTTTGTCAGTTTTTCTTTTGAGACAAGGGCTCCTGATGTGTCCCAGGATAGCCCGTACTGCTGTGAACATTCTTCTTTAACGAACAATAAGAGTTTCTCTAGGACTTCAGCTTCCAAACTTAAAGTTAACTAGGGGGCTGGAGAGATGGCTCAGTAGTTAGGAGTGCTGGCTTGGTTTGATTTCAGCACACTTATGGTAAGTTCAGTTCCAGGGGGACAAGATACCCTCTTCTGGTCTCTGAGGGCATCAGGCATACAAGTCACACACAAACATACGTGCAAGCAAAACACTCATATACATAAAATACATTTAAAAAAAAACTAGGATATACTGTAAAATATATTGAAGCAATAAATGTGTACTACATATATATACACACTACCACAGGTTCTTTGATTATTTCTATTTACATTCATTTTAAAAATTGCTAGCTAAGACACACTAACTTAGTTACAGCATTAGTGATTCATAACACTCAGTTTATACACTCTCTTCCTTTTTAAAGAGAGATTGGTTATAGGACCTTTTCTTTATAATTACACATAGCAACTGAGAACTTACTAAGTCATATTTTACTCAAAATACAAAGAGAAGGTTTGGTGTTCCGACACATCTATAGTTCTAACATTTGCGAGGCTGACACAGGAGGATTCCTGAGCGTTTGAAGTTTAATTCCCCAGGACCCACTGGTGGGAGAAGTGGGTCCCGGAGGCTGAAATTCTTAAATTTGTCCTTTGACCTCTACTGCATTTCTGACTTTTTTTTTTCCCCACAAAGAAGCAAAAACCTAAAAGTATGGTAGTAAAATTCTTGCCTGCATGTACAGAACTATGGGTTCTATTTTTACAGCAAAGAAGGAAAAAGAAGGAAGGAGAGAAAGAAAGAAGAAGATGACAAGCAAACAAGCATGCTACCACACCTGGTTTTATGGGATGCTGTAGACGGAATCGAGGGCCTTATACATCCTGGGCGAGCACTACCAACAGAGCTATGTTCCTAACCCTGTTTTTAATTTTTTAAAATTTTATTGAGTCATGTTCTCATGTAACATAGGCTAGCCTTGAACTTGATATGTAACAAAGGCTGACATTTGACTTCTGATGCTCCTGACTCCATCTCCTTAGTGCTGGGACTACCTAGTTTACGTGCTGCTGGGAATCAAACCCAAGACTTTGTGTATACGATGCAGGCGCTCTACAAACTGAGCTACAACTCCAGGCTTTTGGTCTTCACTTTCAGGCCCAACCTGAGAGTCTCCTGTAGCCTACACTGGTCTAGAACTCAATATAAAATGCCCAGAATGACCTTGGTCTTCATGCCTCCATGCAGTGTTAGGATTACAGGCCTCGAATACTACACCTGATTGATGACAATTGAACCCTGGCTTTTCTGCATGCTAGGCAAGCACCCTAACCAATGAGCAACATTTTCAGCCTTCAGCCTTTTAATATGAACACATCCATCACTAAGTTTCAACATATGAATTGGGGGGGGGGCACATTTAAACCGTAGAAAGTCATCTCAACTGGCCCGTTATCTTTGTCTATTATCCTGGCCTCACATCCTGGAAGGGGACCCCACCGACTTCTCTCAATTTACTGCTTCTTCCTTTCCTTCTCATCATACTTCTGAAACACAATCTCCCAGACAGCCGCTCTCTTGTTTCTGGATGGGCCCTTACAACTGCTCCGCTTCCTTGTGGTCAGGCCAGGTGACTAAGCAAGATTGAAGTGTAGTGTTTCTAATCCAAGGCTTGCTAAAGGGTCAATGTGCTTTGCAATTTCTCTCTCCTCTCACCTTACAAAAGCCACCTGTTCTGAGTAGCATAGCTGTCAGAGGGAGGAAAAAAAAAGAGCTCGCTGGTATCAGGCTTATCTCCTAAACAAATAAACCTTTGTGCAATTAAAACTCTAGAGTTCAAGGTTACTGCTTAAGTTACTTAACAGGACAAGTATATATATCTCACACGTGTGTTCTTATATGTATCACAAGGACACAGTGAAGGTTAGGGTTAATCGTTGGCTTGCTACAGTACTTGGTACTATAGGGAAAGAAGTCTCAAGGAGGAATGTTTATCTATGTGAGGGTGGTCTGTGGATATATGTTCTAGTTATGTTTGTCACTGGAATAAAATACCATGGCAGGAGTGTGGCTGGTTTTTATGGCAACTTAACACAAGCTAGAGATACTGGATAGGAGGGAGCCTCAATTTAGAAAATGCCTCCAAAAGATCTGGTATGTAGGCAAGACTTGAGGGCACTTAGTTAATTAGTGATTGATGTGGGAGGGTCCAGCCCACCCATGGGCTAGTGCTCCTGGGTGCTATAAGAAAGCAGGCTGAGCAAGCCAGTAAGCAGCACCCTCCATGGCCTCTGCATCAGCTCCTGCCTCCAGGTTCCTGCCCTGTTTGAGATCCTGCCTTGGATCTCAGTGGACTGTGATCAGACATGTAAGCCAAATAAACCTTTTCCCCCTCTTTTGGGCATGGTGTTTAGCGCAGTCACAGAAGCTCTAACTAAGATGGAGAAAATTTACTTTAGCTCACCATCCCAGCTGGTAGTTGATCATTGCACGGAAGTCGGGACTGGAGCTTGCGGTACTCACAGATGCTGTGAGGAGCCGGTGGAGAATAAATGTTTATTGTTCCGCTTTCTCTCCTTTTGCGCGAGTCGGGACACAACCCAGGGAGTGGTACTGTGCGCTGTGAGGTCTTCCCACTTCAGTCAACACAATCAAGACACCCCCATCCCTACCCCCACCTCCTGGCAAGAGGTCCTCATAGCCCCACCTAATCTAGATGATTCTTCATCAAAACTCTTCCCATGGTATTCTAGCTTCTGTTATGTTGACAAGGAAAACCAACCATCTCTGTAAGGGGTTATCTTAATTAGGTAAATTGAAATGGCAATCCCCACTTGAAATGTGAGTGGTGCCATAAAGATCCAGATAAGACTCCTTTGTCGTGACAACTCTGCTGTGATGGGCAATTGTGAGCTAGAATAAGCCTTTTCTCTTCTAAGTTGCTTTGTCCGAATTTTTTTTTTTTAATCATGGTGACAGGATACTAAGATAATGACCATCCAACTCTATAACTGGCCATGCAGTCACAGCTGATATTTATACCGCTTTCTGTTAACCATTCTGTGTTTCCTTTGCCTTCACAAACATTTTACTCAGTTGGTTGTGGCTCTTTTTGTAGGGGAGGGCACACTGAAATTTGGTCATAGGCAACCCTGAAGTGAATCAACTCTTCTTTCCTGAAGGATATAGGCCATGCATACTAACGTCTGGATTGAGTTTTTGTAGATTTCCCTCAACCTTGGTCTTGGGTATGATAATAAGAGACGCCTGAACTATTTGATATTCCTTACATACCCGTTCTTACCTCCAGAGTGGAGCAGCTTTCTGATTTTCCGTTGGAAGCCAGGACCAGTCACCAGCTGCAGCAGTAATTCCAGTTTTTGCTTGTTGATTCGGAGAAATGAGGAGTCCAGGTGGCACATCTAATTTCAGGTTCAGTTGGAATCATCCCTCCCTTTGTAGTTAAGATTCGTACAGCCTCAAGTTGTAGAAACAGGAAACAGAACTTTGTAGGTTGCTGTGGATGAAAGTGAGTGGTGCCACTTCAATCTTTACCTCTTCATTCCTAGATATGTGACTCTTGGCTATGGGAGAAGCAACACCATGCGTCAGACGCTGGATTCAGAACACACAGTTCTTGGAGCACCTGGCTCCAACCATGCAAGGTAATGCCACCTTGCTGGTAACATAGATATGTTACCTTCAAACAAAGCCAGCTGCTGAAGAATTATAGAGAACATGGTAAGACATGAATTCACGAGCAGGGACTCCTTGCCACATGGCTTGCAGTGAGGTGGGTTCCTCAAGCAGAAGCAATGATGCTTGGGATACTGCAGTGACAGATGAGTCCATGGTTGACAGTTTTTATAAAAGCATTCTGTATGAGAAAAACAAATCTTTTCTGTGAGCGAGTGTCTGTTCTGATAAGAATAAACATGCTTACCTTTCCCAGGACAGAAGCAGCCTAATGTAACCAACCTGACACCAGGTGACTGGCTGGTTACTTAAAGGCATGGTGCTCTAGCAAAGATTTGACATTGGTCTCTGCTGTTGGGAACTTGGGCACTTATCAGTGACTATGGCTAGTTAGCCTCAGTGAGTAACTGTCCATGTTCCTGGGCCTACAATTAACCTCCAGCTCTACCACCATGGTTGTTTTCACTCATGAACAATTAAGGCAGGAGGGAAAATGTGTGTGGGGGGGCTGACTGTCACTCACAGAATGAGTAACTATGCTATTTACTTACTCAAAATCTCTACTGAGGTTTCTCTGAACTTCATTTGAGATACATGTGTCTCTGACGTTCTGTCCACAAGTAGAAGCTTCACGTTCTGCTTGCTGAGGGTATTTACACTCACTATTGTCTTTCAGACCGTGTGTTGGTAGCCATTTCTTCATGGATAGTGTGTACACTCAGAATCAGATCTGATTCTTCTGTTTTTATATCAACTGATAGATCACTCAACGGGGATCCTCATGCAGACATAGATGCAAGATCAGAAGACAAGGTAGTGTAGCTAGAGTGGTGAGACAGTTCATCCATCATCTCCAGATGCCACACAGGGTATGCATGTTATCATAACAGGGACTCTTCATAAGTTGATTTCTACACTTCAATGGAAGGGTGAAGGATATGCGTTCTGGATTCTTCAATGTAGGCAAATAGGTCCTAAGTGACAATCCTTCTAAAATTCCAGTATCTCTAGGCCTGTGAGTTCCTTCCTGTACATTAAGCTGGAGGGAAGTCTGCAATGTCTAAGTCACTCACTGAGGGTCATAGTTTCTGTTGGAGAAGCCATGCATGCAGCATTCTCTGGCATGCAGCATAGACCTGGTGAGTTTACACCAAGAAATGTGGCTCGGTCCCCTTTTGCTGTTACTCTAAACTCTCAGTATCTATTTCTACATATGTTGCTAAAATTTCTGCTTATCTAAATTAGACAGCAAGCAATCCTGTCCTTTATTTTTGAAACAGTTATACTCGGTTGTCAGTATTGGCCCCAAACTTCTGGGGTCAAGCAATTCTCCCAGCTTAGCTTCTTGGGTTGCTGGAATTTCAGGTCTTTATTAAAACATTCTTCTTGTAGGGTAATTCATCTCCTCCTGGGTTATACTTTGCCTTTACGGGCTGCTGGACCCTCATTTATGTAGATTTAGATAGAGAGCAGTGGTCGGGGGAGGCCATGGGAGCTGTGCCTTGTTTTACTCAGCAGCTGCTTCAAGAAGGACATTTCCCTGAGCAATGTTCCTGAGTGGGGCTTCGTCAGGAACAGACAGACATAGCTGTGTCTTTGGACGATATCACAGTATCAGTTAACACTAAATTCAGAAGCTGCTTTGGTTTGTTCGGCTGCCATTTGCCAAGTAGTCACGATTTCCCTTGATAGACAGCTACTGACTAGTGTACATTTACTTCAACCTAAAGGCTGGATGTGGTAGCCCACATCTGTAATCCCAGCACTCTGGAGAAAGAGATAAACAAATCTCTGTGAGTTAAGGGCCAGCCTGGTCTACACCGTGAGTTCCAGGATAAACCCTGTCTCAAACAAACAAACAAACAAACAACAAAAATGTTTGTCTCAGGAGAAAGAAAGATCTTGGTGACTAGCTTTAGGAATGTAATTTAATGTTTTTTGTTTGTTTGTTTGTTTTTTTAAACAACAAAGTAGAGGGAATAGTGAAGGGCCAGGCTTGCCAGAGTCCCTTCATATATGTAAATTACAGAATGGAGAAGGGTTCCAAAAGGTGAGGCTGGGGATAGAGCTCAGTTGATAGTGTCTGATTTCCCTGCATGTGCCTATAATCCCAGCACTTGGAAAACTGAGGCTAGAATTAGAAGTTCCGTGTCATCTGCTGCTACACAGTGAGTTTCTGGCAAACTTGGGCTATATGAGGCCCTGTATAAAGGAAAAAAAGAAAGAAAGTGAGGGAGGGAGGAGGAGGGAGGGAGAAGAAAGGAAGAAAGTAGGGAGGGAGAAGGAAGAAAGAAGATGTTCTTTAGGGTTATTGCCATTAGACGTCTTTTTCTTTATGGAAGCCAATGAAGATACAGCACTCTAATTGGTATAGTGTCTTCGATTAATTCTCTGGCCTGTTTTTTTTTTTTTTTTTGATATGGTTTTAAAATGCTTATATAGTTCCAATGTACTTTTATAAGAATACGAAGATGTTAAAGAGGGCTGGATCACTGACTCAGTCAGCAAAATGCTTACTGCACAAGTGTCAGGACTTGCAATTTGGATCTCCATCACCCATGTAAAACAAGTAGATGTGGTGGTGCATGTCTTTTTTTCTTCTCTTTTCCTTTCTTTCTTTCTTTCTTTCTCTCTCTCTTTCTTTCTTTCTTTTCTTTGTGTGTGTGTGTGTGTGTGTGTGTGTGTGTGTGTGTGTGTGTGTGTGTGTGTGTGTAGCTGTAGAGGTATTGTGTTGCTTTATTGTAAATAATTATCCCACCCACTGGTTTAATAAAAAGTGTTGATTGGCCAAAGGCAGACAGGAAGTGTGGGCAGAGCTACCAGACTAAGAAAACTCTGAGAACAGGAAGCACAGAGCAGAATGCCAGAGAGAAGCCAGAAGAAGCAGAGGATAACTATGCTGCTCTAAGAAAAGGTACCAAGCCGCATGGCTGAACAAGAAGAATCATGTGTTAGATGAACAGTAGAGAGCTAGCAAGTGATATGCCTGGGCCTTGGACCGATCAGCCCAAAACTATTGAAAGCCTCTGTGTGTCTCAGTGGGACTGCGGGTCTGCGGGTCTGTGGACTGTGGGTCTAGACCTTGGGGTTAGGCCCGAAAGTCCGGGCCAGAAATCTCCTACTACATGTAGCCTTGTCCTGGAACTAGCTCCGTAGACTGGGCCAGCTTTGAACTCAGAGAAATTTACCTGATTGATATAATAGGAATGATTAAAAACACATAGATTATTGAATTTACTTTAATCCAAAAATCAGATGTTAATCCCAAAATATTTTACATTGGTATGGATTTAGGTTTACTGATAAAAATTTAGGGTTAGTTTTGTTATACTGTATGTATATTTCTACTCTTGTTTAAGGTATTATATTTATGAAATTCCTTTAAAATTGTAATGCATAATTTAAAAATTCAAATTAATAACCAAACTTATAGCCATGTTAGTTAGGATTTTTTTTTTCAGTATACAAAGATGTATTTCAATTAGATAGGTAATCTTCAAACACTTCAAAGACCTACAGGATATGGCATTTAAAATATTTTAATAACTTAGACTTTTCTGGACAGTGAGACAGGCCTGCTCCTGGCATCACAAATCTACTTCAAGAGGATGATGGGCATTGAGAAAATTCCATAGGGAATTTACTTTCTCAGCTGCCTGACAATATTCTGTATAAACTGGATATGCAGGTTCCATAGGAAAGTGACCACTAAACTATGGCAGAACAAGCAGAGATGGTCCTTCAGGTTCCTGCTTCACAGAGAAAACTGCCAGACATTCTATAGGACACAGGGAGAAGCAACTGATGAACTCTGCCAGAAGGGGTGGAACAGTCCTTCAGATTTCCTACTTCACTGAAAATTATGCCAGAGACTCTGGGCCTGTAGACTGAAGATGGATGCCCCAATGTTACAAAGGAACTTTGGGTGACTGTCCATGCAGACATGTGTCATCTCTGTTATTTCTAGATTTTGGAAGTTGCTTGCACTTCCTGTTTACTTTGATAATATTATATCCTTCTGTGGTCTTTGATGTAGTTGAAGATTAGATAGTTAAAAGGTATTGTTTATTATTTCCTTGTTATTTTAAAAGGTATATTAGATATAAAACTTTAGACTCACAAGGATAAAGTAGATGATAGAATATTTTCTTTAATATTGCTAAATAAAAACAGGCCAGATATTGAAACTATAATTCTTGCTTCATAGTTTATTTGAAATATATAATTTTCAAATTGAAACCTTCCTTTATGATTAGACAAAAAAGGGGAAGTGATGTGGGATGTCTTTCTGAATGTTGTGAATATCATTCATTAATAAAGGTTGTGGTGATATGTTACATATTTAATAAAAACCAGTCTGAAATATCAGAGAAGAGATCTACCCACAGTCAATCCAGGAGGATCAGAGAGTGCTAATTCACACCTTTAATCCCAGAACAGGGAAAATCTGGGAGTGGTGACCTATGTCCTTAATCCCAGCAGATCTGAGTTTGAGGCCAGTTTAGTTTACAGAGGGAGTTCCAGGCTCCCAGGCAGGCAGTGGTGGTGCCAGGCCTTTAATCCCATAACTCCAGAGACAGAGGAGATCTTTCTGTGTTTCTGTGAGTTCAAGGCTAACTACCAAAGAGTAGTAGCCCATGGCTTTAATCTTAACCTGGATGTGAAACAACTGGGTAAAGAGAGTATTTAAGGCAGGCATAGAAAGACAGAGCAGGCAGAAGAAGCCACAAGGAGCGAGGCTGAGGAAGCTGGAAGACAGTTGGGTGAGATTTGGCTGTGGTGTTTCCTCTCTTTGATATCTCAGCCTTTCTCCCGATATCTGGCTCTGAGTTCTTTAGAATTCATGCAACAAACTGTCTTGGCCTATGGCAGGCATCTTATAAGTAGGCAGAGACATCAGAGCGTAGGTAGGGGAAGGAGGGCAGAGTCAAGAGAGATGCGATCCAGCAGCCCGAAAAGCAAGATATAAAGAAATAATAGGTGAGCCATGGACATGTGGCAGGACAGATTAATAGAAATGGGTTGAATTAAGATGAAAGAGTTAGTTAGCAATATGCATGAGTCATAGGCTGAACAGCATGTAATTAATATAAGCTCCTGAGTTATTGTTGGGGGCCTAAGCAGCAGTAGGCAGGTCAGGACTTTGGGACTAGGCCATTTGTAATATGAGGTTTCTGGCCTAGCCTAGTACTGGTGAGATGAAGACAGGAAGATCCTGGGAGCTTGCTGGATAGCCAAACTGCTGCCACCATTGCCACCACCACCATCACCCAAACCAAAAACCAACCAACCAACACCATCACCCAAACCAAAAACCAACCAACCAACACCATCACCACCACTAACACCACCAGACCAAAACCAAAAACCAATCAGCCAATGATCAAACAAACCAAAAAGGCAGAAATCAATAGAGAAAAATACCCGACATTGACTTCTGGTTGTCATAAGAATGTGCACATCCATGCCTCAGCACGTGGACACACACACACACACACACACACACACACACACACACACACACACACACACACACACACACAGGAGCACATATACACCAATTCCTACCCTAGTAATAAAACAGAATCTCAGTGGTTGGAGATGAGATGACAAGCTGGTGCTGCTGAGGAGCCAAGCCTCCAGTCTGTCACAGCTGATGGGAGCATCAGGTTTGAGTTGAGCCGAAGAGACAAGCATAGGATGGTCCAGAAGGACAAAAACTGGGTAGATGGACAGATGTATGGATGGAAATCTGTGTAGGTCAGGCTAACAGCAGAGACAACTGAGCTGAAGCCTGTGGGATAGTCAGTTCTCTCCAGCTGGTCCCTTGATACACTTACAGGGTGGCCTGATGACAGGTCCTTCATTGTCATCACAGTGTTAGTGTCCAGATGAGGATGTGGCACTCCTTTGAAGTCTGGTGAGTTTGGCCTGGTTTTTTTTGAGGTGATATTTGATAAGTTTACAGAGCAGTACCAGTTTACTCCGAGGAATGAGGAATGAAGTTATCAGTCTGTACATCATGGGTGGTGCTGGGCAGGTGATGATGTCTACATGCAAAGTCAAGTGCAGACTTAGCCTGCTTCTGCATTTGCACTCAAAATGGAGTTTAACACTACTTGTACAATGCATCCCCTGCCCCAGAAAGCCACTGTTCTGTTCAATGTGAATGACTTAGATGGGGCACAGCCTGATCTCAACAGCAGGGGAGTCCTGTAGGTGGGGGTAGGAAGGCTGGGATGGGGAGATGCTTCAGGACCAGTGTGGTGGCTTCATAGGTAAAGGCCCCTGCTTCCAGGCTTGACTATTTGAGTTCAGTCTCTGGAACCGGTAGGTGGAAGAAAAAAGCCAACTCCTGCACCTTGTCCTCTGACCCTCACACGTGTACGCACATGTGCAGAGATGATCTGCCTCCCCTAAAGATGAGTGTGCTGCTTTCACAAGTGAAGAAGTTTCATCAGAATTTAGGTGGGTGGTGTCTCTGCCTCACTGAGGTCTAATGTGTCCCCATTACAAAGAATGAAATACTGTTACTTCCAAGTCAAGCTCTTTAGTTTAAGAACAGACATCAGGACCCCGGAAGTTCCAGTGTGTTAACTCAGCCAATGACAAACTGAAGCCAGATTTAAAGGAAACAGGGTCTAAATGTCCTTTATGACACACAGCCATTTTCAGGTTATTTGTGGAGTTCAAGGTGGGTGCAGGATGGCCCTTTCACAGGGCTTTGGAAGTCACTAAGAGTCCGCTGTGCACTGTGCTTCTAACTGTGGGGGTCAGAGCCCCAGCATACTCAAGGGAAGGAACAGAAACCCATGTCTCTGAAGAAGGAGTTTCAGGGCATGTTTAAGAGTCACCTCAAGGCCAGTGAAGGGACTCAGTGGGTAAAAGTGCTTGCTTCACAAACTTGAGGCAGGGGGATTGCATATTCGAGATCTACCCAGGAACCTTAGTGTGACGCTGTCTCAAAATAAAAGCAAGTAAAAGGGGAAGTAGAAACAACTCAGTGGGTAAAGCGCCTGTGTACAAGACTCTGAGGCGGAGTTTAAACCCCAGAACCCATGGAACCATGGAGGGAAAGGACAGAGCTGAGTCCACAAAGTTGTCTTCAGATTTCCACATATACACACACGTATGGCCTAACACACACTGATGCACATGCACATGCATGCACGCATATGCACACAGGTTAACAAATGCAGGAGAGAAATAGCTCAGTGGAATAGCACTTGTCTAGCCTGTTTCAGACCCTAGGTTCAGCTGGGTGGCAGCGGCACACACCTTTAATCCTAGCACTTCAGAGGCAGAGGCAGATGGATCTCTGTAGATTCCAGGGCAGCCTGATCTACAAGTGAACTCCAGGACAGCCAAAGCTACACAGAGAAACCACATCTCAAAAAACTAAAAACCAAAAGAAACAAACAAAAAAAACCCCCAAACCAACAACAATAAAAATGTCTAGGTTCAATCTGCAGTAAACCTCTCTCAAACAGAACAAAATAAACAAACAAACAAAACCCCCAAACAATAGCAAAAACAACCAAAGCCTGGGTGTGTGAGTTCAAGGCCAGCTTGGCTAGGTAGTGAGTTCCAGGCTATCTCCTGCTCAAGGAATAAAAAACTATTGTGTGTGGTAGCACATAGCTGTATCCCAGCATTGGCTGAGATGGGAGAATCGCCAGAGAATTTGAGGTAGCCTATGCTACAGAGTGAGATCCTGTCTCTAAACAACTAATCCTTCAACAAAAATCAACCCACACCTAGCCAAGATATAAATAAATAAAAATAGCAGCTACATATGTGATCTTTGTGCATGCAAAAGAAAAAGTTGCCAGCAGAAAAGACACATTAATTTGTTCAAGTTCGGAAGCAAGCCAAGTGGTTACTACTCCAAAAGAAATTGAAAAAAACTAATCACATGTAGTAAGAGAAATAAAAACCACTGTGTTATCATTGAACTTTCACACAAATTTCTTGTCTTGGTTTTTCACTAGAAAGAAAGACTCTTTTCTTTTTAAAAAATTATTTGGCTTTTTGAGACAAGATCTCACTGTGTAGTCAATCCATGCTGGTTCTCTGTTCTTTCTTGACTCCACAATGCTGGAATTACCTGCATGCAGCATTACACTTGTCTTAAAAGGTAACTTTCCCCAGAGTGTGGGGACTACAGAGTAAGTATTCAATGTATTTTTGTTTATCTGGTGGAGCAGGCCCATAATCCTAGCTACTCAGAAGGCTGGAGTACAAGAATTACAAGTTCAAAGTCAGCCTGACAACTTCAAGAAAATCTGCCCAAGAAACAAAACTGAAATTATGGTTGTGCAGTTAGGGATACGTTCTACTCTTGCAGAGACCTTGAACTCAGTTCCCAGAACTCAGGTCAGGCCACTCACAACTGCCTGTAAATCCAGCTCCGTGGCATCAAACATCTTCTTCTGGCCTCCATAGGCACATGTAGATATGTGGTATGCACACAGACACACATACATGTGCACAAACTGAAATAAAACCTTTAAAATTAATTAACTAATTTTAATTTTTATTGTGTGTGTATGTGTATGTGTGTGTGTATGTGTGTGTGTGTATGTGTGTGTGTGTATGAATGCACAAGATATGTGTGAGGGTCAGAGGACAATATGGGAGTGAGTTCTCTCCTGTTACATAGATACTGAGGATTCAGTTCGTCATCAGGCTTGGCAGTAAACAGCCCTACATAAAAAAATAGTACAAAGCAAGACAAAAACTTAGTACTATCAAGGGGGCTAGGGAGGTAGGTATGTTGTACCCATGTCGATGGATTCCCAAAGACCACCAGGGAGCTGGATTCTGCTGCAAACACATGAGGGTCAGTTTATTCTTTGAACAGGTTTGGGCTGAAAGTCTATATTCCCATGCAGCTGATGGAATTTGGCTCCAAGCTCAGGGGTAAGAGAGTTTTTTAAAGAAAAAATACATAAGTGGGGTGTTACACATCTTGACATTTCAGGATTGGGTAAAGGGGAATGGGATAAAGTAATTCTTGGAAGCTATTGTTTAAACTTTCAGCCTGAACCCAAGTTTGCAATCTACTGGCAGAGTGAAACCAAGTTTTGAATCTATTGGCTGCCAGGCTTTACTGAGATTTTCCCTAGATCCTGGGCCCTGCCCTCAGGCACTAGATATTCTAGGAAAATGGTCTTTCCCTGAGATAAAGTGCTGAAACAGTAAATCTATGCCTTCACTGGTGCTCAGTAGTAAAATGTTTGCACAGCACAGCCTAGGTTCAATTGAAAGAACCACTTAACAGTAAGAACCTTGGTAGATGAGTGAATTATGATGACATATTAGCCCTTTCTCTTTTCCTTTTTTTAATGGTCCTAGGGATTGAACCCAGTGCCTTGGGCATGCCAGGAAAATCCTCTACCCATCAAGCTATATTCCCCACCCCAGAACTGACAACAAGCAGTCAGTAGGCAGAAATCACTTTGGAGTAGTGAGATTTTCCACTTGCTGTGATCCGGTTCTGAGGACAGAGGCCATATCAGATTTGCAGAGATGTTCTTGAGCTGCCATCAAGGAAGACGCAGTTTCTTTTCATCTGGTGTGGGAATGACAGGGATGACAAAAGAGGAACAGCTTGGATCTGGGTTTGGTCCACTGTTGAAACGCTGGCTATTCTAAGTTCCTTTTCAAACTTAAATTCTTTAGGATGGTGGTGGAGGTGGGGAGCCAAATATGCAAGATAAACAACTTTTAATGAGAGAAGATTTATTTCGGCTCACGGTCTCATAGATTTCAGTTCACAGTCACTTCCTCTTGTTCCAGACCTGACAGCACAGTACATAATGCTACAGTGTGTGGCCTCTCACCTCACTGGAAAGCAAAGACAGAGCATGCCCCCATGATCTGACTTTCTCTCACTGGATTCTGAGTCTAAAGGCTCCAGTACCTTTTGGTAGCTCTGTGGGCATGTGGCCAAGCCTGGAACAGGTGTGACAGTTTTTTTCCACTGACAATGTTTCCTTATAGAACTTACCTCCTGCAAGGTTATCAAGTGAGTGACAGAGGCCTGGGGAAAGTCCAGCTTCAGTAGGTAGGGTGTGCTGAGATGGCAAATTCCATTCTAGGAACAGGATAGAGAAAGGAAGCATAGAAGGTCTGGCCTTGGATTCTAGTGACTTGTTCAGGAACTTGATTATGGAAAATTCTCCAAATTCCTGGATTAGTGAGTTTCAAGATTACAGAGTTATTGGAGGTGGGTTTGCTGGTGTTATAGCTGGTTATTGAAATTAAAAAGTAGGAGAGAGATCACAAGAGACAGTTGAGGTGGAAGCAGGAGGCTAGCCTTTGCTGCATGGTGAGTTTGAAGTTAGCCTGGAATACACGCGAACCTGCCTCAGAACAAAAACAAAAAGTACCTGTTTGGTGACTTTTTAGTATCAAAACAAGCATCAGGGCAAAGGGAAAGCACAAACTATGAGGAAAAATGCTTTAAACAATGATTTCATAAAATCATAAAATCGGTGGCAGGGAATCTTAGAAGGGAGGCGCATCTGAAAATGTCTGCAGTGATTCCAGGTGGCTGAAGAGATGGCTCAGCTGCTCTGGTTTCTCTTCCAGAGGACCCAGGTTCAATTTCCAGCACCCACAAGTTGGTTCACCACCGTCTGAAACGCCAGTCCCAGGGGAATCTAATGCCCCCTTCTGGCATTTTTGGGCACTGCATGCACAGGATGCCTAGACAGACCCGCAAGCGGAACTGTACATAAATAATTTTTTTAAGTCAGTATTCGTTTACGGAAGATGTTCTTTGAGGTAGAGCTCACCAACCAACACAGCACTGGGGTTTTCGGAGCTTGGGCTCCAGCGAAAAATAGAAACTAAAAAGTCGTACACAAGAGTGTCCAGGGATGGAGACACAGCAAACCAGACCAAAAAAACGAATAATAAAAAAAATACCCTGGGGTTGGTATGTAAGGCCCCCTCCCCAAGAAGTAGAGTTAACAGCAGCGCGTTGCAAGTAAACCTCCCTAAGACATATTAACAAGACAGTAAAGATTAACTCCGTAAGATGCTTGAGATAAAGACAAGGGAATGTAGTCAGGTAACTTTCACAATATATGTCAGCTGGGCAGAGGGGGAAGGGAGGGGAAGCAGTTACTTAGCTATGTGATCAGGATTCAGCTGGGCAGAGGGGGAAGGGAGGGGAAGCAGTTACTTAGCTATGGGATCAGGCCCAGCCTGATCAGGGAAAGAATTCCAAAAAGAAGATAAAGAACAAAAGAAACAGCAGGCCTGGGGGCGGGTGATAACCAGGTTGCTTGGTCAGGCCGGATGGCAACCTGGGGGCCCTCACCCCTCACCCCTCAACGGGCGATTTCATTCAAACCAGCCAATGGAAACTTTGTAACTTCGCCTTTGCCTCTGTACGCATGATTTTGCTTCCCTAACCCTATAAAAAGGCCCTAAACAGAGGGCTGGGCGCGCCAGCCATCCCAAGTGGCTTGGTAGCCCGCAGGTCCTGCGTTATTCAATAAAACCTCGTGCTGTTTGCAGCTGATCTGTGGCTCGGTCCTCCTTGGGTCATGGGGTCTCCTTCCGAAGAAAGGTCCATTTCGGGGGTCCCTTACCCCCGTGGGTCTTTCAGGTGGTGCACACCTCTGATCCCAGCGCTTAGGAAGCAAGAGGCAGGCAGTTCTCTGTGAGTTCAAGGCCAGCCTGGGCTACACAGAGAAACCCTGCCCTGAAAACAACAACAGTCCTCCTCCCCAAAGGAAAACCAAAAATTATATATTTTTTAAACATAAAGGCAGTGGGGAAGAAGTAAGGCACACTGGGAGCATGGGTGCCGGCTTCTCGAAGAAGGGACTCTCTGTAGCAGCTGCCAGGGCTGTTTTTGGTGGGTAAGGACTTTAAATGAGATGCGGGGTTGTTAAGGACCCCCAAAGAGGTCCCAGGGTGGTTTCTACGCACTGAATAGGATTGGGGCACACACGGTAAAACCCTAGGTCACAAGGGCTGCAAGGGGAAGCTAAAATGGTCTTTAAATTTTTTAAAAAACATGTTTTCATTTTCAACACTAGATGGCTACCTAGTGGAAGGAATATGTCCCTGGCTGTGAGGAGGGGCGAGATGAAAATGAATGAACTCCAGCACTGTAAGAGCCGCGGGACAGGGACACACTCTTTCCTGTTCCCCTGGTTCTCAGAGTGAAGAGCAGGCTTGACTCTCAAGTGGGTGAGGTGGAGAGGGGTTGGCTGCAGTGCCTACCTGTGGAGCTCAGAGGCTGAGGAAGGCCTCAGTTGAAACTGTCTGACCTGCCTGAAGATTCTCCACCTCTGTCCCGGGCTGGTCCTCTCCGGGGAGCTCTGTGCCTGACTTTTTCCCATATGATGGCTCTCCAGGCGGTTCTCACATGTGGCTTGGTCACGGTTCTTGGCCACTGTTGGGAAAATAGGCAGGCACTCCCCACTCTTCACTCCTGGGCTTTCCCAGGATATTGACTCCGTAATTAATTAACATCAGCAGGCCCAGGACCCCCATCCCTTCCCACAGGGGCTGTAGAAGATCTTGTCATCTCAGAGGTTGACTAATAGCTCCCTAGAACTGCAGCTGTTGGAGAGATGGACAGGGGTCTTCTGGGCTTTTGTGGGATTCTGTGATACAGCTGGCTCAGCCTTAGACTTGGCTGGAGTGGACCCTACTGTGGGCTTGGCAGCAGGTTTAGAGATGTAGTACCCTGCTTGTTTCTTCTTGGGATGTTAATGGGGGGGAGACATTTCTGTTTAAATGAGATTTCTGCCAGGTTCAGATAAGGGGCCAGGATGGGACTAGTTAAAATATTCTTTCTTTCTTCTTAGACTGGGTTACTATATAGTTCTGGCTGGCTTGGAACTTGCTATGCAGACCAGACTTGCCCCCTGACTCACAGAGAACTGTCTGCCTCTGCTTCCCACGTGGTGGGATTAAAAACATGGACCATTCCCAGCTTAACCTATTCTTTTGAAAGTTAATTAATTTTCTTATTAGTGTTAGGTGTGTGCATGTCCCTGTGTGAGTTTATGTGTATCACGTGTGCGAAGAAGCCCTCAGAGGCCAGAGAAAGTCATTGGATCCCCTGAACTAGAGTTACAGGAGATTGTGAGCTGTCGTGGGTGCTGGGAACTGAACCCTGATCCTCTGGAAAAGCAGCCAGTGGTTTTAATCTCTCCAGCCCCAAGGAATTCTGACTGTAAAAAAAGGTTTGGGGTTGCTTTTGACGTCCCCAGAAATATACCTGGGGAAGGAATGAGGCCACTCTTTAAGGTCATATAGGCTCAGACAAAAGCAAGGTTCCCAGACTAGCATGGTGGCACCCAGCACTTGAGAGGTAGAGGCAGGCAGTCTCTGTTTGTTCAAGGTCAGCCTGGACTACACAGAAAATTTTAGATAAGCCAGGAATATACAGTGAGACCCCATTGCAAAGAAGAAGAGGAAGGTGAGGAAGAGGAAGGAAGAGGAGGAGGAGGAGGAAGAATATGGTTTATTACCTTCAAAAAAATTTAAAAGATTTTTAAATTTTATTTTATGTGTATGAATGTTTTGCCTGCACATAAGTATGCATACCACTTGCATGCCTGGTGCCTACAAATCCGCTGGAACCAGAGTCTCATGGAAGGCTGTGAGCCACCATGTGGGTGCTGGGAATTGAACCGGGGTCCTTCCTAAGAACAGCAAGAGCTCTTAACTGAGGAGCCATCTCTCTATCCCCGATTGCTATTTTAATATAAAATGTTTACATGTAGAATCTCATGGAGGTTTGGATGAGAACGCCCCATAGGCCCATATGTTTGAGCCCTTGGTCCCCGGTCAGTGGACCTGTTTGAGAGGATTACCACGGGTGGCCTTTTTGAAGGAGGTGTGTCACTGGAGGTGGACTTTGAGGTTTCAAAAGCCCACACCAAACCCAGTCTCTCTCCCTTCTCTGCCTGCTGCATGTGGACCAAGATATAAAGCTCTCAGCTCCAGCTCCAGCGCCTGTCTGCTTCCCACCATGGTGTTCATGAGCTAACCCTCTGGACCTGTGTAAGCAAGTCCCCACAAAATGCTTTCTTTTATATGAGCTGTCTCGGCCATTTGTCTGTTCACAGAAAGAGAACGGAGTCTAGACAAATCTCTAGCACAGATGATAATTATGCAAGAATTGTTATTCTCAGGGGTTAAGAAATTTCGCTAGATTCTTGGGGGGTGGCTAGGGCTCCTCTTCCTTTCCATATTCCTGTAATTTTTCCTGTTTCAATTCTACCTATTTTTTCCTAATTGTGCTTAAAATCATAGGACATGGATTCTGAACAGTTGGCATAAACCCCTAATATCAAGGGAATGTTTCCAAGGAAATTAGGGGGTTTTTTGATCCCTAAATCTTTTTGTTTTTAATATTTATTTATTTTTATTTTAAGTGTAGAGGTATGTTGCCTGCATGTATGTCTATGAACCATGTACATGTAGTGCTCAAGGAGGTTAGAAAAGGTCAGTGGATTCCTTAGAACTGGAGTTACAGATGATTGTAAGCCATCATATGGGTGCTGAGAAGCGAATCTTGGTCCTCTGGAGGAGCAGCCAGTGCTCTTAACCTCTGAGCTATTTCTTCAGATTCTTGTTAATAAAAGAATTTAGAAATGGAACAGAAGGAAGCTGGAAGACAACGTCATTAGAGAAATTTTGTTTGAGAGGAAAAACAAGGAAGGCAAGCCATACATCCTGGCAGCTGCTGGGAGGAGAGAGAAGAGAGAATGATCCAGGCCTTTTAAGTCAGGTCCAGGAAAGCTGACATGTTGAGTAATGAAAGTTAGTGAGCAGCTGAATGTTCAAAGAGGGGCTGTGGTACTTTGAATGAGAATGATCCCCATAGGATCATATATTTGAAACCTTGCTTGCCAGCTGGTGGAACTGTCTGGGAAGGATTAGGAGGTGTGGTCATCCTAGAGGAGTGTTGTCTCCCGAATAAGTGCCATTCTGGGCCTTATGGCCCATCCTCTTCCCCTAAGGACTAAAACCTTGTTTACAGGGGGAAAAAGGAACTACAAATCTCCTTATCGCTGCCACCTGCTGAGTGCTAGTCTCTTGGGATCCTCTATGACCTTGGGCGTGCCTGGATGAGGAGGCAGGGTGTGTAAGAGAGTCAAGGTGACAGAGAGCTGAGACAAAAGAGACACGAGGAGACACACAGGCAGAAGCGGCAGAGAAGCAGAAGCTGGGGACAAGCATGGAGTAGAGTCAGTGTGAGTGGAAGGGGCAGAGGGAATCCAGCATGGCGGGAAGCTAGAGGGGAAAAAGCTAGGCGAGATGCAGTGGCAGGAGAGAAGCATGGCTAAAGGACAGACAGGTCTAAGATATAAGATATACTGAATAAAGCTCAGGTCTCTCAATGTCAGAGAGAGCCTGAATGATGGAACCTAAACGACTCCTGAGTGTAGACTTAATTAATCTTGACGCTCCTCGCCTGGGACAAAACTCGGACTACAAAGAAACCGGACGCGGTAAGTGGAGGTCATTAACCGAAACCCACTCGGTAGAGGAGGTGTGTCATTGGGGGTGGGCTTTAAGCTTTCATACACCTTCCTCCAGTAGCACTTTCTGCCTTGTGGCTGCATCTAAAGATGTGAGCTCTCAGCTCCTGCTCCAGCGCGATGCCTGCAGCCGTGTTCTCCATCATGAGAGTTTTGGACTCTAATCCTCTGAAACTGTAAGGCCTAGATTAGCTCTTTCTTCTAGAAGTTGCCTTGGTTATCACAGCATAGAAAAGTCGCGGAGACAGGAGTCTTCAGAAAAAGTGAAAATATCCAGAAGGTCATGAAAAAAGATGATTAACGAAGGGGAAAGCATTTTCAAGCATAATGCAGGCTAATGAGCTGAGGACAAATTAAAAAAAATCCCTACACAATACAACCCTATTTATTGTTGTTTTGTTTTCATGAAGCCTTTGGCTATGTGTGTGTTACTTTATAAAATAACCTGTGGGCTTTTCTTACGCACGCTCTGTTAGTTACATGAAGCCCAGGTGAGGATGCTTCTAGTCTTCCTCTTAATTGCTTGTGAGCTTCTGACAAGAGCTCTGGGAACTGAACTTGGGTCCTCTGCTACCTCTTAATTGCTTGTGAGCTTCTGACAAGAGCTCTGGGAACCGAACTTGGGTCCTCTGCTAGAGCAGCGCACTCTCGTAACCACTGAGCCATCTATCTAGCCCATGGCTTATCTTATTTTTATTTATGTGTATGCACACAAGCGCATGAGTGCCACAGGAATATCAGATCTCCTGGAGTGGGGCTGGAGGCAGTTCTGAGCCACCCGACATGGTGCTGATGTTGAACTCTGGTTGTGAACACGAGCAGCTCTTAAGAGCTGGGTCATCTCTGCTGCCCTACTCTTTTCAGAGAGCTTGACTCCCACATCTACTCTTGTTTGTTTGTGAATCAGGGTCACCATGGTAGCCCTGGCTGGATTGATACTTTCTGTGTACACCAGACTGGCTAGAGCTGGTGATCCTCTTGCCTGTGCCCTGTAACTCACAGTCAGTTTCCCTGTCACTCATCAGTCACTCAAACATCTGTCTTGTCATTTGCTTTATAATTCCAGAAGGAAAAATGGACCCTGCTTAGGGCAAAACCTGGTAACACTAAACTTGGGTTCTCAGTAACTGGAGGTAAGTGATGAATGTACACAGATACCTCGCTTCATCCAATCCACATCTCACCACCCTGAAAGAAGGTGGAGACCGTTGTGTTCAGAAATATTAAATCTTGATAGCAGGCTGTTATCTAAGCCCGGGAGGGGGCAGGACTACTTTTGGCCTCTGTAGCTATATTTCCTTTGTAAAATGATGCATCTGACCCAAGGGCCATGGCTTAGTGACTCTGGGTGATCTCGCAATGGAATTTTTCTTTTTCCTTCTTCTCTCTCTCCTGCCTCCCTCCCTCTCTCCCCCATCCCTTCCTCCCAGGTAGCCCAGGCTAACCTTAGCTGATTATGTAAGGAAAGACTGACCTTGAACTTCTGATAGCTCCTGACTTCTCTTCCTAAGTACTGGGGGTCACAGCTGTGCATCAGATTGAATAAGAAACAAATTATGTTGCACTTGCTGGCCCGATACTGTCTATGTACTCCAGGCTAGACTCAAACCCTTAGCAACCTGTTACCACCTTGCTTATCTTTGAGATGGTCCTTTTAGGGAGAAGAAAATGCAAGAGCCCATCCCATCTAACAGTATAGGTGTAAGGTGTCAATCAGTCCCTAAATTTGCCTCAAAGATTGGATAAGAATAAAAAGTTGTACCTATTTTTTAAATTTAAAAATATTGATTGCATTTACATTTTCTCAGAGGACAACCTGCAGGAGCAGGTTTCCTCCTGATTCAGATCCTTGGGGCCCGGAGGTAGGCGTCTTTCTGAGCTGAGCCAGCCGTGCCTCCCATTGCCTCGAGCCAGTGACTTCCCTTCTCATGACTCTCACTAGTACAGATAGAGGGTTGGACTTTCTGACTTCAGCTTTCCCCCTTCTAGCAACCCCTCCTCGCTTTTAAAATAAGTCACCTGACTTCGCCGAAAACTCTGAAACACACCCTTTGGCTGAAAGAGAGCATTAGGCAATCTCAGAACTCCCCGTTCCTCTTTTTCTCTGGAGAGCTCTGGATAGCCGGATCCCTCCACCCAGGGAGGCTGACACAGTTCTTGTTTCAAAGGCAGAGGGAGCTCTAAGATCAAGGCTGAGTTATGGAGTCCTATGTTGTGGTCTCCCAGCCCCCTCTGTTTTGGAATAGGGAATTTTGGACATGCACACTGGAGCAGGGAATCTTAGGAGCAGCCAGAACAGGGAGGACGGGCAGAGGATCCTGCAGAGGCTGAGTCCTCTGGAGCCGCAGGGCCTTCACAACATGACCAGTGGCAGGAGAGCAAGCTGATCCAGGTGCTCCCATCAGCTCCTGAAGGTAACAACTTTAAAAAGCAAACCTTGAAGAACCAAGCTTTGATGAAGGAACAGGGGAAGACAGGGAACCGTGTGGACCAAGGCTTGGAGGGTTGGAAGGAACTCCGAACAAGGGCAGAATAGACATGGTTTGCCATATGCCCCTTCCTCCCCCATCTCAGCACCAGCTTCATCTTTCCACACAGAGTGTTTTCAGGGCTAAAAGCAGTTTGTGAAAGACTTTTCTCGCAACTATGAGAAGACATCTTGGTTTTAGTTAGTTTGCTTTTTTTTTTTTTTTTTTTTAAAGAAGGACAAAACGAACCAACTTCAGAAAATTCAAATAAGACATATCCTCTTGTGCTGGTGTTTCTCAGTCAGCTGTCACCTTCTTCCTTACTGGTGCCACCCTGCCACATCAGGGGCAGCATTTACCTTCTGATTAGGTTTCCCCCGAGGTCCCTTCCTGTCCCTATAAAAAGAGGCTCACTCCTCCATCAGTGGTCACTGGGGCATCTGTAGAAGCACCTGAAATAAACATGTCAAAGAGGCTGGCTTGACTGGTGGGGGGGTTGCACTGAAAGAGGGTGGAAACAGTCCTGGGTCGGGTGTTCAGGAAGGACAGACCTGGGTGAGAATACAGAGTAACTGGTGCAAGGGGCCAGGAGCAGAAGATAGAGATGCCTCACTCACTTAGTGCATTCGGTAGGTAGATGCTCGAGGCAGCAATGGGAGGGGGTAAGACTCAGAAGTTGGCTGAAAAGGCATTGGGAGGATGCAAGAGGCCTGGTGGCCATGGTTACTTTTAGGAACTTATCTATATGGCATTCTTTCAAAGGTGGCACTGAGCTCTTCCTGTATTTGTTGGGACAAAGACAGCCAGGCCAGCTGCCCTTTAGCTTCAAGGTCAGAAGTCCAGTGAGCCAGAGAGCCATGGTCGAATCACCAGAGACATGGTAAGTGGTCAGAAATCCACAGAAACGTGCATGAACTCCATGCCCGCTTTCTTTCCTCTTTCACATTTTTGAGACAGGGTCTCACTTAGTAGCCCAAGCTGCCATGGAACTCACTAACCTTCCTCTGCAGTGTAAGGCTTACACACAGGCCCGCCACATGTGGCTTCCCTTTTTCTCATGAAAAAGAGCTCAGATCTGAAGCCTGATTTTTAACTTTTTATATATTTATTTCAAGCTTAGTCTACAGAATGGCACATCGGCTGCCTTTTCCATTCCTCTTTGGTCCCCTGCTGACAGATGCTAGAGTTCTGCATGAAGCCGTTGCTACTTCGTTCCCCACGTCTCTGTGTTTTCCCCCCCTTTCCAGGTGGTTTGTCTTATTTTTAGTGTTAGCATCAGTTTCTGCTCAGCCTACCATGCATGGGGAGATCCTGTCCCCTAACTATCCTCAGGCGTACCCCAATGAGATCAAGAAAACATGGGACATAGAAGTTCCAGAAGGGTTTGGGATTCGCCTCTACTTCACTCATCTGGACATGGAAATGTCAGAGAACTGTGAATACGACTCAGTTCAGGTATATTACAAGCACAAGAGAAAGAGAGATGGGAGGGCAGGGAGGATGCAGGAATCAGACGGATGTGGGGGAGGGGAGGGTGGTGTCAAGCCGCTTATGTGTTGGGGGCATGGCTCAGTGATAGAGTACTTGCCTTGCACATCCCAGTTCCTGAGTCTGACCCACAGCACTGGGGGTGGGTGGAGGGTTGACAGAGAGCTCTGCAATAAAGGTTCTGTTCTCTCTGTCTGTTTTTTACTTCCCAACCTGACTGTTCTCCTAGATAATCTCAGGAGGTGTTGAGGAAGGGAGACTCTGTGGACAGAAGAGCAGCAAGAACCCCAGCTCCCCCATCGTGGAAGAATTTCAAATCCCGAACAATAAACTCCAGGTGGTCTTCAGGTCAGACTTCTCCAACGAAGAACGGTTTACCGGCTTTGCTGCATATTATGCCGCCGTAGGTAAGACATCACTCTCCGTATATGACATATTGACCCAGCTAAAGGATGAGAAGCAGGAGAAAGTGCCACACAGTGGAGTAGATAAAGATTCCCTTCTCTCTCTCTTGCGTCATGCTTTCATTACGTATCCCAGGCAGTACACTTTTCAAGCTCTCAAGTCTCCCCGTCAGTCTGCAGGTGTGCACACCACTCCCAGGGCTGTTTGTATCTGTCCATGAATTGCTTTGGTGAAATTCAAACCTTTTATCACATGCTAATGGTGGTAATGGTGATAGCAAATAATAGGCAGTAATCTGTTGAGAGCCAATGTGAAATTCATACAGTGGGAGAAGGCTTACTTAATAACAAAATCTTCAGCTCAGCCCTACAAGGTTATCTTCATATAAAGACAAGGATCTGGTCTTGGTGGTTCAGGCAACTGAGTAAGATCTTGTCTCCAAATTAAAAGTAAAATTGGGTTCGGGAGATAGTTCAGCCTGGGAGATGGTTGCCATGCAGCCCCATGTTTGAGCCCCAGGGTCCATGTAAAGGTAGGAGTAAACGACTCCGTAAACGTTGTCTTCTGACCTTCATGTGTGTGCTATGGCATGATTCCATCATATACACATGTATGCACATACCTGTGTATGGTGGGATTCAGATGTCAGCTGATAAGGTCCGAAGATGCTTATCCAGGGTCCCGGGCTCCTGAAGGGGGAGTGGCCAACCCCATTCATAAGGGGCTACTGGGATCCTGGGAAGCCCCGTTTCTGGTTCCTGACTGCTGGAGAGACTGGTTGGGCATCCATTGTCCATCGCATAGATAATCCAGTCTATCAGGCACCTATATAAGCTGTTGCCTGTGAGTGTTGGCTTATATTTTAATAAATATTAATCTTAAATTAATATTTTAGCTGACACCTAAATCCCACCATACCTGTACAATAATAATAAATCGTAAATATAAATTTAAGCCCAGTGTGGTGACAAATGCCTTGGAGACCAGCACTCAGGAGGCAGAGGCATGCAGATCTCTGCGAGTTTGAGGCCAACTTGGTCTCAGAGTGAGTTCTAGGACAAGCAGAGACCCTGTCTCCCCTAAATTTTTTTTTAAGAAAAAATAAGAGGACTGTGAACTCTGGGCATGGTGACACATGCCTGTAATTTCAGTTCTAAGGAGGTAGATCAGGAGAATCAGGGATTCAAGGGCAGCTTGGTCTACAAAAGATTCTGTATTTTAAAAAATCAGAAAAAATGGGTTGAGGCTATAGTTCAGTGATAGTGTAAGGAGCTTGGAAAGAAACCTCAGAACTGAAGAAAAACGTGGAAACTGAGAATGTTAATAATCTTCCAAGAATTGTATAAGAATGAATAGATGAGACTCCAATGCATTCATGTCTTCAGGTGCTAGGTCTTTCTATATCTAAATGAAGTTGAACTGCACACGAAGTCTAAATGTCATCCAGATTTTACAGTAAGACCAACATCCTTCGAAGTATTGAAGGCACTAACATCCCTCTCCAGAGGATGTACATCGCTGCTGTGTCTACTTTAGTGTTGTCTCTGGAATGAATTTTTTTTTCCCAGACAGAGTTTTTCTGTGTATCTCAGGCTGGCCTTGAATTCCTGATTCTCTTGCTTCAGCTTCCTGAGTACTGATGCTATAACACGTGCCAGCTGGGCAGGGTACCGTGTATATTTTGTATGCAAGCAAAGTCAGAGTGCCCTCTCACAGTGTGAGTTTTTTATAGCTGTACAATGGCAGGGCACAGCTCTGAACCATACTTCAGAAGAGTAATCTAGAATGAGATTGTCTTTATAGTATTTACAGATTCTAAAATATGGCCCTGGAGAGATGGCTCAGCAGATGAGGGCATTTGCTGTTTGTAGTATTAAGTTTCTGGCCTGTCTGGCCTGTGATCCAGAACTGCAGATCCTCAGACCCACAGTCCCACAGAAACTCTTATATTAATTTTATGTTGATCAGCATATGGCTCTGGCATATTGCTAGCTAGCTCTTCCTCTTAAACTAACCCATGACTCTTTCCTCTTCAGCCAGGCAGCTCGGTACCTTTTCTCAGAGCAGCATAGTTGTCCTCTGCATCTGCTAGCTTGTCTGGTGTCTCTGTGTCATCTCTGCCCTGTTCTTCCTGTTCCCAGAATTTTCTTACTTTGGTAGCCCTGACCACACTTCCTGTCTGCATTCGGCCAATCAGCATTTTTATTAAATCAGTAGGTGGGAAATGGTTTTATAGTGCAGCCCAGCCTGGCCTTGAGCTCATGTCAATCCTCTGATTCAGCCACCTGGATACTGGCACACATGCACGAACCACCATGCCTGGCTTTGAGAGTATTTAAGTAGCAACCCTTTCTGGTTTTCCTCATACTTACAGATTTGGACTCAACATCATTCTTCCTTCTAGGTCTTTGTCCTTGATCTGGAACTCTCTCTCCCTTTTGCAGATGTAAATGAATGCACAGATTTTGCAGATGTCCCCTGTAGTCACTTCTGCAATAACTTCATTGGAGGTTACTTCTGCTCCTGTCCCCCAGAATACTTCCTCCATGATGACAAGAGGAATTGCGGAGGTGAGCTTGACGTCAAGAGCTCTTCATGTCTCCTAGATTTAGAATGGATTGATTTTGATCAGGCCTTCCCTTCAAATGGCATCTGTTAGCTACCCGTAGACTAACCGGGAGCCTCAGGGATAGGGGTGAGGGGAGAAGATACGGTGTGTTCGATTTATATTGCCGTGAAAGGTTAGATAAATGAAAAGACAGAGTGTTTATTTTGGTTCATGGTTCTAGCAGTTTCAATCTTTGGTCAGTTGGGTCTGTTGTTTTGGGGTCTGTGGTGTGGGGGAGCATCAGATTAGCCAGGTGGTAGAGTAAATCATCACACCTCAGGGCAGCTGGGTAGCAAAGATGAAGGGGCAGAGGCACCAGTATCCTTTTCAAGGTCATATACCCCAGTGACCTAACCTGCTCCTATTAGGGTCTACCTTCTGAAGGTTCACCAGCCAGTGACCAAGCCCTTAGCATGTGTAACTCTGGAAGATATTTAAGATCCTAAGCACAGCACAAGGCTTCAGGGTAAAGTTAATTAAATGAAAAAGAGAGAGACACACCTATGAAGAGACTTCCCCGGGCTGCTCACAGCGATGGAAAATTCTGTCACAAACAAAGTGACATTACATAGGCATTGGCTAGTGCTCCTCATGGCACTGTGGGCAAGTGCTTCATCCAGGCAACAGATCTTAGGTTAACCCTTACAGGGGACTCCAAGCTATGGCAAAAGGAACAGAAAGGGCCGGGGACTTCGTGTTGTCCATATTTTATTGGTTCTTTCTTCTTTTTTATTCTCTAGTCAATTGCAGTGGGAATGTATTCACTGCCCTGATTGGGGAGATTTCGAGTCCCAATTATCCCAACCCATACCCGGAGAACTCAAGGTGTGAATACCAGATTCTGTTGGAGGAGGGCTTCCAAGTGGTGGTGACCATCCGAAGAGAAGATTTTGACGTGGAACCCGCTGACTCGGAGGGAAATTGCCGGGACAGTTTGATTGTGTGTAGGAGATGAGGAATTTGGCTCCCACTCCAATTTATTTAGATTGTTGAGACTTGTCTTACAGCCTCCTTCTCTGTGGTTCTGGGCATGAATCTAGAGGGTCTTCTGTTAGGCAAACACCTTACCACAGACCTACATCTTCTTCATTCACCTCTTCCTCTGTGGCTCACAACATGCGTATCCTGCTCCTTCCTTAGGGCAGGTTTGTTTGTTTGTTTGTTTCATTTTTGAAGACAGGGTTTCTCTGTGTAGTCTTGCTGGTCTGGAACCCTCTCTGTAGACCAGGCTGGTCTTGAAGTCACAGATCTGCCTTCATCTGTCTCTCCAGCGCCGTGATCAAAATATGTGGGCCACCACCTCCCAGTTTAAGGCAGAGCTTTATGTAACCTAGTTTGGCCTCAAAACTCTCCAAACCCCCTCCCGTCTCACTCTCTTGGGGCTAGGATTACAGATTGTAGCCACCACACCTACTGAGACCCTCTTACTTCTTCCTGGACGGGGGACTGAACCTTTGGCCTCACGCATACGAGACAAATGCTCTGATACTGAGTTCTGTTGGTAGCCCCTTTTCTGTATTTCCCCTATATTTTTATATTTTGGCACAGATTCGTATTAAATTGTCCAGTCTGGCCTTACCTTGTAATCCTCCTGCCTCAGTCTCCCAAGTACCTGTGATTACAAGCCTACACCATCAAGTCCCGCTTTTGAAATGAAAATGATCCTTCCCCCGCCCATCCTTTGCTTGCTTGTTTCTTATTTTACGTTTTACCAATTCTTCCCCTCATCTTTATATCCCATTTAATTTCTTCCTTTATATTTTTCTCTCTTCTGATTTTATTATATTGCTTCCTTTCAGTTTGCTGCAAAAAATGGACAATTTGGTCCTTACTGTGGCAATGGCTTCCCTGGGCCACTAACTATTGAAACCCAGAGTAATACTCTTGATATTGTCTTTCAAACTGACCTAACGGGACAAAATAAGGGCTGGAAGCTTCGTTACCATGGCGACCGTGAGTAACTAAACGTGCCTTTTTGATTGGTGATACTAAGTTCTTTGAATAGGTAGAGATAACAAATAGACTGTTGTTAGTAATTCAGTCTTGAAGATGCAGACAATGGGGAGGGGCAGGTAATTAGTGGCATTATATTCTTTTACACATCTGCCATATTGGAACTGTAGACATTAGAATTGAGGACAATGGAAGAGTTTAGAAAGTATGAGAACAGGACAGGGGAGATAGGTCAGTGTGTAAGAGTGTTTTCTGTGCAGGCATGAGGCTCTGAGTTTGGATCCTTGTACCACGAAAAAATTCTAGGCATAACCATGTGCGTTTGTAACTCTTGTGTTTGGAAGTAGTAGGTAGAGAAAGGGGAATCACTGGGTCTTGGTGGTCAGCTAGCCTAGGCAGAAATGGCAAGCCCCTGGTGCAGTGAGACGTCCCATCTCGCGAGGATAAGGTGGAGAGTGATCGATAGGGCAGGCACCTGGGGTCATCTCTGATAGAGAAGACATCTGGGGTCCTCCTCTGGCCTCTGAATTCATATGCCAGCCCCTCTCCCCATGCACAGAAAGTGTGAGAATGTCTGGGAATGGCAATGCACAGGTATAATTCCAGCACTTGAGAAACTCAATTACTGTAAATCTGAGACTAGCCTAGGATATATATAGAGAGACTCTGTCTCAAAAAAGGTGGGAATTATGAAAAATAGCACACAGTTTCCAACTGTTTAATAAAATCTCATTTCTGTTCTCCTCAAGCAATCCCTTGTCCCAAAGAAATCACTGCCAATTCCGTTTGGGAGCCTGAAAAGGCAAAATATGTGTTTAAAGATGTGGTGAAGATATCCTGTGTGGACGGATTTGAAGTTGTGGAGGTAAAGTGCTGTTTAGGCTTTTTCCTCGACGCTGGCTCCAGATCAGATATCTGAGAGTGTAAGGTCGCCTCTGCCTGATCAAGATGTTAACGTCTCAACCATAGATAGAATGGCTCAAGGCTGTCTGTTCTTCCTGTGAAATCTGGTTGCCCTTCCTGTGAGGTCTGGAGCTCCTGGGCCACTTTGCCCTCTCTGTCTTCAGTCTTCCCGAGGAAGAGAGCTGAAATGTTGGGGCAGAGCTGTCTTTCAGCTTCACATCCTGGGTGCTCAGCGTTATTCTTCTAAAGATGCTCCAAGCCTCTTTTGATGTGGAATTCTCATTGATCCAAGGACAGAGATCAATTGCATTATTGGATTTGGTTTTCCATATGCTTTTATAAATTAATGTTGACATCTGTTTTTCTCTAGGGAGATGTTGGTGCAACATTTTTCTATTCTACTTGTCAAAGCAACGGACAGTGGAGCAATTCCAGACTAGCATGTCAGCGTAGGTGTCTTCAAAGTCTTTCTTCTCCCAAGGGAAGCTGAATAACTGACACATTAAAATTCAAATGCATGGTTTCCTTTTAGTTTTGTGAGAGAATGGCTTGTGTTTTTTGAAGGGGAGGCTACTATGGAGGGTTGTCTAGGCCTTGTCTAGTCCTAGGCCAATTAGATTAACATGTTTCTTCTAAAGAAGGGGGCAATGGATTATATAGTGGATAGCTTTAAGGGAGTATATTTTGGGCTCACATAAGAGCCTCTGCCAACCAGAGAACTAGGTTCTTCCTGGCCATCTGGATTGGCAGGTCCCAAGTGGGCTGGAGAGCTGGGTTAAAGAGGATGCCACAGAAGAGCTGGTATTGGAAGATTTATCATGGGTGTTAATACGGCTAAGGAAGAGTGAGCATGGAATGGGTCCCAGCTCTTCCTGGGAAGAAGTGACTCTCCATTTCCCGTTTCATCTTGTAGCTGTGGACTGTGGTCTTCCAGAGCCCATTCAGAATGGTAAAGTTGATGACCCAGAAAACACTCTGTTTGGAGCTGTCATTGTGTACTCGTGTGAAGAGCCGTATTACTACATGGAACATGGGGAACATGGTGGTAGGTTTCTAATGAGGAACATGGTGGCAGATTTCTTCTACGAGAAGAAGAGGGGGAGGAAGGTGCATGAATGAGTTGAAGGGTGATTATCGCTCTCTCTCTGGTTGGAGAGAGTTTATAGAGAAGTGCAGAAGAACAGACATTGTCATCCTTTTGGCTTAGTCTAAGGACACAGTTGGCTTTCAGAGTAGGGTATGCTTTTAGGGATCGTTCATGGAGGATCATAGAGGTCACCAGCTTAGTGTCACAACTGCAGCAGAAATTCCTTTATAACATCCATTTCATGCTGTTCTCTGACTTTGGACCAGTTATTTCATATAAAATCGGCAGGAGGGCAGGCATAGTGATGGAGGTTCGTAATCTTAGTACATGAAAGGTACAAATTGTTCAAGGTGAGCCTGGGCTATCCCTCCACCCCTGCATTTATTTGCTTTTAGTTTTACACAGCCCATGGTGGCTTTGCCTTTTCTATGTGGCAGAGGCTGGCCTGGATCTTTCTGCTTCCAACTCCTAAGTGCTGTTACAGGCCAGTGCCATCATTCCTGAACAAAGATCCTTTTCTAGCTGATTTGATATGGTTCTGTTTTCAATGCCTGGAGCAGAGATGCGCTGAGTGTGACCTGTGTTCCTTGTGTAATTCCAGGGGAGTATCGCTGTGCTGCCAATGGAAGCTGGGTCAATGATGAACTGGGTATAGAGCTGCCGAAATGTATTCCAGGTAACCTGGGTTGTGGTGTGGGTAGAGACCATAGCTGTACATTTGGAGGGCAGGTATCATGTGAAATAGTTGTAACCCTCAGGAGAAAAGGTTTAATCCCGGCCTCCCAGAGTTCAGCACAGCTGAGTGGTAGTAACACTGGGCTGTGGAATTCCTTCAACTGTAACAACTCAGGCTGACTTGAAGGGAAATAGGAAAGTCTGCCAGAATCAGCAGTTGGTGTCATATTAGTCATCGAGGAAATGCAGACCAAACCACACTAGCAGAGCTAGGCCTGATGCTGTGTACCTGTAATCCCAGCGCTCTAGATTCCGAGGTAGGATTCTGAGACAAATCTGGACTATATAGTGAGGCCCCCCTCTCCCCCAGATAAAGGCTTCATCTGAATATCATTTGGAGGTAGAAAGCCTGCTTCTCCAGTCTGTGTGAGGTTAAGAGTTTCCAGGCATTAGCTTTTGGTAGAGTCTCTGGCCTCATGTGCTAAGCCTGGGCATGGAGTGTGCCTCAAAGGAACTGAGTCAAGGTGTACACAATGTAAAATACTTTTGCATCTGGATTCAGTCATTCACATAAGTCTCCTATTTAGCCAGTCTCGACCACAAGCCTGCTTGGCACTGGAAAAGAAGATGTTTGGGTGAGGCTAGGTGTCTTAGTTAGGGCTTCTGTTGTTGTGAAGAGACACTGTGACCATGGCAACTCTTATAAAGGAAAACATTATATTGGATGGCTTACAGTTTTAGAGGTTAAGTCCATTGTCATCATGGTGGACTTTGTGGCATGCCGGCAGGCATGATGCTGGAGAAAAAGCTGAGTTCTACAAGTTGGTCCATATCAACAGGAATACCTTGAGCATACCCCACCCCACAGTGACACACTTCCTCCCACAAGGCCACACCCACCTCTTAATAGTGCCACTTCCTATGAGTTTATGGAGGCCATTTACATTCAAAGTTCCACGCTAGGGTAAGTAAGTCAGATGTGGAGACATGCTGGCGAACTCTGCCACCCACTGAGTACAGTAGTCGAGTGGCTGAGTTTCCCAGAGGCCAGCATCATTTCCTGCATCTCCCTGTCTCATTCCCGTTCCTTTCCAGTCTGTGGCGTGCCCACGGAGCCCTTTAAAGTACAGCAGAGGATATTCGGAGGATTCCCTGCGAAGATTCAAAGTTTTCCTTGGCAAGTCTTCTTTAAGGACCCTCGGGCTGGGGGAGCTCTTATTGATGAACACTGGGTACTGACCGCTGCTCACGTGGTGGATGGAATCTCCTACCCATCTATGTATGTTGGGTCCACGTCTGTGAGAATGGAACAGCTGGAAAATGGCCAGATGCTCACCCCTGAACGTGTGATCATCCACCCGGACTGGAAATCAGGGGATGACCTAAACACACGGACAAATTTTGACAACGACATTGCACTGGTGCAGCTAAGAGACCCTGTGAAAATGGGGCCCAAGGTCTCCCCCATCTGCCTGCCAGGCACCTCCTCGGAGTACGACCCTTCAGAGGGTGACCTGGGGCTGATCTCAGGGTGGGGCCAAACAGAGAATAGATATATTGTTATTCATCTCAGAGGAGCCAAGTTACCTGTAACCTCTTTAGAGAAGTGCCGGCAGGTGGATGGGGGGAGCCCCAAAGCGAGGGAAGATTCCTATGTGTTCACTAGCAACATGATTTGTGCTGGAGAGAAGGGTGTTGATAGCTGTCAGGGGGACAGTGGTGGGGCTTTCGCTTTGCAGGTCCCCAAGGTAAAGGATCCCAAATTCTATGTGGCAGGCCTGGTTTCCTGGGGGAAAAAGTGTGGGACCTATGGGATCTACACGAAGGTAAAGAACTATGTGGACTGGATACTTAAAACAATGAAGGAAAATAGTGTCCCCAATAAGAACTAATCCATAACACACTGCCAGCCCCTCCAAGGCACAGCAAACTCATTGTTCCCAGGTCCTCATGATACTCCCATTATCTCACAAGGATGGAGAGAAGAGGCGAGAATCTCATTAATATTGAACTTAATTGTCAAGATACTTGGATGGAAGGAGGATCTGATCACAGACCTGTGATGATTATTCCGTTGTGAATTCCTGTCTGTTATTAATGACAATATGTCAGACACCCTTTTATTTTGTACCATTCTACAGGGATATCTAAACATTCCCACTGCCTCATTTACCTGCTTGAGATTCCATTCATAATCCTTGGAGTCCTTGACTTACTTCCAATAAAGCGTGTTTCTAATCTGGCTCTGGTTGACTTGAGGGCCACAGAAGGTGAGAAAGATAACAGGGCACCTTGTCATGGAGCTCAGCCATCAATAGCTCACCTTTAACCATCACGCAAACAGGGGGTGGAGTCTTTCTTCTTTCCAGCTGAGATTTACTGAATATCATGAAGTTAGAATTGGCTGTTTCAATTTTTCTTTTTTGAATTGTCTCAATATTGTCTCCTAGAAATTCATTTTCTTACAGTATTCCTTTGCATGACACAATGTAATAACAATAAAAAGTGAAAAATTGAACATTCTTGGTCTGATTTTTATTTTTGGTAGCTCTAATCAGTTTGTGAGTTAGGTGGAAAGTAAGACAGTACTCTGTGACAGGCAGTTCAGGGAGAGCTTCCCTGACTCTCTCTAGGGAAGAAAGCTAGAAACAAAACCAAAATTCTCCTTCCCAGAATGCCGTGATGACAAAGGACCAGTGAAAAAGGATTTTGTGCGTGACAAGACCTTACTATGTAGCCTGCACCAGCTTAGAACTCACTATGTGTCTGGAACGCTCCCCAGTCTTCCCAAGTGCTAGGATTGCAGGTCTGTGCCCACGTGTTACTATGTATGTGTTGACTTCCCGTGTTGAGCATCGAATGCAAAGGCCTCACATGCTAAGCAAGTGCTCTACCACATGTGAGATATGCTCCAGCCCTGAAACACAGCATTTTTTAAAACAAGGAATGATAGGGAAGCAATTTTCAATCTGTAGGTCACAACCATGGGAAAACATACTTCTGGTGTTCTTAGGAACCCTCAATCATAAATTATTTTTATTTTATTTGAATTTATTTTAATTTCATTACATTCATAATTATAATTTGCTACTGAGTGGTGATCAGTTCCTAAGACCATCCCAAATACGTGATTTCTGATGGTCTTGATCCTCAGGTTGAGAACCGCTGTGCTATGGTCTTATGTAGCCCAGGCTGACCTCAAATGAACCACGCAGCAAAGAATGACCTTGAACTTCTGGTTTCCCTGTCTTTACATTATGAGTTTTGGGATTAACGATATGTGTGGTGATATGTTGTATATTTAATAAAAATAGTCTGGAATATCAGAGGACAGAGTCACTGGTAGAGCTGAGCCAAAAAGGCCAGAGAGTGGGGACCCATACCTTTAATCCCAGCACTAGGGAGTTCAAGGCCAAACAGAGCCAGGCTTTGATGGCTCTCTCCTCTAATCCTAGCTGTAGGGAAGTTGAACCAGGAATTGAGAGAGAGAAGTAAGGAATCCTTCTCTTTGCCTGTGAGTCCAGTCATGCTGAGGGCTTGTGAAGCAGGGATGCACCCTGGTCGGCCTGAGGAATTGGACGGGTAGGAAATGGCTGTGGTTTGTTTCTCTATCTCTCTAATATCTCAGCTTTCCTCCAATATCTGGCTCAGGGTTTTGTTATAATACTAAATAGGATTTGTGCGATAGTTGTGCATTATGCCTGGTTTATGCTATGCTGAGGACTGAACTCAAGACTTCATGGATGCTAGGCAAACACTCTGCCAACTGAACTACATCCTCAGCAGAAATCCAGCAGCTTAAAAGCTGAGAACAGGGTTCAGGTCTACCCTGTTTTCACGAGGGTTAAGGACTGAAGAGTCCAGGAGAAACAAGCCTGACAGAATCTGAGCTCCACCTCAGATCTGTGGAAAGCAAGAGCTGGCTGCTCAACGTTATACTTTGACCTCCACACATGTGTGCATATGTGTGAGCAATCTGATACACACGCACACAGATGCACACACACAGACACACACACACCCATACAGAGATACACACACACACACATTCGCACACACACACAAATAATAATAAATGTAGGAAAATAAAGGAACTGGATATGATGGTATGTGCTTTATGTCCCAGCTTGGGGAGGCAGAGGCAGGTGTATTTCTGAGAGTTTGAGGCCAGTCTGGTCCGCATAGCAAATCCCAGGCCCACCAGAACTACATAGTGAGACCCTGCCACAAAACAAAATAATAACAATGATGATACTACTAATGATGATGATGATGATAATAATGATAGTGATAATTTAAAGAAGGGTCTGTGAGGTGGCTAGGAGGGTAAAGGTACTTGTCAAGCCTGATGACCTGAATTTGATCCCCAAGCCTCACTTGGCAGAAGAAGATCAACTTCTGTAAGTTGTCCTTTGACTTTCACATGTGAGTCCTGGTGCGTGTGTGCACGCACACACACACACACACACACACACACACACACACACAGATATACACACAGAGACACACACAGATATACACACACACATAGACACACACACAAAGATACACACACAGATATACACACACAGACACACACATACACACACACATACACACACACAAAGATACACACACAGATATACACACACAGACACACACATACACACACACATACACACACACAAAGATACACACACAGATATACACACACACACACAGACACACACATACAAACAAGCACGCATGCACGCGCATGATTTAAAATAATAATGCGGATGGAAGTTTACCCCAACAGTGTTGTGCTTGTCTAGAATGAGCAAGACTCAGTCCTTAGACCCACAAAACAGAAATCAAAACAAACAGACAGAATAAATAAGAATCTGGGGGTGGGGGCAGGGCTTTAGCCTGTCTGCTCTGAGAGGAGGTTTTCAGAACAGTTGGCCAGAGTCAGCAGGAGTGTGTTTGGAGCTTATCAAGAAAGGACTCTGATCTTGCCGAGAGAAAAACAGAGTTAAGTTCAACAGGTCACTTAGCCTGAAAGGTAAACACAGCATCAGTTAACCAGAACTACACAGCAGCCTGCAGGGCCTGGTGGCCTGTTAACCCCAGCTCCTCAGGGAGCTGAAGTAGGAGGATTTTGTGCACACGTCCAGCAAGGTTACAGAGGGAGTTCAAAGCCGACATGGGCTACAGGGTTAGACTCCAGACTTTGTCTCATAAAGCAAAACAGAATATGATAAATTAACAAACAACAAATCTGCGAGAAACAGGGCTTAGCGATGGCTCAGGGTCAAGAGCACTGGCTGCTCTTCCAAGGTTCAAGGTTCATTCCCCAGCACCTACACAGCGGCTCACAACTGTCTGTAACTCCTGTTCCAGGGGAACTCTTTTGTCTTCTTCCGGCACTGGGCTTACACACGATGCACAGGCATCCATGCGCACAAATCATCCATCCATACAAAATAAATAAAAATGAAATAAAAACATTGAATTCTACTCCATATAAAACAAACAAGAAGAATTATCTGTGATAGAGCATTTCCCTTCTTTTGATGTTTGAGATAATAGCAGAAAAATGAACTATAACTCTGATTTTTTGAGAGAGGGTCTCATGTGGTCCAGGATGGCCTCTGACATCCTGTATAGCCAAGGACACTGAACCTCTGGCCCTCTTACCTCAATCTCCCAGGTGCTGGTCTTAGAGGTGTGTGTATTACCACACATGGCTTTAAGACTAACAAGTTAACAGAAAAAGTTGATGTGCTTCCAGTGACAAACTCCAGCTTGGGCTTTTAACCCTTGCTTCTGAGCTGAGGTGCCTGTAAGAGAATTCCCTCCTTGCTGGCAAGGGATGGTGGTGTAGGTTTATCATCCGACCCACTCAGGAGGATGAGGTAGAAGGATCCCAAGTTCAAGGCAAACCTGGGCTACAGCATAAATTCAAATCCAGCCCAGGCAACTTAGTGAGCCCATATCAAAATAAAAACCAAATAAAGAACTTCCAGGGAGAGGACAGACACATGGCCACATGGTCTGAACATTCGAGGTCAATCCACAGGATATAGAAGACCATTTACTTGTGTTTTAATTATTTTATGTATTCTTGGTAGTGTAGGGTCCTTAGATCCCTCCCAAATGACCAGAAGACACCTGATATGCAATCAAAGAAAACGACCTTATTCTTGAGAAAAACTAGCATGCTAGGGCCGGCCCAAAATAGCTTCGACCCCAGGGGAGGGTAAGGCAGTCCCTTTTAAGCTTACTTAGGGAAATCACTGTTGTGGTTAAGTGTACTTTGAAGTGATTGGTTATAGACCCTTACTGATCCAGGAATAACTTTATGATTGGCTCATGACATCTGGTCATCAACTGTGGTTACAGAGTCTGTCTGCTGTGTCAGGGGTCTGTCTGACTGAATATAGCAAGAACAGCTACTGCTTGTGGCTGGGTAGGACCCTGACTGGCTACCAGACTGGACATACTTCCTGAGAGTCTGGTTGAAGCCATACATGAGTCAACATGGGAAGGTGGGATAATACCGGGCAGAAAAAAAAAAAAGTGATCCTGGTCCCTTTGGTATTTTGGAATAAGGGAGCCTAGAGCTGTTTTTATGTTCTTGGGCTGATGAAGGGAAAGTGTTTGGCACTGGCAGGGCTTAGAGCTGCTCCAATCTCCTTACCACGTCTCTTAGGAGTCCCTTTGTTGGCTATGGAGCTGCTGAGGACACTTCTTTTTCTTTGTTATGACATGTATGTATGTGTGAGTATGGAGAAGTGTGTGTACCGTGGCACAAGTGTGGCAGACTGCTTTAGTTAGGATTTCTATTGCTGTGAAGAGACACCATGACCATGGTAACTTTTGTAAGGAAAACATGTAATTGGGGTGGCTCACTTATAGTTTCAGAGGTTCAGACCATTACCATCATGGCAGGGAGCATGGCATCATGCCGGTAGACATGGTGCTGGCTGCATCTTGATCAGAAGGCAGCAGAAGTGCCCTCAAACTATCCTGAGCACAGAAAAGTGTAGGTGGGGTTTTTCTGTTCCACCAGCTGGCTCTCCAAACAACCACACAGAGACTTACTATTAATTATAAATGCTCAACAGATAGCTTAGGATTGTCTCTAGCTAGCACCTGGGAAGCAGAGGCAGGAGGATTTCCATAACAAATTTCTGGTCTACATCATGAGCTCTAGGTCAGCCAAGGCCACAGAGTGACACCATGTTTCAAAAAACCAAATCAAACTAACCATCCAACCAACCAACCAAGAACACAAAAATGCAATTCTTAAAAAGATGTCTTAGGGGCCGAAGAAAGGCTTAGTGGTTATAGCACCGGCTACTCTTATAGACCCTGGTTTGATTCCTAGTACCCACATGGCAGCTCACAACCCCTTCTAAGTCCATTCCCAGGGGATCTAATGCTCCCCTCTTGCCTCTTTGGGCACCAGGCACACAAGTGGCACACAGACATACATAAAGGCAAAAACCACCATTTTTTTTTCTCTCTTTGTAACTTTGGTCATCCTAGAACTCAGTTGTAGACCAGGCTGACCTTGAGCTCACAGGGAGCCACCTGCCTCCTTCTGAGTGCTAGGATTAAAGACACACACCACCATGGCTTGGCTCCTAAAAAGGTTTTTAAAATGGCACAAGATTTCCTTCTTATTATAAAATAAATTAAATAATTTATCCTGTATACAAAATAAGAAGATAAAATGAAACAAATCTGGGGCCAGAAAAATAGCTCAGTTGGCAAAAAGCACCTGCTGCCAAGTCTGAAGACCAGAGTTCGAATCCTGGAAGCCACATTGTGGAAGGAGAGAGCTGATTCCTGAAAATTGTCCTTTGACTTCAAATACATGTACCATAATGAACACACACACACACACACACACACACACACACACACACACACACACACACAGTGCACATGGAGAGAGAATTAATAAGTAAACATAAAAAGAAAAAACAAGTTTGTCCAAAGCTACCTGCATATTGTGTCTACTCCCCAACCCCAGACAGAGTAACAGCCCTGGCTGTCCTGGAACTGGCTTTGTAGGTCACGCTGGCCTTGAACTCACAGAGATCCACCTGCCTCTGCCTCCTAAGGGCTGCGATTAAAGGTGTGCCTCACCATCGCCTGGTGTCCTTTAATTTTTTAAAAAATGAAACTATGTATTTATTTTTGTTGTATGTGTATGAGTGTTTAAATGTATGACTGTGCACCACGTGTGCCTGGTGCCTGAACTGGAGTTTACAGATGGCTGTGAGCAACATGTGCTCTTATCCGCTGAGCCATCTCTCCAGCCTCCTTTGTATTATTTGTTCTTAAGTATGAGGTTGGGGTCCTTCTAAGTGGGGAGAGCTTTGGAGAGAAAGAAACTTATATGGTACTATTGCTGGGAATGTGTCAACATTAACTCTCCCTAGATAGAACAAAGTCAGGATATCCTCCAGGTTAATTGGTGAACTATTAAGTTTAGTGGGGTTACTTATAAGAGTGTGGTTCTTGGGTTGCTTACAGGATTACTCAAGGATGACTCAAAAGCATCTGCATTGCTGATAGTTTACCTCTGCATGAGTGACAGCCCATGAAGGCTGCAACCCTGGAATCCACAGCAAGGCTTATAGACAACTCTGTTCTGCTTTGCCTCTTCCTAGCAGAAGAGTCTGAGTGACCTCGGCTGTCCCCATTGCTTCTATGTCCTGGGAAGGGAGAAGCCCGATTCATCTGGTCAGTTTCAAAGACTTCCTGAGACTTTTGAGTTGTTTACTTCCTGAGTTTAAATAGCATACTTTTACTATGTTTTCCTTTCCTTTCCTTTCTTTCCTTTTCCTTTGTGTTCTTTCTCTCCCCCCCCCCCAACAGGTTTTGTGTGGCTTTTGCTGGCCTCTAACTAGCTATGCAGCCAAGAATGAACTTGGATTTGTGTTTCTTCTGCTTCTTGAATGCTGGCGTTACAGACAAGCACCACAAGAGAATCATCAGTTTTCTTTAGTCAGAGGAAAATAGACCAGTGAATAAGCACATTAGTCAGCTTTTCATCACTGTAACAAAACACATGAGATAATCACCTTAAAAAGGAAAGACTGAGCTTGAGTTATGCTCAGTGGTTAAGGGCGCTGGCTACTTTTGCAGAGGATGCAGGGATGGTTTTCATCCACAGGGCAGCTTATAAGCATGTGTAACTCTACTCCCAAGGGATCGAGTGCCCTCTTTTGATTTCTGGGGGATTGCATGAATGTGGTACACAGGCAAAGCACCCATATATGTTAAATAAAAATTTAAAAGAAAGAACACTGTTTATTTAAAAACATTTTTAGTAAACTTGGCATAGAGGCACACAACTGAAGCCTTAGCTCTTGGGATGCTGAGGATGGAGGACGTTTTGGCCTATGAATTTGAGACAAGCCTGGACAATATAGTAAGGACTTGCCTCAAATGATTAGTGATTGAACTTGGGAGACACAAATTCACACCATTTCTCCCTCAAGAAAAATTAGTGATAAGAAGGTGATGTATTTTAAAAGCTTTTAATTTGCAAGCTTGCACAAGAGAAACCAGGACTTTCTTCATATTCTACAATTAAGACAGAATACAGAACAGGACTTTAATTATATTTGTGTTTGTGCATATGTGCAGGTGTCTGAAGAGGCTAAAGGCCTTGGGCCCGTGGAGCTGGAGTTCGAGGCAGTTTTGAACCATGTGACATGGGTGCTGTAAATCAGACTATGTTGTTTGTAAGAGCAGTCTATTCCCTTACCAGGGAGCCATCTCCCCAGCCTGACATTGTTAGCTTTAACCCCGAGCTGTAGGCAGGAACATTGTACATTTTAGTACAGTCTAGGCTACATAGCCTAAGTTGAAAACAAAACTCCAGAATGTGATGGGCCTATAGAAAAGAGAATTTATTCTACACACTGTTTGTGATTTTAACACGGGATCACAGTGGTTATCAACAACCTGGTTGGATAATTTTTGCCACACTGCACCCTGGATTCTGACTTAGTGAGCTCTGGCGTCAGTCTTCCTCTCCCATTTCTTTCTTGATCCAGTCAACATAATTGAGTAACTTGGTGTAAAAGCCGTATCCCTCACCACACCCAATGCCCCAGGACACGATGCCTGTGGCAATCCAGATATCACGATCTCGGTCCCTGACTGCAAAAACTCCTCCGCTGTCCCCCTGGCAGGCATCGTGCTTTAGAGTCGGGTCCCCAGAACAGAACATATTTTGAGAGAATACGTCCTTACTCTTTTTTGAGTGGAGCCACCTCTGGCACACCTCTCGATCCGCTACAGGCAGACGGACAAACCTGAGGTTAAAAGCAATTCTGTCTTCCTTTATCCCAAAGCCACTGACATAACCCATGAGGCCTTGATCATAGAAAGTCTCATTGTCAGGGAGACAGATGGGAAGGAGGTTGGGACCCAGCGTGACACTGTTTTCCAGCTCCAGCAGGGCAATATCTCCTTCAAAATTGTTAGGTTCTTCTTGGCGGTAGTCGGGATGGATGCTGACCCTACGGACTGGGTGATGTCCCAGCTTTTTGATCTCTTCCACGTTCGTGTGGCCCAGGAAAACATCTTTGCTGACGTTGCTTTCTTTGTTGTGCTCCTTGGGGAAGATGGTGTGGGCTGCGGTGAGGATCCAGCGGTCTCCGAGCAGGGCCCCGCCCCCTCGCCCGTAGATATTGGTGAAGGCCTGCCAGGGGAAGTTGCCCGGTTGGGCTTTCTGCCCTCCGATGATGCGCTGCTTCTGTGTCACGGGGTTGACAGGCTTCCCACACACTGCAGGGAGATGGAGGGTGAGGACCAGTCAGCCCCAGGTCACGCCTTCTTCCCTCTTTTTGCTCAGTTTCACCTTTGCTGCTCTCTGCCCCTCCCCCTTTACCTTCCTGTTCCCACAGTTCATTCTTGGCGTCTCCTCGTTCTTACTTATTCCTTTCCGGAATTTCTCTGATTCTACTCTCCAGTTCCTCATCTATGTGAGCACTAGACCTTCAGGACTGGTTTAGATTTTTTGTGCCTCTCTCCTGGGACCCTCATAAGGGCTCCCCAATTCTTTCCTCCTCATCCGGTCTTCACTTTGAGCTAAGGCATCACCTCACTTAATCTCCTTTCTCTGGTCCACGCTCTCCTATGGCCCTGCAATACTGGGATGATCCACTATGTACCTGGCAGACACCGGGGCATCTTCTCTCCTTCCTCTTCGTTCTTCCAAATGCCCTGGGCTGTGCAGGTGTATATCCCTGCAGATAAAAGGAGTTAGAATCAAGGCTGGAGGTGATGGACCAGAAAACCAGGTGGAGGTCACTGGACACTGAGAGGCTGTTATATAGGGAGTTGGAGGAAAGAGTCACCACATCATGGATCAAAGCTGACTGGTTCAAATCTATATGGACATATAAAAGGGTTAAGAGACTCCACACACGTGCTTTATCTTATTGCTGAGTGAAAAAAAGTCAGAATACTAAACTTTAGGTATCTGAGGTGATGCCCATTTGTAAAAGTAGACACACACTTGGAAGGAAGCTATCCAAATATTACCAATATCTTGGTAGCAGGGTTATAGATAACAATGCCATGTCTTCCTTCCTGCATCTCATCTGGGTTTCATTGCTTAGCACAGGTTGGCCTTGAATCTGCTCTGAAGCTCAAGCTGGCCTTGAAGTCCCCATCTTCTGCCATAGTCACTGAGGTGCTGGCATTCCAGAGTGCAGCATCATACCCAGCAGTGGCTATGTCTTCTGACTGAGTCTTTATTTGTAAAATCCCACTTATCACAGTGACACTTTCAAGTATGTATTATCTTCATTTTAAAATGAGGAAACTAAGATTAAGCCTTTCCTCCCCCCCTCTTTTCTTTCTTTAGTTCCTCCCTCCCTCCCTCCCTCTCTCCCTCTCTCCCTCCCTCCCTCCCTCTCTCCCTCTCTCCCTCTCTCCCTCTCTCCCTCCCTCCCTCCCTCCCTCCCTCCCTCCCTCCCTCCCTCCCTCCCTCCCTTCATTCCTTCTTTTCAGTACTGAAGATGCAACTCAGGGACTCTCACATGGTAAGCAAGTGCACTACCCTGAGCAATATCCTCAATCTTGGATATTTTTTTTCTTTTTAATTTAGAGAGACATTTTGGTTAGGTGTGTTGGCATATACCTGTAATTCTAGCTCTCGGTATATAAAAGCAGGGAGATTAGGTGTTTAAAAGGTGCTTAAAATTATCCTTGGCTACACAGTGAGTTTGGAGAGAGAGAGAGAGAGAGAGAGAGAGAGAGAGAGAGAGAGAGAGAGAGAGAGAGAGAGAGAGAGAGAGAGAGAGAGAGAGGAGAAAATATTAACCAATAGGGCAGGCTGGCATTATAACTCAGTGGTAAGAGTGCGTGAGAGATGCCCTAGGTTCGATCTCCACGACTACAATAAACCAACGAACTAATAGATGTGTCTGAGAAACATTAAGCAAACCCAAATGTAAATGACCACAACACAGCAGCCTGAGAGGAAAAATAGAGAGGGTGTCTCACTGTGTGATGGTGGGGATGATGACGGCTGTCGTGGTGGTGTAGTGTTATTATCAATGGTAGAGTTGGTGGCAATGACTTTATCAATACTGCTAATGGATGGATGTGGTGGAGACAGTGTTGGCGATGATAGTGATGTCAGTGATGGTGATAACTGGTTTTGGTAACAGTGATGGTAATATGGTAGTGGAGATTGTTGATGTTGAAAATGGTGGTGGTATTGATGATGGTGATGATGCTGGTGTTGGTGGTGCTAGTGTTGGTATGATGGTGGTGATTGTTGGTGTTGGAAGTGATGATGATGGTAATATTGGTGGTGCTAAATGGTGGATGATGGCATTCTTACTGGTAGTGGTAATATTAATAATGGTTATGGTGGTGAGACGGAGCTGGTGGTTTGTGAGATTCAAGTCTTTGATTTCCATCAGCTTGGGTACCCTTTTCTTCAAAACTATTAGACTTTTTGGCATTGTAATCTAGGATCCTTCAGGGAGTAGCTTGGGCTCTACTGAAGAAATTTCAGACGTCCATCATGGCCCTAAAGAGAACTGAGGCTTGTGATGGGCATCGGTTCCTACCTCGTGTGGACTCGCTACTGCCAGCTCTGGTCTTCATCTTGTAATATGGTCCATGGCAGGAATATTGGATACTGGCTTCATACGTGTTCACTCCTTCTGTGGTGATGTAGTGGAAGTCCCCATTGGACAGGCTTCGGGGCTGCCCACAGTCCTTGACTTAGAGAGAACACAGGGTTGTAAGGGAGGGGAAACCACATACATGGAAACTTCGGTGAGAGTGTGAGCTGTCCCTGGGAGTCTCAGAGAAGTGTAGTCCATAGGATGGACACTTGCAATGGATGGAGTGAAATTCAGTTCTGACAGAACCCATCCAGCCCGAGATAAGGACTTCACTTTCTGAGGTGGGCTGCGAACTTCAAAGAACAAGGCCCCACAGATGAGAGTCTGGATTCTTTCTCCCTCCCAGCTCAAGTCTAAGAGATGACAGGTCCTAAGGGCAGAGACACACAGTTTTTGACTTACTCTTGCACCTGGGCATGGCACGATGCCATGTGCCATCATCCTGGCAAACAGCTGTGAAGGAAAGCAGTGCCTGATTTCCCTGTTAAGAGTGGAAAAAGAGCAGCCGTCAGCACATAGCTCCCTTCTCCTATGCTGCACATGGAGTGCAGGGAGTGTGTGTCCATCTCTTAGACCACAGAGGCGGAGATGCGGCTCCTCCCTCCTCCCTACGGGTGCTCTCAGACAGGGCTGTAGATGGGATACTGAGATCCAGTGCAGAAGGTCACAGCAAAGCTAACTGGTAGATTCAATAATCTTCTTTTTAGAGTCTTGCCTGTTTCCATAAGTTCTAATAAAAAAAATCTGCCCGTCCCAAATTGTAATAAAAAACCAAACAAGTCAGGACTGTGCTTTTCTACCAAAACAAAGACCATTTTTTGGAGCTTCTCACTCTCTCACCCTGAAATGCTCTCCCAGCCAAGGTCTGAGCCACATTCTCTCCTAGACTGCAGCTTTCTTAAAGTCAAAGGCTTTCCCTAAAACACTAGCACCCCCTGGCTGCTTTCATAGCTGTTAGTATGATGATGTAGAAGGTAAGTGAGTGCACAAGACCCAAAAGTAGCTTTCTATTTATAAAACTGGAGAATATGAACTTTCTTTTTGAGTTGGAACCTTGCGACACAGCTTAGGCTGGCCTGGAACTAGCTATACAGCCCAGGCTAGCCTCAAATTCATGATTTTCCTGCTTTAGCCCTTGAGTGCATGTTCCAGGAGTATGCCACCACCACACCTGGCTGTGAGTAACTTAAGGGTAAAAATCAGATAGGTCTCAGGGCAAATGCTTGTAATCCCAGGACTCAGGGGTTGGAGGCAGAAGGATCAAGAGTTTGAGTCTAGCCTGGTCTATATATTGGGACTGCCATCAACAACCAGTGACTTACTCAACCATGATCTGTCTGCAAAGTTGGGGACAGGACAGCAGGCCTGTGGTTAGACCATACATGTGTATCAGAGAGCCGCGGAGGGTTGGGTACTTGTCCTTGCTACACAGCGGCCTCTATGTGATGTTGAACCGGTCAGGACAGCTCCACCCTCCACCCAACTTTGCAGTACTTATTCCTACAGTCCCTAATGAAAGTGTCCAGTAGTGTTTAAACTTGGCTGTGCATCCAAACCCCACAGGTACTTCTAAATAGTGCTCAGGCTGTGCCGCAGCCTAATGAAATTAGATTCTCAAGACGAGAACCTAGACATCGGTTTCTTAAAAGCTTCTGAGTGTTTCCAGGATGCAGGCAAAGTTGATTCTTCCTCAGGCTGCTGCGCCTTGAATCTAGGGCCATGTGCCTGATCGTCAAACACTCAAAGACTGAGCTATAGGCCCTCTCCTTTACTTTTGACTTTGAGGCAAGGTCTCAGTGAGTCACCTAGGTTGGCCCTGAACTTACTCTGGAGCCCTGGTGGACCTTGAACCTCAGTCCCTTTCATGTGTAGTCAGATCGGACAGTAGGCACACTGGTACTTCCAGCTCTACCCTCGACGGCTCCATCTGAGCCCTATAGTACTGTAGATCAGACTATTTCAGTTTCCCCCTGGGAAGATCTCTCCCTTAGGCCTGAGCCGCTTACCTCCATGAGCTGGTAGCCTTGTTTGCATGTGACAATGAAGTAATCCCGGAACTGGTACTGAGCCTGTGGTTCCTGGATGATGGTGAACTCATCTAGGGCCTTGGGCTGGGGGCACTTGATAACTGTGGGGGAGCAGAGGGCATATTTACATCAAGCCGTTTTCCCTTCTCCCTCACTTTGCCTCGTTATTAGCCGGCACGGGAGGTGCTTAGATATTTTAGTTTTGGGAGCTGGAGACTGAACCCGCAGATGTTAAATGTGAGTTTTACTGGTAAGCCCCACTACACCCTAAACCTTACTTTCAGTGGTGTAGTGAAGCTTCCAGCCACGACTGTCCCCTGACTCATCTGTGAAGAACAGCAGATCTACTGCATTGCTGCTGGTGTCAAGGTCTGGAGGCCTTTGATTCCCACAGAATTCACCCAAGTTCTTCCCATTAGCATAGATCTGATGGGAAGAGGGGGAGTTGATGTTATTTCTCCAGACAGTACATTTCCACACACCTCTTGGCTATCAGTCTCATGGCCAATGGTGATGGTAGAGACGAAATCCTACCTGGTGTATGTTTTCAGTCGCCGGTGAATAAGGACCCCCCTAGGACCCACTGACTGTTGTGTGGGAGCTGTTCTGTGGTGCTGCTCAGAGGATGCAGGAAGAAGCAGGGACCCGGGGAGTCATGTGAATATGTAAAAGAGCATGTACAGTATGGCTGTACCTGGAGCTGGTCATAGGGACAGTGTACTTGCTGGTGGTCATCAATTTCAAAAGGATTCAGGAACTTGAGATGCAAGGTAAGGCCCCTTTCTACCCGGATGCTATAGTTGCAGCGCAGATCCGGTGGGTATGGGTGAGGATATTCCAGGCTAGAGACATAGCCTGAAGGCTCTGTGTACAGCGCATTGCTGCACTCCGCTATGAGAGAGCAGAACCGGACAGGACATTAGGGTTCTCAGGTTGGCCCAGCAAGTCTCTGTTCAGTCCTTGCCACCCTCTCATCCCCCTCGGCCTCACCCTGACAGGACTGCCCGTTTTTCTGAAGCTCATAGCCTGGACGGCAGGAACAGAAGTAACCTCCAACATAGTTGTGACACAGGTGTTGGCATCGGGGCTGGTAGCTCCCTTCCACTAAGTTGAACTGGGGTTCACATTCATCAAGATCTGGAAGGAAATCCAGAAGGAAGGATTAAATTCCTGCCTAGAGACTTCTGGGATCAGATGTGCCATGGCATGGGGGTCTTCTTTCCAGAAACTTCTGTGTGGTTCTTTCTCAAAAAGTCAAGTACCGGAAGGTAGGAGACAAAGCCCATTTCTGGTCTCCACACCTCCCAGTGTTCTCTGGGATCTGTTCCATGGCAGCAGAGCCCAGACTGTCAGACTCCATCTTGCCAAGAGAATAAAGAAAGTCAGGCTCTGGCTTCATTGGGTTTAGGCTTGTCTCCTACCCACTCTGAGGGATGAGGCCAGAAAGGAGGGCTGGCCACAGGGACCACTCACCCACAGCCTGGTAGTAGGCCAGGAAGCCCTTGTAGAACATGACGGTCCCATTCTCTTCATTGGAGAAGTCTGTGTGAAAGGTCAGAAGCATCTTGTTCCCCTGGGACATGAATTCCTTCTTTCCTGGGGGGTTGCCCAGGGGAGAATCCAGCTGCCCACAGAACCTCCCCAGAGTTTTCTTATCAGCAGAAATCTGTTGGAGAAAGAACAAGCAAGAGAAGCCTTTCTAAGGAGCATGGTCCCATGTGGCAGGCCAGTGAAGGTTCTCTCTTGCTTGCTCCAGACTGATCATGATCTAATGTTACTACCTGTAAGATCTGGTTTCTATGGACACCTTCAAGGGATGCCTCTCTGTCCATCTCAGTCCTTTGTTAACTTTTTTTTTTTTTAAAGTAGGATCTTACTACATAGCCTAGGCTGGCCTTAATGACATTTATTGATGTGTGTGTGTTGGAGACATGTTGGGGAGCATGCATGTGGAGCACAGAGGACAGCTTGTGGGAGTCCGTTCTCTCCCTCCATCATGTACATCCTTGGGATTGAACTCAGGGCTGTCACACCTTTACCCATCAAGCCATCTTGCTAGCCCAGACTGTGATTGAGGTTCCAACCTTCCTATCCCAACCATTGACTAACTCTTCGCTTGTCACTCTGTGCTTGGTTTCCTGTTTTCTGACCCAATCTCAAGGCTCTAATCTCACTCATTCCCCCCACTTCCTGAACTCTCCTTTCCAGCAGTCCTTGTCTGTAGGCACCTTATCATTCTTTCATACCTTGGTCCGTCACCTTTGCTGTCTGTCATGTCTCCCTCCTCCCCTTCATTTCCACCCCACCTCTTCTCTCTTTCCTTTTTCTCCTGGGGTGGCGTTTTTTGAGAAGGTGGCTTGTCTTCAACTGGCTACGAGCCAGACTTGTCTGAAACATTGCAAGTCTCCCTAGTACTGGGGTCACAGGAGTGTGTGTGCTACCACGCCCAGGTTTTCATTTACTTTCCACTTGATTGTTTAAAAACCACACTCATCCCTGCCTCCTGACACACTCAGCTGAACATGACAGTATGCTTGGTACCCAGCAGTCTCAGCACTGGCCAGCACTATCTGCCATCTCAACTGCTTTTCCTCAAAGACTCCTCAGTTTCTCAGAGGCGGGGGTGACCTTCCTCACTAAGGTCACCAAATCTGTGCCCTACCCCACCCCAGCACTGTGAACTTGGGAAGATGTGCAGTTTTCATGTTATTCCCTTAGCCTCCAAGCTGCTGCTTGAGAGGGACAGTGTGTGGACAGTGTGTGGCAGTGTGCAGGCTCTGCTTGAATCCCACCTTCTGTCTCTTTTGGACATAGAAAGATGAAGCTGATAAAGAAACTCTTTGAAGTGTACAGAGCAGAAGAGACCAAGATCCTTGTCCTCTCCGAAGGCCATGTACAACCTGCCACGTGTTTCATTTCCTTGTGTTCCTAATGAGATAGGTAGCCATACAGGGAAACTGAGGCACAGCTATTTCCTAAGGTCTTACAGCTAGATATCTCACATATATAGTGAGATATCCTGGTAACAAAACAAAACAAAGCAAACCCCTCCTTCCCACAACTGTGATTCTCACCTCAAAATCGATGAATACCCCATCTACGGCACCAGGAGCTCTGGGCCAGCATTTCTAAGAGCTGCACAGTGATGGGGTGCAGGCACCGACTTCCAGCATCTCTCATGGCTCAGTCTTTCCCCTCCCCTCCCAACCCGACCCCTACCTTGACATAGTCATAGAGACAGCCTTCAGAAGGTTCCACATCAAAATGCCAGAAGACGAGTTTCACCCTGTACCCCATGGGAACTGTGATCACAGTGGTTGTCTCAAAGTCGTTGGGGTAAGGCTTAGGATACAGAGGGGAGGTCACCTCTCCATAGCGCTTCTGAGGGATGTAGATGGAGCCCCCCACCCTGCAGAACAGGGTCACCAGAAGGAGGGCCCAAAGTTGCCTGTTAAAGAGAGAAAGGGGGATGTTTGAGAGGCTGGAAGGGTGTAGCATCTTTGGCATTTAGGCTCTTGTGGGGCAAATATGGGATGATTGAACTCTTCATTTTTCCCCTCTGCCCACTCTAGACTACACAGAGCTACTGCGAAGGAGGCAGCGGCCTTCTTTGCAGCTGCTGAATGGGTGTCCCTCCCAGGCCAGTGTCCAGTCCAGAGGTCATCATGCACCCATCACCCCCCCCCCTCCCCAAGCTGCCTCCTCTCTCCTCTTCCATCCCCTTTTCTTCTGGAATAGGACTGGCGTGGGACCATCTATCTGAGGTTGAAGACGGTTCCCAAAACTTCAGCAAAGGCATCTGGGAGAAACCCCTCACGGAGTTTCTAAGTCTAAATCTGATTAGCATTTCCTAGAAGACCTTCCTAGAGTCTGAGAAACACATATAGGGGATTCTCTCTTCATCAAAGGGTTCCCTCCCCTTACTGTTAACCCGCTTCGAGCCCAGAGTCAAGAAAAGAGAGATTGTCTCAGCTCATGCTTAAGGGTCTGGTCCTTGGGGAGGACGGCTGAGGAGTATGTTCCTGTGTATGTGTGTGCACTGGAAATGGGACCTACAGGAAGGAGGGTGTTGTGACCCTGTTATTATTTTTTTAATAATGTGGGAGCATGCTTGCCTCCTGCGCTCAGTTCCTTCCTCCTCCCTTGGTGCCCATTAGTAGCCTTACTCACATGTCTGAAGGCCAGTTTGTTTTGGGTCCTCGGATCTCCTAACAGTCTTCAGGCACTGTAGGTTGAAAGAAGGAGTGGGCATGTGGAGGAGGGAAGGGGGAGGGAAGGAATGTGACAGTGGAGGGTGATCATTCCCGGAGGAATGTTGCTGGGAATGAACCATTTGCATAAACAAAAAAAAAAAATTTCTGACTTCCCAGTTAAGTTTTGGTTTTGAAATCCCTGTTGCTGGTGCCACCTCGTGGCCCACATAGGAAAGGGCAGAGGAGATGGGCTCTGAGCATTTGGTTGGAGGTCCAGAGTTTCTAAATCCGATGAACATTTTCTCAGAGGCTTTCCTGGGGGCTGCTAGCTGGGGTTTATTCGAGGTTCTTCACCAAACGCATCACCAGCCATGAAGGTTAGACTTCCTCACTGATCTCATTCTTGGATGAGTTTAAGTGCCATGGGGCCCTGGCCTGCCTTACTCACCAATGACATTTAGCTCTAGATGGGGAGGGGTAGCTATGTCTCAGGTCTCTAAAACAACGCTAGGCTTTGAGCTCCCTCAGCCCCCCATCTCGGAACTTGGGCTTTCCAATTTCTAATCTCCAATTAGCTTATTGAAGATAGGGTAATCACAGAGGGAAGAAACATTTTTTTCCTGGACATCTGGTTAATTTGGGCCTCAGGAATACAATTGCTTAGTGCTTCAAGCCAAGGGTGTGGCTGCAGATGGAGAAGAGAAACCAGGTTCCTGAGACAGCTGTGCTTGTCCATGAGGACATGGTGTCCTGTTTAAAAAACTCACTCCTGTGTCCACAGAGTCAAATCCCTTATATCTCTTTGTTCCGAGGAGGCTTGGGTTGCAGAGGAGGCCTTCTTTCCACCCAGTTCCTGTTACATTGAAGCTGATGCCGATGTGTTTCTTATTAGATAAACCTTCCACCTCCTGCTCCCCACCTCCATCCCCTACTAGTTTGCTTGTGGGATTTTTTTTTTTTTCAATTAGGGGTCAGACTGTAGATTTCAAGGACTCACAAAGATGGAGCCAGTCACCCATTTGTTAATGACTAGTCATTTGGAATGTAGCTGAAGAGCAGCCACACACAAGACTCAAGATCTACCTAGACCTGGAATGTTTTCCCAGTAGATCTGCATGTTGAAGCAGAGGCTTGAGTTTAGTGGCAGGGCTGGTCCATGAATTTAGCACAGTAAGAGCCATGGCTTTGCTAGGTCAGGAAGGACAAATGATGAGGGAGAAGGAAACGGACTATATCAGAAGACCAAAGGAAGAGGAAATCTTATCCAGTGAATTGCATGTTGCTATCCTAAGAGCTGTAGTGTGGGGTGTGTGTGTGTGTGTGTGTGTGTGTGTGTGTGTGTGTGTGTGTTTCATGTGCACAATGGAGGCAGAGGCAAGAGATAGAGAGGAGGTAGTTCAATAAAACAGGCCATCTGAGGTAATCTTATCAATCTTAAGGATTCTGAATTCTGTCATGATGTTATGTGATTTGACCTAAAATTGCCAAATCTGGACCTTATCACCTCAGGTCCAACCCACTTCAACTCTGTTCAAACAGTCAAACAAAAATCAAAATCTACATCTAGAGATAAAAATAATTATGTAGATATAGACAACTTTATGTGTTTTGCCTGTCAATAAGAAAATATAATTTTTATAAAAATAAAATTTCAATAATAAGAATGACATATGTTTATTACACAAAACTTAGCTCATAGAAAACAAGAAAAAATTAGTCAAAAATATTCCACCTGAAGCAATTTCTGCTTAGTATTTTTTTAGGATACTTTTATTTTAAGCCTATTTATTTTTAAAGATTTTATTTATTTGTATTTTATATGTATAAGTGTGGGGAGTCAATAAAAGTTTCAGAAGTTTTGGAGATATCAGAGGGAATCTGTAGGGGTATTGTGTTGTTTCATGGTAAATAATTGACCCACCCACTGGTTTAATAAAAAGCGCTGATTGGCCAAAGGCAGGCAGGAAGTGTGGGCAGGGCTACCAGACTAAGAAAATCTCTGAGAACAGAATGCCAGAGAGAAGCCAGAGGAAGCCAAGGACAACCATGCTGCTCTAAGAAAAGGTACCGAGCCCCATGGCTGAATAGGAAGAATCATGGGTTAGATGAAGGGTAGAGAGCTAACAAGTTATATGCCTGGGCCTGAGGCTGACCAGCCAAAAACTATTGAAAGTGTCGGTGTGTCTCTGCGTGTCTGTGGGTCTGTGGGTCCTAAACCTTGAGGTTAGGCCCGAAAGTCCAGGCCAGAAACCTCCTACTACAAATGGCGCCCAACATGGATAATTTTTGGATACTATAATATAAAGCATATTACGGGGATACCACACAATCCTACAGGACAGGCAGTTGTGGAGAGATCTCACCACACGTTAAAAGAGATGCTTTATAAACAAAAGAAAGAAATGAAAAAAACCCAGAGAGAGGTTGCACAGTGCCTTATTGACTTTAAATTTTCTTAACACTGATGAAAAGGGAACATCAGCTGCTGAGAGACATTGGGTAGTAGAGAAATCCTCTGAGTTAAATCAACCCATCTACTTCAAAGATGTGTTGACTTCTGAGTGGAAGCCGGGATATGTGCTTCGATGGGGAAGGGGTTTCACTTTTGTTTCAACAGAGACAGAAAAGATATGGGTACCAACAAAACTAATAAAAGTCTGCTTTGAAAAGGAGTCCCTTCCTGAGGAGGAGAAGTAATTGCTCATCCTTGATATGACAAATAGATACATGGTAAAGAAAACACATTTAACAAACCTGGGGCAGGGTTTCAATTTTGTCTTTACAGGAAACGGATACAACTATTTTTAGACTACTTTTAAGACATTGACTAATTACTCACCTGCAATAGAAGACAGACTGATGATTAAGGAATGTACATGACGGACTACGAGACCAACTGATAAACATATGCACTACTGGGTAATCTCTCAATATTTACTGCTTTGCATCTTGCATCTACACCTCAAAAAAAAAAGTGGTCCTGATTTGACTATTAATAGGGCTGGATTTATATTGGGAGCAAGTGGCTTTCTCCCTCTCTAAACCCAAGCATATTGGTAAAGAAAATGTGAAGAATTCTGTCTCATATCATAAAAGCCACCTGGTGTGAGACAGAAGACAGAATATTTAGGGACCAATATTATTGTGACTTCATCTTAAACCTCGTTTCTCTCTGTTTCTGTACCTTTCAAACATCCTGTTTGCATACAATCTCCTGAAGTCATAGAAGATATGAATATCTCCTTTGAATATCAACAATGCTTAAGTTCTCCATTATAAATAACATTTCCTCCTATCAGCTATCTACAAAAAATCTGGAACCGAGATGGGGCCCCCAACGCAACAACTTCTACTAGTGAAACAAGAATAAAAGGGAGAGTATGAGAGAAGTAAGAGACAGGTAGACAGACAGACAGAGGCAAAAATACAAAAATCAAGAATCTGGTGTGCACCAATCAATGATTGTTTTCAGGAAATAGACTATTCAAAAACGGCTGCAAGATAGCTCTCTATGATTATCCTCCAGATCACACTTCTAATTAGAATTCCAGATGGAGTTAACCACTATTCTGAGAATGGTTATAGGTGTATATGATCAGTCCATTAAGATCTAACCATTGTTTTAGCTTTTACAGGATTCCAAAGAGATGCCATCGCCCTTAAGCTAGCAGGAAACAACCTTATGAAAGACTATGACCCCTTTCCCAATAAGTTTTATGCTCTGAGGGTTGTGGGTAATTATTATTCTAATAGAATAGTTATAAGTTAAAACTGAGTGAAAGACAGAACTATAATATAGCATCAAAGATCTCGTTTGAAGAAGAGAAGGGGGATAGATAAGATAGATAAAGGTAGACTGTTCCATTTACCTATACACCATTCCAGCTGAATGTATGGGCTAAGCTAAAGACAATTTGCACTGGCATAGATATTTGTATATTGATACAAATGTGAAATCATTTTATATGTTTAATTGTGATAATTTGTACATTGGTACAAAGTTTAATCTGAGATTGCTTCATATAACCAAAGCAACTTGTACTTCGATATAAATCTGAATCTGTAACTATTATGTAAAATTGAATCTGTAATTGCTATATTTTATGTATGCTTCTACCTCTGTTTAAAATATTTGCACATCATTGTCATGTACACCATGCAATTACTACCTTCATTTAACTATACTAGATATAATGTATGATTGCACTAGTTATGATATATGCACAAGATGTTTTATATTCCTCTGTTTAGATGATATATATGTATTTACATGTCTAAAATGCTGTGGCCACTTTACATGGTAATATACCCCTGGCTAATGTTTGATAGTCATACTAAAGGTCATTGTTCAGGGATTGTACACCCCTTATATAGGTATCCTAATTTTTATTACAGGGTTTATTCCTTAAGACGATAAAAACTACAGTCAACATTACTTAAGGTACCATATCCCAGTCATCTCAGATACAGGTTAGAATATCCTAGATAGATAAAAATCTTCAACCATTTCATAAACTCAGAGAATATGGCATTTAACATTTAAAATTCGGCCACGAGAGACACGACGACTCCTGGTGTTACTGCTCCTTTCCCGAGATGGTGTTGAGCATCAAGGATACTCCTTTAGAGTTTGTCCTTTTGACAGAGAATGGCCGGTTGGGTAAGGAACTGTCCTTACCTTGATTGCTGACAGTACACACATGGTGTCCAAGCTAGATGAACAAGTTAATAGATGGAGACTGATGAAACCTGCCCGGATAAGGCAGGATAAGACAGTCCCTCCAAAATTGCCCTGCTTGTAAAAGGATCTGTCAGATACTACAGGCCTGTAGCCAATATGATAGATGCTCTAAAGGCACACAAATCCAGAGGTGATTGTCCAGGTAGCTATGTTGCTGTCCTCTCCCAAATTTTAAAAGCCACTACTTCCATGTAATTCTGATTTCCAGGTGATACACCTTCCTTCTCAAGTCTTAAAGAGGTTGAAGAATAGATATTTAAGGTTATCACCCTATTATCCCTTAGATAAGAACATTCAGGTGTTGAATTTTCACTTTCCCAGATTAACCTTTTGAAGTAATTTATACACCCTACCATCTACCAATATTCTAAAAATATATGATGTACCTTATATAGGTTAGGTTTTGGTTGTAATTTGTTCTTTATCCTCTCCTAGATACTACCTCATAATAATTTCTATTGTACATAGTCTTAGTTTAGAACCTTCTTAGGTAGACAAAAGGGGGAGATGTGGTGGGATTCAGGTGTCAGCTGATAAGATCCAAGGATGCTTACCCAGGGTCCAGGGCCCCTGGGGGGGCGTGGCCAACCTGATTGATAAGGGGCTGATGCGACCCTCAAAAGCCTGTTTGCCTGGTTCCTGGCGGCGGAAAAGACTGGTTTGGAATCCATCGTCCACCGTTCCAGACTCCAGTCCCTGTTCAGGCTCTGTTATAAGCTGTTACCTGTATCATGAGTGTTGGTTTATATTTTAATAAATATCTATCCTGCACTGGTGCCTTCTAAGTAAAACTTCGCCTACATCTGGCACCCGAACAGGGAAAGAATATTAGGAATCTACCCACAGTCTATGTGGGGGGTTAGTAAAAGCTCCAGAAGTCCCAGAGCTCTAACCACAGTCAGTCTAGGAAAATCAGAGAGTGGTGATTCAAACCTTTAATCACAGCACAGGGAGTATCCTGGGAGGAGTGACCTACACCCTTAATCCCAACTGAGTCAAAGTCACTTCAGATTATAGAAGGAATTCCAGGCTCCCAAGCAGGCAGTGGTGGGGCCACGCCTTAATTTATGAAAGGGTACTTAAGACAGGATAGAGACACAGAGGGAAGCCTTTCCAAGGGAAGGGAGGCTGAGGAAGCTGGAAGACAGCTGGGTAAGATCTGACTGTGGTGTTTATTCCCTCTAGTATCTCTAACTTCTTCAGAGATCTATCCCTGAGTCTCATTTATTCGTGCAACATATAAGTGTTTTACATATATATGTATGTATTTGTATCATGTGCGTGCAGTGTTTGTGAAGGCTGGAAGGGGGTGTAGAATACCCTAGAATCAGAGTCAGAGACATTTTGAGCTTCCCTATTTTTGTGGTTTGATTCTGAACCAGGGACCTCAGGAAGAGCAGCCAGTGCCCTAAACCTGAGCCATCTCTCCATCCCCTAGACTGTTTTTAATAGTCCTTTGCATTGTGCATAGGGTTTAAGAAGTACAATCAATTACCTTTTTGTTTATTTATTTATAAATTTATTTATTAGTTTTTCAGACAGGGTTTTTCTGGGTAGCCCTGGCTATCCTGGAACTCACTCTGTAGACCAGGCTGGCCTAGAACCTAGTGCCACCACTGATCAGCTTTTTTTTTTTTTTTTTAAAATTTGAGATGAGATCAAGGCTGTCCTTGAACTTAGGATCCTTCTTCCTCAGCCTCCTGAGTGCCTGGGATTTTAGGTGTGTGGTACTTGCTCAGCTTGGATCCTGCGGTTTTTTGGACCATTAGAGCATCACTGATATTCTTCCTTTCTCGGACGGTATTCATTCTCTTTTCTCATGAAATTATTATACTTTATTTTTGTCTTTCACTGAAAACCATTCCAAATCTTCCCTACAAATTAAAGCGTTCATCATCTCAGGCGAGCAGTACTCTTGGTGATGAAGGCCAGCAGGAATGTGTGAACTGATGGTGTCACCTGGGGACGGAGTCTCTGTAAAGCTGTGGGGCCCAGAAGGGATGTGAATGATGAGGTAGGTCTTGAGGGCAACTGAGAAGTATCCCTGAGAGCCTGCTGTGAGAAATGCAGCCTCAGTCAAGAACCAGCTATGGGACTTCCACGAGCCACCGTATCTTTCCAAGCTTCCAACCTTCAGTCTCCTCATTGTGAGACGTGGATGACGGCTAACACACCCTTTGCCAGCATGGTGCCAGGATGAGGTGAGATAACAGGCAATGGTCTTGGCTCACAATAGATGCAAGATGAAAGAGGAGGAGGTATTACTATAATTTCATGTAGGAATTGTGATAGGTGGGGAATTCAGCCAACTGCTTCGAATATATGAAGGTCAACATAAGGGTCTCTGGAATATTTCAGAGACACAATGCAGTCAAAGCCCTTCTTCCACAGGCCATCTGGATGAGACAATAGCTATTGTCTAGATATTGAGTAGATACAGAAGAAACTGTAAGTAGATGAGGCAGGGGATTCAGAAAGATGTACATGGTGATGATGCCAGGTTTAACTGTGCATGCTTATAATTCCAGTGTTTGGGTGACTGAAGCAGGATCATTGCCATGAGTTTGAGGCCAGCCTGGGCTACTGAGTGAAATCCTGCCTTGAAGAAACAAAAGATGGTCTAAACAAAGGTTGCTTAGATGTACAGGGCTTCCCTGGAGGGAAAGCTGAAGGTGAGAAGGGGCAGTGGGTGCTGCTTCTGATTTGGGATGGTGTAGGTTCAGAGAAGGAGGTTTTCTCTTGGGCAGTGGGTTGATAAATCAGTGACTCAACTAGGGTTCCCCGGCCCCAAGTGGATCTTTACTTCTGCTTACTCTTGGTTTTCCACAGTGCTGGTCCCCTGCTCAGGTCCCCTGGGGTCAGTCTTTACCATCCATCACCCTCTGGATCCAGTCCACATAGTTGAGTACTTTGGTGTAGAAGCCGAACCCCTTGCCACACCCGATGCCCCAGGACACAATACCTGTGGCTACCCAGTGAAGAGTACGATTGTCCCATACCACGTAGACGCTGCCACTGTCCCCCTGGCAGACACTATTCATCTGAATCTCGTCCCCAACACAGAACATGTTTTCAGAAAACACCTCAGCCCGCTGCCTCTGGAGGAGCCAGGCTTCACAGGCCTCCCGCGGAGCTACAGGCAGCTTTGAGTATTTCAACTTTGTAGTTAACCAGCCCATCTCTACACCAAACCCACTGACATAGCCCCACAGGCCGCTGTGGTAGAGGGTCTCATTGTCGGGCAGACAGACTGGGAGGAGGTTGGGGCCCAGAGGGACACTGTGCTGAAGTTCAAGGAGAGCGATGTCCCCGTCAAAATTGTGGGACTCATGCTGGCGGTAGTGTGGGTGAACCACGACCCTACGGACAGGATAGTTCCCCAGCTTCAGCAGCTCATCTATGTCTGTGTGACCGAGAAACACCTCCACACTCTGGTTCTTTCTGAGATAGACGCTGTCCTTGGGGTAGATGGTATGGGCAGCAGTCAGGATCCATCTGTCACCCAACAGGGCTCCGCCCCCGCGACCGTAGATACTAGTGAAGGCTTGCCAAGGGAAGTTGCCCAACTTAGCTGGGGAAGAACCAAAAGTCTTTGGGTTCTGGGCAATGGGGATGACTGGTCTTCCACAGACTGTGAGAGAGAAGAGGGAAGGACAGTAACCAAAAAGCTGCAGGAGATTAGAGACCTGTGAGGTGCTGTGGTGGGTGCAAGGGGCTCCCAGGTGTGAGGAGGCTCTGCAGAGGGCCAGAACTTTCCAAGTGTGTAAGTCACAAGCACTGACGTGAGCAGTGAATTCATCTTATACTATGAGGCACAAATCTTGCATGGGACAGGAGTGGGGCCTCCCCTCCTACTGCCTCAAACATCTCTGAGCCATTCCTTAACTCCGATGAGGCTATCTCTGTCTGGTTCAAAGTCTGTCTCCAGTGCTTTCTTGCCTGTTTTCTCTGTCATTTCCTCTGTTATAGCATCTCTCATGATTACCTCCCCCCCAGGCTGCCCTTAGAGGGGACTGTGAATCACATTTGGTTGGGGGGCAGTGCTTTCATCCGAAAATATGGATTTCATCAGGCATGTTGGTACAGGCTTGTAATTCCAGATTTTGGGAAATAGGCAGAAAAGGGAGGAGTCCAGGGACATTTTTGGTTACATGTCCTAGGGAATTTGAGGCTATTCTGGGTTATATGAGATTTTCTCAACAAAACATCAAGACCATTACCACGAACAACAATACAAAACACACAAAAAGAATGAAGTGTTGTTATACTGTGGATGACCTTGAAAGCATTATGCTAAGAGGAGAAACCAGCCACAAAAAGTCTCATAATGTATGATTCCATTTGTATGAAATGTCCAGAATGGGCAAATCCATAGAGGTAGAAAGTATGGGCCTGGGGTATGTGTATGTGTGCACGCATTCATGTGAATTTTTTCATGCCTGTGCATATGTATGTGGAGGTCAGAGGTCCATCTTGGCTGCCTTTCCTCAGGTTCCTTCCATTTGATTTTTGAGACAGGGTCTTTAGGCCTGTGTGTGTGTGTGTGTGTGTGTGTGTGTGTGTGTGTGTGTGTGTGTATGTGTTGTTGGGGAATGAACTGAAGACTATGTATCTTAGGCAGGTGGTCTACCCCAGTCACCAATCTGAGATGTACCTTGACCTTTGGAAAATAAAGGACGACCTCCTTGTCTCTTCTTTTCTGGGCTCTCTGTACACCCTTTTCTTATAAGCCTTCTGCCTTCACCTCCATTTTCTATTCCAGCACTTTCCTTTCATTCTATGTCCCAGTTCCCCCAGTAAGAGCAGAGGCCTGCTGACATCTGGCCACTGCAACAGCACCTGGCAGGTAGCTACTCACCTGGCACACAATGAGGAACCTCTTCCCCATGTTGTCTGTCCTTCCAAGTCCTCAAGGATGTGCAGCTGGATGTCCCTGTGGACCATAATGAGGGACCGCAAAGAAGTAAGCCCAGAATTGGGAGTGTATAGCTCATAGGACAGGTACTCAGCCTCAGGCCTTTTTGTAGGAGCAAGACAGATGGGAGCTGCTTCCTCAGCAGGTAGGGACTCACCAGTCTGTTTGGCCTCATAATAGGGATCTTGACAGCAGTTCTGAATCCTGGGAGGGTCAGCTTTAGGTATGGTGACAGTTTCAGAGTCCTCATTGGGCTGGCTCACAGCTGTAAGAAAACAGCAATCCTTAGGATCTCACAGAGACTTGAAAACTGGCAACTTGGGGGATGATTCTGGCTGTGTCTTTATGGTCAATGCACAAGACTCAGAAAAATCCATGCTGGTCTTCACTAATCAGGTGTTTAAAACTCTAAAAGCTTGAAAGCAACTGAGAGATGTGAGGTGTTGCAGAATATCTGTCTATGCGAAGACGATATATTTCATTTGTTTAATTATGCAGACATGTTGCTGTTTTACCTTGCCTGCCTAAGGCACCTGATTGGTCTAATAAAAAGATGAGTGGCAAATAGCAAGGGAGGAGGGACTTCCCAGCAGGGAAAGCAAGTAATAGAAGGAATTTAGACTCAGGAAAGAAAGAAAAAGAGATGCCAGAGAGACATCAGGGACCAGCCAGACAGACACAGAGGAAGCAGGAAAGTAGGAAATACAGAATGAAATGTAAAAACCCGAGGCAAAACATAGATGAATAGAAACAGGTTAAACAAAGTTTAAAAAGCTAGTGGGACAAGTCTAACCTAAGGTCGAGCATCCATAATTAATAGAAAGTCTCCATGTCTTTATTTGGGAGCTGGTTGGCGGCCCAAAGCAAATTCCAAATGTGCCCAATGTGGGACCCGAATTTCCACATAAGGTCTAAGAAAGTTGAAAACAAACAAATGAATATTGTTCCTTTAAGAGGCACTGCTGTGCAGCAGAGCACTTGAGTAGCAAACATGCTAAGTAGATATAGCAAGCTAAGTAAAAAAAAAAAAAAAAAAAACACCTCCACAGTTACAGGTACCAGTTCCCTAGGGCTGGGGTGATTAAATGCAGCTGTCCATTAAATGCAACTTCCAGTTAAATGCAGCTTTTAGTCAGGCAGGAGGGCTTAAGACTTGGCTCTGTGGAAAAACTGGTCTTTCTAAACATAGCCAGTGGATGTATTAATTCGAAAAACTTCTTTGGAAGAAAGTTAACTTCAAAATTTAAAAATGCAAATGTATTGTAACCTAGTATATAAATTTCTAAGAATTTTCCATAAATAAATTCTCACACCTTGCTCAAAGATGTGCGTGTAAGGATATACACAGCCACATTGTTGGTGGTAAGCAAGTCCATGGGAAACTCACTAAATGTGCATTACAGAAATCAAGAGAATATTACGTGTTATTAAAAACATAGTCAATGATCACTATATGCATGAGAGATGACCTTTAAGGCATACTGATTTGGGGGCTGGAAGATGTCTCAGCAGTAAGCTGTTCTTCCAGAGGTCCCAGGTTCAATTCCCAGCACCCACACGGCAGTTCACAACTCTAGCTACAGGTGACCTCTGCAGGTACCAATACACTCATACTCATATAATAAAAATAAATAAATAAATCTAAAAAACAAGTTTTTTAAAAAAGGTATACTGGACTTACAAATGGTAAGCTCAGGGCGTTCTGTACACTATGTAATAAACAGATGCAATGTCTTTGGAACAGTATCTAGTAGATGGAAAGCAGGGCTGTTTGTGGAAAGTATGGTCAGTGAGAAAGACCAGAAATTAAAGGAAACTTTACTTTTAACACCTTAATTTAAAAAATATTATGTGTAAATATCTTCTTTAAAAAAGCGAGTCACTGTTTGAAAATCTTGAATTTCACTTACTACCCTGGCTTTCTGATTTCTTTTGATCTGCACACAGCCTGTAACCTTTTCTGGAATTAACGGATGGAGCCGAGGAATGACTGCCTCCTAACTAGGCTGCTCACTAGCAAGGGGCACAGGAACAAAGATGGAGTCAGTTCAGATATCCTCAATCCCTGAGCCTCATCTGCCACTCAGCCCTTCAAGGGGGCGGGGACCAGGGATGGGTTCACCGGGTTTCTCTCCCTATACTCCAGGAGGGACCCTCACCTATGGCTTGGTAGAGAGCCAGGAAGCCTTTGTGGAGGTGTGCGATCCTGTTCTGGGAAGAGTGTGCCCGGAAGGTCAACCGCAAACTCCTGCCGGGGGACACAAACTCCCTGCGACCGGGAGAGGAACCAGGCTGTCCGCACAGCCGGATCGCATCTGTGCCACTGGTTGAAATCTACAGGAGGAAAGAGCAGACAGGAAGGGTGGGCCAAGTCTGTACCACTGGCCATCGATGCAGAGCTCAGAAACTGTTCATGCTGAGGTCTTCCTGAGTTGACTTTATGTTTCCTTATCAACTCCCACGTTTCTCCCAGAGTGACTATGTATTTGACTTTCCCAGTCTACTCTAAGTACCTTGTAGAACTTACTCTGCCTTCCTTTTTCTAGAAGATTCCCTATGAACTCTGGGCTCACCGGATTGCAAATTCTAAAAAAATAAAGACTGCTTTGTGCAAAATCGAATCCCTGATGCTTGTAACAGGCCTTTAGACCTTAGCACAACAAAGATTCCTGGGGATATGGACAGAAACCAATTCCCCAAGACTGGACTATCTCTCAGATTTACAACAAAGGTTCCTGAGGGTATGAGGGTACAGGCCTCAGGACCGGCCTAACACCAAATTCTTATAATTGGTCAACTAACCAGTTCAATTGCCTTTGTTCAGATTAAAGAATACTCAATGATCACGAAAGCAAAATGAAATCGCAGTCCATTTTGTCTGACTTGGAGTGATAGGTGTCCTGACGCCCTGCCAGTCACCCTGGAACACACCTCTCCTGCCTGTGAAGAAACCTGGACCTCTGATTCCCATGAGTCTGATTCTTTCAGGGAAACAAGTGCTTACGTCTTGAACCTGAAAGATGAATTCTTAAGCCTCATATTGACAGAGGTGAGTTAACCACTGTTGCTTTTAAATGAATAGCAGGGAGGTTACAGAGGGCAGCCCAAGACTCCATAGTACAACCATGAGCAAATAGAGGATGCAAAAAATGGAAAGCTGGAACCCACCGGCTACAGAAGACACCGGAGGGAAAGATCATTCTTCCAGGAACACCTGGGAGAACCTGGTAACTGACCTTCACCAGGCTACTCATCTAGGCTAATACCTTAAAAGCTCCTCCAGAAACTGGTTCCCTGATTTGGCCTCCCTCTAGAAATGGGGCCTAGATTTTATAGCCAAAACATCTCTATTAATAGTTAAAAAAAAACAAAAACTTTAGGTATGGACTGGAAACTTGATTGTATATATAGACCTCAGAGTTATGGGCAGATAGAAAGAAATATGTATGTTAAAAGAAACTCTAACAAAACTCCCAGTAGAGGCCAGAGAAAGGTGGATAGACCTCCCTCCCACTGCTTTGTTTTTGGCCTGCTGCATCTCTCATATAGGGAGGGGTCCCCACTGTGAGGAAGACCTTTCCTACTGCTTCCCAGGCTCAGAGACCAGCAGTTGGCAGAACTCTCTGACCAATTCCTTTCTCAAGGCACCACAGGCCATCCATTCCTCCACAATGCTATTCACTGGACTATCCAAAAGACCCAGCCACCTTTGAGTCCACTACCAGTTTCTCCTTGTTTGAATCTGGTGATACTATCCAGATCAAGCAGACATAGGGGTGCTGGAACCAACTTCAAAAGGATGCTACATGGTCACTGTGGGAGATTACGTTGTTTCATTGTAAATAATTGTCCCATCCACTGGTTTAATAAGAAGCGCTGATTGACCAAAGGCAGACAGGAAGTGTGGGCGGGGCTACCAGACTAGGAGAACTCTGGGAACAGGAAGCACAGAGCAGAATGCCAGGGAGAAGCCTGAAGAAACAGAGGACAACCATGCTGCTCTGAGAAAAGGTACCATACCGAGCCGCATGGCTGAACAGGATAAGAGTCATGGGTTACTTTAAGGGTAAAGAGTTAGCAAGTTATATGCCTGGGCCTTAGGCCGATCAGCCTAAAACTATTGAAAGCATCTGTGTGTCTCTGTGGGACTGCAGGACTGCGGGATTGCAGGTCTCTGAGTCCTAAACCTTGAGGTTAGGCCCGAAAGTCCAAGGCCAGAAACCTCCTACTACAGGCGACTCTCTCCACTCCTGTTGCTGAGAGTGAAGTTAGCTGTCGTTACTCTATGGACCCACTATACCCAGGTCAAGAAAGTGGAAGCTTCCACCACGCTGCTGCCAAATGGACTGCCTCAGGACGACGGACCCATTAAAATTAAGATTTCACCAGGTTTTGGGCCCTTCTACTCCCTGCCCTTCCACATCCTTCTTGGTCCTATTTTGTTATGAATACAGGGTCATGGTCCTTTTATGCACAGGCCTGGACCTGGGAACTGAGCAAGACAGATCAGGAAGGCATTAGAATGTGACCACAAATCAGCATCCTGTATTCATCTTGACCTTTGCTCACCGGTGCCCACTTTAAATGTTTGGTTGCATTGAAAAAAAAAAATGATGTAAGAGTTTATCTTTTGAGATAGGAATGCAGAGTTTATAATTCTAGTCATGTCCTGCAGTTGGGCCTCCTAGTTGCCAAGAACAAGGGAGTTTCCGCTGCAAAAATTGGGCTTGTGAAATACAGGCTTCCTGGAAAATTTCTTAATAAAGATTCTGGCCTTTGGGAAATAGAAAGAACCTGGGGAATCAGACTTTACACTACAGGAAGGGACACTAGGAATAGACTTAAACTACCCCTTAATAGGCCAGGACCCATTTATGAATTAAAATAACCGTTTGATTCCCTTGTAGAAGTAGCCCTACAGAATGGGAGAGGTTTAGCTTTACTTCTCATGAGATACAGGGGCCTATGCATGGCTTTAGGAGAAACCTGCTGTTTCTATGCTAACAAATCAGGACTAATTAAAACAATCTTGTCATAGTTGGGGGGAAAACTCAAAATCTCAGAGACATAAATCAAATAATTGATACCAGTGTCTGTTTTTTGGTCCCATTGGCTAGCAACTATGCTATCAGCACTGGCTGGCCCTTTAATTCTCATTCTGATTGGATTAACAGTGGGGTCCTACTTCTTAAACTGTATGGGTAATTATGTATCAATTCAATAAAATTAATAGTCCTTAGGACCAACTACACCTCTTTAGAGCATAATGACTCCATGATTTAGCTCATTCACAAAGATCAGTGGCGAAGGTAACAGACTCCAGACCTTAGCACAACTGAGTCCACAACTGATGTGGGATGTCTTTCTATATGCTGTGAACACCACTGGATAATAAAGGAATTGTTTTTGGCCTATGGCAGAGCAGCTTATAAGGAGGCGGAAGGTCCAAGCATAGAAACAGGGGAAGGAGGGCAGAGTCAGGAGAGACGTGATTCAGCTACCCAAGAAACAAGATGTAAAGGTAAGCCATGGGCCATATGGCAAGACAGATGAATAGAAATGGGTTAATATTTGAGAGCTAGCTAGCAATAAGCATGAGCCATAGGCCGAACAGCATGCAATTAACATAAGCCTTTGTGTGATTATTTTATAAGCATCTGTGGGAATGTGGGTGGGAAGATTCATCTGGACCACAAGGCTTGGATGAGTCAGAAACTACCACCATGATGAAAGTACCATTCAGGCCATAAAACTCAGCATGTAGACAGCACCACAACCCTAAAACAAAGACCTAACCCAACAAAGTCCATACAGTCCTAGGAAAGTCTCTACTGAACTAACGTTGTTGTGGTGGTTCCACTGCTGGCTAACTGTTCTTGTTAACTGAAATATATCAACCTCAGGATATAGTTGTTTTTGTTTGTTTGTTTGTTTGTTTGTTTGTTTATTTATTTGTTTGTTTGTTTGTTTGGTCCTTAAAAGCTTACCCTGAGAAAGACTTGGGTGTAGTCTGGACTTTCCAGCCTAGCCTCAAGGTTTGGACCCACAGACCCACAGAGACACACAGACGTTTACAGTAACTTTAGGCTGATTGGCTTTTGGCCCAGGCATACAACTTGCTAACTCTTTACTCTTAAACTAACTCGTAACCTGTTCAGCTATGTAGCTCGGTACCTTTTCTCAGAGCAGCATAGTTGTTCTTTGTATCTGCTGGCTTCTCTGGCATTGCTGTGGCATCTCTGCTGTTCCTAGAGTTTTCTTAGCCTGGTAGCCACACCTACATTTCCTGTCTGCCTTCAGCCAATCAGAGTTTTTATTAAACCAGTAGGTGGGACAATTATTTACAATGGAACAGAACACAATCCCACTACACTTGGGGGTACATTGGGAGTCTAAACACATAGTGTATTCTGCAGCTGGATAATAAACTTTTATTTACTTAAACCCATGTCTGAGTAGTCTTTTTGGGGGGATACCTCCACCTCTCCCCAACAGTGCTCACTATGGTGCCTCTAGTGCCATCTCTTTTAACAGGGCATACACACATTAAGTCCCAACCTGTTACCAGCCTGGGCTTCATGCTCTTTCCAGTTTCCTCTTGGCTATCATGAAATCCTTACAGTATGTGGGAACCCAAGGACATACAACACACATGATATAGGTGTACTAGAGACTAGATGGTCTTGCCTAACTTAGCGATGTTTTTCCCTACACGGGTGGGCTTGTGATGGAATCTGGGATCTTGTGTATCCCAGGAAAGTGTTACATTTTAGCCCTTGCTTTTTGGAGATAGGTTTTCCCTATACAGCCTGTGGTGGCCTCAAACTCTGTATCAACCCATATTTCTTGGATGATGCTTATGCCTCTGCCATCTTCTCCTTCTCCACCTCCTCCGCCTCCTCTTCATCCTCCTCTTCATCCTCCTCTTATTCCTCTGCCTCTTCTTTGACACTTTAAGACTGGCTTCAAGTTTGTGATCCTCCTGTCTCAACCTTTCGAGTGCTGAGATTACAGATTCATGCTGCCACATCTAGTTTATTCTTGACTGTTTTGTTTTAGACAGAGTCCCATGATGTACCCCAGGTTAGCCTGTTACTCAGTATGTAGCCTAGGCTTACACTAGTATGTGCCAATTTCTGCCTCACACTAGGCTTATCCTGGCATCTAGCTAGTTCCCCATTTTCTCATTCTGTACAATGACTTCATCCAGTTTGACTCTCTGTGGTCACATCATTGAAAAGAAGTTGGCAGAAAAGCATTTCTCAATTGCCCTACACGTCTTGCTCAGATGTGCCCAAGACTGATCTTTCAACACCAACAAGGGAACTCCCCACATTCAGGAGACAGAAAGCACTTGATCTAGGAAACATCTCAGCTGATTGACTTGATTATAAACCTCTCCCTCCCCCCCCCAACTCCTTCCCTTGCCTTCCCCTCCCCTCTCCATTCCTATTTTTTGTATTTTTTTTCTCTGCATGTATGTGGGCTGTGTGTGTGCTGTATGAGTGTGTGTGTGTGTGTGTGTGTGCGCGCGCGTGCGTGTGCTGTATGAGTGTGTGTGTGCATGTGTGTGCTGTATGTGTGTGTGTGTGCATGTGTGTGCTGTATGTGTGTGTGTGCTGTATGAGTGTGTGTGTGCATGTGTGTGCTGTATGTGTGTGTGTGTGCATGTGTGTGCTGTATGTGTGTGTGTGCTGTATGAGTGTGTGTGTGTGTGTGCTATATGTGTTTGTGTACTGTGTGTGTGTGTGCTATATGTTTGTGTACTCTGTGTGTGTGTGTGCTATATGTGTTTGTGTGCTGTGTGGGGGAGGTTGTAGGGAAGTGTACATATTCATGAGTACATGTGTAGAGGTCAGAGGTCAACACCGGATGTCGTTTATTGCTCTTCACCTTCTTTCTGAAACAGGGTCTGTCACTGAACCAGCAGCTTGCTGTTCCGGCTAGGTCTGATGACCAGTGAAACCTGAGATGCTCCTGTCTCAGCCGCATCCCATCTAGTACAGGGGCTGCAGCCTTGCTGCCTTGCCTGCCTTTTGAGTGGGTGATGGGGATCTGAACTCTTTTGCTTATGCATGAAGCACATTACCCTCCAAGCATCTCCCAGTCATTTTTAGGTTTTCTTTGATATTCTGAGTCAGCATTTCATGTAGCTTATGCTAGTCTTGAACTTGCTGTATAGAGGAGGTTGGCTGTGAATTTCTGATCGTCTTGCCTCTAGCTCCCAAGAACTGAGATTATAGGGCACCATCATGTCTGGATAACTCTCCGATGTCCTTTTCACTCCTTCTCATGAACTGTCTGATAAATTAAATTACTCAGGTTTCTAACTAGTGATGTAGCATCAACATATAACGGAGAGCCATAGACTCTTAATAAATCTAGATTTCGCACTCTGTAAAACACGAGACTTTCTCTGTTGTATATCTTTCTCTGGAAGCAGGAAAGAGAGAGAAATCATATTAAATTCTTTCATGAAAAGGAAAGATTGATTCCAGGATTAAAGATGCCCATGATTAAAGAGGAACTGGGCTCATTGCAGGTGCCCCAAAGACACAGGCTGAATTGAATATGGCCATGGCCAGTTACGTCAGAAACCCTAAGTACATGTATTTAAAGGCTGGAGAGTTTGCTCAGTGGTAGAGCTCTTGCCTCGCATGTGAGAAGCCCTGGATTAGAGTCTCAGTGCTGCCTCTGCCTCAAGAATTTAGCGTTGGACCCAGTGCTCATATTGCCATGGATTTATCTCTTTCCTATGCTATGTCAAACCCCACTAAGAGGACACCAAACACAGACAATGGCACCACAACCAAGGACAGAAAGAGAAAGAAGAGCCAGCAGCTGACAGAAACTAACACAAAGCCAGTAGGTTCTGGCCACTGAACTGTGCACTTTCAGGGTTCAGCAGAACCAAGAACTTTTTAGAAAAAAAGATGAGGCAAGTCTGATGAGAGAGATCAACCAACAGGAAGTCTGGCAGAGAAGACCTCAGGATACTATATTCTGGTCCCCACCCCCTCACGACCCATCTTGGTAGAAGATGTGAACTTAAGCCAGAAACCCTAGATTGAGGTCCCTTGGTACATCTGACAGAGGTGGTAAAGGCCAGTACCAAACCAGAGGGATACAGTGAAGGCCTACCAACCACCGAGGGGCATCCTCCTCCTTCATCCCTGGTCCCTCAGTAGGAGACTGGAAGGGACCTTTCTGGAGAAAGTTACTGCCCCAAACAAAAGACATCTGCATCCTAAACTTTGAGAGACTCTGGAGACACCTCTAGCTCACCCTGTTAATGCTGTCTTCTGTGATCTGGCTATTTCAAAGTGACAGTGCTAGAGGGTGGGTCACTTAAGAGGTAACTAATATGTTTGTGCCTTTATTATGGGAGTGTGTTAGTTATTGCAGATGTATGTTCCCAATGAGAGGGATGAATTAGGTCCAATTTCCTTGTGTCCTGCATGCTTGTCATCGGGCCGTGTTATGACAGCTTGAAGCCCTCTCCTTTCCAGTACTATGCTCTTGGACTTTACCAGTCTTCAGACCATGCACGAAAGAAATTCCTCTTGTTTATAAATTACCCAGCCTATGACATCAGCAGAAAATGACCTGAGATACTGTTTTCAAATCCATCACTTGACAAATTCAAGCTATTCAGATAACAATTTAAATCAGCAGCTTTGTGTTTTAACCCTAAATAAAATTGGTCAGGCAAGTAGTATTAGACATTGCAAGAAAGTCTCTCAGATCAAAAGCAGAGGTGGAGACAGGCAAAGAGTTAAAAGAGACACCCCATAAAATAGTGGTGATACAGGAAACAGGAAACATTTAAAACTGGTCCCCAGAAGAGGGGAACAAGCAGATATTGCGTATGTCCGATAAAAACCACATATTTAGAAAGAGTGAACTTTATGAAGAAACCATCAGCTAGAAATTGAATATAAAGATGAGGAAATTGGGGCTAACAGGGTCAGAGTGTTTTGTCAGTATACGCGAGACCCTGGGCCAATTCCTAGCATCACAAAAAAGAAAGACAAAGAATAGTTTAGAAAGTGGAGCAAAGAGACAGTGTGTTTGAAAACAGAATGGGGCAGAGAACTAAACTGGAGAATCAGCCCACAACACAGGACAGCTGAATTCCAGGAGAGATTGGCAGCCCACAGCCATCTGAAACTCCAGCTCCCGGGGCTCCGATGTCCCCTTTTGGCCTCCAGTGGTACCTGCCAGCACATATATACACAGGCACATGCGTGCGCGCGCACACACACACACACACACACACACACACACACACACACACACACACACACATTAAAAAAGAACAAGAGAAGAAGCAGTTATCTATAAATTATTAAATAAATAAGGAAAGACCATTCCCAGAACTAAAGGATTAGTTTAACAGCACACACTGAGAGAAGAGCCATCTGTATCATGGACATTGAATGAAAGTTCAGGACCCCGGGATAAGGGAAATATTTACAAAATTATAGACAGAAAAGCAGAAGATTGAGAATGAAAACAGCTTCAGACCTTTAAACAATACTAGAGCTAGGAGACAATGTCATCAAAATTCTGGAAGAAAGATGACCTCAAATCTGGAGTAATATACCCAGATAAACTGTCCCCCCACAGCGAGGGCAGAAGTAAGCCACTTAGGTCACCTGGAACTTAACATTATCTTTTCTAAGAAAGTTACTGGAGAGTGACTCCTGAGAAACCCACAAGCTGGAAAAGAGATGTAATTGCCACACGCTCAGATCTGTGTGTTTAAAGTCCTAGTAACATGAATAATAAAGGTTTTCTTGAATTGTTAATACAGGAAGATGTGAGAAGGGGCGAGGGTGACTGTGAGGGGCTGTGGGTGGCAGAGGTCTGTCTTATGGCTGGGGCCAGGACTCACTTTTTATAAGTGGAAGTTTAGAGAGAAATAGAGATGAAACAAATACTCTAAACTGTGTAACAGGAAGGATAAACCTGTCATCTGTACATATGAAGGTAAACACCAGCAGGCGTAGCTGGGTTGAAATGATTACCCCTGGGGCTGAGACTACTGTTTCTCATGGTGATCCTTGAAGGACTCTGATTCTCTCCCCACTTCTCCTTTCTCTATATGGGGAATTGGATCTAAGACCCTGGCAAGCCCTCTGCCAATGATGTATTCCTTTAAAAAAGTCTTTTAATCAAATTTCTAACCAAAGCCTTCAGAAAGCTGAGGCAGGAGAACTGTGAGTTCAAAGCTAGTCTGGGTAACTTATTTTTTGCTTTTGAGACAGAGTCTCCCTAGATAGCCTAGGCTGGCCTTGAACTTTCTCTGTAGCCCAGGCTGGCCTTGAACTTTTGATTTTCCTGCCCAAGCCTTTTAAGTTCTGGGATAACAGACTCAAACCACCACATCTGGCTAGAATTTTGACTTAAAAATTTATGTGCATGTTTTATTTTGACATAAATATAAAATTTAACCCCAAAATAACATAAACTATGATTTAAAAATACTCTTATATTGAATAGTGCCCTTACTATAATTTTATAACATCTCCTCCAAAGTGAATTTGGCCTTCCCTTGATAATTAAATTGTCATTAATAATGTCGTTTCCAACAGAGCAGACATTCAGCAATACCTAGAGAATGTGAAGTCTTATGCATTTGACTAGATAGTAGACCAATATTTATGTGTCTCTTTGTATGTCCTCAAAATTCAGGGACCACCCTTAAGCCTTCTCTCTTGCTTTGTGGGTCTTGGTGGGTTTTCAGGGATGGAGATGGTGGTGGGAGGCTGTGTACTGGGGGGGACAGGATATTGCTTCCCAGATTAGCTAGGTCCCAAGACCTCTGACTTGGACACTTAATCCCTTCTCTGGATTAGAGATTCAGGGCAGAACAACATCCCACTGCCCATGGGAGGCTCCCTCCCCAGAGCCCCCAGCCCAGCTCACTGTGACAGAGTCCCCTTCACAGTTTGGGGATGGCTCCAGATCAAACTCCTGGAAGACCAGCCTCACGGCAAACCCCTCTGGAGCCTTGATATCAGTGTGGCTCTCCTGGCCTTTGAGATATGGCTCTGGGTATCCAGGGGATGTCAGTTGCTGTGGTAGCTGCTGGGCCAAGAGCACAGAGGCCTGAGTAGGGCAAGTATGGAGGAGTCCCCAAAGGAACAGCCAGCACCTGTGAGTGAGCAGGGAGACAAAATGAGGTCATGTAGCTCTACCAGAGACCCATGGATATATTGGGCTGTAACAAGTGATGGTAAGGGATCCAGAGGCTTAGGGGCCAGTACTGTGTCCTTAGCCCCAGAGCATGGGCACTTCCTGATGCCACTAGCCTCACCCAAGTCTCCGTAGGTTCCTATCTGATCTCCAAGACTACAGGGCTCCTTACCTGTGAAGACATTGCTATGGCTCCTTTCCCTCAAGAGTCTTATCCAAGCCAGGCCTAATCCCATTCTGGAGTACAAATTGGGGGGGGGGGGGATTTAAATATGATTACTGGCTGAGAGCACTGAACAGACAGACCATTTTCAGGCAAATTCAGTTCTCTCTGGGTTGTCCCCCACCTCCGCCGTGTGTGTGTGTGTGTGTGTGTGTGTGTGTGTGTGTGTGTGTGTGTGTGTGTGTGTGTGTGTGTGTGTGTGTGTGTGTGTGTGTGTGTGTATACGTACTTATGCCACCCTGCATCCTGCTTTCCTCTCTTCCTACCCCATCCTCCTCCAGTGCCCTCTAAGGGCAAACTCACATCTTGCCCATGCAGTTTGTGGAAGGAGAACTCCACAGGTGATTCTCCAGCTCTGGGACCCAGCCACTCGGCCTCTGGAACCAACTAGAATGCCAGGGACTAACTAGGAGGTGGAGCTAGAGGACTTTGCGGGGAGAAGGTGGAAGTTACTGGAAATGAGTTAAGATAACGCTAGGTTTAGTGCCACCTGCTGTCAGACCGAGGAATAGCTCTCACCGGAATTGAAAGGATCTTCAAAACCATGCTAGGAGACAGAGCTGAGTGGGAGAGAGCTGACCCTTGACTCTTGTGGGTTTTTTTTTTTTTTTTTTTTTTTTTTTTTTTTTTTTTTTTTTTTGCGGGATGCGTTGAAATAGAGTCTTATATAACCCAGGGTAGCCTCAAACTTGCTATGTGATGGAGGATGGTCTTGAACGCCTGTTCCTTCTGATTCCTCTCCAGTGCTAGGATTACAGTTGTGTGGTTTTGAAACGGGGTCTCACGTTGTAACCCAGGCTGCCATGAAACTCACTAGACAGTCCAGACTGGTCTCAGAACTCATGGCAATCCTGCTGCCTTAGTCTCTGGAGTGCTGGAATTACCAGCATGTGCTCCTACACCCAGCTCTTTTGTAGTATTTTGCAGCGTGTGTGTACTGCGGGTAGTATGACATTTCTTATGACCTGACAGCTGCCTTTAATGGGCTAATCTGTCCTTCCCTTTTATTTACATTACATTAGATTACCAGTCTGCCTCTTGGAAAACTTGAATTTCTGAGCCATGAATTTGAGCTTTCATTTTCTCTCTTTCTTGGTCAAGAATGGGTGAGTTATGCACTTACTCATTTGAACCACAGCCACAACATTTGGAGGCTCCTTGCCTAGCAGAGCTGGGAGTCAGTTTGTAGCCCAGGGCTTCTTAGCCTCATGCATGCTGGGATTATAAATCGGTAGCCATTTTTGGAGGAGTGGCCCCTCTAGCTGGACTACCATGAACTATTGAAACCTCTTTCCTCCTCTATTAGTGTACACAGAATTTTTTTTTTGGATTTCTATGAGTTCAAGGCTTAACCAAACAGTAGCAGCTCACACTTTAATCCTAACTCTAGGATTGTGATGCAGAGTTGAACCGTTGAACGGGAAGTGAAACAATTGGGCAGAGAAGATATTTAAGGCAGGCGTAGGCAGACATTCTGTAGGTGTGACCAGCCAGGTGGAGGACTCTTGAAAATAGCATTTACCCTGTTCGGCCTAAGAAGTTGGTCGGGTGAGAACTGACTGGTGTGTTTTCCTCTCTCTGGTAGTTCAGCTTTTCCCCAATATCTGGCTCTAGGTTTTCATTACATAATTTTATAGCATATTATATATACTAACTAGAGTTCATGCAGTGCCTGGGCAGGTGTCGGGGTCCACAGTTCTCTCCCACATGGGAACTAAGGGGTAAACCAAGTCTTCCCAGAATACTAGAAGGAATGGCACACAGTTTGGTTTTGCGATTGTTTTTATTAATTTATTTTTTGTTTATTTGGTTTCTTTTTGAGACAGGCTCTCATATAATCCAGGATGGCCTTAAACAGGGCATATAACTGTCTTAGTCTTCCTGCTTTAAAATTCCCCAACAAAAGAAATTTAGGAAGAAAGGATTTATTTTGGCTCATGGATCAAGGAAAAAGCCCCCCCCAATAAGGCCCCCCCAATAAGCCCCCCCCCAATAAGGCCCCCCCCAATAAGGCCCCCCCCAATAAGCCCCACCCCAATAAGGCCCCCCCCAATAAGGCCCCCCCAATAAGGCCCCCCCAATAAGGCCCCCCCAATAAGGCCCCCCCAATAAGGCCCCCCCAATAAGCCCCCCCCAATAAGGCCCCCCCAATAAGCCCCCCCCAATAAGGCCCCCCCCAATAAGGCCCCCCCAATAAGGCCCCCCCCAATAAGGCCCCCCAATAAGGCCCCCCCCAATAAGGCCCCCCCCCAATAAGGAAGTCAGGGTAGCAACAACCTGAAGGAGTGGGTTATGTTGTATCCACAATCAGGAAGCAGAGAACATCAGACACTTGTATTCAGCTGACTTCTTTTTTCTACAGTTCGGGACCAAACTCCATTTTTAGTGTGGGTCTGTCTTAATGAATATTCTTTTGTTATTTCTTTAACCAACGTAATTCCAGGAAATTTGAGTTTGCAGTTTCAGAATGTCTGGGTCCATCACCGTCACGGTAGGGAGTGTGGCAGCAGTCAGGTAGGTATGGTCCTGGAGTAGTAGCTGAGATACCTTGAGACATAACTTGGAGGTAGAGAGAGAGATAACTGGGGAAGATATGAGCTTTTGAAATTTCAAGCCCCCCCCCCCCCCATGACAGGAAGCGTTTCTCTAAATTGTTCTGTATCAATAAAACTCGGAGTGAGATATTGGGGGAAACCCTGATAGACGAAGAAAGTGGCGGAAGAATGATCAGCTGACCTTCTTTCTATGCTTCCTAGATTGAAAGTGCCCATGAATCTTTCTAAGCTCTTCCGTACTCTTTTTGATTTTATTTGTTTTTGTCTTTCTACTGTATCTTGGGTTCTCCAAAATCTCTATGGCTAATTCTGGTCAGCTAGTAATTGACTACACTCCCTGATTCAAGATAAACTTTATTAACATAGTGTCACAGTGCGATAAAAATATTTCACAACAGTGACACATCTTCAACAAGACCACACCTCCTAATCCTTCCCAAACAGTACCACCAAGTGAGGAGTGTCTCAATAAGGGTTTCTATTGCTATAAAGAGATATCATGACCACATCCATTCTTTTTAATTAATTAATTAATTTTATATACATTAGAGTCTTGCCTACATATATGTCTGCATGAAGGTGTCAGATCCCTTATATCTGGAGTTACAGATAGTTGTGAATTGTTATATGAATGCCGATAATTGAATCCAGATCTTTTGGAAAAGCGGCCTATGTTCTTAACTGCTGAGCCATCTCTCTATCCCTGACCATGATAACTCAATAAAGGAAAACATGTAATTGGGACTGGCTCACAGTTCAGAGATTCAGTCCATTATTGTCATGGAGGGAAGCATGGGGCATGAAGGCACGCATGGTGCTGGAGAAGAAGCTGAGAGTTCTACATCTGGATCCACAGGAAAAGAATGCTACACCGAGCATGGCTTGAGTTTTGAGATCTCAAAGTCCACCCCCCTAGTGACACACCTCCTTCAAAAAGCTCCACCTCCTCCAAAAGGCCACACCTCTGAATAGTGCCACTCCCTATGGCCAAGTATTCAAAATACACATGAATCTATGGAGACCATTCCCGTTCAAACCACCACAAGGTCTTTCCACCTTAATGGGAACATAATCTCTCACAGGCATGATTAGAGGCTAAATGTCCATCACGGGTATGCCCAGAGGCTTGTCTCCCGGTAACTTCAGATTTCATCAAGTTGACAATTGAGGGTAACCATCACAGTAGCCCAGGAGATGGATCCTCCTGGTGTTTCTCACCATGCTCTGCAATTACGGCATGGACCACAATGCCAAGGCCTGTTGTTTTCTACCAGACCTGCCTATCTAGGAGATTGGCAGCTCCCTGTCAGAAGGACTGCTGAGTCCGTGATCCAGCAGTCACAGGAGATCCAAACAGATGACTTTTTATCATATCCTTCAGGTCGCATGAGACCATATTAAATGGTCTCTTAAATTTATTTTTCCATCATTTATTTAACATAAACTTACTCCTTCCTCCTCTAATTTTTTCTATGAAACCTTCAAATTCAAAACAAACTACAATGTATCTGTTTAGGAGTTGGCTGCAATGCGGTATGAATATTAATAGAAACTCTGTATGTTTCAAACCTTTCTGTAAAATATGAAAAACGCACTGTTAGTGCTCTGTGTAAAGCTGTGCTGTGAAATATATATTTACACTCTCCAAAAGAAAGCCCCACAGCCACATTAAATGCTCGTACTGAAGAATGAAATGTATGAAGTATAAGAATTGGACAAGGGTGCCAATGCATGCTTGTGATCCCACCATCCAGGGAACTGAGGCAGGAGGATCGTGAGATGCATAGTGAGATCTTATCTCAGAAAACCAAAAGCAATAAAATCGGTGATGGTGACATGGAACTATAATCCCAATGCTTAGGAGGTGGAGACAGAAAGATTGAGAATTCAAGGTCAACTCTCAGTTACACGGAGGCCATAAGACCCTGTTCCAAAAAACCAAAGCAAACCAAAACAGCAACAACAACAAAATCCAAAAAAACCAGTACAGCAAAAGCAACCAAGCTGAATGACAGCGCATAGTTTTAGACCTAAGTCTTGAGAAACAGAAGCAGGCAGATCTCTGAAAGTCTGAGGATTACCTGGTCTATATATTAATGAGTCCTAGGCCGGCCAGAGCTACAGAGTGAGATCCCACCTTAACACAGCAAAGCAAAGCAAGAAGAAAGAGAAAGGAAAACAAAAGAATAGTTGTGCTTTTTAATAAACAATGCAGAGGCAGAAGGAGAAGCCTGTGAACTTGGAAACAGATAAAAAACCAACCTACCTGAAGAGCAGAGGAAACATTTTAAAAGTGGAAACTCAGAGACCTGTTGAAAACGTAAGACTTCTGAATACATATGTTCCTGTAATTTCAAAAGGAGATGGAGAGAATCATGCAGAAGAATCATGGGAAGAAATGGTGACATGCTCCTGTATGTTTATGATGACATAAACATACCCATTTACCGAAGCGTTATACACAACAGCCAAGATATGGAATCATCATCTGTTAGAGATCCATCAACAGTAAAAAAAGATGTGATACTCATAGATAGTGTGTTTTATTTAGAGAAAAAGACAGAAGAAGAGGAGGAGGAGGAAGAGGAGAAAATGCATTTTGGGGGAAATGAACAGAACTAAAGATCATGTTAAACCAAAATAAACCAGACCCAGAAAGGAGGAATCTGGATTAAATAAGCGGATGGGGCGTGAAAACAGAAGGAGGTCGTTTGTCATGAAAAGGGAATCTGCAGAGCTGGTAATGAGGAGAAGAGAAGATAAAGGGGGCATGGATATGAGCAAAGGATAGCAATATAAATGAAGTCCATTGTTTTATGTGCTAACCAGAAAAATAAAATGAAACTGTGGCTGAATTTTTCCTAGCTCAAGTGAGAGACGTGTTTTCAGATCCAAGAAGCTTGGTAAACCCAAGGCAGAATTAAAAATTAAAAATAGAATCAACTGCAAGGATAAAGGAATTATCCAGAAAGCAGCCAGAGCAGAGTAGGGTATAAAGCTTGCTTAACATGTGCAAACCTCAAGACCAAAAATGGATGAATGAATGAACAAATAGATGAACTCTCCTGGAAGTGGCCAGAGAGAAAGGACTCACTGCATGTGGAGGACATTTTTGATGATGTCGGTATATTTTTATCTCAGAAACAATATAGAATGGAAACATCACCTTTAAGATACTCCAAGAAGAGTTAGTGATGTAAAAGATACCTGTAATCCAAGCCCTTGGGAGGCTGAGGCAGGTCAACCAAGAATGTGAGCCAGCCTAGGTCTATTTAAAGGATAAAACAAAATCTTCTAGGACTCATATGAGCTAAGACAATGTCGTCAGCAGTCCTGCACCATGAGAAACTGAAGAGATGTCTTCAAGACAAAGGTCAGGGAGACCAGATAAAGGATAAATTTGTAGGCAAATAAAAAATGCACTTAAAAAGATTCGTGTGTGTGTGTGTGTGTGTGTGTGTGTGTGTGTGTGTATGATGTGTGCAGGTGCCTGAAGAGGCCAGAAGAGGGCATCAGATCTCCTGGTGCTGGAGTTCCAGGCAGTTGTGAGCCACTTGATGTGGGTCCTGGATATATAGAGGATGCTCTGGAGTAAGGGCAAGCGCTCTTAACTACCTCTCCAGCTCCAAACTTTTCTTCTTCATATCTTTTAAATGCATATAATCATTTCAGGCAAAACCATACCGCTGTATTTTGTGGCTTATTACTAAACGGATGTAACCTTTAAAGACCGGAAGTTAAGGATGTATACTGTGATTGCCATTCAGTGGTTCTCCAAAGAGCAATGTTTTCCCATGTGTAGTCAGGGAAGCCTTAGGTCCTTCGGAACTTTTTTCTGCATCAAAATAATTTCCATGAAAATCTCAAGATGTTGTTTGCTTTTCTCTCATTTTCTCATGAACACACAGTAGAGCACATTGGAGGCTGCAGGACGTGTGGTGACTCACCCTCTGACAACCACAGGAATGCATGTCGCATAGTATTATTTTTTAAATCTTTGATTGGAATTTCCAGCCAGACAGAACTTACATAAGCAAGAACTCCTTGGGGTTCTCAATAATTTTTAAGGTATAAAGTGTGAGACGAGCTGCCTAAGGATGACAGCAAGGGACTTGGGGGGAAGGGAAGACATAAAGCTAAAAGGATGGCATACATTTAAAGAGGAATCTGATCCCCAACCTTGTTCAGTCTGAGGGACTCGTTTCTGACAGAGGAAACATATTGGTGACTCTTCTTACACCGTGACTAATGTCTGGCACCTTTTAACTTGAGGTGGGAAAAGCAGGGCCGGCCTGGAAGCAGGAGTGACTTGTTTGTGGTACCAACCAGAAAGACGATAATGGAAAGCAAGCACGCAATGGCTTCAGTTTATCTGTTTAGGCCCTCAGGTCCTGCCATCCACATCTAGGGTGGGTCTTCCCTCTTCCGTATCCCAGAGGCACATCTCTGTGAGCATCACCCAGGAGGCAAGCCTCTGGACATACCTGTAAGGAATTGTCTAGATCCAGGCTGTTGTCTAAAACGCCTGTGAGGGCAGCCACCTTCAATGCAAGACAAGGCTCTTGTTAGAACCTGAGGAGATTAGATTGCTAGTATGATCTTTCCCTTCTAGCCCATGGAGAAACCACCGAAAGTTAGTTTGGATTCTGTGAAATCCATGATACTTTGTTATAACGGCTCAGTCAGGGAATGCATGGGAAAACTCCTGGGTTTACCCGGCCCTTTCTCTTTGAGCTGTTCAACATGCCCAATGGATTCATCCCCTCCTTCAGCTTGTGTAAGTTACATATGAAATAGAGTTCTTTCCTGTGAAAGAAACACCTGTGAGGAATTATCTTGATTACATTAATTGTTGTGTACAGACCCATCTTTTAGTTTTTATTTATTTATTTGTTTGTTTGTTTGTTTTGAGGCGGGGACTAACCACACGTCCCTGACTCTTCTCTTACTGTGTAGACATTTTACAGTGGGTTGGGACTGTTTCCTTGGCCTGGGTTCTGGGCTGGATAAAAAGGAGAAAGGCTGGGGGACTTGATGTGAACAGCTGCCTCAGGTCCCTGCTGCCCTGTCTTCCTTGCCTTGATGAACTAGAATTGGGCCCTAGAATTGTGAGACAGACAATTGTGTTGTTTTTGTTGGGAGATTTGTCACAGCAACACGAAAGCAAACAGAGACAGTCTTCCACAGGATCTTAAATCCAGTCACATTCACAAGGAAGACAAACTTGTCACAATGACCTATTGGACCACCATGACTTGCTGGGGACCAACAAACAGGTCTCCTGGGACACAGGCCTTCCGATTGGATCCGCCTCAGAAAACTGGGAGGGGGTAGTGGATGATCTCCTTCTGAGTCGGCCGCCCTTCCCCTCTCCAAATGTCAGCCACTAAAGAGCCCAAGATAGACCTGACCTGTGCTCGAATGAAATCTGAGGTTTGGATAGAGGAAGCAAGCCAGGCATGGGGACTCACGCCTATACCGTATAAAGTTGTAAATGTGCTATGTTCACAAATGTAGTGAACGCTCATGAGACAAACCAAAGTAAAGGCACTATGGTAGAGTTTATGCACAAAGGAAACGTTTGGGAGGAATTTCTGTTAACATTGACTGACTTTAGTAAAGTAAGTGTATTTAAAGTTATAACTATCAATGAGGTATGGTGACAAACATCTGTCATTCCAGAGCACGGGAGGCTATGGCAGGAAAGACTGTGAGTCTGAGACCAGCTTGGGCTAGAGAGACACTAGCTCAGAAAGCTGGAGGAGGCTGGGAAGATGGAGAAGCTAGTGAAAAGCCACACAAACCTGCTGACCCAAGTTCGATTCCAGAGTCCACATGGCACATATCTGTAATTCCAGCGTTTTTACAGTGAGATGAGAGGTGGGCCAGCCTGTCTGGGGTACCCACACAGCATCCAAAGCAACAAAGGATACCCTGTTTCAACAAAATGGGAAGTGAAGACCGACTATGGAAAGTTGTTTTCTGACCTCTATACTCATACCGTTGCATATGTGCACCCCACCCCCAAATATATGAATATATATTTAACCCCCTAAAAAACCCAGAAAAGATATATCATGGTATATTTTTGAATAATGGTCTTCTATAAGGTAGATGAGGAAGAATAAACCAGGAATTTCTTTGTCCCTCATTTAGTAGCCTAGGCTAGCTTCAAACTCATGCTAATCCTCCTGCCTCAGCACTCAGGTGATGAGGCCACAGGTGGGAGGTGTTACAAAAGGCTCCCAAGTAAGGAATCTTGAAAAATAAAGTGACACACTGGCCCTATGGTGTCTTTAATACTCATCACTAGTGAGTATTAACTAATTAATTTAAAATTTAAAATTAAATTAAAATTTTTATTTTATATGCATGAATGTTTCATCCATATGTGTGTGCCTGATACCTAGAGAGGTCAGATACTGTGAACTAGAGTTATGGACCACTATGTAGGTGTTGGGAATCAAACCCGGGTCCTCTGCAAAAGCAGCAAGTACTCTAAACCATCTCTCTGGTCATGAGGAACCTTTCAATTTTAGATGTAACTCTGGGGAGCTGAGTGAGTAAGAATGTGCTCCAGAGACTGGGAATATGTCCTATAACAAATTGATATTCCCAGGCCCAATGGTCCCTCTTATTCTAAGTTTGTTTCCAAGTCCATTGGTTTCTGTTTCTCATGAAATGAGGCGGGCGAAGGGCATAGGCAGGGAGTGGGTGGAGGGAAAGCAGAGTTCCAGGAAGGCCATGAACGCACTTTTGGCTGTCACCTTTGGTTTTAATTTAAAAATCATCTTGGTGCTGCCACCTGCTGTTCTGTGAGGGGATAGGCCCAGGAGAAAGCGCCCAGGTAATCAGGTTTGGCAGCAGGTGCCCCTACTTGACTGAGCCATCTCACAAGCTCAGCTTAGCTTTTCTTTCCAAGCCTCTGGGGCTTCTGGGTCTAGTACCAGGGTTGAGATCCTCTACAGCATCCGGGCTGGGGTGGCCTGAGTTGGAGGGCTATGAGAATGGACATTAGGGGGAGTGTGGATTGGGAGTCAGGGTGGCTCTGATGACTTGGTTTACCCTGCATGCTGTCCCACTCTCCAATCCCTGACTTACATCATGGACACTCACAGCAGGGTCCAAATCAACCCTCAAATTCCAGCCACGCTCAGCTTCCAAGCCCACCCTCCTTACCCCTAACGGCTATCTACTGCTAAATCATATCTCCCCGTCTGAGACCTTTTCAAGGACTGAGCCCTCCGAGCTGTCTGTCTGTCCTGTCAGGTTCTTCCTCGGAAACTGTGTTCTTCTTCAGGCCTCATCCTGCTCTGTTTGGCTGTGCTCACGTGTTACAGTCTCATAATAATTTCAAGGAGTCTGTTTCTCACACTTGTCTGACACCCCCCCTCCCACACACACCACTGTCAATGACCTCCAGTCACAAGACATCCACAACAACACAGCACTGCCATATAAAAGTGGCTCCGAGCCGCAGTCAACAGGTTCAAACCAAGGCACCACTACGGGAAGTTTTGTGACTGTCTCCATGTGTGATTTCCCTGTGCCCCTCATGTCTCCACTGTATAACACAGAGCAGTTGTGAGGATTAAATCAGTTACTGACTTGAATTGTTTAGGAGGATGCCTGGTCCTCGGAGAACAATAAACTTCATTATGAGTTTATGGAGGTGAGAAAATGGTTAGTGCAGTGGTTCCCAACCAAGAGCGGATCTGCTCCCTAGGCGATAAGTGACAATCTCTATAGAGATTTTTTTAAGTGGGGGGATACTGCTGCCACCTAGTGGGTAGAGACCAGTAATGCGCCCTATATCTGTGCCTCAGGTAACATTGTATCACAGACCTGAAATGTCAACACGGCCAGGACTGAAATTTAGGCCAGTCAGCTCCAACCTGCCAAATTTGGTTCAAGTTCCAAATTTCCTTTTTATTTTACATATAACTTTAGTAAATGATTAAAACTTATCTCTTAGTTTTCTAAACTGTAAAATGGAAACAATAAAAGGCAAATTTTATACCACCTCCCCAAGACCTCACCCATGGGTCTCAGTCTGATGTAGCCAGAATGGCCCAAACTCATTATGCAGCAGAGAAAGATCTGAACCTCTCCTGCTTCTGCCTTTCAAGTGTGCACCATCGGGCTATGATAGGGCTCTTTTAAAAATATTTACTTTATTTTTATTACTGTGTTCATGTGTGGGGGGCAGTGGACAGCACAGTCTCCTGGAGCTGAAGTTACAGACAGCTGTAAATCACTTAATGTGGGTGCTAGGAATTGAACCCAGGTCCTCTGGAAGAGCAGCAGAACAGAAAGGGCTCTCAGCCATGGAGCCACCTGTCTAATTCCCCCGTGACAGTCCTCCTAAGTAGTAAATACTTGGCAAGTAGCATTCAGCCACCATTATTATTATTTCTCCCCTTGTGCCTCCTCTTCCAGGAAGCCTTCCAGATTCTGGGTGACATTAGTTTTCCTGGGCTTGTTGGAGATTCGAGTGTATCTTAACCCGTGACATCTACCTATTCACTTGCCTGTCTTTCCCAAATAAGGAGCTCCTTGGGGGAGGGACTTTGTCCTGTAGGTTTCAGCATCCTCAGGGCTGAGTGCAGGGTCTGGCATATCAGGTACCACCTACATCTTTGGGTGTGTGTGGGCCAGTACGGGGAAGTGGGTACCAAGCATTGGTCTTGATTTGAGGGAGGTAGGTCCAAGATCTGAGGGTGGTAGTGGAGGTCAATGATGTGGGTATAAGCCATGCTCCATTCATGATTCTACAGTGTGAATTCTAGCCAGCAATATGTGCCTTTTCTCTCTCCATTGTTGACCACCATTGTAGTCTGGGTGTAAATGTTGCTCATAGGTTCATGTGTTTAAAAAAGTGGTCCCCAGCAATGGTACAATTTGGGAGGCTGGGAAACCTTTGGGATGTGTGATTATCTAGCAGAAGTGGGGTGGGTGAGGGTGAAGGCTTGGAGATTCTGTCTGCTTCTGTTCCTTCCCGTGTGTTCTGCTTTCTTATCTCCCAAGATGAGAACAAGCCATGCCACAGACCCCCACTGTCTCACACTAAGCCACTCTGGTTTCCATGTCTTCCTCACCATAACGGACTGATCTCCCCCAAACTACAAGCCAAAATAAACTCTCCCTAAGTAGTCAGGTATTTTGTCCCAGTGACCATAGATCACCAAGCACTCTTCATTGACAGGATCCTTAGCTTTTGTTGGTGGGAGCAGCCCATGAATGGATGACGATCTAATCCTGAGCTGACCCGACTGCTCCTCACTGGGAATCTTTCCTTTGGTAACAGGGTTGTGGTAGGCTGGTAGGTGGCAGATATGGACTCAGTGGGTCTATGCACCTGTTGGCTGACAGATTCCTGTTGCCAGTTGCTAGGCTGGGACACTGGTCCGGTACTGGGACAAGTCCCTTGACATCAAGCACTGTAACACCTTCAGGCACTAAGTCTGTCTTTAAAGTCTTTGTTAAGATGCTAATATTTCTTATACAGCTGCTCTACCCTTTGTGGAATTGCTCACCAGCTCCAGACCTGCTGCTATCTGAGGTAGTTTCCCTGCCTCTGGACCAGTCTTTCTCCGATGACTGATGCTTACTGAGTTCTGTTGATACATAGCAAGGGCACACATGCGAGGGTTGATGAGGGTCCACCAGAAACACTGGACACTCTTTTCCCCAGTTCCCTGGCAGCAGGGGTGGGGTGGGGTCGGTCCTGTGATGTCACTGAGGCAGGAGGAGAAACTAGCTTTCTCAAAAGCCTAGAGAGGGTGAAGTCTCCTTAGACTTACAAAGAAGCTGATATCTGGGTTTCTTTTGAGGAAGAGGGGCCAGAGAGAAGAGAAGGCTGTAGTAGCCTTTTGTGTTTGAACATGTTTTTATTGTCCCAAGTCATTCCCACCCCATTTCCCCCCGATTTGGTAAATATTGAGGCTAGGAATGTTTCAGTTGTGATGGAATTCAAATATTAGCTATCTGTTGTATAACAAATTGTCCTTTGTTTAAAACCAACACTGTGTATCGTTTTTTTTCACAGTTGCTGAGTCACAGGAGAAGTTAGAGGGGTGGTCTAGCTTCAGGGCCTTTCCCAAGGCCTGGCAGAAGGTCTGCGGTCTGCTGCCGAGATGGGGTCAGGCCTCTGCCCCTTGCCACACAGCTCTCTCCTCCATAGGACACTTGAGAGTCCTTAGGCGTAAGACAGAAAAAGATAGACCTAAGATTAAAAAAAAAAAAAAAAAGGCAAGATCAGAGGTCAGAGTTCTTTTTTAACCCTGTTGGTTACTCTTATTACCATGGTGATAAACGTTTGGCAGAGGAAAACTTGGCTCTGGCTTTTCCGTCCATTGCAGTGGGGATAGTGCAGAGGTGTGGTTTAGCCCATGGTGGTGGGAGCATGAGGCAGGTCTGTTCACACCACAGGGGATCAAGGGTCAGAGAAAGCACGCCCCGGTACAGTCATGGGCATCACCTTTAAAGGCTCCCACCGGTCACGCACCACCTCCTAAAGGCTCCATAGCCCTCAAAACAGGCCACAAGCTGGGGACAAAGCACTCCCCCAGAACTGGTGGAACCTTCCAGAATAACCTAGCCTTGGAAGTGACTCGGTTTCACTTCTTTGGTATTTTGTTTCTCACTCAGGCCAGGTCAGTGCATTGTGGGAAGAGATAGCATGTGAAGGGGCCTTCAAGTAGAATACCTCAGGAATTATTTCTATCTAGCCTTTGAAGAGGTTTTCCCCTTCCCCTCTCTCTCCACAGTGGCAGGACTGGGCAGATGGAGATGACCCACACAAGAGGAGGTGGGGTTTAGGGAGGACAGCCAGTGGCAAGGGCGGGCTAGAGGAGCCTCCCAGAATGTCCTTCAAGCCTCTAGTGGAGGCCCACTGTGGTGTCCCGAGGCTTGTGTCCCAAGGAGCATGCTCCCTGGAGTCTAAACCTAACCCTCCCACATTCCAGCGGCTTCGTGTGGACCTTCACTTCCCAGCAAAGACCTCCAGGAAAAGCTCTGTAACACATCAGTAGTACAGGCCTATGTGGGTAGCTTGTCATCCAGAGGGGTTCCGTTATACTGCACCACCCTTCCCTCACAAAGGCGAGCTCAGGGGTGAGGCTGGCTTTGTGCCTCAAACACTGAGCTGAGCTCTCTGTCCCATCCCCGCACCCCCCCCCCCGTGGTTTTGATAAACTATTCTTCGGACAGTCCACTCTGCCCCATGTGAGCTCCTCAGAAGTGCAGGGCTACTTCATGCCATCCAGCTGCCCCTCTCCCATGTGTGCCCTCTCTGCACTGGGGGCCCAGGGGATAAGTTTTTTTTTTTTTTCTTTCTTTTAACATAAAGATGATGATAGTTTTCGTGCAGCTGTGTCAAGGGAATGGAGCAAGCGTTTTCTTAAAATAGCCAGGAAGAGAGAGAGGAACCGAAAGGGAGGGGCTGGGACAACAGAACGGGAAAAATCAGGAAAGTGATGTAACTTGCTTAGGATCAGCCAGTGGGGTCTCCACAGTGACTTGTCCAAGGATGCTTTTAGCCTTGGGTCCCTCGCTTAGGATACTGAAGGAGCCATAGTTACTGTTATGAACACAAAGGAAAGAGAAGGGAGGCTTACTGTGAGCCTTTGGGACATGACGACACACAGACGTATCCACATGTGCCACAGACGGACGTGCCAGAGCTAGCACAGGTCCAGAGACTTGGCCTGAACAGATAGAGACAAACGGAAATCTGGGACTGGGTAAGCTGGGCTCTCTGATAGAGAAGCCTCAACATCAGGGAAGCTCGGTGTTGGTTTATTTTACACAGTTGAGCAGGGAAGTGAGGTTATTGCACTCAGCTGAATCAAGGGGATGATGGGGTTATGGTGTACAGCCTGACCACAGACGCAGGTTTAATATTTCTGTACATGAGCAGTCTTCAGTCCAAAATCATCTGGAGGGGTACAGCTATGGTGGGCATTTTCTGTATACACTGTCAACATTTGCACCAGGACCAGGAAGGAAGGCTTTGCTATTTCCCAGGGGTCCAAGGCACTGGGGTTCCTTGATATGGTCATGACTGTGTCAACCACACACATTCATGAGGGCTTTCACACACTCAGGCCTTCCTCCACTCCCCACACAGAAGACAGGCATGACAGAGAGAATTGTGCAGCCTATGTGAATTTTTTAGTGTTCAGCGCTTACTCGTGTGGCCCCTCTGCCTACTGTTACAGGAGGCCACCCAAGCTTAAGGACCAAGAAGCTATTCACTCAGGCTTGCACCCAGGGAGGAAGAGCTGGAAACTAACTTGTGTGGGAAGATGATTCTGGGGCAGAGGTTCTGTAGGTGTAGAGGCAACCCTCAATGAAGAGAAAACCATGAGAACTCCGTGGCAGAGGATGGGGCTGGCTCTGCACCCCAACATTAGAGGCAGGGAAAGGGAGTAGGGGGACAGTGGCAAGTTTGTATCTGGTGATCGCAGAAGCCCAGGGCCCAGCTGTGGTCTTGGCTGGAGGTGTGACTATGTTCTAGGTGTATTGTGGAGTCTGTGCCAGCAACCACAGGAGGACAGCTCCTCTCCCCAACTCTGAATATGCATGTCCACTTCATAGTGTCTTCCTTGGACATGAGGGGTGGACTGTAGTGGCAATTATGGTTTTGGGGCTCAGGCTGGGGAGCACCAATTCCCCTTCATCCAGTTCACCCTAGATAAATTCAGTGTTTGAGTAACCCAGATAGGAGAGCTCTGGTTACTAACTCCATTTCCGTATTACCAGTCATTTATACTCTGGCATGATTATGTCCTAAGTGACATCTTGCTGGAACTGGCAATTGATGCCTGTTTTTATCTGTTGAATACGAAATTTTACTTCTACTTTGGAGAGCTCCAGCTATTACAAATTCAAATAGTAATAACGAACATTTTCCCGTGTACGTTCTGTTCCTGGTATACTGCTGAACAATGATACATGGAAAGTCACAGAATTCTAGGAGAAGGAAGTATTCTGGGTACATATTCTGGGGACTGGCACAAAAAATTATCTGCTGAAGGCCCCCTTGTTATTACTGTAGGTTGCTGCGGGCCAGTCTACTTTGTCCCCTTGGGATCTAGGTAGTCTCTGGTAAGTGGGACAGTATTTGTTGAGGAGCGCTGGTGTTCACATAGCTGGTCCCGGCCATCCCTGGTGACTGACACCCAAAGAAGGACAAGTGGACTGCCTATTTCAGCACCTGGCTAGACAGCCTGGCCTCAGGGTCGGGGACAGAGGCCTAGCTTGCCAGTGTAGCCACTTCATAGATGATGAAAATTATTGTAAAGTTTCTGGCCCAATCTAGCCTTATGGTCTGGACCCACCTTCAGCTGCTTTGCCCCCCTCCCAAATGACTCAGACATTTATATGAATTACATGCTGTTCAGTCTATGGCTCAGGCTAGCTCTTTCATTTTAACTCAACCCATTTTCATTAATCTGTCTTGCCATGTGGCCCATGGCTTACCTGTGTTTCTTTTACAAGTTGGATCTTGGGCAGCTGAATTGTGTCTCTCTGACTCCACCCTCCTTCCCCTTTATCTATGCTCAGATTTCCCACTTGCTTCTAAGATGCCTTGCCATAGGCCAAAACAGTCTCTTTATTAACCAATGATATTCACAGCATAAGAAGACATCCCACATCAGGAAACAAACATCTAGGATTTCTGACCATATCCCTGGCCTAAGACTCTAGAAAACAGAGCCCACTCCACAATTTCACATGCTCCAGGAAGTGTTAGGGATGGGACTCACCCTATCTGCCTTTTTTTTTTTTTTAATCTTTCTTTACTCACATGCTGATCCCCTCAACAACAATCTCTTTCTTGTAAGGACAAATGGGGGTTGATTTGAATGAGGGACATTGTCTTGTGAGGCTATATGTGGGTTTGGAAAGGTGGAGTGTGGGTGATGTGGGAATATCTTTCTGTATGTTGTGAATATCAGTCCTTAAACAAAGCTGTTTTGGCCCATGACAGGCACTATAGAAGAAGTAGGTGGGGAATAGAATAGGTAGGAAAGGAAGGGCAGAGTCAGAGATAGATTGAGCCATATGACCAAAGGAGCAACATGTAAAGAACACAGGTGAGCCACGGGCCATGTGGCAGGATAGATTAATGGAAATAGGTTGAGTTAAGATGAAAGGACAAGTTAGCAGCATGCCTAAGCTATAGGCCAAACAATATAAAGTTAATATAAACATCTAAATCATTTTGGGGGCACTAAGCAGCAGCGGCCAGCTGAGTGGTTTGACACTGCAGGTCTGTGATTCTGGATCTCTAGCCGCCCAAGACCAAAAATTCCTATTACAACATTGTTTGATTACCAGTAGAGTAGTGCCCTCTGCTACCCACAAGGCTCCTAACTCCTTGAAGTTGCTTCTGGAGCTGCTCAGTCCTGCTCTGGATGTTTGCACTTCTTTGGGTGATCTAGAATATTCTAGATCTTGGTGGGATATGACTGGATGGAGGATGTGGACTTGCAGAGTAGGTTGTCTGGACCCCCGAATTCGTCAATGTGGTTCTGAGAGACTAAGCTTACTTTGGCTTGGGTCTGACAGCCACCGTGGAACCTTCTAGGTCCTTGAGCAATGGATGACTACACAGGGAACATCTTGCTGTGCTCTGAGTGGGGAAGGCCATGGTAGGATGCAGTGATTTTTCTGAGAAGAAGACTCCATTTCCCCCTGTGCTGAGGACATTTAGACAGTCAGGGAAGAGGGTAAGGTATTCAGTCCAATATTGAGTTCTTTTCCAAAATCATTTCGGAAATCAATGTAGAGCCAAGTCTTGCTCTTGGGCAGAGCCCCAGTGACTGTCTTTTATGGGCACTTGGCATTGAAGGAAGGAAAGCCTATGTTTCACTTGGTGTTGACAAGTCCTCTAACGCTCCCAGCAAAAACTGGATCCCACTCTGTAGCCCACCTGGGCCTCAGCCTTATCCCCTTCTTGCCTCAGTCTCCCCAAAGCTGAGATTTTAGATATTATTGTGCAGCCTTATCCTCTGAGCCAAACAGCTGCCACCTTCATGTCAGGTCATCACAGCTGGACTCGTTGACTATGGACATTCTCTCAAAGCAGAAGGGGAGGGGAGGGGAGGGTCACTAGACCCTCACCTGAGGACCCAATCACTTCTCCCAACCATCTGTGTGCGATTTGTTCCAATGGCACGTGACTTTCTAGGTCTCAGGTATCCAGGCTGAGAGGCATGGGAGAAAGGTCCACTGATGCAGCTCTGGGAAAGCCATCATTCATGCGGGGGTGCAGACTTTCCCGTGTGGGTGCTTGGGAGCCATTCAGGCCCTAGCAAGCCAAATAAACTCATCAGTTCCCTTAGGGGGAACTTTGGTGGAAAATACTTTGGCTTTGTTGAGACTTCAGAAGGAGCCCAGAACTCCTGAAATTGCCTAGTCTTCCTCCTACCTGCAGAGAGACAATTCCTACAGCAAATGTGTACCACCATCCTGACTCCAACACCCTCTTCTTACCCCTGTCTCACTTTGTCTTTCTCTTACACGGAGCCCCCTTTCTGTCCATAGACTCTTATTCTGAAAAGACCAAGGTCTTTAGAGGGAGAGAGAAGCTGAGGCTGGTCCTGAAACAGCTCCTCCCTTCAGGCTGCTCTCCAAGATGGTGACTCTAGGCTTCCTTGTAGGCAGCTGTCCCTCTGGTTTTCTGTCCCCAGCATTGGTGGCTTGTAAGCAGAGGGTCTCTACTGTGTCCCTGCTGGTCCTTTCCACACTGTCATCTCCACCCCTCTCTCTCCCCACTCTGTGTCGCTATTTCCTCCTCCCACTCTCAGGCCCTTTGGCTTCCCAGGGTTTCCCACATAGCCATGAAGGTCCAGGGAAGCAGTGGCTCCCTCCAGGGCTCTTGATGTCTTACCCAGCCCCACCCTTTGCTTTAGTGCATGGGAAATGCATGCCCTCAGCTGTGGGTGGGTGAGTCTGTGGTCCTCTGTGAGCATGGCCTTGGAGCTCTTCCTGGTAAACACTTAGGGCTTTCTGAACAAGCAAGACAAATGGGCAGACTCCTCAGCAAGACTGCCCAGTGAAGCCTGAGGACCGAGTTGAATTTCTCTGAGACTCACATGGTAGAGAGAAAGCTGATTTCTGCAATTTGCTCTCTCACCACACACACACACACACACACACACACACACACACACACACACACACACACACACAAAACAAGAGACCGCACTAGGTGCTTTTGTTTGAACTCGTGAGCCCAGCCACAGGTTTCTAGAGGGTCCCTCACAATAACATTTCACTACCATCGAACCCCCAGAGATTAGTTCTTTTTTAGAAGGGGAGCCAGCAGCCAAATGAGGTGGAGAGTACGGACTGGTCATTTTTCCATTTTCCATTTTCTGTCACCCAGGAGACCAGAACTTGGCCTGGAAGTAGGGTGTGGTCATTGTTGGTCAGTGAAATGTAGAAAATAAAGGCCTTTGGCTGGGGCCTGCAGGTTACAGATTAAAAATGTGGGTAAGAAGGGACCAAGAGAGTCAGTGGTCAAGATAAGATGCTGCCCTGGCAGAGTCTGGGCTGGATTGAGGTCTGGAATACAGAGTCCTTGGCTATTGAATCTTCTTGAAGACTTGCTTGTAAATTACATCCCTCAGAGTCAGTTTCTGTAGGTGGAGTTTTTCTATCCCATCGGCCAGCTCCCAAATAACCAGAGGTCAGTTCAAATGAACACACAGAGACTTACATTAATTACAAATGCTCGGCCGATAGCTCAAGCCTGTTACTAGCTAACTCTTACATTTAAATTAAGCCACATTTTTTTTTTTATGCCTTGCCACATGGCTCATGACCTGTTACCCCCTTTTCTACATGTCCTGCTTCCACAGTGGTTGGCTGGTGTCTCCCCTGATTCTGCCCTTTTTTATTCCCAGAATTCTCCTAGTTTGGTTGCCGTGCCTGTAATTCCTGCCTGGCTATTGACCAATCAGTGTTTTATAAAAGTAATTTGAGTGACAAATCTTTACAGTGTACAAGAGAATCATTCTACTGTGACAGACAGATGAGGAAAATAAAGAGAGAGAAAAGGTTCTAGTCAGTGTGAGTTCATTCCCTTTTCAAAGTCCTTGACTTCCATTTAATCCTCCAGGAAAAGGCAGCTAGGGCATTTGAAGTGTGGAGATTGTACTATTGTTGCAAATTCTCATCATTTCCTAGAAAATGAAGGTTGTAGAAGACTTTCCTTTGTGGGACCGCCAGCCTGCAAATAATGGCATAGAGACATTATTTAGCTTAGGTTTGTTCTCAACTAGCTCTTATAACTTAAATTATTTTGCTTCTATTAATCTACGTCTTCCACGTGTCTTTTTTTTTTTTTTTTTTTTTTTGGCCTCTACTCCATTCTGTATGTTTGACTTGGTCATCTTGGCAAGGACACATCTTCACAGCGTACAAAAATATTATCCCACAACAGAAGGTTGCTGAGTCATGGAAATGGAATGGCTGTCTCTAACTCTCCCATCATGATTTATGGACATTCTTCTGAAATGTAGCCGGGGCCCACCTTGATCACTCTAGTTCTCTGTCTCTATACTTATTCTTAGCCATCTTCTTGGAGAGGGTAGGGTGGGGTGGAGCAGTTAACTTCCTTGGTGTGGATAAGGGGTTGCAACCTCAGTGGCAGGATGTGTCCCAGATGTGCATGTTTGTGTCTCCCCACCCAGCTTCTCCCCTGACTAGTGCCTCCAGCCCAGCTGGGAACCTTCCTTTTATACCAGTTGCTCCTCCTCACAGGTTACTATGATCTATAGGGAAAGGGAAGATGAAGGAGAAATTGGAGGTGAGACACCCAATATAATGCCCAACCCATTGTGACTTCTGCAGCCTCTTTCTTCTGAGAGATACTCTGATGCAGGACTCCTCTTCCCGATCTCTAAGGACCTGAGGCTTAGAGGCTGAGTTATCTACAGTGACCATGAGGAGAGCAGAGGCAGAGCAGGATAACTGAGGAGGAAGCTGGGTGACAGGTGATGGAGATGAGGACAGCATCCTTCAGACATTGCCGGATGTTTGGGAGGGACCTTTGCAGAAAGAAGAGAGGTTAGCTGGGAGTCAGAGATGTTGGCCTTCCCTCTTCCTTAGTTTCAATGCTAGTTGGCTAGCCCTTGGAAACGAAACTACCTCCCAGCCTGGAATTCTAGTAGACATTAATGGATGCCTCCCAGAGAACAGGCTGGCTCAGTCTTGAACTGGAGGAGGACCAGTGTTTAGGTATCTGATACCTGGCAAGAATGCTGGGAATGGAGGTAGGGAGGGAAGAGCTAGGTCAAGAGAGTTAAGACTTAAGTTAGAGAGATAAGAAGTTGGGAATATATGGTCCTCCCTCCCTCCCTTCTTTCTTTCTTAGAGATTGAACCTAGGACATTGTGCATGCTAGGCAAATGCTCCACTGATGAGCTATATCCACATTCCCTCCCCTTCTTTACAATGTGAGTAGATGCACATGTGTGCAGGTATGTGCATGTCTGCTGTTCACCTTCTTTGAGACAGGGTCTGTTTTTGGCATGGAGCTCACTGAGCTTATACAACAGACTGATTGGCTGATCCTTAAGGATCCTCCTGTCTCTCCTTTTCCTGTGTTGGGATTCCAAGCACACACCACCTTGTCAGCATTTTTATGTGGATTCTGGGACTCAAACTTAAAACCTGTGTAGCGAGAAGCTTTTCCTAACTGAGATGTGTTCCAGGTCCCAGAAGCTCTCTTGTTATTGTGAAACAGTCTGAGTTGTTCAGACTGGCCCCGAACTCTGTAGCCCAGCCAGGCCTTGAACTTGCCATCCCCCTTCCTCGGCCTGCAGTGACAAGCCGTGTCACTTGCCTCAAAATGGGGAATTTCAAGCAAGGAACAAAAAAGCACAGAAGCCAGAAGGAAGGCAGATGCTGGGAGGCCACAGGGATACGACAAGGAGCTGGTGCCCTCCTAAGTAAGTAACCCTTATCTGGAGTGTAATAAGTCATCACTGAGTGCTGTAAGCAGAGAGTAGCATGATCATTTTTATTTTTTAGATGGACCCCGTAGCTCCAGGCAGATGAGAGGAAGTTTGAGGTTGGGAACCGTTTGAGGGCAGGTGAGAAACAAGACTTAGTTAGGAAGGAACAGCAGGTAGACACTTAGCAGAGTGCCATACGATAGAAGGAAGTTATAAATGCAAGCCACATATGTAACACATCCCAGGGATACCAAATTATTAGTTCAAATAAAGATGTGACAGAGCCTGAGTATAAACTACGTACCACATTGTGAAATGGTATCAAAAACATATCCAGTTTTCTTCACTTGGGCTAATAACGTGCCAAATAACTACCGTGTTGGCTAGTGCAGAAAATTATTCTGGATGTGTTGGGGGGCATAGCAATAAGGAAGCAACATCTGTGTGGTTGAGGTCTGCTGGTAATTGCCATCCACAGACACAGTAAATATAAAAGTGGAGGATCTCTGGGCCCCAGGAGATAATGAATTCAAATTTGATGTTGGGCACACAAATGGAAATGTTTTACAGACAATTGAGAACACTCTGGGGCTCAGGTGATGGTAATGTCTGGAAAAGAAATGTCAAGGGCAGTTTATAGATGACCGTGGAAAAGCATGGTGTCCAGAGTGCACAGGCAAGAGGAAGATGGTCAAGAATAAAATCCAGCTGGGGCTCTGGTGTCAGGATCGCGAGGGGACTCTGTCTGCACTTACGAAGAACCACTTACGAAGCAGGAAAGACTGTAGGTAAGTAAGGCTAAGGAAGTGAGAAGACCCAGTGTCACAGGCTCTGGGGTGAACAGACAGTTGTTCATCAGCCTATACAAGAACTTTTTGTCCTTGTGACTGATGTTGAGAAGGGGCAAGGAGGAGACTGGAGAGATGGCTCAGCAGGTAAGAGCATTCTTTGCTCTTCCAGAGGACCTGTCCCAACACCCACATGGCAGCTCAGAACTGTCTGCAACTCCAGTTCCAGGATACCAGATACCCTCTTATGATCTTCTCAAGCACCAGGAGTGCATGCAGTGTACATACTGAAGGCAACATGTGCATCCATATAAAAATACAATCAAAAGAAGAAATTTTTAAAAATTCAAAGAAGATAAAGTAAATGAGCTCTCCTATTAAAAACAGAAAAGGGATGAAGAAGAAGGTAGGAAGGAGTTGGCAGGTCCAGTAGCTCCTTGGTCCAGAGACTGCTGTGTGGGGATCTCATGGTTACTTTGGTGGTGATTATCCTTGGTTTACTACTGTCCTGGCTCACATCGTTAGGAGGCACCTGCTCATCTACCCTGTCCCCTGCCAACCCAAGGAAAAGTGTCTGGCATTGTTTTAATCCACCCACGATCTCTAAATCTTCCTCAAGCTCCGTTTCCCCCAGAATTCCACAATGTCGGTCCAGAAGGAGCTAAGAGACTTCACCACTGTGTGGTTATGGTGGTGGCTGATCTGGCCCAACCTCAGTGGTGCTTCCTTCCCCAGAGCTACACTGATGACTGTGGAAACTGAGGCTCTTCGGGGTAGCCAGGTGTTTGCTGCTCGGAACAGCTCTGTCAAGGCTGGGAAGGGCAATGCCTTGGAGTGGAGTGCATCATAAGACATCAGGTGGAGTATTTATTGTTCTGCTTCTCAGCAGGACCTAGAGAAGGAAGTGAAGGAAAAGGTCAGAAAGGGCGAGGTCATGCCGTGGTCCTCCAGGGAGTCCTCCAAGCTCTTCTGGAACAGCTTGGGAGGCATTGTTCAGTGTAGACAGGAACAGATTGAGAAGTCAGGCAGGGGGACGCTATCCGGGAGAGGAGGCTAGCAGACTCCATCCGGATCAGCCTCCATACGCAGTGTGGGAAGAGCCAGTTAACCAGGGCAGGGTTGGGACCTTGTTCAGCAACCCCCCCCCCCCCCCCATGGAGCTCTGGTATCGTGTCTGCAGCCTGAGGAGAGGCAGGATCAAAGCCATGTCTTCTCTCAGCTTTTTCTGTGAAATGACCTTGGAGCTGTCAGTCATTCAGAACTTGAACTTTCTGGGTGTCGGTTTTGGCCTTGAAGCGTTTCTGGCAGTGTTGGGAACGCTGAGGGAGGGCTCCCTCTGGAGGCTCCCCGTGGTGTGGCAGTGTGGAGCAGCTATGAGGTCTAACTTTATTCTTAGACTGAGTCAGGGATATTCAGAGGTGTGAGGGAAGGAGGTGGGAACAGACAGCTCTTAGCCAGGAGGCACGCTAAAGGAAGGTCCGGACCCCAGGCCCCGATAGCTCCCTCACAGCTGAATGTGGTCCTTAACTGGTGTTTGTGGTCTTCAAGGGCCTATCAGAGGAAGGCGGAAGGACTGAAGCTCAGTGAATATTGAGTTCAAGAGAAGGTAAGGGAAGGCTGAGCCTTTTATACTCTTTGGTTTGGGATCCAGGGTTTCTCTTGCAATTCTGAGTCCTAGATATCAACTGCTGTCATTCCTTATCAAAACACATAATCATAACGGCTTGGGGGATGTTGAAATCATTGTGTACCCTGCCCCAGCTGCCAGCTAGTCTCCCAAACTGGATTCATACGTTGTAGGACGGCTCCATCATGGTTTAAGGTCGGGAATTCAGAGACTGTAAACAGTAGGAAAAAGAGAGCTTAACATTCCAGATGCTGGCGAGCTGTGCAGAAAGACACCCCCCCCCCCGCGCGCGCCCCATCTCAGTATCCTTATCAGGTGCTTTTGCTGTCCCTCTGGTTCCCATGGGGCCCTGGGCGTCCATGCTGAAGGTTTTGCCTCCTGGTTCTCAAAAAGCACACAGCAGGAACTGTGAAAAAGAGGTTAATGCAGAATTGGGGGTGGGTGACGTGCATACTGCCTTTCTTGGCCACACTCAATTCTGTTGACGTCTCCCGTCCTCACCCCACCTCTGGGATTTCAGCTAGGTCTTCCGATGTCTCCTTTATCTCCCCCCCTCCCCCCACCATGGCTTTCCAGCTTCCTCTCCAGCCCCCGCAGTTATCTGCTCCTCCAAACTGCAGCCAGGGGAAAAAGCCCTAACGTTCTCCCGCCCCTGCTCCCCGGTGGCGTTGGTTCCCTACCCCGCCCTGCAGCACCTGGCGCCCCCAGTCTTCCAATTGGCCAGCGGCCCCATCAATCCTTGCCTGGCTGTGCTGATGTCATCCTGCAGTAGCGAGGATGGGGTGGGAGTGAGCGAGAGAGCGAGAGTGAAGACGCTGGGCTGGAGAGCGAAAAGCTATTGCAAGTCCCCCATCTCGACCACCCAGAGGGTCTGCACGCATCGGCTGTGGGAACATAGCTTGGTCAGCAGACTCCTTTCTCATCTTGTCCCACCGTTTTCGCCTTGCAGAATCTCTGCATCCCTCCCCCAAGGTGGCATTAGCGGGCTTGAGGCTCCCGGGGGATAGGAACGCCTGGCCTGGCGTGCTTTACACCACACCATGACCCTCCTGCTGCTGTCTCTCCTGGCCTCTCTGCTCCAGCTCAGCTCTGGTAACAAAGGTGAGATAGACGGGGATGGGGGCCTCTGAGCCGGGGCATTGGGCTGAGCGATGTGGGGGTACGGAGGGAAGGAGATGTTGAGACTCTCTGGCGCATGACAGGTGTCCTTTCCTTCACAGACCTGCTGCCTTCACCCATCTCACTTCCAAGGGCCACTTCCTCCTCTCTGGTCCATTTCCACCTGTGCTTGCCCAGCATCCTGCTTGTATTTGGTCTCCATTCCCACCTGGGGTCTCTCTGCCCCCTCCCCCAACTCCTCCATGCTGGTAGACACCTCTTGTCTCACAGGAACTTGCTTCCCGAGGTGACATCCCTTCAGCTTCATTTTCTCGGGGTGTGCCCACTAAGGGTGTGTGGCAGACCCATCTGGCTGTCTCCATCCCTTCCTGGGGAGAAACTGTGTCCACAGCTCAGCAATTCTGAGCACGTATTTCTTTTCCCCCCCTGTTTCTCTGCATCCATATCCTTCTGCCTGCATCCGCTGGGTGGTGGGTGACCACAGCTGCCCTCTCTGGCAGACAGCAGATTAATTCAGTTGGGTAAGACTGCCAGGAGCAGGGGGAGGGTGGGGTCAGGGGTAGGCAGAGGGGAGGGAGAAAGGCTGGAAAGGTCAGGAAGAAGTGTGGGGTGCTCCAGGAAAGAGGTGAGAAGGGAGACAAGGAAGGAGATGGGATGGGAAAGGAGAAGGTAGAGACGGAGAAGGATGGAGGAAAATCAGCAGGAAAGGCGAGAAGTGGAGGGGAGCAGGGAGCCTAGGAAGAACGAGGAGCCAAGAAGGGACCAGGCAGCCATAGAGAGGGACAGGGAGAAGGGCTCAGGGACCAGGAGAGGCATAAGGTTGCAGGGTGCCTGGCTCTGTCCTTGGTGACTCTTCTGTCTGTTCCTACTTGACCTCCTCTATACCATCTTGAGGCTTTCCCTTTGGCCGTTAAGGAAGGGTTTAAGGTGGTCACCATCATGAATTGGTGAGGTCTGCAGGGCATTTGTTGGGCTGTGGAGTGAATAGAAATCAGTATTTCTTGCTCATCATGAGACACTGGGGTGAGCGTCCTCTGGTGACTCAGTTTCCCTCTGATGATATATTCTTCCCTCTCCGAGTTTGGCTTTGGGAGCCTGGATGGGACCAATGGGATTAGGTAGATCAAGTTGTAGAGATAGGTCTAGGGAAGCGGTAGAAGAGACATATGTGGCTTCCCTATAGCCTCTCAAGAGCTTGAGGGAAGTTGGTCCTGGAGAAGAGACCCTACTTGACAGAATCTGGTAGGAGAAAGGGTCATGTGGGACAGAGAAAATTAGGATTCAGTTCTATGTCTATGAAAGAGTTCAGGAAGTGTGGGGTGTGGAGGTCTAGAGAGGACCTGGAAATGTACTGGTTATGACTGCATTCTCTTGGGTGTGGGGATGGGAAATCAGGCAGGGATTTGCTGCATTTCTAGGCCAGCTCCATAATCCCCTAGGAGTCGGCTCTGCTGGGTCCAGCCATTTGGCACTCATTTCTCTGCTCTGTCCCTGCCCCTCTGTCCCCCTGCTACTGTCCTATATACATCTTTCCTTTCTCCTTTTCTGGGAGAGTAGTCTGAAGTCTGAGCCAGACTTGGAGAAGTATACAGTGAAGAGATTAGGCCTGAAATTCAGGAGGGGGAGGGGAGATCCTAGGAAACTGGTCAGTCCTTTTTTAACTCTTCCTTCACTCACCCCGTCCTTTCTCAGGACCTTCTAGGGGACACCATTTTTTTTTTTTTTCTTGATCCTTAGCCAACATTTGCCAAGACAAAAAGACCTTATAGGAGACTCTCTACCCCTAACTGTGATCACTAGAGAGGTACAGTGGTCTTTTCCCCACAGGAAGGTAGTTGCCATGGAAACTGCCTATCCGATTTTATGGAAGGCTGTGACCTCCTACAGAGCCTCTGAATCCTTCTTCCTCTTGCAAGGTGGCAAGGCGTAGAAAGGGTGTTGATCTAGGCTGTAGGCTTAACAAGGGCTGTATCTTGGGAATAGAGGTTCCGCTCATAAGTGAGGTTCAGCTCATAAGTACTTTTTTCTTCTCCTTGGCATGGGCCAGCCAACAAGCACAAACCATGGATCGAGGCAGAGTACCAGGGCATTGTCATGGAGAATGACAACACTGTTCTGTTGAATCCACCACTCTTCGCCCTGGATAAAGATGCCCCACTGCGCTATGCAGGTAACTGGGACTACTATGGTGGGGCTGAGGAAAATGGATGGGAAGGTAGAAGGTGGGTGGGGGGTCCTGGTAGTAGGAGCATTGGGAAAGCGGGGTACAGGCCTGGGAAAAGCATCAGAGAAAGGGAGGTGCAGGAAGAAGAATGGGTTGCACTGATGTAGCAAAGGATGTGCGCTGAGCACCCAGAGCTAAAACACATTAGATTTTGTAGACCTCAGACATGTTGGCTCAGGGAAGCTGGAGATCACCGATACTTCATGTCATCAAGAGAAGTGGCTGGAGTTTGGGGACAGATGTGCAGCTGGACATGGCCCAGGCAGTAGGTTGAGGGCTGGAAGGGGATGCTCTAGGCCATGTGGAGACTCATTTTTTCTCCTCCTGCCTTTCCAGGTGAGATCTGTGGCTTCCGGCTGCATGGATCTGGGGTACCCTTTGAGGCTGTGATCCTGGACAAGGCAACAGGCGAAGGGCTGATCCGGGCCAAGGAACCTGTGGACTGTGAGGCCCAGAAGGAACACACCTTTACCATCCAGGCTTATGACTGTGGCGAGGGGCCCGATGGTACCAACACCAAGAAGTCTCACAAGTGAGAGAGGCCTATCCCAGGCCTGTTTGTTATGGAACACCTTCTCCCTCCTTCGACAATGGGCTTTCAGAGATGGGGCTCTCCTTTGTAAGCTAAGACTGTGATGCTTAGTTCAGTGTCACCCCAGCTTCTTGTTAGCAGAGTATAGACCAACTGGAACCTGAGGATGGAACCCGTGAGCTTATCTGTGCCAGGGAAGCCCTCTACCAATGGGCTATGTCTCCAGCCCCAAATTTACTATTACAAAGCTACTCCAAAAATGAGTAATAATGCCCACTTTATTCTTTCTCTGTTATCTGATTATTGTTCATTCTAGGATAATAATAGAAGGCTCTCTTAGCCCCGCCGGACCATACTGACTGAGAGTCACCCACCCCTCTCTTGCTATTCGTAGAGCTTAGGGATCTTTGGTCAAGGTCACGAGCATACAGGAGGATCCAGTGGCAGCCCATCCCACTTGCTTCTTACAGCCTTGGACAATGTACTCAGACATTCTGGACTTGCTTCTTTTTGTCTACGAGACAGAGATGTTGCTAGGAAGCTTATGGGAGATGGCTTGGACAAAAAGTGTGTCATTTGCTGCACACAACACATGGGTATCCTCTGGTCCATCTGCAGAACACAGCGTAAATCAGGCTTGTGACATACACACAGCTAGGGGGTGGGGAGCAGGGATGGATATAGCACCGAAGAGGATTGGCTCTCAATACCTACATCTGTCACCGCCTAATTTCTCACTTGGCAATGAGAGACAGATCAGTAATAGGAAGGAATCCTGGGCCACTGAGAGGCATCGGAGGTTTGAAGGTCTTTGTGACGACTTAGTTTCCCATTTAGAGACAAGTGCTTTGCCTCTGAGCTCAGGAACACGGCTCTTGGCTAGAGGCAGGCCATAGAATGGTTCTAGACCTAGCTCTGTTTACCTGGGAAGGTGTGTGAGTCAGGGAGGGCCATGGCTGAGATACAATTTCGGCAGGTGAACTACTCAGGTGTATCAGACAACTTATGACTTCCAGTCAAATGCCACTTCCCTCGGCTGGTTTTAACTCCCCTCCCCCACCCCTATATCTTCCTCATTTCTTCTGTAAGATTTGACTTTTGTTAAGTCAGGGACCTGCCAAACTTACTCCCCCCACCATTCCACTCACCTTGGTATGCTAATGAGGGTTCCCCAACTACACTGAGAGCTGTGTGTGTTATGGAAGGTTATTGGGCAGTTGAAAGGGATTAGATGTGCACTGAACCTAATTATTTTCTTCCTCCACATTCTCTACAGCTTTCTGATCAGAAACCACCCAGATGGCTCCTGGTGTTCTCTTCTTACTCATGTCATGGGCCCTTTCCCTTGCATAGTTTTATATCTGTCATGACTTTAGCCCAGCTTAGTGCCCCGTGGAGTGGGCATAAGCAATCTCGAGGGCTGACTGGCTCCCTTCTCCTCTCAGTTCCCGTCTGGACTCCTGATTGCATATCGCTCAAGGTTTGCAGCTGCCTAATGCTCCCATGCCCATTCTGTTCCTATGCTTGCAGGGCGACTGTGCATGTTCGGGTCAATGATGTGAATGAGTTTGCTCCGGTGTTTGTGGAGCGTCTGTACCGTGCTGCAGTGACAGAGGGGAAGCTCTATGATCGCATCTTACGTGTGGAAGCCATTGATGGTGACTGCTCCCCTCAGTACAGCCAGATCTGCTACTATGAGATCCTTACACCCAATACCCCTTTCCTCATTGACAATGATGGTGAGTCCTCTCTCTGTCCCTAGCTGCCCAGCACTCTCTGCTCTTTAATGACCGGCCCAGGGTGTTGTTCTTTACCCCAACCCTTCCCACAGACCCCCACTTCCCTATTTGCCCCTGTGTGAGGGCTTTTTTCTTCCTGAATGTCCCCTGTCCACATTCTGCTGATAAATGCACCACTGATGCTTGCTTCCTGTGCCTCCCTGGGCTTCCTCTAGCGCACCTGACCTGTCTGTCCTCTTGTTTTCCCATCCCAGGCAACATCGAGAACACAGAGAAACTCCAGTACAGTGGTGAGAAACTCTACAAGTTCACAGTGACCGCGTATGACTGTGGGAAGAAGCGGGCAGCCGATGACGCCGAGGTGGAGATCCAGGTGAAGCCCACCTGCAAGCCCAGCTGGCAAGGTGAGGTACTCAGCAGGGAGCTGCTTGTAAATCACCTGCCACTTTTTCCCTTTTTCAATTTTTCTCTTACCCTGTCTGATGACCATGGAAGGTAGGCTAGGTGCCGGAAGCTTATTTCCAGGCAGGCCATTTTCTTAGGAGCTGCAGACGGTCAGTGCACATGGCCTTACCATCTGCCTTCTCTCCTGTCTCATTTGTGCAGGATGGAACAAAAGGATCGAATATGCCCCGGGAGCCGGGAGCTTGGCTTTGTTCCCTGGCATCCGCCTGGAGACCTGTGATGAACCTTTGTGGAACATTCAGGCCACCATAGAGCTGCAGACCAGCCATGTGGCCAAGGGCTGTGACCGAGACAACTACTCAGAGAGGGCACTGCGGAAGCTCTGTGGTGCGTGTGTCTCCCCTCCCCCAGGACCATCTCTTCCCAACCATCCCTTACCTTCTGTTTCTTTTCTGAACGTTGACTTCTTGGGCCATCATAGGTGTTTATATCTCCGTGAGAATTGAGGCATGTGGGTAGCTTTTGTAGTCCAAAGGGCAGGTGGATGGTGATAAAGATGGTGAGGATATATCATTGCTGGACCCAGCATTAGATGCATCACAGAGCAATATTTGGGAGCAATGAAGAGTTGGGGAATGGGTTGAGCCAGTGAGAGACATTTCTAGAAGAAAGAGAGCTATTCTCTTGTCTTTGAAAGGCTACAAGAGGCGGCAAATGGTCGCCACTCCCCTCTCTTGCATTCTTCCCATTTCTGATGCTCCTCAGTTCTGACACTTGTGCCTCTTGGGACCTCGGCAGGTGCTGCTACTGGGGAGGTAGACCTGTTGCCCATGCCTGGCCCCAATGCCAACTGGACAGCGGGGCTCTCAGTGCACTACAGCCAGGACAGCAGCCTCATCTACTGGTTCAATGGCACCCAAGCTGTGCAAGTTCCCCTGGGTGGCCCAGCAGGGCTGGGCTCTGGACCACAGGATGGCCTCAGTGACCACTTTACCCTGTCCTTCTGGATGAAGCATGGTGTGACTCCCAGCAAGGGGAAGAAGGAGGAGGAGACCATTGTGTGTAACACAGTCCAGAATGGTGAGCCCTTTGTGGGTCCCTATCCCGAGGTGGGACACCGGCTCCTCGCCTTGCATTTGTCACCTGTCACTATCCAGTGCAGACTACTGACAGGTCCTAAGGTCAAGAGGTCCTCCTGCCTCACTATGTCTAGTTGCTATGACAATGGCAAACACCATCAGGCACCGTTCTTGGGCTGGATTTGCCACCCTTGTAATTCTGTGTCTTGCTGAGATAATATTTTGAGATATTCTTGCTCTGGGTGCAGCAGGACTGACTCTGAGACGACATTATCTTTCTTTCTCACTATCTGTCACTTGCCAAATTAGTCTCCTTGTGCCCATGTCTGACCTTTTCAACCGTAAGGGCCCTGCCATTCATTACACATGGTCATGGCTTATCCATCCTTCCTCTAGGAGCTGATAGACGCTATCTCCACACGCCTCTCTCAATGGCAGTGAGAGAGTGAGATTTTAAGACTCATCCTCAGCTGTCACTTTGGACCTTTCTTGCCTCAGGCCTGTGTTTGACTCCCTGCCCTCTTTCCTGTCCCCTTAGAAGACGGTTTCTCCCACTACTCTCTGACTGTCCACGGCTGCAGAATTGCTTTCCTCTACTGGCCCCTGCTTGAGAGTGCACGTCCTGTGAAGTTTCTTTGGAAGCTGGAGCAGGTGGGATGGGGGCCTGCCTCTGAGAGGGCTGGGTGGGTGGAACTAACTTTTAGGAAGGGTTTTCTGGGCCAGTAGGGTTGCTATTGTTTTCATTGACGCTTCTCCAATATCAGGTCCTGGTTAGTCTATCCCGGGTTATCTGGTCCTCTCAAGGCTTCGCCACCCAGAGAAGTGTTTGTAGATTGATGGCAGGAAGGGGCAACTCTCTACTAAGCTGGCCATGCATCTTGGCCCATGTTTTATTTAATTTTCTTCTTATAGATAACCTATATAACAGTATGTGTCCTTGATTCTTAGTTGTAACAGGAAACTGAGTGATGTTAGGGACAAGTTCAGAGTTTACAGTCCAATGTTGACTGGGAAGCCTGCTGGTTAATTTTTTTTTTTTAAAAAACAGGATTTTCTTGTGTAGTCTTGGCTGTTCTAGAACTAGCTCTGTAGACTAGGCTGGCCTCAAAGTCCCAGAGATCTGCCTTCTGGGATAAAAGGCATGCACCATTCCCGCCTAGCTAATATTTTTAAAATTTGTAACCTTTTACTTTATGATATCTATTATTATTTTTTGAGACAGAGTCTCTATGTAGACAGGTTGATTATGAATTTGCTAAAGTAGCAGAGGATGGCCTTGAACTCCTGATCTTTCTGCCTCTACTTCCCAAGTGCCTGGATTACAGGTACGTGCCACCATGCCAAGCTAAACCTTAGCCTTCTCACAAAGATAGAAAGAATTCTACATCGTGAATTGTTGAATGATCAAGTTGTACAACAGACTCTTACAGGCTTAAAATCACGCTATACACGATAATCTTCATGATTTTGCCCATGCTTTTGAAGGATAAATAAAAATAGACAAAAGAACTAAGATTCTCTCTTAGGTTAACACTTTCAAGTTGCAGTCTGTTTTTTGAGATGGTCTTCACACTAAGGTTCAGGCTGGCCTTGAACTTTCAACCCTCCTGCCTCTACTTCCAGGGTGCCAGGACTATAGGTTTGTGCCACCATATCCTGTCCATTCATTCTCCAATTTGGCTACAAGGGTCAGTGAGGGCCGATTGGAGTTTCCATCTTCTATCTTTCCTGTACACCTATAAGAGTAATTGATAAGTGGGAAAGAACGCAGGAAGCAGGAGAGAAGGAAGGGACTGGAGAATTTAGAAACATGGCACTGAGTCTGCTTACAAAAGCTTTCTCTGTGTGTAGCACATTTGAAGAGAGAGTTGCCATTTGCTGCTTCTGGATCTTTCCTCCGTGTTGTTGCCCCACCTTCCTTCCTTCCTTCCTTCCTTCCTTCCTTCCTTCCTTCCTTCCTTCCTTCCTTCCTTCCTTCCTTCCTTCCTTTCTCCTAGGATACTGAAGATTAAATTAAATCTTGCTCTGCCACTGAGCTTTGCTCCCAGCCCACTTTTTATTTATTTGAGACAAGATTTCACTAAGTTGCCTGTATTGGCTTTTAACTCACTCTGTAGCCAAGGCTGTCCTTGAACTTGTCCCAGCCTCCTGAGGAGCTGAGATTACAGGCCTGTTCACCATGCCAGGTGTGTGTGTGTGTGCACATGTGCATATGTGTGTGTGTTCCTGTGTGTATACGTGTGCGTGCGTGTCTGTGTGTGTATGTGTGTGCATGTGTTTATATGTGTGTGTGCATGTCTGTGTGTGTGTATGTGTTGTTGGTGACTGAATACAGGGCCTTACATGTGCTGAGGCAGTGCTCTATCACTGAACTACAAAACTAATCCTTCTCTTTAAAATTTTCTTTATCCCAATTTACTTATAACATCTATGAAACACCAATTAAATGCCTGCCTTTTCAGCAGATAGATAGTACAATGGGGTTTAATAACATGACTCAAAACATTCAATTTCATTTAGCTTATAGTTTAGTTGGGTAGGTAAGCTATTTTATGTTTCCCTCCCTCCCCATCTCCTTTTTTTTTTTTTTTTTTTTTTTTTTCCAGAGTTGATCTAGCCCAGGACCCAGTGGGTGCCAAGTCAATCCTTGACCCATAAGGTAGCTTCTAGTGGAGGTGGAGTTAAAAAAAAAAAAATCTAAATAGAAACAGCACATGAAATCTCTGAGGCAAGGAAGAGATGAGTGGGGAAGGGCTGAGGGAGTGCTTGAACAGATGGACCAGATGGACAGTGGCTTTAGGAAGCCTTTGTCTGAGGGCCTTAAAGCAGGAATATGGTCAGAGTTATATTTGAAGACGGCCACTTGGGGAGTTGTGGAAGGATGATACTGATGAGGTAGAGGAGTGAATATAAGCCAGGCCTAGTGGCACAGGTCAGTGAACCCAGCTACCTCAGAGGCTGAGGCAGGAGGATTGAAAATTCAAGACTCTCCTGGCAATTTAGCAAGATTTTGTTTTTTAAATATCATCACCATCATCAGCATCATTTGTTCGGGGCGCAAAGCTCAGTTAAATAAGTACCTACCTATTGATGGGGAATGGGACACAGTTCTAGGTTTATTCTGCAGCACCAAATAAGACCAGGTGTCATGGTGCATTCAGGGGGTCAGAAGTTCAAGATCCTGATGAGATTGAAGCTAGCCCAGGTAACATGAGACCTTGAATCAAAAAAAACCTCAAACCATCAGGAATGATCGCTTATGGCTCACACCTTAATCCCCACACTCCAGAGGCAGAGACAGGTGGGTCTCAGTGAGTTTAGGAATCTGCAGGTCTAAAAAGTGAGTTCTGAGACAGCTAGGGTTACATGGAGAGACCTTGTTTCAAATAACAAACAAACCCCATGTCAACCAACCAAAGGAGAAATAAAAAGTCAGAAAAAGACTGGACCGGATATATGCTTAGAGGTAGAGTGCTTGCCTCAGAAGCTCAAAGCCCTTGGTTCTGTTTATAGTACAAAGAAGAAGAAAACAGAAGGTAAGCCAACAGATGGAATTGTTGTGACCTCACACAAAAGGGCCTGGAGACTCACCAATATGTGAGCATGGAGAGGGACAGTCCTGCATAGAAATCCACAGTGTTTTGCTTGGCCCTGAGGTTAAAGCACCTGCTCGTGTTTGGGCGTGGAGGATGGGATGTGAGAAGAGCTGGGAAGCATATTGGCTTCTGTCTTATGAATGTGAAATTTGAGATGGCCATGAGGCATCTGAGGGGAAAGCCCAGAATTTAGGGAACGCTCAGGGCTGGAGATGGACATGGTGGGATTAGCAATGTGAGTGTGTGTGGACCGATGAGCAGTCCTGCGAACAGATTAGGATACTTCTAGGGAAAGGGTGTAGAGCCGGGGAGGGAAAGCCCCTGTGCCTGAGCCTGGAGGGGGATCCGAATCCTGGGAAGTAGGTAAGGCAGACACCTCCACCCCTCCTCTGCTCATTCATCCTCCATTTTGATGACTCCAGGAGAAATGTCAGAGTAAAAGCAAGTGTCCCAGAGGTTCATATTGGGTTAGAAACCACCCTGGAAATCACAATGCCTTCCGTCAATCTATCCATAAACGTCTTTGGAAAAATTCATTTACAACATAGTAGATTTTTGTTGTTGTTATTTTTTGAGGCAAAAGCTTGTTGTGTTGCCAAAGTGACCTTCAAACTCCTGGACTCAAGTGACCCTCCTGTCTCATCCTCCTGAGTCGCTGGACTTTAGGCATGCACTCCTCTGCTTAGCTCTGTTTGTAGTTTTAAAGGCTCAGATTTTCTATGAGGATGCTAATCCTTGAGCTGGGTGGACAGCCCTGCTGGTAGGACTGTGTGTCTCCAGGACATGGAGCAGGGTTGGGGATACTTCCTCGGAGTATCTGGTAACTGAGGGGCTCTTGCCCTCTCCTTGCACCCCAGGTATGTGATGATGAGTGGCACCACTATGCCTTGAACCTCGAGTTCCCCACAGTCACACTCTATACGGACGGCATCTCCTTTGACCCTGCGCTCATTCACGACAATGGTCTCATCCATCCACCCAGGAGGGAACCTGCGCTCATGATTGGGGCCTGCTGGACTGGTGAGTCCCCTGACCTTCTAAGTAAAGACTCAGTAACGGGGTGGTGGTCAGGTGAGGAGTGAGGGTAGCCTGTCCCTCTGCAGAGGCTACCACCGCCTGCATCTTGGTATATTTGGGCAGGGTGACTGCTTGAATAATTTCTGCTGGAGGAGACCTCTCCTTCCAATACTATCCCCACCCCACCCCCATTGCGTGGGTCAGTACTTTAAACTTGGTGGAATTTCCATCCACAAACCTACAGTGTAAGTCCAGCCATTTCTCACTTTGTTCCCTTAGAGAAATGATGATTCCTACAGCCTCTCCCTTGCAGGAGGACAGAGGACTGTTAGGCTTCCATTTATGTACATCTCTTACCAGACTCTTCCTGTCTCCTCTGCAATCTGTAACACAAGCCTGTAAGGGGTGGGGGATGACATAAGAGAGACCTGCATTATTGGAGCATATAAAAGGGGTTGGGATTCCGCTCAGAGCCTGCAGATCCTACAAAGCCTGAGAAAACTTAGACCTTGTTATAGCCCTCATCTCACTGCCACTTTTTTTTTTTTTTTTTTTTTTTTTTTTTTTTTTTTTTTTTTTTTTTGGTTCCCAGAAGAGAAGAACAAACAGAAGGAAAAAGGAGACAATAGTACAGACACAACCTCAGGTACACCGTGTAACTGGAGACCGGAGTTCTAATCTCAACTGTCTAACACTATCAGCCTTTCTAGTTCCTAGCTCCACACCCACCCTGGTAGAGTCTCAAAACCCTACCGAGCAGGCTACCCTTGGAGCAAAAAGGCTGGCACAGCTCGCCTGGATTCTGGGTGGTTTTTTTTGTTTGTTTGTTTTTCTCCCCGTGCTCACATAGAACGTAGCAATGTTTCTCTTGCTGATTTTCCACATGGTAGAAGGCAGGTAGCAGGAGACAGTCTAGGCATCTGTGAAGATCACACACATTCATCCTGGTCTCCCTGCATGTCCCTGGAAAGACGCCCTCTAGGGGTGGAACCCAGGGCCTCACACATGCTAGGCAAAATCTCCGACCTGCCTTTTGCCTCATCCGTCTTCTCTTACCCCCCCACCCCCAACCTCCCACTTCTTTCTTACCTCTCATCTCGTGGGTTTCCATATTTTCATTTTCTTTCTCAAGCCTTCTATATAGTCTTCCTTTCCCCTTTCTATCAGCCCCACCCTTGCCCTCCGCCCCTCTTTTTTTCCTCTTACCACCTGGCCTGCTCCTGTGTTCCTACCCTAGGAGACCCCTTGCTGATCCACCACTACTTCCATGGCTACCTGGCTGGTTTCAGCGTGCGCTCAGGTCGCCTGGAGAGCCGAGAGGTCATCGAGTGCCTCTATGCATGTCGGGAGGGGCTGGACTATAGGGATTTCGAGAGCCTGGGCAAAGGCATGAAGGTATAGCCCCTTCCCCTCCCTCTCTTTCCCGGCATGCCCCTGCCCTCCCCCTTCACCCCTCTACACTTCTGCACCCTTCCTCTCCTGCCTCCTGGTGTTGCTCTCAGTTATGTCTGTGTCTGGGACCCAGGTCCACGTGAACCCCTCGCAGTCCCTGCTCACCCTGGAGGGGGATGATGTGGAGACCTTCAACCATGCCCTGCAGCATGTGGCTTACATGAACACTCTGCGCTTTGCCACACCCGGCGTCAGGCCGCTGCGCCTCACCACCGCTGTCAAGTGAGTGTTGGGTGGGAGGTCAAATCATAGAGCCGTGTCAGTGCACTCTTTGCCTTAGGACATCACTCGAGCTAGCCAAGCCATACTTTTCCTCATTTCGTGTCCCTCTCTGAGCACAGAGAGAGGACGGTTGACCGTTTGCTGGTCATGTTGGTAGAAAAGCTTGGACAAGGATCAGGTTTCCTAATCTGTTCTTCTTGCGAAATTGTGTTGTCAGGATTGAGGGGTTCTGATCTTCTCTATGCTGATATATAAAGTGGGACAGAGAAGGCTGAAAGCTGGGGGACCGGGCATTAATTCTGACTCGGTACTAATTGTTTGGATGACTTTTGGAAAATGCTGAGCTCTGCTTCTTTGTGCCTTTTTTGATTTTTTTTTTTTTGCCAAGTTCTTGCAAAATGAATATGATGAACCCAGGCCATGAATGGTCCCAGGCCATATCTGGCCCGCTGTCTATTCTGGAAAGTTTTAATGAATCAGATCCCTGCCTGTTTGCCTACTGCTTATGGTTGCTTTTACAGTGTGCTGGCAAATGAGCAGCTGGGACAGGGATTGTGTTATCTCCAAAAAAGAGAGATTATCTAGTTCTTTATGGGAAAAGTTTGTTGAATTTTGCATTCTAATGGGATGATTTTTTAATTCTTTAGAAGAAAGATTGTGGATTTCAAGGTTTAAGTTTTATCTGATATTTTAAAATACAGCTTGAGGGATAATAAAGCCTGACCAGTGAAATTGTTATGAACTAAATGTTATAATCCAGAGCAAATGCTGGCCAGAGTGCCCGCTCTATAGGTGGTACCAGTTCCTCTGGGAAGGAGGCTTCACTCCTACTGTAGGGCAGTTATAGGAGATACTGCCATCTAGTGGGTGGATCACACAATTCAGGAGCCAGGTTTCATCTGTTTTTCCTTCTCTGCCTCAGTTTCTCCATAAATTCCCTGATCTAAAATATCCTGGGAGAGAGGTCCTGAGCCCTATTGTAACTGGGCACAATTACCAGGCTCCAATCAGACCCATGCACTGCTGGGCCATCGTGAGGTTACACTGTAGAGTTGACTATCGAGCATCCCTTGGACATGGATCAGAGCTGTGTGAACTCCACTATGTACTAGTTGGAATTTCTTTTGTAAAAATTATTTATGTTTATGTATATGGGTGTTTTGCCTGCCTGCATACAATTTGTGTAGTATCATGAGGGGCCCGAAGAGCGCAGAGATAGGTTGGAGTGAAAACCTGTATTGAGGTACCACATGGTTGCTGTGAATCGAACCTGGGACCTCTGGAGGAACAGCTAATGTTCCTAACCTCTGAGCAATCTCTCCATCCCTCTAGTCAGAATTCTTAAGGCACTTTCATCCGTCAAGAATCTGTCTCACTCTTCCTTGTACTTAGGAGCTACATAGAGGAGAGATTGTGCTTTGGCCAAGGGTAGTGCTCTGGCAGGGGCATCCCAGAAGGGCTGAGTCAATGCCTCGCTACCTCCTTCAAGCTTAGACTAGAGGCTTATTAAGGACTTGGAAACTCATGCTTGTCTTTTTAGAAGAGGGAAGAGTCCTTGACATCTTTTTTAAAAAATGAGATTTCTACCTTTCTCGCCCTTATTTCTCTCTCTGAGGTCTCATGTAGTCCATGCTGGCCTCAAAGCCACTATATAACTGAGGATGGCCTTGGACTCTTTGTCCTTCTGCTTTTATGTCTCAAGCTATGGCTGTAGGCACACATCACCACACCAGTTATGTGGTGGAGGGGATCCAACTCAAGCTAGTACACCTTGGTCCTGATTTTCTTATGGGCTACTATGTGGCCAGTTCACCTCATGTCCCTGAAGTCATAGAAAGAATTTTAGAGGTGTGTGTGTGTGTTCCCGTCTACCCAGAAATTGAGATGCCTATCAGACCTTCCTCTGAGACACATCCTTTTCTTTGTCTGTATGGCTTTCCCAGCTTCTTGTTTGCAGTGTTTAGATTTCTCATCATTTAAAGTTAGATTTATGCAACTATTTGGTTATTGCTTAAATGCAAGTTGCCCCCCCCCCCCCACATTTTTGTTGGTACTAGGGCCTTCTGCACTAGGGTAAGCATTCAGTCACCGAGCTGTATCCCTGGCTCTATATTCACTTTTTAGTTCGAGACACAGGTTCTCATTAAATTGACAAGGATGTCTGTGAGCTTGTGCCGTAGCTCAGGCAGGCCTGGAATTTGTGATCCTCCTGCCTCAACCTCTTTAGTAGCTAAAATTATAAACCATTAGAATTGGCAGAATTAAATGATTTAAACTTTAAAAAAATGTATTTCTTGGACATTTGTCCCTGGATAGATGGGAGCTATCTCTTTCTCTAGAGTACTCCCCATCCCGTGGTTCTTCACTTTAGACCTATTTGCTGTAGTCTCAACGTGGATGAGCCAATGCTGAAATAGTTGACCCTAAACAACTCACACCCAAAGGGACTAGTGACGCTAATTCCCTCTCTAATGGCATCTCTGACCTTGCAGTCACTCAGACTTGAGTCCCCTGAGTCAACTTCAGCTCCTTCTCTTTGTCTTTCATGCCCCATCAACTGTCGAATCACACAGGACCAGTCCCTGAGCTTGGGCATCTGAAACTTAACTCTTTAACTCAGTCCCTCCTTATTCTACCCTGCCCTGTTGTCCCACCTTCCTAATCAGCTGATTTAATTCTACTTCACCCCTACTCCAGACTGGCCCAGTGGTCATAAATCAGACTTCGGTTTGTTTTGGTTTTTACTTTCGTCTTCTTTGCCATTTAATGCAGGCTGGCTTTGAACTCGAGACCCTCCTGTTTCAGCCTCCAGTGCACTGAAACACTACCATGCCTAGTTCAAACCAGACCATATTTTAATGAGGTCTAGCTGAACACTGACCTCTAGTCCCTGATTTATGGTCTCGGCTCCTGCTATCTGCAGGCTTTATTGCCTCTTCCTCTATAACTCCTTGAAGAGTGTTCCTCATTGTCGCCCTAACTTCCGCCTGTGCAAAGTCCTTCACCCTTTCAAAGCGACCTCAGTTGCCTGTAGTTGGTAGTTTCTGTCCCACCAGAAACTCTCAAATACCCAGCAGCAGATCCCCAAATAATTAACTGGGAGGCTTAGTATTATAGTAACTGCTGGGCCAGAAGTTTGGACTTATTCCTAACTGCTCTTACACTTAAACTAACCCATAATTCTTATCTATATTTAGCCACGTGGCTTGGTACCTTTGCTGACTGCATTATTCTCATCTTGCTTCCTCTGAGTCTGGCTGGCATCTCTCTTCTCTTCCTTTCCTCTTCCCAGAATTCTCCTAGGTCTGGTTGCGCCGTCTCTACTTTCTTCCTGGCTACTAACCAATCTGTTTTATTACAGTGTACAAGAACATCGTGCAACAATTGCCAATTTTCCTGACTTGTCCTGCCTCCTCCTTTTTTAAGTACTTAAATACTCTATTTCCTATCTTTTTCCAGAAAGAATTTCTCCTTCTGGTTCCTCACTTTTATTCTGGGGTTACTACGTTTACCCGAAGTGTGAGGTTTGTGTGCCATGCAGAATCTCTGTGCCAGATGATTTATTTGGCTTTGGAAGCTGGTACAGCCTTCTCTTCCTGTCTGAATCTCCTAGAGCATGAGTGCAGCCCAGGTCTACTGCTGCCTGTGCTCCATTCCCAGGCAGCTTGGATCATCTGCAGGTTATGATAGGCTCTTTCCAGGGACTCCGAGCCCAGCACCCCTGCTGAAGGGACAGCCAACCTGGGCATGCTAAATAACCCTGATGACCCCAGTTCTTCTCTCCAAATCCTTTGACCTACTACAGTCATCAAGAGACCAGAGTCCCTAACCCTGCAGACCCACAACCCCTTTGCCAAGACTGTTTGTCCAAGAAGGGTGAATCAGCCTTTCTTCTTTCTATCTTGTTTGTTGCTTTTGAGATGGGGTCTTACTCTGTTGCCCTAGCTGTCCTTAAACTCAAAGCAGTTCTCGTGACTCAGCTTCTTGAGTGCTGGGATTACAGACCTCAGCCACCATGCCTGGCTTTAATCTGTTTCATGTCACTATAATAGAATGTCTGGGACTGAGTAGTTTAAAAAGATTATAGAATTTATTTATTTTTATGATTCTAGAGACTGGGAAGTCTAAGTTTGGTGGCCAGCATCTATTATACCCTAGTAAAACAGCTGAGAGCCGGGGGAGGAGGGGAAAGGGAGGGAGGGGAAGAGGCAAAGGAAGAGGAAGAGGGAGTGGGAGGGAAGAAGGAGAGGTCTATCCTATAGTCTTGTTTCATCCCAGCATCAGCTCAAAAAAAGTCTTGAGAGTCATCAGATGACTGGGTTTGACAAAGGGGCTGATATACCCTGAGGAAATTCTTCTTCACCTGTGAGCCCCAGTGGCTGAACAAGTTAGCTGTTTCACCCAAAATAATGAAAACAGGAATGAAGGAGAAAGAGAAAGCTGCCTCCAGGCATACCCCCAAGTAGACAGGACTGACAGCATCTTACTACTTAGCCCAAGCTGAGAACCTGTGACCCGCCCCTGTGCGCCCCCCCCCAACCTCCTGACTGCTGGGGTCATAAGTGTGCCACACCACACTTACTAATACTATATCTTATTTTCTTTTTGTGCATGCATACATGCATTTGTTTGTATGCAAATGTGTAAATGCACATGCACAGGAGCCAAGGCCAAAGATAAACAGCAGGTGTCCTCAGTCACCTTCTATCTTATCCTTTAGAACAAGCCCTCTCACTGAATCTGGAGTGTGCCGATTTTCTTAGATAGCTGTAAGTTCAGGGATCCTCCTGTCTCTGCCACTCTAGCACTTCAGGTACAGGCATGCATCACCATGCCCGGCTTTTATGTGGGTGCTGGAGATCTGAACTCAGGTATTCATGCTTGCTTGGTGAGCACTTTGCTGGTTGTAACCATCTCCCTAGCGTGATTTAAGAATAATGAATTAGAGAGTCAGCTCAGTTGGTAGAAATGCTTATCCTGGATTTGAGTCCAAGGATTCAAATTGGATGTGATGCTATATGACTTATAATCTCAGCATTCAGAAGGTGAAGCTTCAGGAGTTTAAGGTTGTTTTGAAGCCACCTGGCTACATGAGGCCTCAGTCACAAAACAAAATAAAATAAAAACTTTAAAATAACCCCTGATTCTATGTACTGCTCCTAGACACACTGGGATGGGGGTCAGCCAGAAGGCACCAGACAGCTCCGGCATCAGGTATAACAGCTTTTACTGAAGCTTTGCCAGGTCGGTGACCCATGCTGGGTGTTCATCAGCTCTGGGGTCCCTGGTGACTTTGCCTTAATTGCTCTAGAGAACTAACTGTTCCATCCAGTATTGCCCTAATACTGTCCAGCCCATGAGTCTTGGGCTCTCTGTGATGTCTTTGAAATCAAGGTGAAATGCACTATGTCCCCTTTTCTCTAGCATCCAGCACATGAGTGCCACCAAAGCCTGTATGTGCTCTTATAGGTGATCCAAGCTACACTTGGATAGCTGAACCATGACTACAGGGGGTGGGGGTGGGGGTGGGGAGGTGGGGCTCTGTATCAGAATGTAGGGAGCAGAGACTTCAAGTGACCCAGGCCTGGAATGTTCATTTCTCTCCCCACCCTGGGCTTGCCTTGAAGATCTCTGAAATGCCTGTATTTTTCCGTTGTCTTGATAAACAACACTTTTCCTCTGTCCACACTGCTCCCTTTATCAGAGGATAATTTGGCTACATTCTTGTCTGCTTGTTCATTCTTTACTTGGGAGGTTGTGAAGCCTTCAAATCTATAAGTTGTTTGCTCTTGAATTATGAATTCCATCTTTAAATTACTTTTCTTTCCGTCTTAATCCTATGACCAAAGGTACTCATAGAACTTCTTTAATATTCGCCTTAGTTTCTTTTCCTAGCTGTCTTTGAAAAAGAGTATCTATCTCTTATCTACACGCCCGCTCACGTGTTTGTGAATGTGCTTGTGAGTGCCTACGGAAATCCTGAAGAGGGCACCAGATCCCTGGAGCTGGAGTCAGGGGTGGTCATGAGCTACTGAAGTGCATGCTGGGAACTGAACTAGGATCCTCTGGAAGAGCTGGATGCACTCCTCACTGCTAAACCATCTTGCCAGACTACCAGCTGTTCTTGTCAACTACTTTACGTTCTGCTCCCCAGAATGTCCAGACTTGGACAGGATGCAGCTCAATCCTTTACCAGTGTATACAAGGATGACCCTTACTCTAGTTTTCTACAAGAGAGTCTTCAATTCCATCTCCTCAGTAGACTGGCCTCTATGGGCCATATCTCTAGCAAAATCCTGATTATGATACCTTCAATCATCTCCAAGCAGTTTCATGCTGGGGAGATGCTCAGTAGGTAAAGCACGAGGCCTGACTTCAGGTCCGCAGAACTCACATGAAAAAGGATGTGGCATACATCTGTAACCCTAGTGATGCCGTGATTTGGGGAGGTGGAGTTCGGGAGACAGAGGTTCCTCAGAGCTCCCTGATCATCAAGTATAACCAACTGGTGAGCTCCGGGCTCTGGAAGAAACTTGTCAGAACAAAACAAAACACCCTAAACCAAACAAAATAGTTTCTTCCCTAAGTCCTCAACAGAATCTTCCTAATCCTCCATTCATGGCAACACAACTCTCCCCTAGTATTCCCTTCATCTCCTGGTTCCAAAGCTGCTTTCACAGTTTGGACATTTCTTATTGAAACACCCTGCTTCTGTGGTCCCAATTTCCAGACTTACTTTGTTGTATAATGGAATAACTGAGACCAGGGGATTTATAAAAACAGAGGTTTATTTCTCATAGTTCTGGAGGCTGGGATGCAAGACAGAGGCACTGACATCTGGTGAAGGCTGTCTTGTTACACTGTCTGGTGGTGAAGGTGAAGGAGGAGGGTGAGAGATGGGTAGGGAAAGCTTACCTGGTACAAATCAGAGCTTCAAACATGGGCTGCAGTTGGACTCTGGCTGAAACCTTGACTCTGTAGCAAATACTGCTTGTGTGGCCCAATATTTCCTTTCTTCCATTTTCTTCCCTGACATTTGTTTATTTTCGCGGTTATATAGAGACTTACTATGTAGCACTGGCTGGCTTGGATCTTGATTTATAGATCAATTTTGGCCAAGAAATCACAGGGACCCATCTGCCTCTGCCTCCAGAGTGCTGGGATTACAAGTGTGCATCATCATGCCAAGCTTAGAATATTATTCTTTTATTGAGAGACAACCAGATTTCTCAAATTTTACTTTTTCAACTATTTCGTGTATGTATGTTTGTCTGTGTGTATGTGCTGCCGGAGGCCAGACGGGGATATCAGCATCCCTGGAGCTGGAGTTATCCAACAAGACATCCTGGGAACTGAACTGCAGTGTCTGTGTCTTGGAAGAACCAATTTTTTAAAAAAAATTAAATCATATGTTTGAAGTAGAGAATAAACATGCTGTGATCACAGTCATTAATTCCAGAGATACCAAAATGCTGATTATTTCTTTACCATATCAGGCTACTTTAAGTAGACAGAAGACACTTTTATGGTAGCAATTGAAGAGTCTTTAGTAAGTTCATGAGGAATAGTGTTGTTCTGAACATGTAATGGATGACACTACATATCACTGTAGCATCCTTCTATTTGCTAGTTGGTTAAACTATATTGCCATATACTTTTTTGATTCAGGATCTTGTTATCTAGCCAAGGCTGGCTTGGTGCTTTGATGTGTAGCCTTGAACTCGGTGATCCTCCTACCTCAGCCTTCCGGGTCCTGGGATTAGAGGTGTACATCACTACATATGGTTCCAAGATTTGTCTCTTATTCTTATCAGAAACACTGCTGGAAGGAAATAACATGAAAAAAATGCTTCATAAGCTATGGGGAGCTTGAGATTGTAAGGGGTCAGGGTGCAAGGCCTGGGCTGGGAAGAGTGTCTGGGAGTATAACGGTTGGTTGGCTGAGCAAGTCTTCTGGGCAGATGTCCAGTAAAGGAGACAGAAGACACAGCAAAAAGGAGGACATTATTGATAGATTAACTCCACCCCCCAAGCCAGGACATTATTGATAGATTCCCATCCCCAGCCCACTCTTAGTGTTGGATATTTTGGGACACATATCTGGCAGATATTTTACTGAACCCATATAACTGTCACTGGATAAGGTACTATGTGTAGCCACCTACTTTTTTATTTTTATTTTTGAGACAGAGTCTTAGCCCAGGCTGGCTTTGAACTTGCATCCTCCTGTCTCAGTTCCTTGAGTGCTGAGGTTACAGGCATGTGTGACCATGCTTGGTGGGAAGGCAGAAGGATGATGTGAAATAGCAAGACTATCTCAGTGTATGTACATTTTTGTCAGTTCACCCCTGTCCCCCTTAAACAGAATGTGACAGACATTCCATGGTTTACAGTCTTGGTAACATGATTACTTCACAGGGCTGAGGCTTACCCTCTGCTTGTCCTACAGCGATGCCATACATAGAAGGGCTTTGCTGTGGGGATTGGGTGCAGGGATGCGGACATTGCCTTTTCCCCTCTCCTCACGCTCTCTGGGATGGTCCTCTGATGTAGAGGTATGAGACAGACTCCAGACTTCTGCTTCTTGAGACACAGTCTCATTGTGTAGCTCTGGCTGGCCTAGAACTTGTATGTAGACTAGGTTGGCCTTGAACTCACAGACATCCCCTCTTGGATTAAAGGTGTGTGCCATCATGCTTGGACAGACTCTAGGTTTTTAAGAGAGTGACAAGTTGCCTCTCTCCTTACATAGGTGCTTCAGTGAAGAGTCCTGCGTCTCCATCCCTGAAGTGGAAGGCTACGTCGTGGTCCTTCAGCCTGATGCCCCCCAGATCCTTCTGAGTGGCACAGCTCATTTTGCCCGCCCAGCGGCAGACTTTGAGGGGCCCGAGGGGGTTCCTTTGTTCCCTGATCTTCAGATCACCTGCTCCATTTCTCACCAGGTGGAGGCCAAAGCAGATGAGAGTTGGCAGGGCACAGGTAGGGATAACCCCAAGGAGTGAAATGGTCCAGAGAACAGTGATGTCTATAAGTAGATTTTGGGGATGGACCGGAACGGCTTTCTCTTGTGTTGGTGTGACTGAAAACAGCCTGTGGGAAGCCACGAGTATAGTTGCACATTGATGTTTATGATGATGCTTACCTTTCTTAAGGGAAGCCCTGGGTGGGGAAGAGGGGTCTGACCATATGCAACGACAGTGGCTGGGTCTCAGACCCTCAGTGGGCACAGCTCTAACCCAGACCCCGCCTCTCCCCCACAGTGACAGACACACGCATGTCAGATGAGATTGTACACAACCTGGATGGCTGTGAAATTTCTCTGGTGGGAGATGACCTAGACCCTGAGCGAGAAAGTCTGCTTTTGGACATGGCACCCTTGCAGCAGCGAGGCCTGGAACTCACCAACACATCTGCCTACCTCACCATTGCTGGTCAGTGAGGCCCAGGGTTTGGTGTGTGTGTGTGTGGGGTGGGGGGGCTTCTGCTGATTAAGCACATGGCGACTCCTTCCCAGGATGTCTGTCAAATTTTGTTTCTTCTTAGCTGGAAGATTCTTTGGTTTCCAGATCAAGGGGCAAGTGCCTGGACAGAGGCTCTGGACCCATCTCTCTTCCCTCTGTTCTCCAGAGCCTGGCTTCCCTCCTCTTCCGGCTCTGCTTTCATGGCTCTTCAGGGCTCCCTCCTGCCTCTGTATTCCCCCACCCTCCGTTCAGTCTTGTAGCTCTGTGCTGTGTTTACCTGTCCTTTCCTGCATCCCTCCCCCGCAGCTTTAAGTGCTCACTCAGTGAGCAGTGGGGAGTGATGGTGGTTTCCAGAGGCAGCTGCATCCAGGAGGGAGAATGGGAAAAGGTGACAAGGATCCCAGGCCTCACCAAAGCTGTGTCCTTTCCACCTGTTACCTTCTGTCCCTTGGAGAGTGTCTTTGCCTTATTTTCTGTAACTATCTAGATTCTTTCATCCTGGGGAGTTCCAGAAGGCACAAGACTAGGTGAGAAGGACTGAGAAGCAAATGTGGATTTGCTTACTCTACTCCTGTAGATCAGGATGTGTGGTGTATGGGAGTTTCTTCTCCTAGACGGCAGCTTATGCCTCTGGTGAGGGATGGGGCTAACCATCCCTCCCATTGCATTCTCAACTGGTTGGAGCCTGAGACAGGGTGCTGCCCTGGACCTTCCGTCCCTGACCTCTCCACTGGTCTTGTCTCCTTATTCCCAGGGGTGGAGACCATCACTGTGTATGAAGAGATCCTGAGACAAACACGTTATCAGCTTCGGCATGGAGCTGCCCTTTATGCCAGGAAATTCAGGCTTTCCTGCTCAGAGATGAATGGCCGCTACTCCAGCAATGAATTCATTGTGGAGGTACCCACAATTTCTACGTCAATTGCTCCTGGCAAGGAGACAGGATGTATTAGACTCGGCTGCATGGTTGATGGACAGGGACATTGTTGCATTAAAGAGTCCTATGCCCATGGACAGATGGAGGAAGAGGAGTGGGTATGAGGTGATAGTTAAGGTGGTAGGAATGGATGATATGGCTCGCTGCTGAGCCCAGCGGTCTGTTTGAATTTGGTCCTCAGAAACTGGATGGCAGACAGAGAGAACTGACTCCTGCGTGTTGTCCTCAGATTTCCATACACATTACGTGTTATGAGTCCCATTCCAAATGAGAGAAGGGTGTACCGAGCAAGTTTGAAGTGGGGTGGAAAGGGCCCTGAGGGAAAGCAGTTATACCTACAGAATCCTTCCTTTCTCTAGGTCAACGTCCTGCATAGCATGAACCGGGTGGCCCACCCGAGCCATGTGCTCAGCTCACAACAGTTCTTGCACCGGGGTCACCAGCCTCCCCCAGAGATGGCTGGACACAGCCTGGCCAGCTCCCACCGGAACTCCAGTACGTAAACGGAGGAGGGCAGATGAGGAGTGGCTAGGCAGCCATCCCCTCTACCCTTGGGAGGGGAGGAGGTCGAGGTGGTAGATTCTGTTCTCTGTGGTACCTGCCTTTGTGATAGCTGTGGGATAACCTCTGCATCCCCTGGACCTCTCATTGTGATGGTGGATCCTGAGTCAATGCAGGGTGCTAAGCCTGGAAACTCAAGGCAGCATGGGGTGTCGGGGTTTTATTATTCATGCTGCCCTCCCCGCTCCCAAAGTCAAGTTATCTGGGATGTAGAGCTTTTTGGTAGTGAAGTTACTTGTTTAGTGTCTCTGGCATGCCAGCACTACCTGACAATGTCACTGGGGTATGGAGGACTTTTTGAGTTACTTGTGGTGGTGCATGCTTAGGATCCCAGCACGCAAGAGGCTGAGACAGACAACAGAGAGCGATGCTGAGGCTGTGTGGTGAGGCCTGTCTATTAAAAGAGAGAGAGGGAGAAGGAGAGAGAAAGAGAGAGACAGAGAGAGAGAGAGATATCAATTTTGGCTCAGCCAGTCAAGACACTTGCTGTCAAGCTTAACCACCCTAGTTTGAGCCCTGGGACCTACAGAGTAGAGAGATTGGCTCCCGAGTGTTGGGCTCTGACCTCCACACACGTACCGTGGGATATGTATCAGCACGCTAACACACACTAAGTAAAAATAAATAAATAAATGGATATAAAGAAAGAGTTACAGACTAGCTGCTCTTCCTCTCCCCGTGAAAGCATGACGCTGTATGTTTTCTGGAAAACCCCAAGAATGTTTCTAAATCAGCACATTTCTAATGTTGTCTGTGGAAGGGGTGGTCTTGCCCGCTGGCTGTGGTTCTTTACTAGTGGCTCAACATTTGTTTTCTAATACCGAGTTGCTTAAGTACAAAAAAAAAAAAAAATTAAAGAAGGGAGAAAATGTGAGTCTAAAGAAGTTAAATCAGCCTTGCTTCTGTCAGATTGAGGCTGTCCTCTTACCGGGGCATTGTTAGGTTTCTACTGTGTTTCATGTATCTCTCTCTCTTTCTTTATTTCATCTATCTGTGTATTATCTATCAATCAGTCAATCTATCTCCATCAGCTATCTATCTATCTATCTATCTATCTATCTATCTATCTATCTATCTATCTGTCTGTCTGTCTGTCTGTCTGTCTGTCTGTCTGTCTCTGTCTGTCTGTCTGTCTATCTATCATCTATCTGTCTGTCTGTCTGTCTGTCTGTCTGTCTGTCTATCTATCTATCATCTATCTCTATAATCTATCTATCTATCATATATCTATCTATCATCTATCTATCTCTATCTATCTATATATCTATCATCTATCTGTCTGTCTGTCTGTCTGTCTATCTATCTGTCTATCTATCATCTATCTATCTCTATTATCTATCTATCTATCTATCTATCTATCATATATCTATCATATATCTATCTATCATCTATCTCTATCTATCTATCTATCTATCTATCTATCTATCTATCTATCTATCATCTACCTACCTACCTACCTATCTATCTATCTATCTATCTATCTATCTATCTATCTATCTATCTATCTATCTATCTTTTATAGTTGACGTCATACCATCTTGTGACCTGATACACTTCAGATTATAAAATAAGTCTTATCTTAAGTTATTAAAATTATTGAATCTGAACAATGGTGATACATTGCTGAAAGTGACTTTTGGAAACCCTTCTAGAATTCTCTTCAGAACCCGTTTGGAGATGCATCTATTTATTCTTGTCACTTTTGAGACACACCTTGCTTTTGGCCCAGTGATGTTACTCAACTTCACTATTGACCTGTGTCAGGGTTGGCTCTGGAGACCATTTCAATGTTTTAAGCACTAAGCCAGTCCCCAAAGGCCACAGACTATCACTTTTGAAAAGCAGCAAAAGGTCACAGGATCTTTAGGCAGCTTACCGTGGAGCTCATGGCCACTGAGTCACCTCATGCCTCTTGTTGGGCTGGATACTGGTTTCTGTTCCCATGAGTAGGTTCCAGATAGATTTGAATGTCATGATCTTAGTCCTTTTTCCCTTTGGTTTGAGGTCCCAGGAGGAGTGTCTTTGTTCTAATTTCTTAGAGCGTCCACCTGGAGTGCCCAGCTGCCTTTTCCTGGCTGGCTCTGAAGGCAGTGTTTGCCATTCCTCATCCCTCTCTCTGCTCTGTCACAGGCTGCTCTGATACTTGTGTGCTAATGTCCTTTTGTGACTCACATCCTGGCCAGCCACACTTCCAGGATGAGATTTCAATGGACAGAGGCCACCTGCTTTCACCTCTTCCCCTTTTGGGGCCCTAGTAGGCACAGAGTTCACCATTTTTCTGAGGCTACTTGTGAATGATGTAGTCTGAGCTCACCAGCTTTATCCACACCTACCAAACCTGTTCATACTCTGCTTCTGGCACCAAGATGTTCCCTCCCATTCACCTCCCAAATCCCAGGACTGCTTTGCAGAGTTAGGGTTTTATGAAGCCAAACTATGCTAAAGCAGTAGTAGCACTGAGCTCTCCCATCTCAGAGGTGGATGAGCTGTATGTAGAATAGAGGTAGATGTAGAGAACAGAACTAGATGTTCCGTCTCCTCCCATGACAAAGGCTAATTTCTGTGCAGCTTCTTATGCACCCTACAAAAGAGATCTCGGTGAATAAAAATAGTCAAGGAGGATTTTGTGACACATGTGGACTTTGCACTTGTATCTTCAAGAACAAGAGGTCTCAGGCAGGAGAAGCATAGACGATGAGGATTTGAGAGTAGCTAAGGAGAAGATGGAGACATTATGCTGTTATCTCAAAATTTGGTTTACATTTGTCACTTGGGGAGCTCTAAAATCTTTGGGTGATTGACACCCCAAATTGATGAGAGACAGTATCAGTGTGTTTTTTTTTTGTTTTTGTTTTTTTAATAAATTTTACTTAATTAATTGTTATTGTGTATTTGTGTGTGTGAGGTGTGTATGTCTCTCTCTCTCTCTCTCTCTGTGAAGTGAGTATGTGGGCACTTGTGTCAGAGGTCAGAGGATAACTTTATGGAGCTGGTACCTTCTGCTTCTACATGCTTTCCAGGGATTGAACTCAGGCCACTAGACTGACTGGCCAGGCAAACACTCTCGCTGATCCATCTCATCAGTGTTTAACGACCCTATGTAACTCCATTGCTCAGCCAAGTTTGGGAACCATTTCTCTAATTTCATTTTTATATGTACCTGAAGCACCCCAAAAATATATGCAAAGAAAATGATGATGACGTGGAAGAATTGAACTTGTCTGAGAGAACAAAGGGACTGATTTCAGTGATGGGGTAGAATGGAAAGGGTATTGGGGCCCGGGGGTGAGTATACGCAAAATGCATTATGTACTTGCGTGAAAATAACCTTGTGTAACGCTGTATAATGAAGTAACAAAGAAGAAAAGAAGAAAGAAAACAGAGAGTTTCCTCTAAAAGGCCTGGAGCAGCATTGTGTACTTACATTTCCAGCTCCGTGGGGCAGAGGATTACTTGAGTTTAAGCCCAGCTCGGGCAACAAAGTGATATGCCATCTCATGAAACCAAAATACAACAAAGCAAGCTAACCCAAACCAAAATATTTTAAAGAGTAAAGAACTGAGAAGCAAAGAAGAAGGGTCAGTGATGGGACGAGACAGAGGTGAACGAAGCCAGGAGCTGATGTCAGTTCACATAAAGTGTATACTGTGAGTTTGCAAAGCTGCGCCACTGAGCTGGTATCTAAAGCAAAAAGAAGCCGGAAAGACTGTGGAATCACAGGGTAGGAAATGGGCGCAGGAGGACGTCTCTTCTGAGGACCTCTCTTCATCAATGGGGTGGTGTTATGTTGGGCTATAGACAGTTCTTTCTACAATGTCTCTATGATCCCATGAACCTTTCGCTAAACACCCCATATTGTTGGCGGCAGTGGCCACTCAAGGCCAGAATTCTCTTTGTGGATCTAATGCAGCAAGATCTAATGGGCTTTCTGAAATCCTTAGCTAATTTAAAAATTCTCTCAACCTACTGCCTTATCCTAATGAATCCGAGTTGTTGCTCTGCAGCTGGAATGTTTGCGTTTTGTCTGTTTTTGAAGTTACTTCATGTTTATGATAATCAACATGTCATTTCCTTCATTATGTCAGAGTCTCCAAGGTACAAATGCATCTGATTTGGGTTCATCGTTATGGTTCCAATTAGTACAAGGTCACCTGCTTTGACTTGCACTCTGAAAGTGGGATTGCTTGGGCTTGGCCACAAGAGTCATCTGCTGGCAGGGTCATTATTTCCTGGACTTGTCCATTGACCTGGGAACCTGAGAGGGGTTATTTTGGGCACCTGTACTAGCAGAGCTCTGTCTCCTTTCTCCTTCCTCCTCCATACCCAGGCAATTGAGAAATTCTGATCTAACCAGGTCCATCTTTGCCTTGGAGCCAGTGCAGAGTGAGCCCGCTGGCCCCGCCCCTGCAGAATTAGCCCTATTTGGCAAGTGGTCCCAAATGGGCCATGGGTCAGATCAGGATGTGAACCAGCTTGTCAGAGAGCCACCAGGGCGGCCTCAGGGAGGAGTGTGGTGGCTGGGCCAGCCCCAGCAGGCATTCATTTAGCTGGCTGGTCCTGGAGTGGTGGCTGTGTGTGTGCTTGGCTGCTGGCAAGAGGGGTCTGCAGCTGGGTGTATGGGGTTTTTATGCTGTCTCTCTGCTGCTTTATTTCTTAATGTGCGAGTTTTAGGATGTAGGTAAATTTAAGGCTGAACTGCAATGTGACCTTTATGTACGTATGGCTTCCTTGTCTGATTACTAGTCTCTCTCTGTCTCTGTCTCTCTGTCTCTCTCTGTCTCTGTCTCTCTCTGTCTGTCTGTCTCTCTCTTTCACACACAGACACTAATTCTCAGGTATAGGACTACCTAGGTTGTGAGGAAACGTGTGAGCTCATGTGGCAGGTAGTGGTTCAGCTGCCCAAGAGGGCTCTGGGCTTGGGCTTGTATTTGTGGGGTCTCTTCATCCACTTGCTATCTCAAGGGTTTGTGGCTCCCCTGCTTTGGTTCCTTATACTTCTCCGAGTGCTCTGTGTATGTGTGAAGAAAGGGGCCCAGGCTGTGTTTATAGCTGCTTGTTCTGTGGCCCGTGCGGCCCATGCCTGTACTGCTTATGTCTTCCTGCAGGGAGTTTCTTGGTTTGCCCAGCTGGTTGGGAGTTGGGTGACCCTGCCTATTCGCCTCTTTGGTGCGGTACTAGAGACTCTGACACACATCCCACTAATCCTGATGTGTGAGCAGGCTGCTAGGTGGCTGGTACGGGCAGGTGTGTGGACGACTAGCAGCCTGGCGCGGATATGGGGCATGGCGATGTTTGTCCAGCTCTGTGCCCACTCGCTTTTCATTGGCATGTGCCTGTGTATGCACATCTGCCTTTCCACCATAAGCTCCAAGGTCCATGTGAGAGTGCACATACCCTTCTGTTTCTCACTGCCTGTGAGAGTCCATGTACCTCTGAACCTGGGCATCAGAATGAGGCTACAGGGCAGGAGGCCTGGGGGTGCAGAGGTGGAGGTAGGAACACCTCAGGGGGAGACTGGGAAGGAACAGAAGCCCCAGAGGACCAGGAACCTCAAGCCTACAAGGAGAAGGGAGGTGTCACGGAGGAGGAGTGAGCTCAGACCAGGTGGGTAAGTGAAGGGGCCGTTCCTTGCCCCTGGAACCTGTTGGGGACAGCAACTCCTCTGGCCAGGAGGGTAGGCTTAGGGCTGTTTTCTTTTCATCCTAGTAAATCCTTCCCCTTTCTTTCCCTCTGGGAAATAGGTGGTCCCTGGGGAAGATCCAGGCAGAAAGACATAGGCAGCTTCTCGTCTTTGCCATTTATCCAAAGACAATACAGTTCCTCGGCACCACTAGGCTGGGGGCCTTCTCCACCACCCAACCCACTCAGCACATCTCTCTTCCTGTCTGTGTGTCTTTGGCCCTTGGAGTAGGCTTTCTCCACTTCCTTCCTGTTTACCCTCCCTGGTGGGGTCTGTTTTTCTTCCAGCTTCTCAGGTTAGTCCCTTGAGAAGGCTGTCTTCTCTCTCCTCTGTCCTTGAGCACCCTACATCCCCAGTGCCCGAATCTCCAGGTCTGCTGTGTTCCATTGAACCCTTGCTCTCTCCGCAGTGGTCCCCAGTGCTGCGACTGTCATCATTGTGGTGTGCGTGGGCTTCCTGGTGCTTATGGTCATCCTCGGCCTCGTGAGAATTCACTCCCTCCACCGCCGCGTCTCGGGAACTGGCGGACCCTCAGGGGCTTCCACTGACCCGAAAGACCCCGATCTCTTCTGGGATGACTCCGCTCTCACCATTATCGTGAACCCCATGGAGGTGAGTGGCCTGGAGGAATGAGGGGGAACATCTACAGCAAATGCCCTGATGAGGGTCCAGGCCCCAGGTGGAAGTTCTTGGTCCCGCTGCCGGGAGCACAGAGGAGGGAGGGATGAGATGGGGCTGGTCTTCAGGGATGGGCTGTGGTTGTGGGTAGGCCACTGAACTCTTTATCTCCCCGTTCTGTTCTCTCTAGTCCTATCAGAACCAGCAGGCCGGCGTGGCGGGGGTTGTTGGGGACCAGCAAGAGGAAGAGGACAGCAGCGACTCAGAGGCAGCCGACTCCCCGAGCAGCGACGAGAGGCGCATCATTGAGAGCCCCCCACACCGCTACTGATGCGCATGCCTAGAGAGAGGCCTGCCCTGGGGGAGACAGGCACCCAGGAAAGAGAGGGAGAAAGGCATTCTGATAGAAGAGAGACCTAGGGAAGAGCTCTTCGCAGGGAGGGCTCCATCAATCTCAGAACCCCAACAGACCCCACAGAGGTTGTCCTCCCCCTCCAGCCTGCCCCTGCCTTGGGCTGCCCTTCCCCTGGCATTCTCCTGCAGCACCTGCCCCAGCTGAGTGCTGGGAGACTGGCTGGCTGACTTTGGCTGCTCTGTAGCCCGCCTATGGTGGCACACCCTGCCACTCATGCACTGTATTGGGGAGGGGGACATTAACAGCCATGGTTGAGATGGGATTGGGATTGATCCTGTCCATTGGGCCACCCTGCCTCCCCTTGGGTCCCCTCGCCTCTGTTTCCATTTCACTCTGGGGATGGATCCCTGCTCCTTCCTCTTCTCAGGCTCCTCTCTCTCTTGTCCCCTTTTCCTCTCCTGCCTGAGCAGTCCCAAGGTCCTACAGTCCCTGCCCCTTTCTCCATGGCCTGCTTGTGCCTAGGCTGTGGGGTGGGGGCCCCGGGTGTATTATATATAGTGTATATTTTTTCAATGTTGTCGTGAGCACAGCTCCTGTGTTTCTGTGTGCAGCTCACAGCCTTGTATGTGTGTGTGTGTGGCATTGTCCTGTCCTGGGGTGAGGGTAGGGGAATGGGTGTGGTAAAGGAGGGGACACACCCTAGGGTTTTCAAATAAAACAACCAGAAAAAAAGTCCTAGCCTACTGTCTACCTGGCTCATGCTGTGTGATTGTGGGCTCTCAGATCTCAGGGGCCGTTCTGGGTCTCTGAGCAGGTTGAAGTGATAGGGAAAGGCTGGTTTTGGCTGTGTGGCTCCCTAGGTTGTCAGGTCCCTGGAAAAGTAAGACGGGGGGTGAGGGTGGGTGGGTGATTCACACTATCTTCTTCCTTCTACATTCTGGAAAAGAATGATGTAGAAGCATGGGCAGATGCTCAGTACTGTCTGGGGATCCTGTCAGCCCCTCCTCATCACTTTCAACATCCCACCCTAAGCACATAGGCTCCCAGATGGAGAGTCTGAGAAAAGACGCTGGCTGTCCTGCTTTTTTCAACGTAGGGATCAAGGTGGGGTTTTTTGTTTTCATTTTTTTTTTCTTTTTCTTTTCTGTGACTCAGGCCCTAGAGACCTCTGCTTTGCCACATCCCCTGATGTGGCTGCTAAGTGGCCTTAGCTCTCTTCACATTAATCTGGTAGGATGGCAGATTATGGTCTGTCCTCGACCTTTAGGGCCATTGGTTCCCTGGCCTTGGTTGTCCCTAGGCCCCAGGTGATAAAGGACAGAGCTAGACGGAGCTTGTGAAGATGACACTGCTGTTGTAGACACTGCCCTTCCTGGACTGTCCCCGTCCTAGGCAATACCAGGGAACCACACTTTAGTTCCTTTCTGAAGAGCCTGTGGGCTAGAGCGTTAGCCTTTTCCTAGTTCTGTGTGGTCCTTCGAAGCATCATGGGGTGAAGCTCTGCTGATGCTCCGTTCACCTCGGTTTCCACTTCTACCGAGTGCCCTGGACCCAGTTTACAGTTCCAGCTGTCAGCTCTGTGTTCCTCACCGAGGCTTTTTTCCATTCTGGTAGTTCTACCTACCTCTTGGTACGAATGCCTGACATCTGCCTCACTCTTAACATTTGCCCAAACTGCGGTCGTGGCTACCTCTCCCTAGCCTTCCTATGCAGTGTCCTACTCCAGTCTAGATCTCTTTCTCTCCCATCCCTATGTTCGAATGGTGACAGACTCTTGTCATTGCTTCAGTTTTCTTAGGTGTGCCAGGCTGCTGCTGCTGTCAGCATGCCGATTCGGGCTCTTCACTTCTGACCTGATCTGTCCTGACAGCCTCCTACCTGCTCTAATCCCTGTCTTTACTCCACTCCAGTTCACCTGTAACTCTGGGCCTTACTGACCTTTCTAACACACATTTCTGCCTGTGTCGCTCTCTTATTTGGAGTCTCCCTCTCTGAAAGTTGGTTGAGTAAATCCCAGATACCCTGGCAGCCTCTCTTCTCTTCTCCCTCTCTTCAAATGTTGCCTCTTCTAAGATGCCCTCTGAGTTCAGACACCCTGAGCTCACAGCTCCATGACAGCATGCTCCCCTGAGACTATGGCCCATGTATTTCTATCAAATCGATTCGATTATCTTCTGCAACTCTTATGGGGTCAGGCACACACTAGGGACTCAGAAAATGTTGCATGAAGTGGTGGGTGGTCCCCAGATTCAGAGAAGACTTAACTGGGGAGAGAGGAGAGCTGTCTTGGTGACCCACCGGCCTGGGAAGATAGGGATAGAAGGTGACCCAGAAGATGCCCTGATGTGTTGTTAGTATCTGTGACAACATCACCTTCCACCTGCTTCATTCATCGCTCAGAAGCTCAAGGTGAAGAAGGCCAGAGGCTCAAGAGAGCTGAAAGCTTTAACTCTCCAAAGAGTATAAGAGTCTGAAGTTTATGGTTCTGACCTCTAGTGCCTCACCTCCCTCTTATCAACCTCCTGGTCCTCACCCACCCAGGATCTCAGAGACAGAGGCTTCCCATGCAGAAGAGCAGAAGCCAGGCCTTACCATCATTTTTATTTGCTTTGGGGCCCCTTATGCTGTGGCTGAAGCTTGGGCCTTGGAGTTGTCATTCATTTTCAGTTAATTCCATGTAACTTCTGTCCCATTACATGTCTTGATTCCTGTTCCTGATGGTTGCCTTTCTACCTAGCTGGTCTGTCTTGGTCTTCCCGTTTCTGTTTCTCTCTTTCTCTTACACACACACACACACACACACACACACACACACACACACACACACACACACACACGAGAGAGAGAGAGAGAGAGAGAGAGAGAGGGGGGGGGGGAAAGGGCAGCAGGAGAGAGTCCAAATGGATCTTTATTTTCTTGCTCAAGATCTCCTGGAACATTCCCTAATCTCTATTACAGAATCTGGCAAACCCCCAGGATCTCCGGTTTGGCTGGGCTTCAAGTTCACCTATTCCCAACTTAATTAGAAACAGCAAACACATTTCCAGTGGCCACACTCATTTTTACCTCCTGCAGTGAAAGGCCCTTTCTCTCCTAAGTCCACTCTTGACTGTGAAAACTAATTAGCTTAATCCGTGATGAAGATCTGAGTTCTTGGAAGCCACACTGTACAGGCAGGTGTGTTAAATACTAGTTCAAGAACAAATTGTGTCTTTTTTCATGTTACCAAACCAGAGCCCTGGAAACTTGCCTTGGTGTCATGGGGGCAGGAGGAACCAAGTTCAGTGGAGGTGTGCATAGATTCACCTTGCATGGGCTGATCAGTGACACTTGGGGATTCTCAACCTATCAGCCCTCATCTTGGGGGCTTTGTGGGGAGGGGTCAAGAACAAGTTGGCTCCCATTCTTCAAGGAACTGTATAAGATCTGATGTTCCTTCCAGATTTCTGCTTTTCAGGGACTCTCTGAATTGGATTCACCTAAACTCCCAGACCAGTACAATGTGGGGTTCCTCTTGGCTGTGTGAGGATGCCTTAGATCCTTCAAACCCCTGGGTGTTTCCTGTGGTTGGTTGTAAGTAAGTATATGGTGTGAAAATGGACCGGTACCTACACAGTTCCACTGTGCACCATGGGTACCAATTTCCTGAATCCACTTTACTCGTAGAGGCTCACAGCTCCCCCCCCTCCAGCTGCTTCCTGAGAGGGAGGAAGTCATGGGGAAGGGAGGTAGGTGTGAGGGTGATGGGTAAGCCCCTGGCAGGCAGCAGAGAGGAGCTGTTTTATCTTCTTCCATGGTGTTAGAGTTATTGCCTCTCTTGTGACATCATCCCGAGAGTACTTAAAATTCTCTCATCTTACAAGAAAAGGACAGAGAAAGCTCTAAATTTAGATATGGCAGGGAGAAGGAGGGGGATGGAGAATCTAGGATATACTGGAGTTGGCTCTGTAAGGGAAAGAGTAAGAAGCCTGTGTCTCTAGGCTGTGCTTTCAAGTCCACAAGGATGAGGGAAACTTTCCAGTTTCCAGGCGCTAAGATATGACCCCCTGTTCCTCCAGCTCCTTCTTCTACCTCCCTCATCAGCTGGTATTTGCCTCCTTTTCGTTTGTTGGTTGCAGTGTGGCTGGCTTGGCGGCAGCGGGGGGGGGGGGGGCTGTTAACAGGTACAATAGCCAATCAGAGGATACCTTTGATTTGTTGCTAGGTCACCGCAAAGCATCTTCTTTCCTTCCATAGCATGATAAAGAGGGAAAGTAAGTCCCATAGAAGGCATAGCAGTGACAACAGTATGAGTATACTTCCGGAGTACCAAGTCCAAGGTGGACCTGAGTAGTTCATGCCATCTGTCCCGTGGAGCTGATTCCTGCATAAACTACTGGCCCAATGACCCTTACGGACTAATCTTCCTTGGTCCTGCCATTTATCCTTCATTAGATTATCTCAGACATTTGCTAAGGCAATATAAAGTTGGCAAAGAGTCTGTTGACAAGTCAATAGTCTGGTGTAGACAAGCAAAATGCCAAGGGTGTGTAGAGCCTATTCTATGAAGGAAGTTTACTGAGCTCTGCTGAGGGAAGTATCAGCCCATCTATCCAAGACCAGATAAAGCACCATGCAGAGATGCCCAGTTGATGTGAGTTGTGATATACTTCATCTGGAGGGCAGCAGAAGCAATTCCTCCAGATCAAAGTTCTAAATGTGACAAGGATGTAGCCCCGAGCTTCCCTATAATGCCATCCAATCCAACAAGTGAGTTTTCTGACACTGTGTCGTTGGGATGCTGGATCAATAAATCAGCAAAAGGCCCCCATCAGACACTGGATCTCCTGGTGCCAATGCTCTTCTGTGACCTCTGGATCAAAAGCTTTGTCTCCAGAGTGTCACTGTTGAGGAGTCACAGAAGTCTGAGGAGAGAAACCTAACCAACGAGAGACCTAGCGAGAAGTTCTTAGCTCACTGAAGGGGAATGCGGGCTCCTGACTGTCTTCCTCTTCCTGTTTGTCTCCTGGCCACGAGATGGGTAGTTGCCTTTGAGTGTGTGCCCTGTCATTGCCACTCGGCATGACAACAATAGCCTACAAGCAACGATACTGATGTGCCATGTTTTAGAAGCAGAAGTCTCTTTATAAACCATCTCAGGTGTCTTTTTTAGAGCTATAGAAAGCTGACACTTGGTTTGGGCTGTTTTAACAGAGTGGCACAGACTGAGTAACTTAGACAATAAACGTTTATTGGTCCCAGTTTGGAAGACGAGAGTGTCTGAGATCCAGACACCAGCAGATCCAGTGACTGGTGAGGACTCTCCTCCTGGTTTATAGATTAGTCATTTCTCTGTTCTCACATGGAAGGAAGCAGCGAGAGCTAGGGAAAGCAGTCATACTACTCCCTGAAGCCTATACCTTTAGTTTCTTTTCCTGTTGATGTGGTGAAATACTCTGCAATTTAGAGAGAAAATGCTTATTTGGCTCACGATTTTCTGTTACAATCCATCATGGCAGGTTAGTTACAGCAGCGGGAACTTGTGGGGGCCTAGACTCCTCGTTCTCATAGTCAAGAGCAAAGAACAATGAATTAATGCCCAAGTGTTAGTACTCAGCTTGGTTGTTCCGCTTCATACATTCCAGAGACCCCTAACCAGGGAATGGTCCTGTCCACAATTAAGATGGATCTTCCCACATCCATTGCTGTAATAAAGACAAGTATCCACAGATGAGCCTAGAGGCCTAGCTTCCACGTGATTCTAGGTTTTTCTAAGCTGACAATTAACTCTGACCATCATTGGCATCAGTCTCACCCATGAAATCTCAACACTACGACCTAATCACTTCACCAGTGCTCCAGCCACTTATATTATCAGACTGTATTTTCAGTGTGTGAATGCGTAGACACAGCATTTTGTTCATGACAGACACTATTAAGTTTTTACTTATTTGTGGTGTAGGAGATCAAACCCAGGGCCTTGTGAATACTAGACAGGTGCCCTGCCGGTGATCATCAGTGCTCCCTAAACTAACTTTTAAACCAATTGATTTGAACTCTCTGAGAAGGTCAAATTTCACTGCTTGGTAGGACAAATTACTTAAAACCCCGAGAAAGTATAGAATTTAGAATAGAGACAGTAAGGAAAAATTATAGTGCCTTAAAATTAATTTGAAAATAAGTTTTAAGTCTGGATTTAGAATTAAATTAAGCTTTATTTATATAAAGTATAATTTTAATTAAAATGGAGCTGTATCACTTCCCCCCATTTCTTTTCCTTGGTTATTGTTTTTACATACACACACACACACACACACACACACACTATATATATATATATATATATATATATATATATATATATATATATATATATCCATACACAAATATACACAGAATCTGCTGAGTTTATTTAGTGTTGCTTGTGTATATATGATCTCAGGGCTAGTCACGTGGTGTTGGCTAACCTGTGAAAGACTCTGTCGGTATCGATCTGTTTCCTGTAGTTCTTTGTCTCGAAGTGAGGCCCCATGAGATTTCACGCTAGCACGTCTATTGGTGCTGTCATTGTTCAGGTTTAATTTAGGCAGTCACACTGTTGAGGTATTATGGGGTAACTTCCCTTTCATTTCCCGGAGACAGTCTTACAGCAGATGCTGGCTTCTTGGACCTCTTCCTCTCATAATCTTTCTACTCCCTTTTCCATGATGGTCCCTGAGCCTTAGGTACAGGAGTTGTACTGGAGATATTAGTGTTGGAGCTGGGCACTGCATGATCAGCTGTTACCCGTTCTTTGACCAGTTGTGGTTTTCTGTACTGTCCTCTGTCTGCCTAAAAGAGATGCTTCTTTGATGAGAGGTGAGATCCACACTGGCCTGTGGGTATAAGGATACATGTTTAGAATGCAATTAGAAGTTATGCAGATTTACCAAAATGGTGGAGAGAGGTTGTCTAAGTTCATAACTTCACCAGCCCAAGGTAGTTAGGCAAGTTTCCGTGTGTCCCTCCTGCGTATGGATCAAGATGTGAGCGCTCAGCTCTTTCTGCTGCCATCAGGGACTCTAACCCTCTGCAACAGTAAGCCAGATTGTAACTGTCCTTGGTCATGTTTTGTCACAGATAATAGAAAAGTAACTAAGACTGTAACATTTAATGAAATAAAAAAAATTCTTTAAACATTAATTACACTTTTATTTACTTATGGTGTGTGTGTGTGTGTGTGCAAGCCATGGCAACTGATGTGTGAGTAGAGTGAACAGCTTTTGGGTGAAGGTGGAGGTTTTCTTAAAATACGCCAATCTAAGATTAATATTTATTAAAATATAAACTAACACTCACGATACAGGTAATAGCTTATATACGTGCTTGATAGACTGGATTATCTAAGTGGTGGACAAAAGATGCCCAACCGGTCTCTCCAGCCGTCAGGAACCAGGAAATGGGGGCTTTCAGAATCTCAGCAGTCTCTTATGGATGGGGTTGGCCACTCCCCCTTCAGGAGCCCAGGCCCGGAAAAGCATCTTCGGACCTTATTGACTCTTTCTGTCCACCTTGCAGGTTCTGGGGCTGCACTCAGATTGTCAGCCGTGGCAGCAAGCATCACCCTCATGAACATGGTCTGAATCAGTTATGGAAGGAAGTTTTGCTACACTTGTAAATGAGAACTCCGCAGTTCACACAGGAAATCTTTCCAACAGGCCTCCCCAACACCTGGTCCCTCATTGGTAATGCTGTTTTGGGAGCTTTCGGGGTAGAGCTAGAGGATTATGGGCTCTCTCTGCTTCAGGTATGAGCTCTCGGCTTGGATGTGTCAAACTGCACCGCAAACTCTGCTCCAGGAGCATCTCCTGCTATCCTGATCTCTGCCATACTTCCCACCACGATGCCTGTCCCCTTCCAAACCATGAGCCCAAACAAACCCTCTTCCCTTCATGCCTCTGTGAGTATTTGCCACAGCAACGAGGGAGGTAATGAACACATGGGCTGATGGTTAAGGGGTTCGAATCTGTTCAAAGTGAGCTAACCAGCAACCAAAGAACAAATAGATGAGATTTTTAAACATGACCTTTAGTACAATTATACACAGAACATCAAGGTTTATAGGTTAAATTTAGAGGCTTACATGAAGTTAGATTTTCTAATTATAATTTTTATAAGTTAAATATTAACTTAAAATCTAGTTAACCAGAAATAGTCTTTTCCATACATAATACACATGAAATATTCACAGTGATGTGTGTGTGTGTGTGTATGTGTGTGTGTGTGTGTGTGTGTGTGTATGTGTGGTGTAAACATGTGTCAGATATTGCATGAGAAAATGTAAGGTATCCAAGGAAACATCAGAGACTAAGAGCTGATTCAAGACACATCTAGGTCCAGCACATCATTTTGAGGCGGTCACACAGAGCTAACATAGAGTTCATGACAGAGCAAGTGTATGTCTGTGTCCTCTAGTTAGGATGTGACCATTGCCAATATGAAGCCAAGGACTGTGGTGACCAACAGGTGACTTTGTCAATGACACATGAACGTAGTTACATACAAATAACCATGTCTATGATAATATATATCTTTCTTGAGATAGGTTGGCATTAAGCATAGGGGCTTTAACTCATGATGTATAGGGAGATGACCTTGAACACTTGACCCTCTTGCTTACACCTCGTAAGCTCTGAGCATACACCAACTCTCTAACTGACAGAGGCATTAATGTTTTCTATCAGAAAGGAGAGAGGGTCAGCAGACTCTTCCATAGGAGACCAATCAGCACTACCAGTAGTAATAATTTAAATTATGTAAAAGGTGTAGCATTGATTGGATGGGACTTCTCAGTGATGCAGCTGGCCATGTTACCCATGCTCCTGTGACCTCTGTACACCCATTTATTCATCAATAAATAGCAATAGGAAAGTAGAATATTAAAAGCTACACAAAGCTCTTAGTGGGATAATCCTTTCATTGGCACTCAGTTCTATAGTCACTATCTATTGTGTGGCTTTTTTTTTTTCTGGAAAGTTTTGAACAAATGTCCAGTCACCCCAGATAGAGCACTGGCCACAGGCAGAAGCAACTTCCCGAGAGTCGACATTGGTGAACCAGTGAGTTTATTAGACTTACTTTGAGGAGTAAGTTTATTAGCAGTTCCCTTAGGAAGACTCACAGGCAGCTCCATCACCAGAAAACCCACACCAGCATGGGTGAGAATGCATAAAGGCTGCATCCTTGGAGATCCTGGCATTTCAACCAGCAAGAGAGTCTCTCCCCCAGGAGATGTACTGCTTGGCTAACATGGGGCAGGGCCTTGTGAATGAACTAACTGTCTGAATTTCCAGATCCTGATGAGATGTGTGGGCTTCACTTCTCACCTCCTTTCAGCAGGGAATGTTTCAACTAAGAAGAAATGGCTACAGCTCTGAGAGAGTCTGATCCCAGGAACCGGAAGGGCAACTGGTGGAGAGATTGCCAGCAGTGTATGTCGGCCCAGACTGAGCTACATCTCACCCCTACTGCCATTTGGAAACTGGTGGGCTATTGAGCATTCAGCCACACCGGCCTCTGAGAATGCTCTTGGTAGAGTTTCATAGTCACCAGCTTGTCCCAACACCCACTAGCTTACCTCTCATTCTTCTGAAGACACTGCAAGGTCAGCTGCAGGCTTTGGCTGCAAATACTATACGTCACCTTTTGCTTGCAACTTTGAGGTCCACGGAGCTCTGAAAAGCAAAGCCAGATATGTCTCAAGAAAACACTTATTAAACGTGTCACCAATTTGGACGCCAAAATTCATGTGTGGCAATGCCTTCCCAGAACTGCTCTTGAGGCTGTTTGTAGTGGTGAGACCGACCTCAGAGTAATAATCGTACATGTTCCTGAAGAAACATTTAGCATATTTGGTTTTAAGGTGGTGCTCCAAACCTCTCTGGGAATGATAGGTAACTAATATGCACTGAGATATAATATATACACTGTATTGCCTTATTGAAGTTCCCCGATTCCTGAATACTAAATAACACTTGGTCCATGAGTCTCAGATAAGGGACTGTGGACATGAGGAAATATGGGTTTAGACAGTGACAAACTTCTTGGGACACCATTGTGTTTGGGGCAATTGATTTTGAATTAGAGACCCAGGTTGTCTCCATCTGTTGCCTTTGTTTGCTCTCAATACAAGACTGCCAAGGGTTGCTGCACAAGAATAGTTGTGCTAAATTGGGAAGGACCCCTGTCAGAGGATGGCATCTGGGAGGGTTTCAGAAGCAAGGCATGGGAATAGCATTTACCACTGTTCTTGTGGTCCACTAACTAATACTACTACTATGGGCAATTTAACTGCAGAGGCGGCTGGGAAATGTAGTTTGGCTGCTTGACATAGTCGGGAGGCGTGAGTGTTGAGCAATCAGCCAGTTGTCTTGCTAAGTGTTGATCCGTTTAGTCAGCAAACACCCATTCTAGTCTGTCATCAGTGGAGACAGACAGTCCCCACACAAGGATCACATCAGCTCAACCTTCTTAATTTCTGCATGCAGTGTTCTACGTGTGACCCTTCATGGTCTGGTGACCTACAGCCTGAAGACAGGTTATCTGAATGTTGTCCTTCCTTATGGCCTTTGCTGTTATTTCTGTGTAGCTGAGTTTCTCTTTGTTCAGCTCTTCTCTTGTCTGCCTGGGAGATGTTGGTCCTGAGGTCCCTGCTGATAGCAGAGTGCATTTCTTAGGTTATTAGATTCTGGATGATAGAGTTGTGTCGCACGAATAAATGAGACTCAGGGATAGATCTCTGAAGAAGTTAGAGATACTAGAGGGAATAAACACCACAGTCAGATCTTACCCAGCTGTCTTCCAGCTTCCTCAGCCTCGCTTCCCTTGGAATAATGCTTCCCTCTGTGTCTCTATCCAGTCTTAAGTACCCTTTCATAAATTAAGGCGTGGCTCCATCACTGCCTGCTTGGGATCCTGGAATTCCTTCTATAATCTGAAGTGACTTTGACTCAGTTGGGATTAAGGGTGTAGGTCACCACTCCCAGGATACTCCCTGTGCTGGGATTGAAGGTTTGAATCACCACTCTCTGATTTTCCTAGACTAACTGTGATTAGAGCTCTGGGACTTCTGGAGCTTTTACTAACCCCCCACATAGACTGTGGGTAGATTCCCTCTGATATCTCCAAAACTTCTGAAACTTTTATTGAATCCCCACAGAGTTGAGCTAGGTATGCACTCTCATATTTAAGAAAAAGAGGCTTCTAAGACATCTGTGTGATCATTTTCTCCTTTTCATGCTGCGACCCTCCCTCTTGTCCTTCTGTAGTTGTTTTTCAAGACAGGGTCTCTCTGTTAGTCCTGGGTGTCCTGGAACTCACTCTGTAGACCAGGTTAGCCTTGAACTTACAGAGATCCACCTGCCTCTGTCTCCTGAGTGCTGGGATTAGTGTGCTACCACTACCCCAACGTTACAAAGAAACTTTGGGTGACTGTCCAGGCAGACAGGTGTCGTCTCTGTCATTTCTAGATTTTGGAAGTTGCTTGCACTTCCTATTTACTCAGGTAATACTATATCCTTCTGTGGTCTTTGATGTAGCTGAAGATTAGATAGTTATAATTATATTTTCTTCAGTTATTATAAAAGGTATATTAGATATAAAACTTTAGACTCACAAGAATAAAATAGATGGTAAACTATTTTTTTAATTTTACTAAATACAAAGTGACTGGATATTGTAACTATAATTTTTCCTTGATAGCTGTTTTGTTACATGTAGTTTTGCTATGTTGAAATTGAAACCTTCCTTTTTGATTAGACAGAAAAGGGGAAGTGATATGGGATGTCTTTCTGTAGTCTCTGAATATCATTCTTTAATAAAGGAACTGTCTTGGTCTATGGCAGGCATCTTAGAAGTAGGTAGGTGAAACTGGAGCATAGATAGGGGAAAAAGGGCAGAATTAAGAGAGACGCCATCCAGCTGCCTAAGAATCAACATGTAAAAGTAACAGAGGTAAGCCACAGGCCACGTGGCAAGACAGATTAATAGAAACAGGTTGAATTATGATGCAGGAGTTAGCTAGCAATATGCCTGAGCCATAGGCCAAGCAGAATGTAATTAGTATAAGCATCTGAGTCATTTTGGGGGCCTAAGCAGTGGCAGGCAAGTCTGGACTGTGGGACTAGGATTGCCTGAAACTTCCTATTACACAAATATGCTTCATTATGTTGGTTTTGTCTTTTTTTTTTTTTTTCTGTCTTGCTGTGTAGTCCAAGCTGGTTTGAAGTTCAAAACCCTGCAGCCTCAGCCTTCTGTGTTCTAGGATTACAGGTGCACACCATGAGCCTTCTTTAGTATTTATTTTTCCTCTGTAAATGAGGATCTATTTTATTTATTTACTTATTTTGGGGATGTGTGTTGTATGTATGCCTAAGTGTTCATGTGTATGTGTATGTTTGCATTTGGGTGCACATCTATGTGTGTAAGCCAGAGCGCACCAGTTTATCTCCTGGCTGACTGGCAAGCATCATCAGTCTCTGGTTCTGGGGCTGCAGGTGGATAGTGACATGCCCAGCTTTTTGCATGGTTGCTGCCCGTCTAAAGTCAAGTACTCATGCTTGTGTGGCAAACACTTTACAAACGGGATGCACATGAGAACTTATTTATGTAAAAAACCCCAGGGCTGGAGAGACAGCTCATGACTTAAGCGCACTGGATGTTCTTCTAGAGGACCCAGATTTGATTTCTAGCACCTACATGGAGTCTCACAGCCACCTATAACTCTAGTTCCAGGGGACCTCATACTCTCTTCTGGTGTCTGTGGGTACCGGACATGCACAAACATACATATAGGTGAAGCACGTATACTCATAAACACAAATAAATAAAATATAAAATATAAAAAATTCACATGCACTGAACATACTCTTCCATCTTGACCCTCCTTCTCTCCATGACTGTTTGTCCCTAGACATTTTCACTTCTAATTTCTTCTTATGTAAACACACAACTCATACACACACACACACACACACACACACACACACACACACACACACACACACGACTTTATGTGACTATAAAAACACACATGTCTTTCTGAGACTGGCCTTATTTGCTTTAAGGCAACTGTCTTCAGTCACATCCATTTTCCTGTAAACAGCCTAACTTCGTTCTAGTTTATGGATGAAATAGTTTGCTGTGCCCTTTGCTACATGTTCTATCCATTCCTCTGCTGTTGGACGACTAGGTCGTCCCACAGTTAAGCAATGTGAGGAGTCCAAGCCCCACTTTTATCCACGCATCTCAGACTCTTGACAGAAGATGACCTCCCGTCCTGTGCATGAATTTATAGCTCTCACTTTGCTGTCTGGATGTTTATAAAAAGTTTCGTCTTTACTGGGAATCGTTAATGTTACAAAGTGTTTTTTTTCCCCTAAGGTAGTGTTTTGGACTCGAATTAATTTTGTTTGATGATTTTCAGATCAGGTGGAACTAATGTATGGGGAATTTGAGGACTTTCTTACACCTCCAACTTGCAGAGCAGGTATGGTGTTCTGGACACAGGGTTGAGTTTAGTCTTCCCTGGGGAGCTGCGCCAAGCCAGGGATTTACAAGTGCAATTGCATCATCAGTAAGCCTGTCCCACAGAATAAAACCATGTTCTCTGACTTAACAATAAACTGAAACTTGAACTTGACCTCATATCTTTTGTGCTTTCTTTCTTTGAACTCAAACTTAATTATCACTGCTGAAAGTCCAATAGTAATAAAGTCATTCCTTTATTATTATTATACAAATATTTATTGACTATATTATTCATCTCTCTCTCTCACTGTGTTGTGCCTGTGCAGGTGCATGTGTGGGCACATATGGAGGCCAGAAGATGGCCTCGGGTATTATTTCACAGATGGTGTCCATCTTTTTTGTTTTTCTGTGACTGAATCTCTCACAGACCTGGAATTGGCTAGAGTAGCTAGCCAGTGAGCCCCAGGGTTCCACCTGTACCTACTTCCTGGGCACTGGGATTACAAGCACATGCTTTGCAAATGAAGTCCTTGAATTTACTTCCAGAATCCTGTAAAAACAAAAGAGCTGGTTTCCTAACTCCTCAGCATTTTGGTGTGTGTGTGTGTGTGTGTGTGTGTGTGTGTGTGTGTGTGTGTGTTATAGTCTTCCCACAGCTCTGACTTCTGTGAGTTAGGCATGAGTGACCCTGTGGTTTGGAACTTTGACAGGATATTTAGATCCTAATAGTTTATAGCAATATGTAGGGAAAAGGCACCCAGAAAATTTGGGAGTATTTTGAGACCAGGTACAACTTTTTACACTTGAAGAAAAGGTGAAAACCAATTGGTTGCTTTGGAAGTTGAGTGAGTCCTGGAGTGGCCTCTCTAACTGGGAGAAAGTGTTTGGGGTTATTGTCCTGCCCTTCAAACTAGCTTATTGTCAGGCAACTTGGGAAGAGTCCCATGTCACTCTTCACACAATCTTACTTGTTTTCACACATATGGAAACACGCTGTAGGACTATGTACTACCAGCACCCCCATTCAGCAAGAAGTAGCCTAGAGAATAGATCCACCCATAGGCAGAGGTGGCAAGTAGTGGCAGGAAGATCTCTGTGAGTTTGAGGCTAGCCTGGGCTACAAAGCAAGTTCCAGGACAGCCAGGACTGTTAGAAAACTGTTTAAAAATAAAAAATAAAAATAAAGGATTGGAGAGATGGCTCTGTCCTCTGATATTTCAGGCTGATTTTATTGAATACAAAATGTGTTTCACCACACAGTACCAGTGACCCATGCTAGAGTTTATTTAAGAAGCTTTTGGGAAGAGAAGATGCAGATGGAAGGGAAAAGAGAATGGCCACACAAGTCTTTGTGTTATAAGGGTGTGGGTGTGCAGGTTAACATGGCCACGCCTGCTCATGCATATGGATGAAGGGGCGTGCCCTTGGCAGGAGACCTGGTGGTGCCTTGTTGGAACAGCACATTTGCCAGGTAGCTATTTCTGTCCTCAATCTCCTGACATAAAAGACAAAACAAAACAAACCCCAAAACTATTGATGAGTGGGCATACCCTAAAGATTTAAAGTAGAGATGACTGATTTCTTTTTCATATATAAAAGTTTAGGCTTGTGATTCCTCTAAGATTTCTTATGAGATTATTTTTCAAGATAATTAAAATAATTGGCCCATCCTTTGTTACTGCAAAATGCAGCCTGCCAGTAAAAGACCTGATTAAGAAGAATACCTTACTCACCTACATAGTTAATCTATAACAAGTTGCTTGGGTATGAATGCACGTGAGTTCTTGGATAATTTGTTTTCACCTGCAATACATAAAATGCTGAATCCTGTAAGGGATATATAAACCGTGCTGTTCTCACTGCTTATTTTGTATCCATTTTATCATTCACTTGAAAAACAGAATGTAACCACATTGTGATTCTTATATTGCCTGAAAGATTGTGCTGGGGTTTAGAAGAGAGATAGATAGATAGAGGAAGCTAAAAGGAGTTAGAAGAAAAACATCAGGAATGAGAGAGTTAGAAGGGGAACGTCATCAGGAAAAAAAAAAAAGAGAATGCAAAAGCAGCATACAGAAAAGTTCTGAAACAAACCGTGAAGGGAGTGAGTCCCTGTTCCGTTATAATTCTCTCAGACAGAAAAGATGCCCTGGATTTCTTCGGAGCCCGGAGCTGGCTGCCCCGGTGGCGATCCTACCTGTCCCAATAGGTGTAAATACCTCTCAGTGTGGCTTTAACTTACAGTCACTTAAGCAAGTGATGCCTCTTTCCACCCCTCCAGCTGTCACCCGTTCATCAGGTGATGGCTCCACTCCTGTGTTTCCACGAGAAAATTAGATGAGAGTCAGGGCAGTCGCTGCAACTCACACGTATATAACTAGAGGATTGTGAGTCAGATTCTTTTCACTGAAGCTCCAAAAACAACGAGGTGGTCTTGCAGTCAAGTGTATCTTAGACCACTCAAAGCTACAGATTTAGCCACGGGCCACTTCTGGCGTTCTTTTCTCCTCTTCCACGGTTCCTCTTTTGTTTTCACTCTGTTTATAGAGCTTTATTTATCTATCCACTCATCTCCAATAAGTCATCTCGGGACACATTCCTCTAACTTCCCTTTATTGAGAAGGTCCTCACTATTTTTATTGCTTTTCTCTGGCTGCTCTAACATTTTTTTTTTTTTTCTCGTAAGTTTGATGTTGTGTGTTTTGGTGTGGATTTCTTCAGGTTTATTGTTTGGATTTTGCTCTTTTTTTTTTTTCTATCTGTAGACCTGGCCAAATTGGGGAAAATCTAGTTGCTACTACATCTAGTGCCCTCTCAGCCGCCCCTCCCCCTCCCAGGTGCTCCTTCCCCTCCCAGCACCTCCTCCCCCTCCCAAGTGCCCCTTCCCCTTCCAGTGCCCCTCCCCCTCCAAGCACTTTCCCCTCCCAGCGTCCCCTCTCAGTATCTCCTCCCCCTCTCAGCTGTCCCCTCCCCCAGTATCGTGAAGATGGAGCTACTGGATCTTTAGTTATGGGCTCCACTGGTCCTGGCTCTGTTTATTTGGTTTTTCTCCAGTCTGTTTCTCCTGTGCTGTTCATCTTGAGTAATTTCTAATGTCCCGTCGCCCAGGTGACTGATTTTTCTCCCTCTGTACCATTCATCTTGTTGGTGAACCTTTTAATGTTATTGTACATTTCAGTTCTAAATTATCCATTTGGTTTTGTAACCATAAACTCTAGCTTATTTGTTTTTAGCTATCAACAGATGGCTAATTTTGAAGGTTTCACGCCTGATTAACATATTATCCTCCTACTGGCTTTGTGGTCCATAACCTATAAGACGTGTGGGTATGATTACTCTTCAGGCTGAAAGCACTGACTTTTCACACGGGGACACAGATGGCTCAAGCATGGTTGAGACAGGATGAATTAAGCTTGCTGTTGCTGCCTTCATATTGGATCAGTGTCCCCCTCTGCTCTCTTTACCTTTGGGCCAGATTTCTGCTCAACTCTGAACATAGTCATATTAACCATCTCAGAAATACTTTCTCTAGAACTGTAAGATTCATTTGACCTAAACCTACTTAAGCTTCGTTCCCCTCTAGGGCTGATGATGTCAAGATAACGGCAACCAAGAAATATCCCAATCCACGGCAGTGGAGCACTGTCTAAAAGTCTCTAGTCAGCAGCTTTCTTGCCCATTATTTCAATTCCCTTCTCTTTCCCTGTAACACAGGGAAACACACCTTAGTTCTCCAGAGTCTTCGCTGGTCATACCACCCATCTTTGGCTTGATGGCCTTTTAATGTGGTGATATATATTTAGTAAAACCAGTCTGGAATATCAGAGAACAGATCCACAGTCAAGCCAGGAGGGTCAGAGAGTGGTAACTCATGCCTTTAATCTCTATTTCTTTGCTGGGGTTCTGTAATTTTTCGTGTTAGAAATGAACTTGGGGCTTCACACATGCTAGGCAAGTGTACTACCACTGTGCTATACTCCCGGCCTGGCTTTGCATGTTTTGCTTGCTTCACATAGGTTTATAGTTGCTCAACAGTAATTTTTAATTATTTGGTTAGCATACAAAGCAACAGGTGACATATTTTTGTGCATGTGTCATTATCCTTGGCCCTTACTTGTCTCCCCTCTCACCCAGCTCCAGCTCCCCTTGCTGATCCCTTCTCTTTTGTACTAATTAAGTCTTAAATGGTAAGTTCCTTAATACAAGGCCAGTGTCTCTGCCATCTTGGGACTGAGTGTTTATGTTTAGTCCAGCTTGAGATGTTCTGGGTTTTTGGTATGGTGAGGGAATTTTGATTGATACAAGAACATTTTTGCAGTGTGTTATGAGTCTTACAGCCTCACTGCTGCTAGATGATGAGGAGCCTAAGTTTCCCATTTGGCCTCCAATGACGCCCAAGAGGATGGGAGCTTCTTACTACTCTTGGGCCAGGGGAGCCTCTGTAGGTGTCTGGGGAGCCTCGTTACGGGCTGGTGGGTGTGAAAGTCCTGAATCCCTTCTTGGCTTTCTCTGGTGCTGGCCCAGGTTCAACTGGAATTTTTAGAATGTCTTCTGGATATATGAAAGTTCAGTTTGTATCTGATATTTGGCCTGCTAGAGTGGTCTGGAAGTTTCTGTCTTGGTTTGGCTAGAGAAAACAAGTTTTCAACTTGTGGGGTTTTTTTTTTTTTTTTCCTTTCTTTCTTTTTTAAGCAAGCCTGGGAAATGTTAGGCAAAAAGAAATCACTATGCTGTTTTCTACGATCCTTGGCCCTTGGACTACCTATTCATTTATCAGCCTTCCAGAGTCTTACATTTGTTTTTATACTTGTTCAGGGATTTCAAATAAATGTACAGAAGGAATAGAGCAAGGTGTTTTTACTTCATTCTTCCCAAAGCAGAAGCAGGCCAAACATAGTTTACACACACACACACACACAGAGACACACACACACAGACAGACACACACACACATACACACACACATACACAGGCACACACACATACACACACACATACACAGGCACACACACATACACACAGACACACACGTACACACAGACACACACAGAAACACACTGCATCCTGAAAAGGGTGTAAAACCACTTATTTGTAGCCAGCCCAGGCTATACATTTAAAAGGGGCCAGAGGAATGGCTCAGTGGTTAAGATCATTATTTGCTTTTCCAGAGAACCAGGCTTCAATTCCCAGAACACACATGGCAATTCACAACTGTCTGGAACTCCAGGATCCAATGCACTTACACAGACATACATACAGGCAAAACACCAATTAAAAAAAGAAGATGGACTCTGAAACTGGAATCTCTAGGTCAGAGGTCAGCAAAACAGGGCCTCGCCTGTTCTGTTTCTGTAGTCTAAAATCTGAGAGGTTTTTTTTTTTTGTTGTTTTGTTTTTCTTTTTTTACTTCAATGTCAAAAGAATGGTATGGCTTTAAATTTAAATAAAACTGTGATTTAGATAAAGCTCATAAGAACTTGAAATGAAACATAGCCATGCTTGTCTCAGGGCTCTGTGAAATGGCAGTACAGCAGAGTAGCATATTCATTGTTTGGCTCTTTACAAAGTTTGATAGTACTGGCTTAGGTTCAAATCCTAGCTTTTAAAACTCCTATCTCAACCCTGGGAAAGTCTCAACATGAAATCCTGAGTCTCAATTTCCTTACGGGGGCCACTTAATATTAATAATTATTAAGTGGATTACATAAATCAATATTTGAAAAGTTCTTAAAATCATGCCTGGCATGTGGTAAACGTGTCTGAAAATTAGAGGATTTCAGTCTGTTGAATCATCTAACTATTAAGGAATATTTACCTTTATTTTATAAAAATTATTTCTTTTATGGATAAGATATAATTTTAGAGTTGAACTTGGAGAAAATTTGATTTCACATTTAGAAACTTAATGGGCTAAATCTCAAAATATTAAGTACCCATGTAACTGTGGGTCAGGCTCTGCAAAGAAGTTCTCTAGGGTCTACAAGGGAGAATTCTCCAAGTCTGGGAGGCAGGACTGTATATGGGTCAGTGTCTGGAGTTATGCTTACATTGATTAAAATCAATCTCTCTCTTTCTGTGTATAGAGGTTAGAGGACAACTCGGGGCAACCAGTTCTCTTTGCCACTTTGCAAGGATTAAATTTAGGCCATTAGGCCTTCGTGCAAACGCCTCCTACCCACTGAGCAATCTTGCCAGCTCTGCTTGCATGGATTCTGACTTCTTAAATACTTTTCTGGCAAATCTTATTTGTAAAACAGGATTAGTACTATCTTTTTCATTGGAATATTATGAAGATTATGATGATTAAAAGTGCTAATGCTCATCAAGTGTTTAGTGTAACACTTGGGGTTTAACATGCATTTCATAAGCTTCAGTTATTATTACAACCATTCTCCCAAGAGCCTGGCCTAGTGGATTGCTGCTAATCAGTTACTAAACTCCTAGCAGAGCAGAAGGTTGTAAGTTTTTTGTGCTTTGAGTACATTTGGGAGATGCTTTCCTGCTTCCCTGATGTCCTGAAGTTCAAAACAGGTCATGCTTTCCTTAAACACTGCATCATCTTCCAAGAGAGCCGTCCTTTTCTCCTTGGTGTGGTTTAGTTAATTAGTTGCTAGGTTTTTCTTTACAGCGGTAGCCTGGAGCAGTGGACACTCAAGGGTTGAGATTTGTGGGCAATAGGAGACTGAGAGACATCGACAATGTATTAATGACAGAAACGTTGCAGAATATTCTGGCTTGTTTAACCATTGTAGTTTATAGTGGCAATTTCTATCTTCCTAGGGATGAATTTACACAGCCTGTACTTCCCAAGGAAGGATACCTTTGCAGCAAAGATCAAGCCTGCCCCAGGGCGCCACCTGCTGACTACCTGCTTCCGCTCCCATTCCCAGCACATTCCGGGTTGGGACCTTCCTGTCTAGTACTAATCTCATTCAGAGCACCTCTACCTATTCTCAGAACCCCCTTCTCTTCCCCCACGACGTCAAGGAGTCCCTTGCTCTTGGACCTAGGTCTGTTTCCCAGTGACCTTGAGGTTTGGCACTTATGCCAACTAGTTCTCTGGCAGATGGTGGAGCCTGAGGCTTAGGTTCATATTCCCTGATCAAAGATATTTCTTGCCACGTCTTCCCAACTTGGAGCTGCTGGAATCAGGTCATCACGACCTTGACCAGTAGCGATGCTGGAGGAAGGAGACAGGAGTGACTCACTGCACCGTCCCCATCCATTACCGGTTTGAGGTCTCAGAATGCGTAGGACCCTATTTTAGTCACCAGAATTTGTCATCATCCGGCGCTATTTCCCTCATTAGACAAGCATAGTAGAGAAATTGGGGGCACCCCTCTGTCTTCTTGGAGGCTGTGACGCTGTCCTGAAGGAGCACGTTGGAAGGGGGATCAGGTCTATAAGGACGAAGTAGGTCACAGATGTGACCCCCGAAATCTCCCAGGGTCTGGTTGGGCGATTTAAAGAAAGAGAAGACCCAGGAAAAAGAGCTGAGCCTTGGATCCTGAAACCTTGGTTTTCCTCTAAAGCCCGAGAAGCCTCTCCTAGCTCCGTTCCTCTGAATTCTCCACAAAATAAATCATGGCATTCTAGGGACTACTGGAGCGCTTCCCAAACCAACTGTCCAAGACTTCCCCTTTAAGGCTCTTGGCTCCGCCCATCACGCCGCGCAGCCTAAGGCCCCGCCCTCTCACTCGCTTCCGTTGAGCCGGGCCGCAGCGCAGCGGCCCCGGCCCCTTTAAGGCCGAGCCCCGCCCCCTGGCTCCCGCCCCCTCCCCTCCCCCAGCCCACCCCGGGTGCCCCGGCGGGTCCTCCGGTGTGGCCCGTGGCGGTGAGCTTTGGAGCCTAGAGGGCGCGGGGTCGGGTCCCGCGAGTCTCCGCTGCTGCAGTGGCCTTGCGGGGCGGGGGCGGGGCTGGGCCAGCGGGACTGGGGGGCTTGGGGCGCTGGGCCGCGACCCGGACGGCAGGGAAGGGGCTCAGGTGACGCGGGCCCGAATCGAGTTCCGCATCGCACCCCCGACTTGGAGCGTGGGTCCTGGTGTACCGTCGGCGGCGTTCCCGCTCTCCCCTGTCCGGTCAGAGTCCCCGTCTAATCGTGCTGATGACGCGTTGCCTATGCTCCCCGGGGGTCCAGGCCCATTTGCGGGGCTGCTGTTGGCGGGTGGTGTCTGAGGTGCAGTCCTGACGGCTGCGGGAGAACCCCCAAGCCGAAAGCCGTGCTTTGGAGTGGGGAGGCGAGAGGATACACTCCCCTTGGACTCTGGACGCACCTAGGGGGTGGCCGGCGGCAGGACGCCTGGCCCTGGAGGCCTGGCCGGTGCGGGACCCGCGTGGGCCCACCTGCTGTAGGTAGGGGCAGAGGCGTGTGCTGGGAAAGTCTGGCTCTGGGACCACAGTGGTAATCTTCTGTCCATCAGGGAGCTGGTGGTCACCATGGCAATGCGGGAGCTGGTGGAGGGCGAATGTGGGGGTGCCAACCCGCTCATGAAGCTGGCCACCCACTTCACCCAGGACAAGGCCCTTCGGCAGGAGGGGCTGAGACCTGGCCCCTGGCCCCCAGAAGCCTCAGCTGCAGAGACGGTGAGTGTTCTAGAGCGGGAGGGCCCATTTCATCAGCCCTCTGTTGTTTTAAGAATAGCAGTTACCACTCAGTGGCTCTGGAGTGAGCACTGTGCGTCTTCACACAACTGTTTGTAGACAAAGAAGCTGAGGCTTTGCGAAGGCTCTTGTCTTACCTCAGGTCACCTAAGCTGTAGTTAGAGGTGGGCTGTACTCCATATGCCTGTGGCCTTCCTTACTGTGTGTATTGCTTCTTTTCTTCCTTTCTTAGGTTTCCAAGCCTTTGGGAGTAGGTTCTGAAGATGAGGTAAATAAAATAAGGTTTTTTTCTGTTTTGTCTCTGTCTCAATCTCTCTGTCTCTCTGTCTCTGGTCCATGGTGTGTATATGTGTATGCATATTATATATAATACATATTATATATAAATACCTTTAAACACTCCAGACTCACACTTCACTTGAACTCTCTTCACTAAATGATATTTGTGTGTCAATGTTTTCTTCTCTTTTTTTTTTGAACCCCCAATTTACAGATAGATTTTTTTTTCTTTCTTTATTGTCTCCATTTTCTGTTTTTCTTTCTATCTAGCACTAATATCCCCATTAACTCAGCTCTGCCCCTTTGCTGAGGGCCCTGATCCTAATGGTTCATCTCACTATTTCTCTACAATAGTTGGTGGCAGAATTCCTGCAGGACCAGAATGCACCCCTTGTATCCCGTGCCCCCCAGACCTTCAAGATGGATGACCTCCTGGCGGAGATGCAGGAGATTGAACAGTCAAACTTTCGCCAGGCTCCTCAGAGAGGTGGGTTGAGGGCCTGGTGAGAAGACCAATGTTTTCTGTGCCGGGAGGCCAGAGGGCTCTATCCTTTGGTCTTGTAGACTGAGGAGTGATGTTGAAGGAGTGAGAGGTACCTGTTTTCCTTTCTTAGTCGTCTCTTGTCTCCTTTCAGCCCCGGGTGTAGCCGACTTGGCCTTGTCTGAGAACTGGGCTCATGAGTTTCTTGCGGCTGGAGATGCTGTGGATGTAGCACAGGATTATAACGAGACTGACTGGTCCCAAGAATTCATCGCTGAAGTTACAGGTGAGGCTTGTAGGAAAAATCTGTACTAGTTGTTACGGAGCGTTTGAACGTTCTGTATTGATGCCCTAATTCCTCTTAGGGTATGAGGTGATTCTGGCTGTAATTCATTTCTGTAGGATGTTAGATATGACTTCTTGTTGCAAGGAGAAAACTGGGTTTGAATGAAGGAAAAAGACGGGAGGAGATTAGGATGAGCACATGAAGGAGAGCTTAGGTCTGTGTCAGAAACTTAACTGCTGTCGTCTAGTGGAAAGGAGCTAGAGATTGGGTGGATGGTCCAGGAAGAGAGAAATAGTCACTGTAGCACTGGAAGTCTGGCATTCGGCCATCTTGAGTAGAATTGGGGTCTGGGAAAGTAAGACTATGGGGTTCAGAAGCTTGACATACAGCTAGGCCATCTGTGTAGATTTCTCATCGCACAAACTGTGGATGGGAAATGTTTGGAAAGCATTATGTCTGTACTGAAAGTATACATCTTTTTAAGTTTTTAGACAGTCTCTTGTAGACCAGGCTGTCCTCCAAGTTTTTATGTAACTGAGATCTTCCTATTCTAATCTCTTAAGTGCTGGGATTCCAGGTGTGAGCCACTTTGCCTGGATATTTTTGTGTGTGTGTGCATTCATTATTTCTTAATCCATGTAACTACTATATACATGGCATTTATATTATATTGGTTATAAGTCATCTAGAGATGTTGAAATTGCGGGAGAATGTGTGTAGGTTATATGAAATTTATGATTTCATATAAGAGACTTAAGTCTGAAGAATTTTGTGTCTGTGTGAGTTCCCGAAATCATGATATTGAAGAAGGAATGGTCTTTGAGAGTAAAGATCATCTATGATAATAAAATAATATTAATTTCTGTATACTTACTGTGTTCTGAGCTCTGGTTAAGTGCATTGAATGTGTCGTTTATTTAAACTCCATGGGAACCTAAGTTTTAACTATTGTTTTTAGAACCATTTTGCAGATAACAGTACTGAGTTCTTTGAGTAGAGCAGCTTGGTTAGGGTAACACAGTGTTGTAAATCATCTCGTTGGTTTTTTTTTAGTAGAATAGTTTTTTATTTATTCTTATGCGTTTTCATACATGTAAACAGCACATATGTAACCCCAGCTCTCTGGAAGAACTCCTGACTTCTTCCTCTACTTCCCCAAGAGACCCCAAACATGTCCTTCCCCTTGTGTCCTTTCCTCTTTTTTCTTTTGATAATAACCCACAGAGTCCAGCTAATGCTGCCTGTCAGATGTCACCTGACCTTGTTGACTTGGTCTTGTGCAGGTGACTACAGCTGAATTGAGTCTATGGGTGCAGTGGTCATGCCATGTCCTGAAGACAGTATGGCTCCTACATTCTTTCCACCCCATCTTCTGAGATGTTCCTTTGGGGAGGGGGATGGAGACAGATGCCCCATTGAGGGCTAAGTGCTCCATAGTCACTTTGGTCGATGCTGAGTCTCTGCTTCAGAGAGACACTTCCCTGGCCAAGGTTGAGCACAACTGTTTAGGAGACAGTCTGACAGCACGTTGTTTAGGTTTCTCTGTAGGGTGTCGGAGTTTGACTGTGGACCAAGCTGTCATTCTGTCCTGCCTGGCCTGTACTTTGTGCTCTTTCTCTTGGCTACAGGCTTAGTCTTAGCCTAATATGTATCTTTGGGCATCCTCTGCTCACTGCGTCCCTGTGGATTGATTCTTCTTCTCCACACCTATCAGATTAGGGCAAAGGGGCCAATCTTCAGCCTTCCAACTTCCTGATTACTCACTGAGAGAAGCATTGTTTACCTTTTTCTACATTGAGAAATCCAAAGATGAGAAGAGATATGAGTGGAGAAAGTTACAAAGATTCTAGCTTCTCACTCAGTCACAGAGTCCTGAGTAGTTGAAGGTTTTTGAGCTATGGGACTTAGTTGGCTTCTTCTCCGACCATTTCTTATTCTCCTGAAGGCAGGGCTTCCTCCTCACATGGGAGAAATGCCCCATAGCCCACCAGTGAGTGTAAGCTGTCGTAGGTCATTTCTCCCAGATGCCCTTTCCTAAAGTAAGGTGGGCAGACAGTGTTCTGGGCTTTGCTGTTTGTGATAGGATTCAGGTGTCAGCTGATAAGGTCAAAAGACATTTATCCAGGGTCCCGGGCTCCTAAAGAAAAAGTGGCCAGCCCTATTCAAGAGGGGCTGCTGAGATCTTAAAGAGCCCCGTTTGTTCCTGACTGCTTAAGAGACTGGTTCGGCATCCATCGTCCATCGCATAGATAATCTGATCTCTCAAGCGCCTATATAAACTGTTACCTATATCGTAAATGTTAGTTTATATTCCAATAAATATTAATCTTAGATTAATATATTTTAAGAGAGATTTGTACTGTCAGCTATTGTTCTCAGCGCTCTGCTGGGCTGAGCCCTGGAGCCCTCTTACAGAGTGTCAGCAGGATGAGATACCGAACTCATGCCTGTTTGTCCCAGGTGCCAGGCTTTCTGAGCTATTATTCTAAAATCCCAATTTTACAGTACTCTCAAGGCTTCCCTGTATAATTGTCTCAAGCCAAATCTGAGGTATACGAAGACCTTCTGCTGGACAGAACCTTTCAGATGCCCACACAAACCTTATCCTTAAGTAATGTATCTTAGTACAGGGAGACTTCTTTTGGAATGGGTGGACATTAGTCATTTTTCATAATATAAAGCTAACATAAAACAAAAACAAAAAAATCTCAAATTGTTCCTGTAGTTAAGCACAATGTGAGCCTGTTTTTATTATAATTAATTGCTTCCTGCCCATGAAGTCTTCCCTAATTCACAAATGAGAACAGCCTTAGAAAAACATGTTGGACCTGCCTCACCTGTTCGGTTGTCTTTGGAGAGCTCTGTTTTGCACATTCGTTTGCAACTATGCTGACTTCACAGAGGCCTGAATATGGGTACCTGGGACTGTGCTGTGTGAAATTGGTCTCTGTAAAATTGCCCTGTTGTAGTAGGCCTTTGAATGAATGAATGAATGAATGAATGAATGAATGAATGAATGAATGAATGAATGAATGAATGAAAGGAGATTTGGGAGCAAAATAAACTGATTTTCTAGGAATTCATATTTTATTTATTAAAAAGATTTACTATTTTTTTTTTTTTTTTTATGTGTATGGGTCTTTTGCCTTCATGTTTATCTCTGCGTCACATTTTTGCATTACCTGCAGCAACCAGAAATGGACGTCAAATCTCCTCACAGTGGAGTTGGAGTTGCTATTAGTTGCCAAATGAGGCCTGGAAATTGAACCCAGGTCATATGGAAGGGCCCTTGAGTAAGTCAGTGTCCCTAACCACTGAACCATCGCTGTAGCCCCTGAATTTATGGTTTACAATGTCTTTCTCAGTGTCTGTAGCTGACATGTCAGGGATGTAAGTTAGCTGTTGTTTTATGGATAAGTAGACTTGAGGAAAAATGCTATACTTTTTAAGGTCTTATTAATTAATAATTTTTTGGTTTTTGTGAGACCGTAATCTCACTGTAGCCCTGGTGTGCCTCCAACTGGCTTTTGTGTGCCAGGCTGGCTCCAATTTGGGGTTTTCTCCACTGCCTATTAGGATAACTAGCATCTGTCCTAATGCCTGGCTTGTTTTGTTTTTGAGAAAAGGTCTTAACTATGTAGCTTGGCCTGGCTTTGAGCTCTCAGTTCTGCCTCTGTGTCTCAAGTGCTGGTATTATAGGCATGCTTTGTAGGGTTTTTTTTTTTTTTATCTTTTAAATCCCCATGTTTAATATTCTAGAGTTATTCAGAAGGAACCTAGAAGCTCTTCTTTTTATCTTAGCTTAGTTTTTTATATGGAAAATTTTATAGTCTTACTAGTAATTGCTAAAGTAAATAAAAAGAAAACATACAGGAAATTTCTGTGTGCTACCTCAGATCCTCGCAGCTCTGTACAGTCCATAGAGCTCATTGGCTTCCCTCAGTTTTGCATCCATCATCTGTGTGTGAACAGTTTTATGCAGATTCATCAGATGTGCAGATTTTCACCATCTCAGTCAGAGTTAGTCCATCACTATACAAGACCCGTCCACTCTTTTTTGGTCTATCATACATACTACTGTGTCTGTTTCCTGGTCAGTCTGCACCTGTGCTTACTCAGGTCTGGAGATGAAACTCCGGGAGGCGGGGAGGGGGAGCATTTATTAGAATTACAGGCTGTGTAGCTCATCTAGTCTAACAATGGCTGTTTACCAGAAAGAGGTCTAAAAAATCCAGCAGTTGTTTAGTTCATGAGGCAGTGTCTCAGCTGGTCTTCAATATGTGCCATAATTCCAAAGACATAGTTCTAATGACAGTAAAGGAATGGGCTTGCCAGTGAGAGGAGAGCAGACAAAGCATGCTTCCTTCCTCCATGCCTAGAATAGACTAGACTTCCAGCTGTAACATATAGGCAGCCAGTAGAAGGTGTGGCCCACATTGAAGGTGGGCCTCTCCATCTCAAAAGATCCAGATCAAAAGTAGGTCTTCCCAATTCAAATGGTTTAATTAAGAGAAAGGTGTTAGTAGGTGTACTTAGCTTCTTGGGTTTTAGTTAATTCTAGGAAGTCAACTTGACAACCAAGAACAGCCATCACAGTGTATGGTGATATACTGTATATTTAATAAAGCTTGTCTGAAAGTTAGAGGTCAGAACCAAGCTATGAAGGTCAGGGAGTGGTGACCCACGCCTGTAATCCCAGGACTCGGGAGGTAGAGATCCTCTGGATCTCTGTGAGTTCCAGGCCATCAGAGCACAGAGCTAATCAATGGTGGCACCACCTCTCATCTTAGCTCTAGGAAAGTTGAGGGAGGAAGTGGGCAGCTGAGGGGAGAAAGGAGGCCAGAGTTCAGCCCTGCACCATGCTCCCTTTCCTCTGAGAACTCAGGTTCATTCAGTCTTAGCACCTACCCTCTTCAGCTTGAGGAGTTGGCTGGTCAGAACTGGATGTGGCTTGTTCTGTCTCTCCGATATTTCAGCTTTCCCCCAGTACCAGGCTCCTGGTTTTCATTATATACCAAGTAGAATTTGTGCAATAACAGTGTGTGAAGAACATAGGGTAGCTGTGAAATACCAGCTTGGACTGTTACAGGAGAAGTTGTAGGAAGCAGTGGCAGAAGGTGGTTGGTGATAGCTTTTCCCTGAATAGAGGGGGAGGAGCAAGAGTCTCCCTGTGGTGCTCTCTAAGGTTTGTCCTCCAGACAGTAAAGTCCTCTTTTGTTACTGTGTTTTACATTTGCAGAAACCCCTACAAGTAACTGTCCCTATCTGTTTTATAGATAAGGAAGTGGAAGCTTAGAGGTTAAAGTAAGTGATGTATGGAGTTGGGCTGACTCTAGAACCTACACTCTTCCACAGAGCTCTCACTGCTTAGGGTAGGGCTTCTGAGTGTTTGACTTTTCAACTTGTAGGAGATGCCCTCAGTGAGAGGTATGATGCAAACAGGAATGTGATATCTAGGTCATTGGCTCTATCTCTGCCTATTACATGTGACCTAAGATAATCACTTTCTCTCCTTTGGCCTTCATTGCTTCAATTTCACCTGTGTCCACATGGATCTAGTTTTCTGTGAGGACTTCTCAAGAAAGATTGTAAAGCCAAATATTCTTCATTTGATTATTTTATCCAATCCCTTTATTGGGACAGGTTTCCAGCACTGGAAAACTCAGGGTCTTGAGAGTAATATTTATGACTCAGAGCCAAACTGTGTTAGGTTTCTTTTGTTGTTATAGGGGATTGAACTCACGCCTTGTCGACTGCTAGGCAGGAATTTAACACTGTATGCCTAGCCCTGAATTATAGCAATTTAAGGATGCCTGTTCTCACCTGCGTTTCTTTCCCCCTTAAAGTGTGGTGTGTTTGTGGTAACAGTGTATATGAGGTAAAGTCCAGGCACTTTAGATTTTTCTATTGTTTTGTTGTTGATGAGAACATTCTACAGAAATGGTTTGTGGCTTTGTGGTCTCAGGATCACTCAAGGTCAGAACAAGAGTAAGGGGAAATGGAGAGTGAGCAGTAAAGAAAAGTTCTTTCTCAACAGATGAGGACTAAGGAGCTGGGAGGTGACTGAAATCTGTTCTGATATGAAACACTTGTTTTTCATATGTCACATGTAAGCCACGGTGTAGTTATGGTAAGGGAAGAAGAAGAATGTCACCTAGGACCTGAGGACAGGATCTGTAAACCCAAACAATTGTGCAAATCACAATTAGATGTGTGTATTCTGGGACCCTTGGTTCTTCTTTTTTTCTTTAAGATTTTGACATTATTATCTCAGATTTTGAGAGTGCTTTGTTGAAATTATTCAGGCCAAGTCTTAGGTAAAGTGGAATGTTTGTCAATATGATGGGTATGAAGCACCTTCTCAGGGTTACAGCAGGACAGTCAGACCTTCCAGTTGGGGATGGGGTTACCATGTCAGCATCTGGGATGTAAAGATGAGGACACAGAGCAGAAGGCAGAACCTGGGCCTGGACCTTCTCTGCTACCTGACAACACTAAGCTGCTCATTGCTTGGGAGGACGAAGTCCAAGGAGTTGAGAAACAGTTCAGCCCTCACTAAGTGTTTGTTCCCATGTTCACGGTGCCCTTTGTCCTAGTTTCTAAGATAACTTTAGATTTTGACTGAAAAACATGGCCTCTTAAAATGAATCAAATGGCTCATGTCTATAACCCAGTTTTATCAAGAGATCCTGAGTTTAAAGTCAGCTTGGGCTACGAAGTGAGACCCTATCTTAAGAAGCCCCTTAAGAAGGATGAGCGCCCCTAACTGTCCCTGGGTAGGTTGTGAGTGCAGTGGTGTGCCCAGGCTTGCCATACACTCTATACTTCATGTATAGTTCTTGTAAGGAGGCCCCGCTGCTTCCTTGTTTTCATGAGACTCTAGAGTCAGGAAAAGGATTTGGAAGGAGGGGCAGGGAAGGAAGGAGAAGGATAAGCTGGAAAGGGTGTGTGTGACTGGACGTGGTGGCTCCTGCCTTTTATTCTACTCACAGGCAGGTGATCTCTGATTTTGAGGTCAGCCTAGACTACAGAGACATCCCAGAACCTTTATTCTCCCCAGAAGAAAGAGGGAGTTAATATGATCAAAACTCATTACATGGATGTGTAGAAACGATATATTGAAGCCCTAACTTTGTACAACTGATATACACTAATGAAAATTTAAAAAATATTTTATGTGGTTTTTTTTTTTTTTTTTTACATATGTCTATGTACTACTTGTGTGCTTGGTTCCCTTAAGGTCAGAAGAGGACTTGGGTCTCCTGGAACTAAAATTATAGTCAGTTGTGAACCACCATGTGGGTGCTGAGAAATGAACCGAGGACTTCTGGAAGAGCAGCCAGTGCTCTTAACTGCTGAGCCATTTCTCCAGCCTACCTTTCTTTAAAGAAAGGCTCTTTCTTTTCTTTTAAAAAAGATTTATTTGTTTATTATGTATACAGTGTTCTATCTGCACACCAGAAGAGGACACCGGATCTCTAGATGGTTGTGAGCCACCATGTGGTTGATGGGAATTGAACTCAGGACCTACTGGAAGAGCAGCCAGTGCTCTTAACCTCTGAGTCACCTCTCCAGCCCCGATAGACTCTTTCTATAACCTTCAACTTTAGAGCCTTTGGTTTAGCTTTGGGAGTGATAAATTCTTTCCTGATCCTCCTTGGTAGGTCTCCTGTCCCCATCTTTTCATAGACTTCCTTTCAGTCCCCTTGAATGGCTCAGCCACTGGAGAGGCTGTTGGGGTTTATTAGAATTCTTCCGAGGAGGTACTCTTGGGGACCCTACAGGGTTCTGTTTGCTTTGGATAAGTGGGTCTGTGAGGCCATATTACTTTCCCTTTCTCTGATCTCCCACTGAAGCCTTGATAAGTTCTACAAGATAGGTCTCTTTGCAGACCCCTTATCTGTGTCCCCTGCCCGATGGGCTGAGGAATATCTGGAACAGTCTGAGGAGAAGCTGTGGTTGGGAGAGCCGGAAGGAACATCTGCCACCGATCGATGGTGAGTTCAATGTCTTCCTTGGGTTGTCATGGAAAGAGTGTAGTTTTGGGCAGCTTCCCAGCCTCTTCCATCCATATTCTCACTAGTTTGCAATTTTTATTTTCTACGTCATTTACTAACATTCTCACTAGTGTTATTGGTATTTCACCTTTGGTAGCAATCCCAAGTATTCCGTAAGGGATTTGTAACTGTCTTGATGGGGCCATGTTTCCTTGAGCATGCTATTCTCATCCTCCACCTGCAAAGCTTTGCTTGGGAGAGGAAAAAGGAAAAAGACTTTTCAGCTTCCACTGAGTTACTTACATCCTTTTTAATGTGACTTGTAGCTCTTTAAGGTAGAGGGAGAGCATTATTCTTTTCCTCCTGGGTCAGGATTGGGGCAGAGCATGGGCAATGGGGTGGATGCCTTGGTCTTTCTTCCTTGCCACAGGTACGATGAATATCATCCTGAGGAAGATCTGCAGCACACAGCCAGTGACTTTGTGTCCAAGGTGGATGACCCCAAATTGGCTAACTCTGAGGTCTGTATCCTTCAGCTGCTGTGCTCGGCAGAGCTGGGACTGAAGGCAGAGGCCTTCTTTCCCTTACCCGACTGTGATGTAAAGAGGGGATGAGATTCTAGAGCTGTCTCCTGACTAATGGAGACTGGATCTGGCTGCATCTTTCCACAATTATCCTCATTTCTTTATCTACTAACTTCTTGCCTTTTCTGTGTCTTCTCAACTCTGCAGAGGCAGAAATCCCCGTGTTTGATCTCTCCTTTTTTTTTTTCCTTCAGGGCCTTTAGCATTATATTGATAAAGCTAGAGATGTTCATAGGGAGGGGCGAGTTCAGAGTCTCCTTGGGCATAGTTGAGAGTGCACATTTAGAAGTCCTGTCCCAAGGTGCCATTGTGTGTCTCTGTGCCCCAGTTCCTGAAATTCGTGCGGCAGATTGGCGAGGGGCAGGTGTCCCTGGAGTCCGGTGCAGGGTCGGGCCGAGCTCAGGCAGAACAGTGGGCAGCAGAGTTTATACAGCAGCAGGTAGGACATTGTCAACCCCAGCCCACTTCAGACTGCTGCCCAAGGCTGGATCAGTGTTGTGGGAAAGGATTTTATTGACAGTTTGTCTTGTGGCATCTAGATTGTGAGTGGTTGGGGAAAGATTTTGAGTGTCCAGGCTGGTGGTTAGTGGGTTTTTAGTCACTCTGTGTTAGTGGGAAGGACGTTGGAGATGGTACTGATCATTCTCTGTCACAGGGCACTTCAGAGGCCTGGGTTGATCAGTTCACAAGACCAGGAAATAACGAGTCTGCCCTCGATGTGGAATTTGAAAGAGCCAAGTCAGCTATAGAGGTGAGAGCAGCTGGTGTTGACACAGTACTCCAGGACCATGCCCTCCTGTGGAGAGTATGGCTTTATTAATGTCAAAAGTGATGGGCATTGTTTCATAATGTGCTGGATCATTTGTGTCATAATTGTATAGGTGTGGGATAAGTGCTTTTTAAATATGCAAATTCTTGGACATCATTCCAGATTCCTGCATCAGAATCTGGGGATTGGATCAGGGAATTTGCATTTTACAAAAGCTTCTCTGATGATTGCTGAACACATTGACGTTTAAGACCTATTTCCTTAGGGTCTGCATCCCCGTAGAGTGAAGGGTGGGTGGGGTAGTCATGAAGCATCTACCTTCCTTAGGGTCTGCATCCCAGCAGAGTGAAGGGTGGGTGGGGTAGTCATGAAGCATCTACCTTCCTTAGGGTCTGCATCCCCGTAGAGTGAAGGGTGGGTGGGGTAGTCATGAAGCATCTACCTTCCTTAGGGTCTGCATCCCCGTAGAGTGAAGGGTGGGTGGGGTAGTCATGAAGCATCTACCTTTCTCTATCTGCCTTCTCTTTCTTACAGTCTGATGTGGATTTCTGGGACAAGTTGCAGGCAGAGTTGGAGGAGATGGCAAAACGGGATGCTGAGGCACACCCCTGGCTTTCTGACTATGATGACCTCACATCTGCTTCCTATGACAAGGTAGGAACCCCTGGCTTTCTAGTTTCTAGAATTTGAAGAGTTCCATGCTGAAGCTGTTACTGTTTTTGAGCCTCTTTCTATGAAAAGTCTGATTGACACCTTGGCTCCTGCTGTCCAGTAACTGAATGGGCACTATGTTCTTGAGATTAAAAGGTTAGTAAGAGTACCATTGCAAATCGTACAGTGACATAATGCCCAAAAGGGAGGCTTACACGTGACACACTAAGAACAGATGGGTAGGTCTTCTGTGGAGGTTGCATTAGGACAGTTTATCTGTTGCTGACCCCTCTGCTGGACAGCGGTAGTTGATCATTCCTCTGTCCACGCTGTGACATGTATTTTTTTTTTTTTAGCTCATAAGTTTAAACACATGCCACTCCCCAATACTGGGGATCAAACCAGGGTGGTGTGTGCTAGGAAGGACTAACTCTTCCGTGAGCTACCCCTCAGCTCTCATCTAAGTTCTGATGTCCTCTTATAGGAACCAGGCTCTTGTCCCAATTCAAAGAATTACATTAAATAATTTAAACAGTAGGAAAATTTCCCAGTAGTCTGTGATAAAGATGTCTGGAATTTGCTTTGAATGTATGCTTTTGGCTTAGATATTTGTGATTTTTCAGTAGTCTTGCTATGAATAAATCTGCTTGTGAATTGTGGGACCACTGGAGACATGGCTGATAATTGAGCCTCTGAGGTGCAGTGAGAGGGAAGGAAAGATCGCTTGTCTTCAGGAAGACAGAAGAGGAACTGAGTAACACCTCTTTCTCAGCTCAGATGTGGAGGAGGATGAGGCTGGATGGCAGAGGAGGATGTTGACATGGGGACTGTGCAGAGACGGGGGACTTTTAGGGGATTGTAAGAAGGGTAGGCAGGCCTGAGAGCCTCAGAAAGACTCACTGCTGGGAAATGGGACTGTGTTGTTTCCATTTGCTTTGGGCTTGGTACGAGGACTGCTTACTTCTAGGGACCTCTTGTTGTTTTGTGCCACAGTTTAAATTCCTTTTATCGACTAACACTTTGATTATCCTTACATTGCTAACTTATGATTGGCATTTCCGTACCTTTGGGAAATGGAGACATAAGCCCTACTTATGGGGAGTATTTCCTCTCACTGTTTATTACTCTGATATTTATGAATGCTATGCAGAATAAATTTTTTAGGTTAGAAGGTTAATTTAGCACTTATTATTTCCATGTTTATGATATCCTGGGCCAAATACACCTTTAAATTAAAAGCTTACAACATAAGGAGGGAACCAGGCATGGTGGCACATGCCTGGGATCATAACACTTGAGAGGTTGAGGCAGGATGACTGTAAATTAGCCTAACTTGGGTTAGTGAGATTGTGTCTCAAAACAAACCAAACTGTAACCAAGTCATTAGATCCATGAATCACTCAGTGCACTGGGAAATATTGCAAACTAGGCTCAGAGACCTAGTGCTTCACATAAACGCTCCACTTTATTGTTGAGTGAAAGGTTGAGTCTCTGTCCTTAAGCTAAGCTGTACTGAATTGAATTACATGGGACACTTTAAAGTGTGAATATAGGTTCATTGCCAAGTAAACTCTTTGTTCTTTTTATCTGTTATTTATTTTTTTGAACATATCAGTGGTGTGCATGTGTGTGTTGAGGCCAGATGTTAACACGGGGTATCTTCCTTAATAGCATTCCACTTTCTTGTCTGGGACAGAGTCTCTCACTGAACCCAGAGCCCACTGATGCAGCTCTAGTTCATCTGGCTGGCTTGCCCTGCAGATCAGATCCCCTCTCTGACTGGACTGCCTTGCCTGCCTGGTTTTTGTTAGGGAGTTGGGGATCTAAACTCTGGTCCTCCTGCTTGCCTGCAAGTGTTTTATTCACTAAGCTATCTCCTCATCCCTCTTTATACTTTAAAAAAAATTAAACATTGTTTATTAAAATTGAGAAACCTTAGATTTTTCTGAAGCTACATACACTTGTAGTTTAAAAAGATACTGTACTAAAAGAGTTTCTGGAATGTAGACTCTGAAGCAGTGTTCTGGCCTCAGTGTGATCCTTTGAGGTTTTGGAACAGCTCAAGGTAGTGGATCAGACTGGCTTTTTAGTGCTTTCAAGATGCAAAGCTCTCCTCAACTCTGCACTCTGTAGGCTGTGAAGGGTTCTTTCAGAGGATTCTTTTCCATCTATGCAAATATTTTATTTTTGTACAGGGGAATAATAGTTAATTCCTCTTTAGCAGTAATTGATGAGACCTTAAAAATGATAAGTAACAGGGCCTAGAGGAAACTCATGTTTAAGATGATGGTATTCATTTGTCACATTGTCTGCAGAAGACACATGAGAATATTCATCACTGCTGACTGCTACACACAGGCACTGTACCTTAAAGAAGTAGCTACAGCCACTGTTAGTGAACGTTTTAACACTTTAGCAAGGCTCTAGTAGCTTTGAAGTATAAATTACATTCATTAGGAAATTACATTATATGTGATAACAATCTCTGTTTCTCGCAGAGTGGCTTAAAGGATGGATTTCTAATGGACAGAAATTAAGGTTGACTGTAAAAGGATTTATTCTATTGAATTCAGATGATCTAGAGCCTGTGAGGCCTGTGGAATTAATGGATTTGCCACTTATTTGTAAATGGTTTAGTGGCAGAGAATGGTTTTAGCATTTTTAAATGTCTGAAAATAATCAAAAGAGTAATATAACTAGTAATCCTAAAGATTAAAATCTAAATTTCAGTGTTCATGAGTCAGATTTGATGGTGATATGCTGCCCCTGGCTACGTCTGCCCTCCTGTGGTGGAGTTGGGTAGGTGCAGTAGAACCTGAAAGGTCTGCTCATATGCTAAGAAGGCATGCTGTCCCTTGAAAGGTCATTCCTGAATTTTAATGTTTCTGAGTTATCTGTGTGGCACGTGCCCCTCAGGATTCGAGTCCCCACTGCACTCCGGGTTTAGAACCTAGTGCTTCTGAATCTCTGTCTCACAACCGTGATCAAACAGGACATCTTGTCTCACTGCCAAGTTCTCTGTGTCTGAACTGTGTTTGAAACTGTTCACCACTCTTGTGATTTGCATATGGTTTTTGTCCTTTTTTTGTGATGGTGACTCTACTTCCCCCAAAGGAATATTTTATATTTCCAGAGCCTTGTGGCTCCCAGTGACTTTGACCATGCCTGTTATCTTCCTCCTTCATATCAAATGCCAGTTGGAAAAGCCTTTTAGGTGGCAGTGTAACTTTCTCAGTCGAGAGCCCTCTAGCTGGAAGAGCGTAGTGTTTTGTAGAAACATTCTCTGCCAGCTAGATTTTGGGGCTCAGGTTGTATTTAAAATCTAGAAGCCCAATAAGGTGCCTTCTGTCTGTAATGTCAGAACTTGGAAAGCTGAGGCAAGAAGATAGTTGTGAGTTTGAGGCCAGTCGAGGCCACATAGCAAGATCCTGCCTAAAAATAAAACAAATGAAGAAAAGCCAAAGAAACAAGCTTAGTTACGGGGTACATTAAGCATTTCTGATGTACCCAGTCAGTCGATGCAGTCTCCTGAGGTGGGCAAGCCTTGCCCTGACTCAAGTCACGCCCTCATCTGCCATCCCACTAGGAGTTAGGACACCGAGGAGGACTTCACTGTGATCAACATAGATACCTAGAGCCTCATCCAGCTTCTCAGTCACTGTTAATAGGAGCCAGCTGCTGAGCTGATACTCGCCTCTGCTTTGTCATGGGTGATCTTCATAATTCAGAGACTTTGCTACACCTGTGTGGAAGGAAGCCCTCTCCTTCACCCATTTTGGCTGCTGTTTTCCCATCCCTGCTGCTTGACTGGATTCCCTTTTAGGACCTCCCTCCTTGATTCCCTTCCTACTAGGGGTACCAATTTGAGGAGGAGAATCCCCTGCGTGACCACCCTCAGCCTTTTGAAGAAGGGCTGCGTCGACTTGAGGAAGGAGATCTGCCCAATGCTGTTCTGCTTTTTGAGGCTGCTGTGCAGCAGGACCCTAAGCACATGGACGTGAGTTGGGCTTCATCCAGTTTTGAGGGAGAGCCCAAAGAGGCATACAGGTGGGGTATGATTTCCTCCTAGGTGAGAAAGAAGGTGAGTGGGGGAAGCCAGTGGAGGAGAGGGTGCAAAGTCAGTGATGGAACTGTCAACTTCTGTCTAGGCTTGGCAGTATCTGGGTACCACCCAGGCTGAGAATGAACAAGAGCTCCTGGCTATCAGTGCCCTGCGGAGGTGAGTGTGCTGCTCTGAGGGCAGTAGGCACCAGAACCAGGCCCTTGTCTTTTCTGACTGCTAGCATACAAATGAGCCTTTAAGATTGTTCTGAGTCAGCATGGCTCAGTAATGGTTAGAGGAGTGAGCGGAAGAAGCTTGACTGATCCTTCATCAGCTTGGATTGCATTTGTAGGATCCTGCCAAAGCTTGCCTTCTCAGATTGGGATCGAAGGCCAGAAGATTCTTTTCTATATTAAGCTAAGAGGGCAGAAGTGAGGCCTCATGAGTGTATTTCAAAGCTTGGCTGTGGATCCCTGCTGCTGAGCAGTGCTGGTGCCATTTGCCAATTTTTAGTCTGCTCATCTGTCTCATCAGGTGTCTGGAGCTGAAGCCAGATAATCGGACAGCACTGATGGCGCTGGCTGTAAGCTTCACCAATGAGTCCCTGCAGCGACAAGCCTGTGAGACCCTGCGAGACTGGCTGCGCTATTCACCAGCCTATGCCCATCTGGTGGCTCCTGGGGAAGAAGGGGCTAGTGGGGCAGGACTGGGTTCCAGCAAGCGTGTCTTGGGATCTCTGTTGTCTGAGTGAGTGCATGGGATTCCTGACATGAGGAGGGTAATGCAAGTCCTTGATTTGGGGCGTTTCGGGTTGCTGAGGTCCCACGGTCTAAGAGTGTAATGGTGACCTCAGGGTCAGCTTGAAGGAGGTTGGCATTCTACCATGCGGTGCTGTGATGAAAAAAGCAGGCTGCAAAGTAGAGTTTGGGTAAATGAGATGATGGACACATTGATGAATCCTGGGCACATGTTTGGCTTTTTAAGCGATTGTTTGGAGCCTAGGAATACAGATAGACCCATCTACCTACCTCTCTGCGTTTTCTTCCCTTTACCTAGCTCCCTGTTTCTTGAAGTGAAGGAACTCTTCCTGGCAGCTGTGCGTCTGGACCCCACATCCATTGACCCCGATGTGCAGTGTGGCTTGGGAGTCCTCTTCAACCTGAGTGGGGAGTATGACAAGGCTGTGGATTGTTTTACGGCTGCCCTCAGTGTCCGTCCCAATGTGAGCCTCGGGGAGAGAAGGATGAAGAGTCATTTGCACATGGGATTTGATGAAAGCCTTGGGAAGACTGGGCAATGAAGGGGGTAGGGGAGAACAGGAGTATATGGACTACATAGGATGACCCAGTTACCGCACTGGAGCTGCTGAGGGCAAGAGAGTGGGTTAGAAGTCTACATTAACTGCACAGTAGTGAAGCAGGTGGTGGAATGGGCAGGAGTTGATCCAGGCCTAGCTTATGTCCCCAGACATCCCTATCTCTGTCCCAGGACTATTTGCTGTGGAACAAGCTTGGGGCCACCTTGGCCAATGGGAACCAGAGTGAAGAAGCGGTGGCTGCATACCGCAGAGCCCTTGAACTACAGCCTGGGTATATCCGGTCTCGCTATAACCTAGGCATCAGCTGCATCAACCTTGGGGCTCACCGGTGAGCATGGATCTTTGTGAGCAGATGAACCATGTCTTCTTGGCTTGGTTTCTAATGTTCTGATCTTCCCTCCCCATGCCCCATCTGCCTCATCCACTGTCGTCCTGCTCACCAGCTCTCATTTCTCTTCCCTACAGTGAGGCTGTGGAACACTTTCTGGAGGCCCTCAACATGCAGAGGAAGAGCCGGGGTCCTCGGGGTGAGGGGGGCGCCATGTCAGAGAACATCTGGAGTACCCTGCGATTGGCCTTATCTATGTTAGGTCAGAGTGATGCCTATGGGGCAGCTGATGCTCGGGATCTGTCTGCCCTCCTAGCTATGTTTGGCCTGCCCCAGTGACAGTGGGATGGGCTGCCCTGTGAGTGTCTGCCTAGAGGGTTCTCGCTCTGGGTGTGACTCCCTCTCCTCCAGTGGGGCTGCCACGGGATTGGGCTGATAACCACAAGCGGTACGACCTCTCAGGAGCTGCCTCGATGTAGGGTGCGTAGTCTGTGTCCTAGGTCCTACATAATTGTAGGGATTGAGCTGTCTCTGTCCCTTGGTAATTCAAGGGCTGTATATCCAACTACAGATCTCTTTCTGCTCATCATGCCCTTTCTTGGTGCTGCTTTTTGGGTAGGACCCAATGACATAGGGAAATTGTTGTCATCAGCTGCCATTTATGGTGGGGCCTATCACATGTGTAAGCCTCTCCTTGCCCCACTTTACTGTAATTGGTAATAGTCCAGCTTCCCGGGCAGTTGTGTGTAAGAGGTTCTCCTGAGCAGTTGTGGAACGCTGTGTGGGGATGGATTTCAGTGCTTGGCCTGTTAACTGAAATGTTGATGTGGCTCTACAGAGCTGAGCTTGGGACAGGTGCTCGTAGATCTGTCACTTGAGGAAATGAGCTGGGAGTCTCTGTGGGTGGACACCGAGTCAGTGAATGCTCATGTGGTTACTATAGTGTCCTCAGGGCCAGGGCTCATCACTGCAGGGAACATGAGCTACCAGGGAGGGAGGCTCATTTGTGGGATGAGCCCCGAGTCTGAGGTGGGACAGTAGGGGGTGTGGTCAGTACTGCAGTCCCTTCTTGAGAGGCTTGTAAGTAGGAACTGAACAAACTCATGTTGCAGACTGGTTCAGAAGTTGTTTTCTTGCCAAATTCCCAACAAAGAGAGGGTTCAGTGTTACCATAAGGCTTCCTGCAACATTTGTAGGGGATAGCATTGAAAATCTCCTCCCCTGTATTACCTCCACAAGGTGAAGATAAGGGCCATTGAGGGAGCAGCTGGATTCTCTTTCACTGTCCTCTGTGGGGAGACACACACGCCCCCACAAATGACTGCTAAGCCTCTTGCCTTGTCTTCAGGAGCTAATAATGATCAGAGATTTTTTTTTTAACTGCCATGGTCAAGGTTCCATCTTGAAATTTATTTTTCTTTGTATGCATATGTGTAAATGATTTAAAAATAAAACTGTAAACTATTTGTATGAGGAATAAATTGAGCTGATGTGAGTAGCATTCCAATGCTGGCTGAAGTTGGGGTGATGGGCGCTGGTCAGTGTTTGGCAGATTGATGTTCAATTTTTTCCTTCTCTGTCTTCTAAATTATCACTGCTGTACCGATTACTTATCCCTCCCTCCAGAATTGTTGAGTGCTAGTAACCTGGAGGGTTCGGAAGTGTGCAATACTCACTTTCCCCTCCCTCCCTCCCTCTCTCCCTCCCTCCCTCCCTCCCTCCCTCTCTTCCTCCCTCCCTCCCTCCCTCCCTCCCTCCCTCCCTCCCTCCCTCCCTCCCTCCCTCCCTTTCTTTCCTCATACTTTTTTCTTTTTTTAGACATTTGTGTTACTGTTACAAAGGGAATTATGTGATGTTGAGTAATCTTGGGTCTTTTATCTTGAGTGCTGTGAATTCTGCGCTTAACTGGAATTTAATCAGACACTATATCACACCTGGTTGTGCAGGTACATATGGTCCTGGGGTGGGGGTGCCATTAGTGTGGCCCATGTGACTGCAGTGTCACTGTGAAATCTGTATGGCTATGGTCAGTGGACTTGCACAGGTGGCCACTTTTTCTTCCAGGTCTCTTCCTGGCTTTCCTTTATGTGTCCTGTTACCTGCTTGCTCATTGGCTATTGATGGTCCTCAGAATTCCATCTTTGTTCATCCTTTTGAGGACTCTCATCAGCACCTGTGGGTATGACTGTCATATAATGCTGATGGCTGTTCAGCTTAGATCTCCACCCCAGGTCTCAAACACTTCACAAACTGTTTTTGTCCTCTGCATGAGGATATTTATAGGCACCATGGACTCAATAAGTTCAAATTAGAGTTTCCTTTCCAAAAATCATTTATGTTCTTAGAAATCTTAGGCAAAGACAGAGTAGGTCTGCCCCTTTCTTGTTACCTCCCAAGAACCTGTTAGCTCCCAAGTTCTGCAGGATTGGCTTGCTGCATGGCTCATAGAGGTCTTCTGGGATTATGTGTAATGAAAGCTAGTATTAGAAAGTAGTCCATCTGAATGCCTATGGCCTCTGTAAAAGCCAGCAGTGGTCAAGACAGTCACTAACCACTCACTACAAACATAGCCTTTCTGTTAGTTTCCCCCAACTGCTGTCTTCCTACACCTAGCATCAGCTCCCCTTACTACTTGCACATAAGCTCTGTGGCCAGCTGCAGCCTTGGTCTCCAGAGCCACCGTTTTCTTGCACAGAGCTCTTGCCAGGCACCTCTGTGGCTTGTGATCCTAGACCTCGGAGGTTGCCTTGAGCATACACCTCACCTGCTGTGGAATTTCATCTCCAGGATTGAGGTTCTCCCTTCTGCTCTGAGAGTGAGTGAGTGTGGCTCATACTCAGGCTTTGTTCTGAGGGAAAACAAGTCCTTAAGTGTGCTCGCTCTATTAGCAGAACTTCCAAAAGCACCCTTGACTCAAGGTGTATTCTCTTGGGAAAACAAGGTCCAGTGACCAGGAAGTTCAGTTATCTTCCCCATAGAGGGAAGGATGGGATCATCACCTTCACGATTCAGGATTTCTTTAACACGCTTCCAATGTATGCTGTTCACCTAGCAGGCATGGACCAAGTTCTGTGTGGCCACAGTTGTGCAGTCAGCAGAGAGACACCATACCAGGCTGCTGTGGAGCATGAGCCGCGGTGTGAGGAGTGAATGAGATGACAAAATAGGTTTTTATGATAATCTGAAAGAGAATGCAAAGCTCCAAAAAAAAAAAAAAAAAAAATTAAGGCCTAAATCCCTAACCATTATTTCCTATTCTGTAAACAATAATATGCATGCTTAGTTTTTGAGAATGTCTTACAATATATTTTGGTCATATTCTTCCCCACTCCTAACTCCTTTCAAGTTTTTCCACTTGCCCACTTAACTACCCAGCTATTCAGAAAATGCAATCAGAGGGTTCCAGGCAAGATGACCCCATAATGTGACCAGACTAAGAAAAGACTTTTAAAGAAAGGAAGAGCTTTGGAAACTCAAAAAAGCAACATTAAGATTCCTGATAAGCAAGGAGAAAAGTTGTGCAGTGCCTGGAAAGGAAGTAATTCTAGGTTAGCACAATGGCTCAGTAGGAAAAGGTACTTGTCTCATAAACCAGATGATCTGAGTTTGACCCCTGGAACCCACACAAAGTGAACTGACTCCATGTCCTCTAACCGCAACATAAAAGAACACTCAGAACCTGCCACTCATTTTTTGAATTCACTGGTATCCTGGTAACCAAACCTGATAAAGGCACAACAGAAAATAAAAATTCTAGATCAATTTCCTTGGTGAACAGTGATACAAGATTTCTTAATAAATACTTGCAAACGAAATTGATTAATAGATGGAGGTTATGCACCACAACTAAGTTGATTTTATTCCAGGGATGGAGGTGTTGTGGTTAATTTTTTTTTGTCAGTGGGACACAAGCTATAGCTGTCTGGGAAGAGGAATAGCAATTGAGAAAATGCCTCCATCAGATTGTGGGAAGGCCTACCTCACTGAGGGCAGTGCTCTTCCATGGCCTCTGCTTCAGTTCCTGCCCCCAGGTTCCCGCTTTGGATTCTCTCTCAAATTTCTTTTGATTGGTGCTGTATCACAGCAACAGAGAGTAATCCTGAGGAGAAGAACTCTTCCAACATATGCAAATCAGCCTTAGAGACCAGTGCGTAGACTCAAGGACAAAAGTCACAAGATCATCTCTATAGATGCAAAAGAGTGTTTCTGATGAAGTTCAACATCCCTTCATGAATAAAGCCTAGAAGACAATAGGAACAGAAGGAGCTACTTCAGCAGAGGGTGGACACTGTAGACCTATAGCCAGCATATGAACTGGGAAAATCTGAACGTATTTTTTCAAAAATCAGGAATGAGACAAACATTACTCTCTGCTTCAATCTTAGTAAAGACAATAAAACGAGATACAAATAGGAAAGGAAAAATCCAAATTATTCCTATTGTATATGATAGGACCCTGTACTTAGAAGACCCTAAAGACTCCACCAGAAAACTCTTACATCTGATAAACACTTTGAGCAAGTAACAAGACAAAAGTAAACTTAAAACCTCCATTCACAACATTTAGGATTAAGTCTACCAAGGAGTAAAAGGCCTCTACAATGAAAAATCGGTGGTGGTTAGAAAGAAAATGGCCCCCTAAGGGAGTGGCACTATCAGGAGATGTGACCTTGTTGGAGGAAGTGTGTCACTGTGGAGGTGAGCTTTGAGGTCTCATATACTCAAGATACCACCCAGTGTCTCAGTTTACCTCCTGTTGCCTGCAAGATGTAGAACTCTCAGCTCCCAGCACTGCCTGCCTGCTGCCATGATGATAATGGACTAAACCTCTGAACTGTAAGCAAGCCACCACAATTAAATATTTTGAGATGCTGTGGTCATGGTGTCTCAATAACTAACCCTTACTAAGACAAGTCCCAATGACATTCTTCACATAATTAGTGGGGAAAAATTCTAAAACCTACATGGAAGTACAAAAAACCCTGAATAACCAAAGCAGGAGAGCAGAATGAGCAACACTGGGGGCTGAGTGACAAAAACAGGACCTCTCTGGGAATATATGGAGATCAGTGGAAGTGAGTGAGAACCAAGATCACTGGGCATATATGAGTTTCCCTGGTCATAGTATCTCTTCAAAGCAATAGAAACCCTAACTAAGCCAATTCTCTCCTGATCCTACTGTGCTATCCGGATTCCAGCATAAAACTGAGCAGCAACCCTAGGCCTTCTGCATATAAGTGGCAGTTGCATAGCTTGGTGTTCTTGTAGGACTCCTAACAATAAAAGCAGGGACTGTCTCTGACTCTTGGTTGGCTTTTGGGACCCTGTTCTTCATACTGGGTCTCCTTGCCCAGCCTTAATACATGGGGAGGTGTTTAGTCTCACTGCAACTTGATATCCCATGTTTTGTTGATATCCACGGGAAGCCTGCCTTTTTCTGAACAGAAATAGAGGAGTGGATGAAGAATTGTGGAGGAGGAACTGGGAGAAGATGAGGAAGGGGAAACTGGTTGAGAAGTTAAAAAAAAGGCACTTTCATTTTCTAAACTTAGGAACATTGTTCTTCAAGGGCTAGGATACTCAGAGTTTGACTTGAAATTTAAATTTCCTTCAGAATGTTAGTTTTTTCCTCACTATGTAAAGCACCCCAATACTTAGTGGTTTAAAACACTGGCTGATTGACACCTGCTCTCATGATTTTGTGTGTTGGCAATCCAGATGGCCCTTCTATTGCTCTTACCTGGGAACAATTGTGTGGCTGCCCGCAGGTGCCTCAGCTCTCTTCTAGGTGGTTAATATTCTACAGCATTTTGATCTTAGAGTGCAAAATATGGAAAGGATCAGAGTCTGCAAAGCCTCTTAAGGCTCAGTCCCTGGGTTTCCCAGTAGTACTTCCACCATCTTTCATTTATCAAAGCAAATTTTTTATTTTATTATTTAAAAATTTATTATAAGGGCTGGAGAGATGGCTCAGTAGTTGAATGCTTACTGGACTGGGCATGATGCTAACACCTTTAATCCTAGTACTCTGGAGGCAAAGGCAGATTCATTTCTATGAGTTCAAGGCAACCTGGCCTGCATAGTGAGTTCCTAACCAGCCAAGGCAACAGAGTGAGACTTTATTTTATAAAAAGAAAAAATAATACAAAAATGAGTACTGCTCTTACAGAAGACTCAAGTTTAGTTCTCTGCAAACAAAGAGTGGTTCACAACCACCTACAACTCCAGTCCCAGAGGATCTGTTGTTCTTCCCTCTATAGGCACCAGACATGCACATAGTATACATGCATGTAGGCAGACAAAATATATTTTAAATAAATGAATTAAAATTATTCTATTATTTTCATGGGAGAGAGGGAGAGAAAATGAGAAAGATAGAGCAATTGTATGCATGTCACGGGGACATGTGGAAATCAGGGAACAATTTTGGGTAGTTAGTCCACAGTAGGTTCTAAGAAACAAACTCAGGGTCATCAGGATTGTATGGAAAGTGCTCTTTCCCTGCAGAGTTATCTTACTGGGCCCAGATTATTTATCTAACGAATGAACAAGTTTGTCTCAGAATCAAATGCATGAAGAAAAAGTCTCACACCACCTCTGTCACTGTCTCTCAGTAAGAAGAGAAGAAATGACACATTGCAGAGGGATGTAGATAGTGAGGAATGATTTATTGAGGACAGTTATAGTGTTCCAATATTTCCAATATTTATGGATGCTTAATGGTCGTTCTTATGCCACCAAGAACAAGAATTCATTGCCATGCAGACATATCTGCCCTTTGAATTTAGGTGTAAAGTTAGGCAGACTATTTGAGGTCAGAGTTTCCATTGCTGGATGCTGTATAGCTGGGCTTGCTCATGTAACTAATTGTTTACTTTGAAAATATTCAGCCTCAGCATATACTATTACTGAATCAAACATCTAGAGTTCTGTTGAGATCCCAAGAGCATCTTAATTTCTCTCTCTCCTCAGCTCTGTATATTCACTATTCAAACAGTAGCTACAAGTTATTAAGCCTTAGACACTAGTCCCTTCAACCACAGAGGGTGGGTGGTGGACGTGCTAGTGGTCATGGCAGAGTCCCTTCTTCACATCCACTTGTCCCTGGGAGGGCAGCACTGGTCAGGGCGTGGACATTAGTTATAATGTCTGCTCTTGCCTCAGAAGTGAATGGGTGTGGAGTACTGGACAGAAATGGATATAATTTCTATCTCATGGTGTTTTAGACACCTGAGTGTTTCAGCAATGAGGAAAGGGGAGCAAGTAATGGATGAATATGATCAAATTTTGCCACCAACTTTTAACCTGATAGAATCTATTTTTGTTGACTTGATGAAACATCCAAACAAGCCATGATTCTTCAAGATGAACTTGGAGATTATACCAGAAAGACAAAGGCTTAGAGACATAACTTGCTTAGAAACATGACTTCTTTCAGAATGAGTACAGAGAGAGGTTAATTCCAGACCAAGGTAAAGAATGTTTACTCAAAGACAACCCACCTAAAACTATCCACACCTACCAAAGATTATGCAGTAGTTCACAAACAGACCAAGGCCTCAGTACTACCAGATCATCACGGCAAGCTGAGCCATGACTGTGAGTGTACTGTCAATTCACCAGGGGCCAACCCTTGAACTTTAGTCAGCAGGAATATCACTACCTCCCATTGCACAGAATCTGCAGTTTCCATGTGCTCTGCTCAGTACCATCATCAACAAATGCAACAGAAGAGAAAGAGAAAGCCAATGGAAGAAGACCTGGGACAAAGCATAGAAATACAATGACCTGAGCCTGAGTCAAAATGCAGTTCTAGTGAAATGAATTTAACCAATATAGGAGCATCTAAAGGGAAAAAACCAAAACCAAAACCAAACCAAACCAACCAAAACAAAAAAGAAGGTTGAAACAAACTCTATAGAAGGTACCAAAAAGCTTAAGTGTTGTATGAATCCAACAGTGTTAATCTAGATATTCCATTGCTATAATAAATCACATTCCCATAAATTCATGGCAATGTTATGGCCTTAATTTTTCTGTGTCCTTCTGGCCTTGTACATTCGACCCATCTCACAATTTCTTTTGCCTAGAATAATGTTCCAACCCCTAAAAGCTGAAATGTAAGATTCTGGTGCAATTATTGTTACATCCACACCAGTGTTTACCAGACCTTCAAGGACAATGTTATTTATTCATATTTTAAATTTTGGTCTTTGTTCATTTGTAAAAGTTTGCCAAATTATTCATCTTATTGTTTCTCCTGAATTTTTGGTTCTCTCTTCTATAGCTTTTATCATCCAGAGCAGTATAGTTTTTTTTTTCTTTTTTTCTTTTTTTTTTTTTTTTTTTTACAATAGACATTATGTTCTTTAATTGTTCTGGAAAGGTGCTTCCTTTACAACGGGGTAGGACTGAACTGAATTTAATACAGAACCATGAGAGAGGTTCCTCAGGCTGTTTCCTAATGGCAAAAGTTACCTTGTCTGTCCCTTATTGACCTATGTTCCTTAGTCCAGTGCCTGCCTTTGCCACACCTTCTGTACAATCCAGACAGTAAGGGAACTCTTTGGGGTTATTCTTAGCAAAACCTTGTTCCTAGAAATTCTTTGTTTACAATCCCTTTTTAGGTGACCTTGTTTATCACAGTTGAAACATTTAATATTTCATTTTTTTTCAAATCTCTAGAAATCACTTCTCCTATCCAAGCATCATCATAGTTATGAGATTCAATATTAATTGTATTTTGGATCCATTCCTCCTGGAGTGCTGATTTTGCCTTTAATGACCTGATTATCCCTTTTCACTGTGAATTAGCATTTTCAAAAGCCAGAGATTCAGTTACTATTTGTCTAGTTTCTGAATTTGGTATCATTCTATTTACTGGTGAAGTCAATCTTTGTAAAAAAAAAATCAGTGAAATTTTCTTTTGGACCTTGTATAGCTTTTGAAAATGACTCAATTTTCTTTACTACTTCTTTAATTCTATCTCAAGCATTCAAGGCATCTGAATGGAAAAAAGCTGTGTGTGAGTATCATATAAATATTGCCTTTCTACATTAGCATAGTCTTTCTATCCAAGAAGTTGATCTTGGAAGATTTAACTACCTCTAGCCCCACTTCGTTGTTCAATGGTCTTAGCTTCATCTTTCCACCAAGTCTTCCACTGCAACTGGAGACCAGTCCCCAAAACTGCTGTAACCACATCTGCCCAATCTTTAGGGATAATTCTAATACAAGTTGACCATGAGTTTAACATCTGCTTCACAAATGGTGACTGCATGCCATATGAAACTATTGCTTTCTTAAATTTCCTCAAATTTAACATTTTCACTGGAGTCCATTCAGCTCTTACACAGTCTGGGGTATATTTATCATTTGGAAATTCCTATAAGGTTACTGGATAAATTAAGGTTGGGTTTTTGAAAGCCTTTGGCTGTTTCTCTCTAACTTTGTAATGCAATTGAGATTGGTTCTTCTCTAAATTTCTCTGTCTGGATCTGAGTATCTCTATGATCTATTTTAATAAATTTTTCTAAGACTTTTATTGGTTCTTCTTTAAATTCCTCTGTCTGGATCTGAGTATCTCTATGATCTATTTTAATAAATTTTTCTAAGACTTTTATCTTGGCACTCATATTAACCAAATTTTTAAATGATAAAACAGAAATGATCAAACAAATAATATTTATAATAGGCATTATTAAAATCCTATTTATATTAATTATTATCTCTTTTATTTTATTTTTATACTATCTAGTGTATTTTTCAAACAGATGACAAATTCTTTTCTTTGTGATACTGTTTACTCTGTCTTAAACCAATTTCCTTTTTTAAGAAATCCCAGTTGACTCACCAAATCTGATTATAATGATGACTCAGATGAGGATGAAGTGAGGCAGCTACAAGTGTGGCAAAGGAACTCTAAATTTCTTCACAGAGAAAACAGTGAGCATAAAAGTATGTGTATGTCACCAACCACTGGCACCATGAGGCCCCGGTGCATGGAGGATAGGTAGTTTGGCCTCAGGACACATACTCTGGGTGAGCAGAGATCAACTGTCAGTTGCCAAAGGCCTGTGGTGCCAGGTGGTCAGGCACCATTATAATGTGTATTATAATCACACAAAGTCTTGTATTAATTTTATGCTGATCAGCCTATGGCTTTGGCATATTGCTAGCTAACTCTTTATTCTTAAACTAAAACATGATTCTTATCCTGTTTAGCCATGTGACTAAGTACCTTTTCTCAGAGCAGCATCATTGTCCTCTGCATCTTCTGGGATCTCTGTAGCATCTCTGACCTCTTCTTCCTGTTCCCAGAGTTGTCCCAGTCTGGTAGCCCTGCTCACACTTCCTGTCTGCCTTCAGCTAATCAACATTTTTATTAAACTAGTAGGTGGGACAATTATTTACAATGTAACAACATAATACCACTACATTCCCCCCCCTTTTTTCTTTTTTGAAACAAGGAGAACCCCAAATATAATAACCTTTCCCCCTCATTATCTATAACAACTTATAACAAATGCTGTAAACAAACACAAACACCCATAACCCATTTTTTGGGCATGTGGGCATAGTTCTTTCGGCTACTTCTTGAGGAATGGGGGCACTGGCAATCCCATGGGGATCCAAAGAAAAATTTAGGATTATGGACAAGTCCTTAGTGGAGTAATCTGTAAGGGTGAGACATCTCAGCCAGTCTCCTTGAAGTTGTTTTGGATGCAGAGTTCAGAAGAAACTGCAACAGAAGTGATCTGAAATGCTGAATTATCTGGGCCATCCATTTCCATTGGAGACTTTTCAGGGGTCTTCCTCGATCAAACTTTATTTTCTTTAACGAGGAATAAATTCATAGCCTCCCATTATCTGTAGAAATAAAAAGAAAATCTCTTCTCCAAAGTAGCATATCTTTTGATTTCAATTTTAAAGTCAACTCATTTACAAAATATATAGGTTGGATTAATCCAGCAGCATTTATAATCAAATGATTCTTAGCAGCTTTTGCTACTTCATTTATAGTCAAAAAATTTTAAAGACAACAACATATAGTATCCAGACACTCTTTGTATTTCCCATCTTTACATGGCTTATTTATTTTACTCTATTTTTTTAAAGGACTTTCTTTGCCCTTTTTCTATATTTAACACACCCTAAACCATTTAGAGGTTTGTTGAATCTATCTTTATTTATATCTCTTATTTCTTATCTTTTTCTGTTTCTGACCACACCTCTGCTTGTCTAGGATGGCTGACTCCACCCAGCTTCCTCTATTTCTTTCCGGTTCTGACAACACCTTTAATCTGCCAAGGTGTGGCTAAGGATTAAAGGCTTCTCTAGTGTGGCTGACTGGCTCCACCCAGCTCCTAGTCTAGCTTCACAGAATTTATCTTTTTTAGCAGAGGTACTGGTATAACCCACAATTACCACTCTGGGGAAAGCACTGCCACCTGCTGCTTTTGAATTATATTTAAGTATTTGGCAGCAGGGCCTCTTAAAAGTCTTACAAGTGTTTTGCCTCTAAGGCTGAATCAGGAAGCTTCTCTTAAAAAGCCAAGCCTCTACTTGCCTCCAGCAAACAGAGATGATCCAAGAAAACTGCCACTAAGAAGCCATCTTTGACTCTGATCCCTTTTTGTCCTTATTAACAGAGACCTTAAATCCACCATATATAGCTCCCTGCTTACATTGAGGCTCAGGATCTGGCCTTGTTCAGCTTAAATTGCATGCAGCAAACATGTCACTTTGTAATTGAATCTCATACACCACTCAGTCTCTTTACCTCAGCCCACTTGAGAGACAAGTTCAGAAGCTGCTTTTGCTCTGTTTCTGTGCTCTTGACTGTTTTTAAACTTTCTATGGCTTTATGTGGTTATATTTTACCCACATTGGGCTGCCATTTGTTGTATGAACTTTCTGGCCTGCCTGGCCCATGGTCCAGACCTGCAGACCCACAGACCCACAGACCCACAGACCCACAGACCCACAGACCCACAGACCCACAGACCCACAGACCCACAGTCCCACAGAAACACACAGATGCTTGTATTAATTTTATGCTGATAAGCTGATCATTTTGGCATATTGCTAGCTATCTCTTTATTCTTAAATTAACCCATGATTCTTACCCTGTTCATCAATGTGGCTCAGTACCTTTTCTCAGAGCAGCATAGTTGTCCTCTGCATCTGCTGGCTTCTCTGGCATCTCTGCTGTTTTTCCTGTTCCAAGAGTTTTCTTAATCTGGTAGCCCCACCCACACTTCCTGTCTGCCTTTGGCCAATCAGCATTTTTATTAAACCAGTAGGCAAGATAATTATTTACAATGTAACAAAATAATCCCATTACAGAAGTATATGGTGGGATATGGGGGGCGGGGGAAGAAAGAGATTGAGAGGAGGGGTTTATGTGCTGGAGAAGAGAATCTGACCAGTTAAAGGCTGGGAGGAACTGGGTGAAGTGGCTTGCCACCTGGGTCCATGGTAATGTCCAGGGCTGGGCTGCTGTCAAGGGCCATACCTGAGCCTCTATGGCTCCTGTTACCACCAAGGGTCCTGTAAATGCTCAGAGGATGGGTCACCATCTGTGACCATGTTGATGTACTCCCACTGGGGTCATGATGTTCTAAGAGGCCTGTCCTGCCACATGGGTTCATGGTGATGTCTGGGCTTGGTCTGCTGCTGAGGATTATCTCTGGGCCCATAGCTTTACTGCAAGTAGACTCTGTGTTGATGTCAGTGGCTCCTGTTGCTGCTGAGGGCCATACAGAGGCCCACAGTCTGGGCCAACATCTGAGACCATGCTGGTATTTGAGGGTCAAACTGTCACCAGGGCCATACGGATCTGGGTTGTCTATGCTGTGATAAAGGACAATAAAAGATTACCATTTAATATACAGCAAAACCCATGCACCAATATCACAAGACAAATGGGGGACCTGAAATGAATCACCAGCCGCCACTAGCTACAGCCACCACCCCTGAAACTTCACCTCATTCCTTATTTGAAAGCCTTGTACACCCCTCTGCTCCACTTTTCTTTCCTCCAAGTCCAATGAAAACTCTGCCTCTTGGACCAAAATGCCCTCTCGATTGGTATTTCTTCTTCTTCAACCTGTGCGTTAGTTGAAGTGTGCCAAGCCATCTGGGAACTAAATTCCCAATCCTTCCTGAATAGCCAGAAAATGTCACAATTTTTTTTGTCTTAAGTTGACATTTTTTTTAACTTGATAAAAATATGCAAGTGGGGAGGGGCTGATAAGACCCCACTCAGAGCTATTATTAGAAGTTAATGCTGGGGAATGGGGAGTCATTTCCATCAGTGGTGGAGTCCCACAGGGGCTCAAGTGTCAGGAAATAACTCCTATCCATAAGAGCAACCCCTAATTGAACTCACTGGGTCCCCAAACCCTAAACAAGCAATAAATGACCTGAAAACAGGAGGGGAGCTTGTTGGGAGAAGGGGTTCACTATGAGTGGGATGGGGTAAGGTACCCAGATTACACATGTGCAAAATTGTCAAATAACAAAAAATCTTAAAATTCTAGAAAATAAACAATCACTTCAAATTTCTCTTCAGTTTGACTACACAGGTTTTAATGTTCAACAAACTTTTTCTGCTACCAACACCTCAAAACTTCTAGTAACAACATAAACTACCACATCATCCTTACTATACACTGCGTTTTCTTTTGAGGCTCACTAGTCATCCCAGACTAATGTTTAATTCATGAGCCTTCTGCCTCAACTCCCTTGAGCAGTGGGATCACAAGAATGTGATACAACACCTGGATACTTTTTGATGAATCATAAAGTGTTCTAAATTTTTTGGACTGTGTTAAAAGTAAGCACGATGTCAGACAGTTTTCAACAATCAAAGGGAAGTGAGCATCAGCACCCTGTCTTGGAAGCCTGAGTGGCACATTTTGGTCATGGGGGCATTATCATCATCACCATCATCACCACCACCACCATCATTGTCATCATCACCATCACCATCATCACCATCATCATATCCACCACCCTCAATTGCAATCATCAGTGTTCACTTCTCACTTCTCATGTTAATTAGCAAATTTGAGTCACATTTTAGTGTGAATGAGAATAATCTCAGTTTCTCTGAGAATTATGCACCAGTAGAGTAGAGGGAGGAACATGTATCAGTACAGGGGTCCTGTTTGTCATAGCTTACCCAAGATCAACAGCAGATGTCACCAAAGGACCTGAGGATCAACTAAGAGACTTGGTGCTATTGTTATTATAGTTTAATTTCCACTTTATTTCCCAAAGACTCTTCTGGTATAAACCAGTCTCAGGTGTGTAGCTGGGCACAGTGTGTGATAAATTTACTATTTTTGGAGGTTATTATGGATGGGAATATGTTCAACCATGTCTTGTTCAGCTTGTTGGTATATAGAAAGGCAAGTTAATTTTGTTGGTCATTCCTAGAATTTTTCTGGCAAATTTTTGGGATCTCATGTATACCATGTGTAAATAGAAGTGATCTGATTCCCCCCCCCCCATTTGTATCCCTTTAATGTCTGACATCAAGAGATGTTCTGGCCTAAGTTCCTGTGCTGCACATGGTCTTTCTGTCTTCATCTCTGGCTTTATTGAAGATGTGTTTTCATAACAGCCCTATTATTAGCTCTCTGGGGGAAAGGTAGCATCTGCTAATCTGTGTGTCCTTAAGCATCAGTCTTAATGATGGAAATAGCTCTTGAGTTATCAGGTCTGGCAGTCTGTGACTTTCATAAGACAACTTTTAATTTTAATTATAGGTTCATAGGGGAGTGAAAAAATAGTACAAGGAATTCTTTATGAAATGCTGTTTCTCCCACAGAACTACAGTGGATATCACTGTGGTATAACCAGACTAGTGAGTTAGCACTGGCCTGTCACTGTTAATTAATTTTCACTGTTTTTAAAACAGCCTCTGTGTCTCCGTGTACTTGCATATTCATGCAAACAAATCACTGTTGGTTTATCCCCCTTTAGATTTTTTTAGTCAACTATCTGAATCTAGATTCAGAAATAAAATGTCAAAGAAGAAATACTAGTCTTTTGTATTCCCCTATTCTGCCCCAGCCTTCTTCCTGTCTCCTCTGACTAAAAACTCATTCTTCACCCCCACAGGGTGGTGTCTCAGAATTTTATATGAATGGAATTACACATGTAACCTTTCAAAGTAGACTTTTTTTGTTAATACAACAATATTGAGGTCTACCGAGATTCTTGTATGTATCAGTAGTTATTTATTTTCATTTCTGGGTAGTATTTCACTGTATGAAATAAAATTGCTAAGGATATTTGTGTACCAGCAATTTTATGAACGTTGTTCCCCCACCACTTCCAGGCCTTTTCTTCCTGTATTACAAGGATTAAGAGATGACAGGGCTCTGTGTGCCTGTTTTCCTGAGCAGTTTCCGGTCACCTCTTAACTCAAGGTCTCTGTGGTAAGCTCTCTGGAGAGGTCCATGAAGATGAGATGGTGAGTGGGTGATGGTGAGCACTTCCAAACTGACAAGTCATTCTGTATCTGTAGAATTTCATTAGAAGGCCATCATAGGAGCTCGGTTCTTCATGTATCACCCCTGTGAAGATTAGGAGTTACTTGGAGGTCTTGTGAATCCAGCTGGAGGGATGAGAGGAAAGAGGAAGATGTGCATTTGGAGCTTGTCCATCTCCTGAGTTACCAGATGAGGGACAGGGTCATTCACCTCAGGGAACAGGCAGGTGTCATTGCTTCTGAAATGAATGTAGAAGCATACAGGCCTGACTCTTACTTTCCAGATACAAAACAGAGGCCATTCCTCTACCCCTAGACTAGGTGCAAGAAGTCATCTTGAACCCAGGATCCAATGCTAGTACTAAGCAAGGTCTTCTGATGACAAAACAGCCATATAGATCAACCACAGGCATATTTCAGATCCTGGAAACTTTGAATTCAGTACCATCCACAGCTTTAGGAATCTGTGGAGGGTCTTGGAATATAGCATGTGTGCAAGTGCATAAATTGTGTCTTCAACTACAACCAGATAAAGTAACAGAGGTCTGAGTTGTAGAAATTAAATAACATACTCTGAAACAATGAACCTAATAAATTAGATGTTACATTATGACCTACTTAGAGATCCGTGCATACCAAAGCTGTGCAACACAATGAAAACAGTGTTGAGAGGGACTTTAACTACTCGTGCACATTAAGACACACCCCTCAAACAAATCTCAAGTCAACAGTGTAACTTCAGGTTCTGAGAGACTAGAAATTAAAGAGCCAACTAGCACAGAGACAGAAATAATAGCACAGAGCAAAGATAAAGACACTGTGAGTAGGGAAAAGGAAAGCTGTAGGAAAAATAAAACCAAGGGTTTTGTTATTGTTTTTAAAGGATTCACAATCCTGATAGATTTATAGCTAAATGAATAATGTGATGATTGATCTTCATCATCAACCTGACTGGGTTTGGAATCACCTAGGAAACACATTTCTGGGTGTGTTTATGAAGGTGTTTCTAGAGATGAATAATCCATCGTGAATGTATGTGAGCAGAACCATTCAATGTACTGGAGTCCCAGAATGAATGAAGTGGGAAAAGAAAGTCAGCTGAGCATCCGTTGATGGCGCCTTTTGTTTGCTGGTCTCCCTAGGGGTGGTAAATGCTCACTGCTGTGACATCTTCCATGCTTCTGTGATATCCTTTTTTAATTCTTTCCCTTCCCTTTCCTGGTTAACTGATATTCCAAACCATTTGTTCTTCGATGATTATCCAACTTTTAAAATGTTTACATTATTGATGTTTTGACTTTCTTGCCATGAGCACCACAAAGAGCCTAGATTGCGGGCACGCATTTTGGAGGAACAAAACAGGTTTTGAAATGAACTGAGAAGATAAAGATGTTAGCCCTGTCTGCCCTTTGCTTTATTCTTTGCAGCTTCTTGCCAGGCCAAAGCCCCACACCAGTCCCTGCTCTACTGTCTGCCATCTGTTCAGGTCCATTGAGGATCTGGTCAACTGCAGGAGGAGGCCCAGAGAGAAGTAGGCAGTTTCTTGAATGCTCATGATTATTTCTTTACAGTTGATTTTGGCTCTAGCGAGTTTACCATTTTGGTGGCAATAGGAAACTGTGACTTAGAAAACAAGCTGTCCCAGTTAGGAAGTCCTGTTTTGAGAGCATAACACCTGAAGTCATCTTTTTGTCTGTTTTTGCTTTTTTGAGACAGAGTCTCATTATGTAGCATTGTCTGGCTTGCAACTATATAGACCAGGCTGGCGTCAAACTCATAGAGATCCACCTGCCTCTACCTCCGAGTGCTAGGATTAAAGGTGTGCACCACCGTGCCTGGTTGTAGTAATTTTTTGAGTTGTTATACAAAATATAATTACAGACAAACACAATTGAGATTTCCCACATCCAGTTCCCCTTTACCTCTGTGGCTGGCCAGCCACGAGCCTGCCAGCTTAGGAAATTCTGCAGGTACTAAGTCTCTCAGAGAAATCTAGGGTTACACAGCACACCCACCCTACCAATTGTGGATCAGAAAGGTGTTGTATGAATAAAGGAAACTCAGAGCCAGATCTCAGGGAAAGGCTGAGATATCAAAGAGGAAACACCACAGTCAGATCTCACCAGCTGTCTTCCAGCTTCCTCAGCCTCGCTCCTCCTGGCTTCCTCTGCCTGCTCTGTCTTTCTATGCCTGCCTTAAATACCCTCTTCCTCAGTTGTTTCACTCTGGTTAAGATTAAAGGCTACCTGCCTGGGAGCGTGGAATTCCTTCTGTAAACTAAACTGACCTCAAACTCAGATTTGCTGGGATTAAGGGTGTAGATCACCACTTCTAGACATTCCTTGTGGCTGAGATTAAAGGTGTGAGTTACCACTGTCTGATCTTCCTAGACTGACTGTGGGTAGATCCCTCTGATATCTCAAACTGGTTTTTATTAAATTTGAAACATATCCCCACATAAACCCTTTTGTGTCAAAATTAAAAAAGGTTATAGCTAACATAAGAAAACTATATACATATGTACAATAATTATATACAATATATAAACAATAAATGAGTAATGTCCAGTCTACTAACAATTGACAATTCAAAGAAAATATTTAATTAACTACATTATTTTGATAAGTCCAAAGGATTATACCTAATTTGCATTCTTTCTAACTTGTATTACTAACTAAAAACTATTATTTTGATGTCTCTTAAGCTTATACACTTTAACTTCAAAGTTTCTTTTCTAAAACTGTCACTAGGAAATTATAACTATCTCATCTTCAACTACCTCAGAGACCCAAGAAGGAAATAATATTTACCCAAGTAAACAGGAAGTGCAAGCAACTTCCAAAATCTAGAAATGACAGAGATGACATCTATCTGCCTGGACAGTCACCCAAAGTTCCTTTATAAAATTGGGGAACCCATCTTCAGCCTACAGGCTCAGAGTCTCTTTTCATTTCAGTGAAGTAGGAAATCTGAAGGACTGCACTGTCCATTCTAGTATAGTTCATCATTCACTTCTCCTTGAGTCCTGAAGAATGTCTGACAGTTTTCTCTGCAAAACAGGAACCTGAAGGATCATCTCAGCTTGTTCTGTCAAAGTTCAGAGGTCACTTTCCTAGGGAACCTGCATGTCCAGTTTAAACAGCATATTGTCAAACAGTCAATACAAGAACAGGATCTTGTTCAGTGGCTAACCATTGCCACAAAGAAAGTAGACTCCATGTGGAGTTTCTTCGATGCCCATTTTTCTCTTGAAGTAGATTGGTGCTGCTAGGAGCAGACCTGATTCACTGTCCAGAAAAGTCTAAGTTCTTAAAATATTTTAAATGCCATATTCTATGGATATCTGAAGTGTTTGAAGAAGACCTGTTCATCTAAAATGTAGTTGTTTGATCTTGAAAACATATCTAATATGACTATGTTTGAAATGTTTAACTACTAACTTGCATTACTTTATATTGTAATTGTTATTAGTAATTATTAAAAGTAATAAAAACTTTTGTGGACTATCAACTTGTATTACATTGTTTAGATGAACTGAATAAGTATAATACCTTAAACAAGCATAGAGATATTTGTACAGTAACACAATTAATCTCAATATACACAATTTGTATACAATATACAAAATCCAATCCAATATAAAATATTTAAAGCTAGTAAATTCTTTAAAAAGAAGATTCAGTAATCCACCCTGTATCCTATTATATCTCTATCCCCTTTTTCTTTCTATTTTTTAAAACAAGAATCTTGAATATAATCACTCTTGTTTAACTTTTTTCTAAGCATAACCATGAACAATTTTTAACCAATTAGTCTAAACAATGACAATCATCCATAACCCATTGAAGGATCAAAACCCACCCACCCCACTACTTGGGAATGTGGGTGCCATGTTCTTAAATTTACTTCCTGCTGTCTGGGGGCAACAGCATCTTTAGGGGATCCTGAAAAGAAAAGTTTTCTTAATTGTCAAGTCCTGAAATAAGTAGCTGTGTCATTTGTTGTCCAGTCTCTGATAACAGGAAAGCACACAGCTTGTCTCAAGTCCTGGCTATAGTAGTCTGCGAAGCTGGTTCATCTCAGCGAGCTGCAGCAAAATTGTCCTGAGCAGTTTGTAGTCCAAATCTGATTTTTGGTTAATGTTTGTCAGCCTAGTGGTTTTGTCAGAGTCCATGTGAAATCATCTTTGTGGGGCCCCATCTTCCTTTTGGATACTTCAAGTTCACAATTAGGCATTGTCATGGATCACTGCAGAAAACTGATAAGAGACTAAAACCCAACACAATGTACAGGAAGCTAAATATACAACTATTTATTGAGCATAGGATTAGTAACAATAGAATAGTCCCTTATTTTTAGTTATTCTTCTGTCCCATATCAGGTGGATTTTCTGATATGATACAGAGATTTTTTTTTTATTTTCCTTTAACAAGTATGCTTGAGTTTAGAGAAGGAGAGAGCCACACTCCAACTCTAAAGCCAGCTTTAAATTATAATTAAACTGGGATTTCAACTTACAAAATAAATATATAGAGAGGTTAAGCAATGAGATTTTATCCTATGAAGTATACTGGTACCAGTAAGTCCGATATTCTTTTGCTTGCAAATTTTTCTGGATAGCCTCCCTTCTGCTTTAAATGTCTAGATGTCCAAGGTCTTTTCACTTCTTGAAGATGGGAATTTCTAGTTTTCTGTAAGGACAAAAACAAAAACCTGCCCCCCACTTTTGGTTTTTTCTTATAACATAAAGAATTGTAATATGGGTGGATGAATTATCAGTTCTTATTTTCACTAAATTTCTTTTGTTTAAATCGAGATTTTATTAATTTTGATGGTATACATAAGTTTTCTTCACCTGTGTAAACAAAAGCAAAACCCCTTCCCCAACATACCACATATCCTGGCTTCTATTCAGAGGTTAGTACATCTTTGAAGTAAATAGGCTGATTTAGTTCAGCTGTTTTTTCTATGGTCCAATGCCTTTCAGCAGCTGTTGTTCCTTTCTCATTAGTATTGAGAAAATTCAAAGTTAATAAAGCAGTATGTACTCTATCTCTGGGGGTCTTTGTTATTGCTTTCTGTTTACTTAGCATATCCTTTAGAGTTTGATTTGATCTCTCTATGACTGCTTGCTCTGTAGGATTGTGTGGTAATCCTGTAATATGCTTTATGTTATAATTAGCAAAAAATTGTTTCACTTTATTAGAGACATATGCCGGAGCATTGTCAGTCTTAATTTGTACAGGTATTCCCACGATGGACATAATGTCTAGCAAATGTGTGATTACAGAATCAGCCTTTTCTAAACTCAAAGCAGTTGCTCATTGAAATTCTGAAAACATATCTATTGTATGATGGGCATATCTTAATTTTCCAAATTTTGCAAAATGAAATACATCCATCTGCCAGATTTCATTTCTATGTATACCTTTAGGATTACTTCCTGCTGGCAATGGAGTTTGGTTATAGAAGGAACAGGTGGGACACCTTTTTACAATTTCTTTTTTTTGCCAAGTGATAGAGAATACTTTTTTAATCCTTTGCTATTGATGTGATGCTTTTTTATGAAACTCTGAGTTTCCTATCAATAATTTATCAGTTTCATCATTACCTTGTGCTAAAGGACCTGGCAGACCCATGTGTGTTATATAGAAGGGATCATTTTTAGTCCTGATTATTTCTTATAACTGAATAAATAATGAAATTAATTCTGACTCACCATTAATAAAATCAGCTGTTTAAATGTGTAGAACAACTCTTTCTGCATACTGAGAGTCAGTGACTATGCTAAGAGGTTTGGTAAAGTCTATTAATACCATCATGATAGCATATAATTCTGACTTTTGAACAGAATGATAAGGGTTTAGAGCCACTTTACTTATATGTTCTGATTTGTAACCTACCTTTCATGATTTGTTTGCATTGGTATAAAATGTAGGGACTCCAGAAATTGATTTATCTTGTACAATATGATGAAGAATCCAGTTAGTTTTCTTTAGAAATTCAATTTTTTTCCTTTGAGGATATTTGTTGTTAATATCTCCCAAAAAATTACTGCAGATTCTTTCCCAAGGTTCACTTTCTACCCATAATAGGTCAATTTCTTCATTAGTTAAAAGTACAACAATTTCTGCTGGGTCCATTCCTGTCACTTGACGAAGTGTTAATTTTCCTTTAAAAATAAGTTCAGAAATTTTCCCCATATGTTTTTAATTTCTTACTCAGTTTATGTGGATGAAATATTCATTCCAATATAACATTTTCCCTTTGCATTAACATTCCTGTAGGAGAATGCATAAGAGGGCAAGATAACTAGAATGCAATTAAGGTCTGGATCCACATGATCCACATGTGCCTCCTGTAATTTCTTTTCCACCAAAGCCAATTTTTTCTCAGCTTCAGGTGACAATTCTCTCGACTCTTTACATCCTTATCACCATTTAAGGTTTTGAAAAGATTATCCAGTTCGCCATTTTAATTCCAATAGTGAGCTGTAAATTGGCAATTAAAAAATAGTCTTTGAAAATCATTAAGTATCTTCAATCTATCTCTCCTGATTTGTACCTTTTGGGGTCTAATTTTTTGTTGGCTTATTTTGTAGTCTAAATAATTAACAGAATCCTCTCTTTGTATTTTTTCTGGGGCAATTTGTAATCCCTAAGCAGGCAATTTTTTTTTCACTTCTTCAAACGTTTTTTCTAAGGTATCAATATTTGAATCAGCCAACAAGATGTTGTCCATGTAATGATAAATTATAGACTGTGGGAATTTGTTACATATTTGTTCTATTGGCTTTTGTACAAAATACTGGCACAGAGTAGGACTATTCAGCATTCTTTGAGGGAGTACTCTCCACTGATATTTCTTTACAGGTTGAGAATTATTATAAGTGGACACTGTGAAGACACATTTTTCCTCTGTCTTGCTCTTGTAAAGGTATTGTAAAAAAAAAACAGTCTTTTAAATCAATAACTATAATAGGCCAGTCTTTAGGTAACAGAGAAGGCAAAGGAATCCCAGACTGTAGAGAGCCCATTGGCTGGATGACCTTGTTTATCGCCCTTAGGTCTGTTACCATTCTCCACTTTCCAGATTTCTTCTTAATAACAAATACAGCAGAATTCCAAGGGCTGTTTGATTCTTCTATATGCTATATATATATATGCATATATTCTATATATATATGCATATATTCTATATGCTAAACATTTAACTGCTCCTGTACCAGCTCCTGTACCAGCTGCTCTAAGGCCTGCAATTTCTCTTTTGTTAGAGGCCATTGATGAACCCATATAGGCTTCTAAATGTTAGCCATTTTAGAGGTAGTGCTGTGGTTGTTTTTGAAAGATCTGCAGCTGGTTTGCCTTGTTTCTATATAACCTGAATGGTCTGGGACTGTTTCTCATAATACCTTCTACTTTTTTTTTCCAGAACCACGTGCTAGTTTATGGCTTATTTCTGTGTTTGGAGGGATATTAATCTGTGTGTTCCATTGTTGTAGTAAATCTCGTCTCCATAAATTTATAGCAATGTCAGCCACATATGGCCTTAATATTCCTCTCTGTCCTTCTGGTCCTATACACTGAAGCCATCTTGCATTCTGTTTTAGCTGGGATATCCACCCAATTCCCCAAAACTGAACATTTACCTCCTGAAGGGGCCAATTTGGATACCATGACTCTGGTGAAATTATTGATACATCCATACCTGTGTTCAATAAGCCTTCAATAATAACATCATTTATTTGTACTTAAATTTTGGCCTTTGTTCATTGATAGAAGCTTGCCAAAATATTTGCTTTATAATTTTTCCTGAATTTTTTCTTTTTCTATAGGTTTTCTATCATTCAATGTAGTATGTCTTTTTAAAATAGATTTTAATTTTTTAAATTGTTCTGGGAAGGTGTTTCCTCTACAATTGCAGGGTAAGATTGGATTGGATTTGATATGGGGGCTTTCCCCAAGGGCAGAAAGTTACCTTGTCTGTCCCTCCTTGATCTGCACTAATTAGTCCAATGTCTTCCTTTTCCACATCTTCTGCATACTCCAGAAGGGAGGGGCATTCTCTTGGAATTATTCCTAACAAAGACACTGTTTCTGGAAACATCTTTTTTAACAATTTCTTTTTATGTGGCCTTGCCTTCCACAATTGTAACATTCGACATTTTGATTTTTCTTATACCTCTTGAAATAAGTTTTCCTACCCAGTTATCATCACTGTTATAAGAGTCTAGATTAATTGTCTCACAAATCCAATCCTCCAAAGGTGCTGACCTTGCTTTTAAAGGTCTAAGTATTTTTCTACACTGTGCATTAGCATTCTCAAAAGCCAGTGATTCAATTATTATTTGCCTAGTTTCTGAGTCCTGTACCATTCTGTTTACCGCTGCAGTTAATCTGTACAAAACGTCTGCAAAAGTTTTTTTTGGGCTTTGAATTACTTTCATGAATGATTCAGTTTTCTTTTTTATTTCTTCATTCTGATCTCAGGCATTTAAAGCTGCCATGTGGCATAAGTCCAGAGTATGTTCATTGTATTAAGATTTCCTTTCAATATCAGCATAATCCCCCTCCCCAAGAAGTTGGTCTTGGGAGACTTCTATGCCTCTGGCCCTGCTTCTTTGTTCTATTGTTTTAATCTCCTCCCTCCACCATGATTTCCATTGTATAAGTGGTCCTGCCTCTAGCACAGCTGTAGCCATATCTAACCAATCTTTGGGGGTGATCCAGTTACAGCATGACCATCTGTTTAACATTTGTTTTACAAATGATGAGTGCATCCCATATGTCACAATTGCTTCTTTTACTTTCCTTAATTTTAGCATTTGTACTGGAGCCCAACTAGCTTCTTTATCATCTTTATCTTTGTTCAATTTTTAAAAGATTACTGGTTATATTGATGTTACTTGTTTTTGTCCAATTTTAGACGACCTTGCTGAAATTGGTTATTCATATTCCTCTGTTTGAATTTGAACATCTTTGTATTCTCTCTCAATAGACTTTTAAAGGAATTTTTCCTTGGCATTTACGTTAATTGACTTTTTAAATGATAAAACAGAAACCAAACAAAAAATATTCATAATAAACAGTATGATAAACATTATTATAGCCCCATCTACTTTATTTATCTTTTCCTTCACTGGTTGTAATACCAAATCATCTAGCAAAAGATCACAGAAGGACCAAGCACCCTCCATTGCCTTAAACAAAATTCCCCCCCTTTAAAAAATTGATTTACTCACCAATTAGTTGTCTGTGATGATTCAAATGAGTGTGAAGTAGGGCAGCTACCTAGTGTGATAGCAGCCAAAGGAGGGGTCCAAAAGGAAAAAAATAAAACCAACCCACAACCCACCAGGAGAAAGAGGCCACTGTCTGAAAAACTTACCCAGATGAAAATGAAATGGAAACATGTGTGGCCAGTCTGCCTAAGACTGTATGTTAACTCAGAACAGAAAGCCTAGCCAGCCAGTAATTACTCCTTCCGCCAAGGGTTGCTCTGGCCAGCAAGTGCTGTTTTTTTGGGTAGGGAAGGTAGGAATTCGTGCCCCAAAGTTGGATGCCAAGTGTTGCATGAATAAAGGAAACTCAGAGACAGCTGTCAGGGAAAGGCTGAGATATCAAAAAGAGGAAACACCACAGTCAGATCTCACCCAGCTGTCGTCCAGCTTCCTCAGCCTGGTTCCTCCTGGCTTCTTCTGCCTGCTCTGTCTTTCTATGCCTGCCTTAAATACTTTCTTCACTCAGTTAAGGCATGGCACCACCACTGCCTGCCTGGGAACCTGAAACTCCTTCTGTAAACTAAAATGACCTCAAACTCAGATTTGCTGGGATTAAGGGCATAAGTCACCAATCCTGGATATTCCCTGTACTGGGATTAAAGGTGTGAATCACCACTCTCTGACCCTCCTAGACTGACTGTGGGTAGATCCCTCTGATATCTCAGATGGGTTTTTATTAAATTTGAAACATATCCCCACAGCAAGGCTCCTCTCCATCATGCTTATCAGAAACCACCAAAGATTCAGGGTTCTGTCCTGTTTTGTTGATGCAGCCATTTTCACTTATAATTGCTGTGATTTCTAAGAGGAAAGAAACATTGGTTACACCCAAAGTAATGGCAGCAATTGCCTTTTCATTCAGAAAAAGGCATGGCACCTGTGGCAGTTATCAAGGACACTGTGTACTGTGTAATACCACCAACCAGTACCTAATTGTAGCAATTAGTTCAGACACCCTAGACTGTGTTACACAGCAGGCTAGCCAATGACTAATTACTAGAGTTTTGATTATAGTCTATAAGTAAGTTGGCTGTGGACCAGGTCCTGTTCTGAACTGCAAAGCCTACTGTTTGTTTATATGTGAAAACCCTGTCTTGTTGCTCTATAGAAAGCTTAGCAGTGTCTGGTGGAGCTAAGTCCAGGCTAGACTCCAACAGGCAGAATGCACAGATTCTGTTTAGTGGGGTCAGCTTGAGGATGAGCTACCTCAAATAGGAGAATCAAGGAGAAATATTGGCCAATCAGAAAGCTGATTTTTTTACCTATGGACAAATTGCAAGATCAGGAATAGGACAAAGCTCTACTTTGCGTTTGTGGAACGGGAGGTTTTATTAGCTTCCTCTCTGGTCTCCTCTGCATATCCATGACAGGAAAGTCAGTCTGGAGAAGACTGATAGCAAAATCATCTTTTCAAAACTTGTAAAAGGGGAAAAATGAGGAAAGACTGGTGTCTAGAGAGACTGGGCCAAGTGGTGGCGCAATGTGACATGAGAAGAGGTATACTGTGGAGGAGGGGCAGGGCCCTGGGATAGTAAGGCCAGGCACGCGGTTATTTACATCCTGCCCAGGGTGTATCTGCCCTTACTTCCTTCAACACCAAACATGAGTAATGTAGACGGCATAGAACAGCTTTTATGTGTAATACTTTGGGGAAGAAGGAAGCAGTGGAATGTTCATGCATTAGACAAAATGGAGCAGAGTAAAGATGAAAGTCAGTCATGTGTAGGGGAGAGTAAAAACATAGTTAAAAGAGAAAACAGTTGGGACACACAACAGACAGTACTTGGAACATGCACCAAAGCAGTTAGAAATAGTATGAAGAATTCTGGGAAGACAGTGGGTGCCTTGTGCTGTAAGTATGAGGACTGGAGTTCAGATTCGGCAATGCATCAAGTTACTGGAAAGTATTCCTTAAAAGATGTTATACATGAGAGCATAGCACATGTTTGGCATGTTTGAGCGACTTACTGGGCCTAAAATCTCCCTGTGCCTGATGAGCACAAGCCACTTCCAGAGAAGTGAGGACAAGTGTGAGCCCTGGTGGCCGCATTACATCTATGACATTATTTCCTCATCTGTTCACAAAGAGCGTCAATGACAGACACCTGATGAGAAGGACCAAAGTGTTTATTATTGGAGAACTTGTGTAAAAAAGGGGCCACAATACATCATTGTTCTATCTGGATTCCACCATGGTGGTAGCTAGACCTCTAGCCTGGACCACAGTGAAGCTTGTTTCAGTACAGGCACATGGAGTCTTCCAGTGAGATACTAGAGTCTCTGAGCTCAGCAATGTGGATTCTGGACTCTTCTTCCTCCTCCAGCAGTTTCATCTTTCCCTGATCTTCTCTCTCTGTGAAAAACAACCAGAAATAGCAAATTTAGGGCCTCAGTATACTTAATAAGACCAAGCTACCAGATAGTTTCATGGAGTAATGAAAATCATGGGCCAGGGGAAGAAGCTTACTTAGGTAAGCAGACTGATGTCTATATAACGTTAAGTGCACAGGAAAGAAAAAAAAATGCTCAAAGGAGCTCCATGTTACAAGGAATATTCCAAACCCACCTTGAACATTATGACTTTACAACAGGGATCCCACATTTCCCCCTTTGATTAGGGCCTGAATATTATGTAACTAGGCCTACTCTACATCTTAAAGAACTGTGGGGTGATTCTCCAACTCCAAAGCCTGCTTCAGGAAAACCCATACTTCTCAGAGCACTCCCAATATATTATAACTATAGATTATCAAAATTTGAGCAGATCAGTATCAGTGGTGTCTTTTACACCGCATATCTCTTTTCTTTCATCCTGAATTAGCTCTATAATCCATGTGACTGGTATAAATGGGAATCACAAACTCCATTGTTCTCACGTCTCCCAAATTACCCAGAAATAACAGAGATGATGATGTGGGAGGATTCTCGGTTGAAACAGAAACTGATGAATATACTCAAATCTTGTTTTTAAAGAAAGGATTGACACTGAATAGCTAAAATCGTCTTTCCAGTAACAGGGATAGGAATAAATAATGGGTTATAGGAATAAGCCACTGCTGGAGGCTGGCCTCCCCTTTACCCGTCTTTGGTATATGGAATCTGAAGACAAAATGAAAAGGTGAGTCTTGTGTTCAAAACAATTCAGATTTTCAACACAGTGACTACAGATCAGTGAACCAGACACAGGGTGTTAATGCTGCCAGTTAGTCTCAGTCCCTTGACAGCATTCTTGGGTTTGCTCAGATCATCCACTTCATGGACAATGAAGCTCTGGAAGAATTGTAGGCCCAGAAAACATTTATTTTCTGTAAACATACTCTAGGTCACTGGTCTTCTGTCCATCAAGAGTAGACAAGGGTCCTAAGGTGAGAAGCAAGGAGATGGGGTAGACCTGTTCCTAGGAATCAGGATAGGGTCATTCTGAAGGCAACAGTGATTTTTGTGGCCTAGAGAAAGTTCTGTATTACCTACTTTATGGGGCTATGTAAACTCTACAGTCCCTTTGAATACAGACAATCCCAGAGCCTAAACTTGAAAGCATTCTAGGTAAATCCTTAATTGTATCAACTTCAAAATCTTATTACAGTACTCACTTAAAATATTCAGCAGATGCCAATGTTTCAGCAAAAGAATATTTTGCTATTGTCTGTTACCTTTTAGGCTTTCAACATCTCTTTCCCTCAAATCAGAGGTTGTTAGAAAAATATTGTCACAATATTTAAATCTTAGCACATATCTAAAACTGTTGAAGAAGCTGTGGACAAGGGTCACAAAAGAGTTAGAGTAGGAAAGTATTCTATTTATTTCTGGATGGTCCCCAAGGCCAGACCCCTCTCAGATGACCAAGTTTCTCAAAGCTCTTTTTCCTTGATTTCTCTTCCATACCTTCCTTGAAGCATGACCTTCCTTGACATTTGTTCCCAAGAGCAGATTGTTTTCTGCATTCTATAGGAGGTTTCCCAGTCAACTTTGTCATCACACTGCTTTGGTGTACAGTGGCAGCTGGTGACAGAGCCATCTGCCAGGACAGGAACATTCTAAAGACAGACACAGTGACACACATGTGCAGAGGAGATAAGGGCCAGAGTAGAATCCTAGTCTTGACATTTTTCCTTTCATAAAATGAAGATGCAGTGTCTCCTGGGTCTCATGGAGTTAGCATCATCAGAGCAGGGGGGTGGCTGAGGTTCTGAAGTGAGACTCAGCAGTGAGGTATGCAGACACTACACACTCAATGTTGAACCCCCCTAGGTGGTAATTACAGATAACAGGATATGCCAAGGATGGTGAGGGACCTTGATCCCTGCTTTTTCTATCTCTTTTCTCATGTCCACCATGGGTAACATTCACATGTGCTCATGACTGAGACCAAAGTTGAGTGAGGAGAGTCAATATTCTGAAACATCTTTACATAGATCCTACCCTGAAGTCTTGGGGGACATCTTTCAGATAACCAGATCCCCTCCGCCTTCAGGGTTCGTAAGTATCCCCAAATTTCTGGCTTAGTTTTAGCCTCAGTTCAGTCCTCATCTATCTTAGTTCTTGGCTCTGTGACCCCACTAGCCTTGCTGCTGTCATAAATGATACCGTATTGCCTCTGCACTTCTAATCCAAGGTCATGAGGTCTGAGACCTTAGGGAACAAGTATCATCATCCAGAAAATACAAGATGTAGATTCAACATCCCAAACAAATGGCGCTTCCAACCCCTGCCCACAGCTTTTGGCATTCCAGGCTCCTGGTGTTTTCTAGAGCTACCTTGGCACTTTGGTTTCTTTCTGCATTGATGAATCATCAGGAGAAGGAGAAAAAGTAGGAAGCAAGGTCCAAGGCTGAAACCAAGGATACTTGCTACAAAGAAGATCCCCGGCCCAGGGTTTGAATGGACTTCTGAAAGAAACATACTTTGAATATGGGAACAACAAGGAGAATCCTGTCTCTACTGATGATCCCTGTGGATGTTCAGGGTGATGAAGTCACAGCTTCAGGCATAATGGGGAGATTGTGAGAGCCTGGTGGCCTCCTTGGAGGAAAGAGGTCAGTGGGCCATGGAAGGCTGAATTTGTTCCTGGTCCCTTCTCTCTCTGTGTTTCCTTGGTAACCATGAGACAAACAGCTTTCCTGAGCCACGCCCCCATGCTATTTTTGCCTTGCCACAAGTGTAAACACAATGAGATCAGTGGACCATGAACTGAAGCCTCTGGTTGGTCCATGAGCAAAAACAGACCTCTCTGAAGTTGTTTGTCTCAGGTATTATTAATCACATCCAGCAGGTCAGGCTGCCATTTCACCCAGCATCAAGATCTGTATGCTCCATACAGGCAATTTTGAAGGGACATTTTTGCCATTCTCTCACAGATTAGACTTGGCAGAGCAAGGCTACCACAACAGAAGTGTTTTCTCTCACAACTAAAAAGGGATGAGGACACGGCTCAGTGAGTATGAGAGCTTGCACTGCAAATATAAAGTCCTGAGTTCTAATCCTTGGAACCCACATAAACAGCTAGCATAGCCGCACCTGCCTGTGGCCTTAGCATTGGGAGGCAGGGAAAGATAGGTTCTGAAAGTTCGCTGGCCAGGAAGCCTGACTGGAACAGTGAGCTTCTGGTTTAGTTACAGAGCCTGTCTCAAGGCAACAAGTCAGAGAGTGGTAGTCTTGGCATCTTGCTCTGGCCTCCATGTGTGTACAAAGCAGCAGTTGCACATGTACCAATGTGTAATACACACACACAGACACACACACAAAGTTCAGAATCACAGCCACATTTTCTTCCTGATGTCTAGAGAAGGGCACTTCCTCCCTCTTCCCAGCTTCCAGTGCTGACCAACAATTCTGGGCTGGTTTTGGCTTATGGAAACATAAGGATATTGTTTTTACCTTCATCTTCACACGGCATTTTCCTTTTTGCAGAACTTGTCTTCATACAGTTTTCCTCTCTGTGTGTCTAAATCTCCCCCCCCCCCTTATAAGACTAATTGAATGATAGTCTACTCTTATTCATTACAACCTCACTTTTTATGGCTATAAAGATACTATTTCCAAATGAGGCAGCAATCTGTACTTCCAGATGACAAGAATTTTCTAGGGTACATGATCACTCTTAACAGATATTTAGTTTTTGAGCTGCCAATAAGTAATTGTCCCGCACAGAGCTTCAATTCTGAGGTCCGATGCCACCATCCAGACTGTGTCTAGCATCCTCTCCATCTTGATTGTCTATCTCACTGTGACAGTAGCACAGAACCTCACAGAAGACTCCTTGCCATTTTACAGAACCTTCCCCAGCCAGATGCACTCATCCCCAGGACAGACTCAGCCTTCTCAGAAGCCAGAGTAGAAATATACACACAAGGGCAGAAATCACAAAAAACAAGGCACACATTAGTCATCCATAAATACATGAATCTTGGAAGCATCATAAATTATTGAAGTGAATTATGATCTTTCTTTTCTTAGCCCCAGTACAACAGTACCAGGAGCCTTGGATCTGTAGCAATCCATGCTCAGGTAAGTGTTCTCAGAAAGCTATAACCAAGGTATACAGATGAATCCTCAGTGTGGGCAGTACTATCTATTTCGTGATATAGAGTCCCAGACTTAATAAAAAGTGAAAAAGCAGAAGGCTGGCTTAGCATGAACAGTTTGCTTCTCTACTTTCTGGTTGACACTACAGACCAAGGTATTACTTCTGTGATGCCTTCCCCACTTTGATAGACTGTATTCTTCCAAACTGTGAGCCACAGTGAACCTCTCATCTCTAACATTTATCCTTTGTTGTTTGGTGACTGGGATAAGGAAAACACTAAAGACACACAATGGTGCACAAATATTCCAAAACAAAGGCTGAGAACCAAAATTTTGAGTCCAAAGTAGTAGAGTCTATGGATATTTTTGAGTACTTCACAGCTGTGCAAAGGGAGTCAATGAGCCTTTATATCCATATTGGAAAGAGCCATCAGACAAGGCAGTCCCAAGCACATCCACCATTCCCTATAGCAATTGGGTGTCTGTTTCACTATGGTGCCCTCTGATTGGTTTGTTTTGTGATTTAAGTATCCATTACCTATTAAACTCATATAGTGAAAACTTCCAACAGAAGTGTTAACAGTACAAGCTGAAGGCAGAATCCTGCATTTGTCTCTTGGCCTCACAACCTCTGTTCACTCCTTGCCTGCTCCACCACCTTCTGCATTTTCCTCGCATCTGTGAGAGCCCATGCTGGCTAAGATGGTCCACTTGGTGAGAGCACGCTGATTCTAAATTCTGATCATCATGAATACTTCTCAGGCTGCAGACATTGGACATTTACTAACAAAATGAGGGAAGAGAGAGCCATAAGATAGTTACAGAAGGAGAAGAGAAACATTGTGGGCCAAAAAATAGTAACTAACTTCTGAAGCTGGAAGAGGTGGGAAAATATTCTTTAAGTGAGTTAGAAAAACTCACTGGAAACTATGGAGAGAGCAGAAGTAGGCGGCACAAACATTCCTTGAGTGTTAAAAGAGTAGACATGCTAATTCAGACTCTATGAAAACTGTCTTTTTGATATACAGAATAAATAGAGACATTTTCTGATGAGGGAAAATGGAAGAATTGTGGTTAGCAGGCCTGCCCTGACAGAGAGCTGAATGAAGCTATTCAAATGAGAAGAGATTGTCTTGGTTAGGGTTTCTATTGGTATAAAGAGACACCATGACCACAGCAACTCTTACAAAGGGAAAACATTTAATTGGGAGCGTAGTAGAAAGTTACTGGGACCAACCTATCCCTGAGACCCAGTCCAGCAGTCTCAAATAGTCACACAAAAGTTTGTATTAATTGCATGCTGTTTGGCTTATGGCTTGGATATATCACTTGCTAGGTCTCACTCTTAAACTAACCCATGATTAGCCATGTGGCTTAATACCTTTTCTCAGAGCAGCATTTCATCTTCTTTCCTGCTGGTGTCTATTGCTCTGCTTTTCCTCTTCCCATGATTTTCTTAGTTTAGTAGCCCCACTCATACTTCCTCTTTGTCCTCTGGCCAATTAGCATTTTTTTAAACCAATAGGTGTGACAACTATTTACAATGTACAAGAGCATAATTCCACAGCATTTCCCTCTTTTTCTTTTTAAAACAATAACTCCCAAATCTATTTTCCTTTGTACAATGTTTTCCTTCACCATCATGTAACTTGTAACCAATGCTACAGGCAAAGAGAAGCATACATGACCCATTTTTGGGGAATGTGGGTGTAGCTCTCTAGACTACTTCTCGCTGATTGGGGGCACTGGAAATCTCATATGGATCCTGAGAAAATTCAGGATTATGGTCAAGTCCTGACTGGAGTATTCTGTGAAGCTGAGTCATCTCAGCCAGTCTCCTGGAAGCTGTTCTGGATGCAGAGCTCAGAGGAAACTGCACCAGAAGTGCTCTGAAATACTGAATCATTTGGGCCATCAGTTTCCATTGGAGACTTTTAAGGAGGTCTTCCTCAATCAAACCTGGTTTTTCTTAAGTCAGAATAAATCCATATCCTCTCATTTTCCATGGAAGTAAAAAGAAAACCTCTAAAGTAATGTAGCTTTTAACTTCAATTTTGAAATCAAGGCATTTACAAAATATACAGGTTGAATTAATCCAGCAGCATTACTATGCAGTAAAAACAATTCAAAGACAATATAATTTACAGTATCCAGAATCTCTGTACTTTCCATCTTTAAGTGGCACACACATCCGCACACACACACATCCACACACATCCACACACACACAGACACACACACATCCATACACACACATCCACACACACACACACACATCCATACACACACATCCACACACACACACACACACAGACACACACACATCCATACACACACATCCACACACACCCACACCCACACACACATCCACACACACATCCACACACACATCCACACACACATACACACATACACACACATCCATCCATACACACACATCAAACTTTTTTCTTTTTAAAAAAACTTAATTATTTTTCTTTTCTCTCCTAAGCCTATGTGTATTTTAAAATACACTGTAAATTATTTAGAGGTTTGTTTGCTTGTCTGAATCTGTCTTTACTGTATATCTCTATTTCTTTTCTGTTTCTGATCACACCTTTAATCTGCTAAGGCGTGCCTAGGATTGAAAGTTTGGCTGGGGAAGCTAACTGGCTCTACACAGCTCCTTAATCTAGTTTCATAGAAAGCTTAGCCTCATAGCAGAGATACTAGCAAGAGCCACATTTACCACACCAACTCTGGGGAATTTTAAGGTCTATACCACCACCAAATAGAGCACTACCTACCTCTGCTCCTAAACTCCATCTAAGGGCTTGACAGCAGAGTCTCTTAAAAGAGCCCTGTAGGTTTTGCTGATAAATCCACATCAGGAAGCCTCTCTTAAAATAGCTGCACCTCTGCTCACTGCCAGCAAATAGAGCCCTCCAGAAAATGCTGTTACCAAGAAGCCTTGCTTGACTCTGTTTCCTTTTTGTCTGTAAAACAGAAACCTTAAATCTGTCATACACAATTCCTGATTCTGTGAGACTGCAGGAACATGTCATGCTGCAGCTCAGGTTGCAGGCAGCAAACCTGCCATTTTGGAACTCAAGCCCAGACTCTACTCTGTACCGTGGTTCACTCAAGAACCACAACAAGAAAGCTGATTTGGGCTCTTTTTTAGAATCTTTTAAAAGCTTTGTCAGGTCTATGTAGATTGTGCCCCACATCGGAGCATCATTTGTTGTAAGAAGTTTCTGTCCCAGCCTAGCTCTGAGATACAGACCTACAGCAGTCCCAAATAACCACACAAAGTCTTGTATTAACTACATGCTGTTTGGCCCATGGCTCAGGCATATTGCTTGCTAATTCTTACTCTTAAACTAACCCATGATTAGCCATGTGGCTCGGTACCTTTTCTCAGAGCAGCATTCTCATCTGCTTTCCTCTGTGTCTGTTGGCATCTCTTGCCCTACTGTTCTTCCTCTTCCCAGAGTTTTCTTAGTCTGGGTAGCCCCGCCCATACTTCCTGTCTGCCTTCTGGCCAATCAGTGTTTTATTAAACCAATAGGTGTGACAAATACTTACAATGTACAAAAGCATAATTTCACAGCATTGGGACAGTTTACATTTTCAGGGGTTGAGTACATTATCATCATGGTGTAAAATGGTGGTGTATAGACAAATAAAGTGCTGGAGAAGTAGCCAAGTCTTTTACATATTGGCTGGTAGGCAACAGGAATTGGTCTAAAACACTGTGTGGTATTTTCTCTTTTTTAATTTTTTTATTTAAAAGTTTTATTTTACATACCAATCACAGGTTTCCCTTCCGCACTCACCCCCCAAACTGCCCCTATTTACTCCTCAAGGAGGATAGGGCCTCTAATGGGGAGCCAACGAAATCTGGTATATCAAGTTGAGACAGGACCGTGCCCCTCCCCACTGTATCAAGGCTGAGTGACCATGGTATCTTTTTATAGGGAATGGGCTCCAAAAACCAGTTCATGCACTAGAGATAAATCTTGGCCCCTCTGCCAGACGCCTCACAAAACTGCCTAAGGCATACAATTGCCATCCACATTCAGAGGGCCTACTTCAGTCCATGCAGGTTACCTAGCTGTCCGTCCAGAGTGAGTGAGCTCTTAGTAGCTTGGGTCAGCTGTCTCTGTGGGTGTCCCCAAGATGATTTTGACCCCTTTGCTTATATAATCCCTCCTTCCTCTCTTCAACTGGATTGAGACCTTGACCCAGTACTTAGCTGTGGATCTCTCCCTTTGCTTCCATCAGCTGCTGGATGAAGGATCTATGATAACAATTAAGGTGGTCATCAATTGATGACAGGGGAAGGCCAGTCCAGGTACCCTCTCTACTACTTTCAAGTATTAGCTGGGGTTATCCTTGTGGATTCCTGGGAGTTTTCTAAGTACCAGGCCTCTCCCTAACCCCAGAATGGCTCCCTTTGTCAAGATATCTATTTCATTGTTTTCCCTATCTGTCCCTCCCTTAACTATACCATTCAGTTCCCTCATGTTCTCTCCCCGTCTCTCCTTACCCTCACAATGTTCCCAGTTTCTCAGGAGATCTTATCTATTTCATTTTCCCAGGGGGATCCATAGATGTCTTTCTTAGGGTCCTTCTGTTACCTAGCTTCTCTGGGGTTATGGATTGTAATCTGGTTACCTTTTGTTTTGTCTAATATCCACATATGAGGGAGTATATACTGTATTTGTCTTTCTGAGTCCGGGTTACCTCACTCAGGATGTTTTCTTCTAGTTCCATTCATTTGTCTGCAAATTTCAAGATGTAATTTTTTTTACTGCTGTATAATACTCCATTGTGTAAATGTACCACACTTTTAAAATCCATTCTTTGGTTGAGGGACATCTAGGTTGTTTCCAGGTTCTGGTTATAGGCCCCATAAAACTGTTATAAACATAGTTGAACAAATGTCTTTGTGGCATAAATGTGCATCCTTTGTGTATGTATTTACCCAAGATTAGTATTGATGGATCATAAGGTAGATTGATTCCCAGTTTTCTGTGAAACTGCCATACCAATCCCCAAAGTGGTTGTACAAATTTACATTCCCACCAGTAATGGAGGAGTGTTCCCCTTGCTCTATATCCTCTTCAGAATAGGCTGTCATCAGTGCTTTGGATCTTAGCCATTCTGACAGGTGTAAGATGGTATCTCAGAGTTTTTTTGATTTGTATTTGATGGAATGTTGAGCAGTTCTTTAAATGTCTTTCAGCCATTTGAGATTCTTCTGTTGGAAATTCTCTGTTTAGATTTGTACTCCATTTTAAAATTAGATTATTTGGTATTTTGACGTCTAGTTTTTTGAGTTCTTTATATATTTTAGAGATCAGCCCTCTGTCAGATTTAGGGTTGGTGAAGATCTTTTTCTGTTCTGTAGGCTGCCCTTTTGTCTTATTGACCTGTTCTTTGGCATTTCAGAATCTTCTCAGTTTCAGAAGTCACATTTATTAATTGTTGCTTTTAGTGTCTGTGCTACTGGTGTTATATTTAGAAAGTGGTCCCCTGGGCCAATGCATTCTAGTCTATTTCCCACTTTCTCTTCTATCAGGTTCAGTATAACTGGATTTATATTGAGGTCTTTGACTCACTTGGACTTGAGTTTTGTACAGGGTGATAGATATGGATCTATTTGTATTTTTCTACATGCCACCACCAGTTGTGCCCAGCACCATTTGTTGAAGATGCTTTCTTTTTTCATTGTATATTCTTGGATTTTTTTTTTTTGTAAAAAGTCAGGTGCTCATAGGTCTGTCGATTAATGACAGGGTTTTCAGTTAAACTCCTCTGATCCATGTGTCTGTTTTTATTCCAATACCAAGCTGTTTTATTACTATATCTCTATAGTAGAGCTTGAAGTCAGTGATGGAGATGCCTCTAGAAATTCTTTTATTGTATGGAATTGTTTTTGCAATCCTATTTTTTTCCTTGTATAAAGTTGAGTATTGTTCTCTTGAGGTCTGTGAATAATTGTGTTGGGATTTTGATGGGGATTGCATTAAATCTGTAGATGGCTTTTTATTAAGATTGCCATTTTTACTATGTTGATTCTACCTATCCAAGAATATGAAGATCTTTACCTTTTCTGACATCTTCAAATTCCTTTTTCGACAACAATGTTTTTGTCATACAGATCTTTCACTTGCTTGATTAGAGTTGCCCCAAGATATTTTAAGTTATTTGTAGTTATTGTAAAGGGTGATGTTTCCCTCATTTATTTTTCATCCCATTTATTATTTGTGTAAAAGAGGGATATTGATCTTTTTGAGTTAATCCTGTGACCTAACACATTGGTAAAGGTGTTTATCACCTGTAGGAGTTCCCTGGTAGAATTTTTGGAGTCACTTAGGTATACGTTCTATCATATTATCTACAGCTAGTGAAAGTTTGACTTCTTCCTTTCCAGTTTATATCCCCTTGACCTTCTTTTGTTGTCTCATTGCTCCAGCTAGAACGTCGAGTGCTATATTGAATAGATATGAAGAGAGTGGACAGCCTTGTCTTGTTTTTGGCTTTAGGGAGATGGTTTTGAGTTTCTCTCCATTTAGTTTGATGTTGGCTTTCTGCTTGCTGTATATTGCCTTTATTATGCTTAGGTATATTCTTTGTATCCATGATCTTTCCAAGACCTTTATCATGAAAGGGTATTGTTGAAATCTTTTTCAGCATCTAATGAGATGATCGGATATTATTTTTTTTCAGTTTGCTTATATGGGGAATAACATTGACAGATTTTCCTATGTTGAGCCATTCCTGCATCTCAGGATGAACCTACTTAATCATGGTAGATAATTTTTTTTTCATTTTTTTTCATGTGTTCTCGGATTTAGTTTGCCAGTATTTTTTTGAGTGTCTTAGCATTAATGTTTATGAGAGAGATTAGTTTATAATTCTCTTTCTTTGTTACATCTTTGTGTAATCATACAAAGATGGTTACAGTGTATCAGGGTGACTGTATGTAACCTCTTAAAAAGATCTTGACAGTGTTCCTTCTGCTTTTATTGTGTGGAACTATTTGAGGAGTATTGGTATTAGTTTTGTGCTGAAACTGTGTGACCCTTAGGCGGTTTTTTCCTTTGGTTGAGAGACTTAATGACTGCTTCGGTTTCCCTAGGAGGTATAGATCTTTTAAGTGGTTTATCTGGCCTTGATTTAATTTTGGCAAAAGGAATCTATTTGAGAATTGTTCATTTCTTTTTAGGTTTTCCAATTTTGTGAAGTACAGGTTTCTGAACTATGATCTAACGATCCTCTGAATTTCCTCAGTGTCTGTTGTTATGTCCCTCTTTTTATTTCTGATTTTGTTAATTTGGATATTCTCTCTCTCCATTTTGGTGAATTTAGATAAGGGTTTGTTTATCTGCTGATTGTCTCAAAGAACCAACTCTTTATTTTATTGATTCTTTGTATTGTTCTTTGTTTCAATTTTATTCATCTCGGTCATGAGTTTGATTATTTCCTGCTGTCTACTCCTTCTGGGTGGGTTTGCTTTTTTATGTTATAGAGCTTTTAGCTGTGCTTTTAAGTCACTTGTGTGAGACTTCTCCAAATTCTTTATGTAGGCACTTGGTGCTTGCTATGCATTTTCCTCTTAGCACTGCTTTCATTGTGTCCCATACATTTCGGTATATTGGGGATTTATTTTCACTGAACTTTAGGAAGTCTTTAATTTCTTTCTATTTTTTCCTTGACCCAGAGGTGGTTGAGAATTGTTCAGTTTCCGTGAGTTTGTAGGCTTCCTGTACTTTGTGTTGTTGTTGAACTCTAACTTTAGGCCATGGTGTCTGATAGGATACAAGGGGTTATTCCAATTTTTTGTGTTATTAATATTTACTTTATGACCGAGTGTGATCAGTTTTAGAGAAAGTTTCATGGGGTGCTGAGAAGAAGGCATATTTGTTTGTGCTTGGATGGAATGTTCAGAATATATCTATTAAGCCTATTTGAGTCATAAGGTCTGTTAGATCCCCTATTTCTCTGTTAAGATTCCATCTGATAGATCTATCCATTGGTGAGAGTGAGGTGCTGAAGTCTCCCACTATTAGAGTGTGGGGTTTTATCTGCAACTTAAGCTTTAATAATGTTTCTTTCACATATGTGGGTGTCCTTGTATTTGAGGCATAAATGTTCAGGATTAAGATTTCATCTTTGTTACAATATGGTTTCTTGGTCCCGGGAAGCCAGAGGTCCAGACCCACAGACCTGCTGCGCCAGACCCCTTAGCCACCCGCTGAGTCTCAGCCCAGAAATGACTCAGACATTTATATTAACTTCATGCTGTTTGGTCTATGGCTTTAGGCACATTGTTAGCTTGCTCTTACATCTTAAATCAACCCATTCTCATTAATCTGTCTGCCAAATGGCCCGTGGTTCACCTGTGTTCCTTACACGTTGCTCCTTTGGGCTTTTGGCTCAGTCTGTCTCTGACTCTGCCCTTCCTTTCCTACCTATTCTGATTCCTCTGCTTACCTTTTCTACGGTGCCTGTCAAGGGCCAAAACAGCTTCTTTATTTAAAGATTGAGATTCACAACATACAGAAAGGCATTCCCACATCACCTCCCCCTTTCTGTCTAATCAAAAAGGAAAGTTTCAATTTTAACATAGCAAAATTACATATAACAAAATAGCTATCAGGCAAGAATTATGGTTATAATATCTAGTCTCTTTGTATTTAGCAAAATTAAAGAAAATACTCTATCATCTATCTTATCATTGTGAATCTAAAGTTTCATATTCAACATACCTTTTAAATGACTAAGAAAAACTATACCTATAACTATCTGATCTTCAACTACATCAAAGACTACAGAAGGATACATTTACCCAAGTAAACTGAAAGTGCAAGCAACTTCCAAAATCTAGAAATGACAGAGATGGAACCTATCTGCCTGGACAGTCACCCAAAGTTCCTTTATAAAGTTGGGGCATCCATCTTCAGCCTACAGGCCCAGAGTCTCTTTTCATTTCAGCGAAGCAGGAAATCTGCTCTGTCCATTCATCAGTCACTTCTTCTCATCCTGAAGAATGTCTGACAGTTTTCTCTGCAAAGCAGGAACCTGAATGACCATCTTAGCTTGTTCTGCCAAAGTTCAGAGGTCACCTTCCTATGGAAACTGCATGTCCAGTTTAAACAGCATACTATCAAGCAGTCAATATAAGAACAGGTTCATGTCCAGTAACTAACCGATGCCACAAAGAAACTAATCTCCATATGGAGTTTCTTCAATGCCCATTGTTTTCTTGAAGTAAATTGGTGCTGCTAGGAGCAGATCTGTCTCACTGTCCAGAAAAGTCTAAGTTCTTAAAACATTTTAAATATCATATTCTGTAGGTCTTAGAAGTGTTTGAAGATTACCTATCTAATTGAAATATATCTTTGTATACCTAAAAATGTAACTAACATGCATTTCTTAATTATACATTACAATTTTAAATCAGTTACATAAACATCGTATTTTAAACAAAAGTAGAAAAATACATACAGCATAAGAGAATTGACCTTAAGTTTGTATCACTAAACCAAAATCCATATCAATGTAAAACATTTCAAGATTAACAGCTGATTTTCTGATCGAAGTAAATTCAATAATCTAATTTTTAAATCATTCATATACCAAGGGCCAAACAGCTCCTTTATTTAAAGGTTGCTACTCACAGCACACAGAAAGGCATTCCCACATCACATCTTGATTAGTTTTTTTCCCCAAGATGAATATGTAATATTCTTCCCAATCCCTTTTGATTGATTTTAGTTTGAAGGCTATTTCACTAGATAGTAGAATAGCTATAACAGCCTGCTTCTTAAGTCAGTTTGATTGAAACGTTGTTCCCCCGCTTTTTGCTCTGAGTTAAGTTGAGGTGTGTTTCTTGTATGCAGCAGAAGGATGGATCCTGTTTTTGTGTCCATTATGCTATTCTGTGTTTGTTTTTTTATAGGGGAATTGAGCCCATTGATATTAAGGGATATTAATGATCAGTGATTGTTAATTCCTGTTATTTTTTGGAGGTAGCATTTGTGTTTCTCTTAATTGGAATTTTCTGCTGTGGAATTATCTATTGCTTATGTTTTTGTGGATGCATCTAACTTCCTAAGGTTGGAAGTCTTCCTTCTAGCACTTTCTGTAGGTCTAGATTTGTGGATAAGTGTTGTTCAAATCTGGTTTGTCATGGAATATTTTATTTACTCTGGCTATGGTGATTAAGAGTTTTTCTGAGTACAATAGTCTTGGCTGTCATCTGTGTCTCTTAGTGTCTGCATAACCTCTGTCCAGGACCTTCTGACTTTCATAGTCTCCATTGGGAAGTTGGGTGTTATTCTGATGAATCTGCTTTTAAAAGTTACTTGGTCTTTTTCCTTTGCAGCTCTTAATATTCTTTTTAAAAATTCTGTATGTTTAATGGTTTGATTATTATGTGGCAAGGGTGCTTTTTAGGGGGCATCTAGCCTGTTTGGTGTTCTGTAAGCTTCTTGTATTTTCATAGGTATTTCCTTCTTTAGATTGGGAAAGTTTTCTTCTATGATTTTGTTGAATATATTTTATGTGCCTTTGAGCTGGTATCTTCTCCTTCCATTTCCTTCTCCTCCTCCTCTTCCTTCTCCTCCTCCTCTTCCTTCTCCTTCTTCTTTTCCTATTATTCTTAGGTTTGATCTTTTTATGATGTTCCAGATTTCCTGGACATTTTGTGTTACAACTTTTTGGCTTTAGTGTTTTCTTTGACTGATGAGTTTATTTTCTCTATTGTAACACGAGGGGGCATGTTTAAAATTTAATACAAACAGTATGAGATATCAGAGGGATCTACCCACAGTCAGTCTAGGAGGATCAGACAGTGGGCAGATCCCTCCGATATCCCAGGTTGTTTTTATTAAATTTGAAACATATCCCCATGGTGTCGTTCACATCAGAGATTCTTTCTTCCATCTCTTACATTCTGTTAGTTATGCTTACACCTGTAGTTCCTGCTTGCTTACTCAGATTTTCCATTTCCAGCATTACCTCAGTTTGTGTGTTATTTATTGCTTCTATTTCAATTCTCACATCTTGAATTATTTTCTTCACCTGTTTGAGTTATTTTTCTTAGTTTTTGGGCTTTCTTTAAGGGCTGAATTAATTTCTTCCATTTTTTTTGTTCATACTTTGATTTCTTTAAGAAAAAAAATTATTTTCTTTTTAAAGGCTTCTGTCCTCCGTATAAAGTGATTTCTAGGGTCATTTCTTTTACTTCTTCTGTAGTAGAACTGCTAGATTCTGGTAGTACCATATTGTTTTTTTATGCTGTTGATTGTATTATTTCACTGTCATCTATCTATCTCTTTCTCTAATTGGTTCAAGCAGTGCCTGTGTTTCAGGAGCTTTCTTGGTCCCATCTGCTCTGGCTGTGTCTGTGTCTCAGGGAGCCTCTTTCGGTATGATCTGAGTTCTTGGTCTAATAGGAGTTGTTGAATTCTGTGTCTTGGGTGCTGCTGAGGTTGCAGGGTTATGGATGAGTTTTGGTGAGGGAGTGAGACATGTAGATTGCAGAGTATGACTGATAGGAGTGTTAATGAGTGATTCTACTCACAGGAGTTTTCCCTGCTGGCCTACCATGGGGGCACCAATTTTGTGTGTTATCTTAAGCATATATGAGATCTCAAAGCCACTCCACAGTGACTTACTTCTTCCACCAAGACCACATATACTCCAAAAGGCCTTACTTTCTAATAGTGCTATCCCTTGGGGGCCATTTTCTTTCAAACCACCATAAAGATGGAGCAAAGGACATTAGAGGATTTATAGTGACAAGAGAGAAATGGTATGGGCCAGCACAGAGGCATGTGGAACAGACTACCATTATTCTCTTGAGTTTAAAAAAATTGTGTTTGCCAGTTGAAACCAAAATTTTTAATGTTATTTGGTGTGGTTCTCAATATATTTAGGGGAATATTTAAACAACTATTTCATAAATGACCTCAAGAAGAAAACTATGTGATTTTTAGTTTTATGCCAACTTGACACAGCTATAGTCATTTAGAAAGAGAGAACCTTAATTGATAAAGTTCTCTCACAAGACTGGCCCATGAGTAAGCCTATGGTACATTTTCTTAATTAGTGACTGATGTGGGAAGGCCTAGCCCATTGGTTGGTGATATCCCTGAGCTGGTGGTCCTGGGTTCTATAAGAAAGCGGAATGAGCATCCCTGAGGAGCTAGTCAGTAATCAGCATTTCTCCATGGCTTTTGCATCATCTCTTGCCTCAAGGTTCCTTCTCTGACTTTCCTTGATGATGGAATAGAAATTTTAAACTGCAATAAACTCTTTCTTCCCCATGTTGCTTTTGGTCACTGCGTTTTAGCACTGTGATAGAACCTTAGCCAAGACATTGTACATTCCTTTAAAGGAAGTCAAGTACCTTTATGTGCTGAATCACATTGTCAGTCCAGATTGCTGAAAAATGTTCAGGATAGCTGTAAGAAAGATGTCAAAGGGAACAGAAGAATTAAAAAGAGAAGGGACAGAAAACAAATGGTAAAGAGTGAGATACAAGCTACAACATACTGATTCAAAAGAAACACAAAGTAACAAAATTGATGTAAAGAATTTGCTAATAGATTTGCCTATGAGACATTAAATCACACAAAGCAGAAATCAGCTAAGAAAGTGCTGTCTCCAAAATACTTCAGAGATAATAATATGTTAACCTGTTAGAGATAAGCAAAAATTATGATGCTAGGATTTAAATGTTTGTTCACCAGGACTGACCATCCGTTAGATGCATCCCAAAAGAACATACTTCTGCCAGGCAGATCAAGGGTAGCTCTCCTGACCTTGAGAATCCACTAGGACAGTGAGAAGGAGTGAAGAAAGTACCTGAAGAAATCAGCATCCATGCTTGGTCATTTTGGTTCTCATGCCTTCAGGTCACAAGCTTCATCTTCCTCAGTGTGGGAAACCCTACCAGCCCTCCATGGGGCTCCTACAGAAGGAGAAGGTCATCTTCCAGGAGCCAAATGAAACTCTGTTCAGCCTCTTCATGAACAAACTATTTTTAGACAGGAGTACACACTGCTGGATTGGATGGTTGTGAGGACATGTGCACATGTGATGAAGACTGATATGAGAACCTTGTTGCCTCCAAAGAAAGCCTCCTCATTAAAATCTATAATTGTATTCAAATGTTTCCAGGACCTCCAGTTTGAATCTGGCATTGAATTTTTATCTTCTTTTGCCATCCCATGGATCCACACCCATTTCTTCTTAGCTGTGGTTTTTCTCTAGCTCCGGATTCCTACAAAACTGTCTGTACAGGCTCTCTTTCAGCCTTTGTTGCTGCCTTCCCACCGTCTAGGAAGCCAGTCCTTTAATCCTACTGTGCAATAAGAAACTAATACAGATGTAGATGATCATGGATGGAAAGATATTATCACTGAGAGAGAGCAGAAGTCTGTATAGCCTTAGAGACATCAAAATGTGCCTCTTGTGATCAAGATTTCTCTTAAATTCTTCTATGATATCCTAGTGAACCACCTTCTTGGAAGAGCAACATTCCTGTGAAATGTCTTCATGGTAAGTAATCTTCCTTATTTCTTCCTGACCCTGTATGAAAACTGGTTTCCAATGGGATTATGGTTCATCAGAGTTAGAATGCCCCCATTTGAGCTCTTGAGATGTAAATTTTGTGGCTGTGTATGTGGAAACTTGCTTTTCTTAGTGTGGCATTGGGCATGGATGCTGTCATGTTATTCATCCCCTCCACCCTATCCACCTCTGCACCCCATCTCAAGCCCTTCTGCATCCCTGTCCCTCCTCTCTGAGAAATTGAATCTTCTGGGCAATTCTGATGTTTACTCTCTTATTACTTTTCTTGGAACATCAGGTCCATGGGGTTTTGGCTACAAGCCAGTGAAGCTGTCCTTTCCCAGGCCTTTCTTTCACAGGTACTATAGACTCTCAAAATGTACACAGCATTAACCTTATAATGACATTGGTCTCTCCAGTGAATGAGCTCTTAATAGGTTAAAAAGTAATTTACTATTAAGAAATGTGGTTTTGTTGGAGTAGGTGTGGTCTTTTTGGAGGAAGTGTGTCACTGTGGGGGTGAGCTTTGAGGTCTCCTTTGCTCAAGCTACCCTCAGTGTGATATGAAGTTTACTTCCTGAAGATCAAGATGCAAAACTCTCAGCTCCTTCTTCAGCACCATATCTGCCTGCAAAACCTAACCTACCATGATAATGGACTAAACCTCTGAAACTGTAAGTCAGCCCAATTAAATGTTTTCCTTAGAAGAATTACTGTGGTCATGATGTCTCTTCATAGCAATAGAAACCCTAATGCAGTTCCTAAGGGAAGAGGCTAGCCAGCCACTGCCTGGCTCTCACAATCTCCCATTGTGCCGGAAGCAATGACTTCACCACCATGAAGTACCCTGTAGGCACCAGAGAGGAGCATAGCACCCCATGACCTTCTCATACTCACAACATGTTTTTTTCAGGGATCCACTCAAATCCTGGTTCAGGGATCCTTTTTGCAGCCAGTGTCCTTGGTTTCATCATGGGACATTGCTTTTTCCTTTTTATCATTATCCTGGTGATTCGGCAGTGCAGAAAAAGAAGAGCCATCCAAGGTAGAGAACAGCAGGATCCTGGGATGCTAAGAGCTGTAGGCGGAAAGGGGGAAGAACCAGTGGATATGGGACAGGATCTGTACCCTGTATTCCCAAAATTTCTGGACGATGACATTTGTTCTTTAACTTCTTCTCAAACTTGGTGAATTTGAATTAGAAATGTCAAGAAACAGTGTTATGGCAAAAGTATATTTAGGGACAGAAGTTGAATGTGAGGTCAAGAATGAGTCTATGGTTGGGGCAGGAATTTTAGAGTTGTCCAGAAGGCATGAAGAAAGTGGGGCTCCTTCACAGCCTGTCACTTGACTGAGCTCCTAGAGGTCAGTTGAAGAGAGGGAGGAGGATTAGAGGAGCAAGGGAGCCAAGAGCATGATGGAAAAACCCACAGAGAAAGCTGCCAAAGCTGGTGGGTGCTCAAGGACTCCAGACTGACAGCTGGGAAGGAGCCTAAATGGGGCTGAACTAGTTCCCCTGAATGGGGTGACAGTTGTGTAGATTGATCTGTTTGTGGTGGGGTCTCTGGCAATGGGATCAGGACTTATACTGGGTACATGAATTGGCTTTTTAGAGCCCACTCCCTATAGTGGGGTGTCTTACTCGGCCTTGATGGAAGGAAGAGGGGCTTGATCCTGCCACTGCCTCAACTTGGTATGCCAACCTGCATTGATGACTCAAGGGAGGCCTTACCTCCTTTGAGGAATTGATGGAGGGAAGGGCATGGGGGGGGGGCAGAGGTGAGAAGCAGGAGAAGAAGGGGGCAGTGGTTGCTATGTAAAAGAAAAATTTCTTACATAAAAAAGAGAAAAATGAGGATCTGATGGTCTGAAAGCAGACTTGAGAACTTGGGAAAGTCTGTGTCAAGTTTCAGGATGTGAGTTTTCTCATTCATCCTTGGTTTTAGTCACAGCCACACATGAGTATTATCTCTATGTAGCTGCAAGCGAGGATGACCTGGTGGCCATGAGGCAGGGAGGAGGAGGAGTTGGAATCAGGTGGAGGCCCCCTGACCTCTCTACTGTGTCCTTCTGTCTCCATTATATGGGAGATTCTCAGAGTGTGCACAGTATCTCCACATGACATCCAGAGTCTTACCTCAGAGTTCTGTCCGTGTTCTGACGGTATCAAGAGATCTCTATGGTTCCTAGAAGATACCAAGTCCTCTCTTTTCTGGAAAAAAACATTTCAAGGCTGAATTTATGCCCCAAGCCTTTGCTAGCACTAAAATATGTGAATGTCTATGCTCACGTTTGTCTTTGGCATATTTCTTGTTTGATGACTCGGTGGCTAAGCTTTGACAGTGCACTAAGCTGTATGATGTCAAAGTTGGTTTGGATATGTGCTAGGAAGTATGGGAAATGTCTCTTGAAACAGGTGTGGCTGCAATAGGAAGGGATACAAAAAGAACAGAGATTTGGAAAGCTACTATTTCGGTCCTAGAAGAGAGATGGTGCAGATTTGATGAGGAAGCTATTTAAGAAAAATGGTATTTCATCAAAATGGTTTATGATTTACTTTTTATCTTCTATCTCTGATAGCCTGTGGTCCATGTCCATAGCTGATCTAGCAGCTTCAGACATTTGTGTCTAAATAATGTGACAGGATTTTCAAACCAATATGTCATGTTGAAGGAAAAAAAAAATGTAATACTAAAGGGTGGCTGGCAATGACAAAATATCATTTTTGAAATAGATTGGGATTTGATGTACATTTTATTTGAAGAAAATAATACATTCAAATGTTAAAGGTGATATGTCTAACAATTATCCAGAATACTTTCAGGTACAAAATCTGGGATTGTCAGTACTTGAAGACACCATAGGGTTTATATAGCCACATACCTTTACAACATGAAGTAACAGGAAATAGGCTACAGAAGTTTCCCAAGGTTATAAAAAAAGTCAATGTTAGAAGAATGACCCGTTTTTGAGCTTCATGAAAAAGCCCATCTCATCTCCACGTTTCTCACTCTGATCTTCTCTTAGAGGAGACGGAGCTATTTACAGAAGTGAAGGGTCTGCAATTCTCCCTGTCACATCTGTGATGTGGATAAGTTTGATGTCTCAGAGATACTACCATGGTAATGGGACCCAAGTGGCAGCACATAACTCTTGGTCTTCCTTCTAGATATCTTTAGGTCTTATATTTATAATTCATCCTTTCTTCCAAAGTTGTTAAGAATTCATTAGTGGATTAATCTGTTGATGAAATCAGAGCATTCATGACCCAGACATCTCTTCTTCAAACACGGCTGCACTGGTGAAGTAAGCCTTCAGCAAAGGAGCTTTGTGGAGATATTCAAAGCCCATACCTTAATAAGCATTCATTTAAGGGCTGGTAGAGAAAGCTAGGATAATCTCTCTGGGTTGTTGGGAAGTCAGGATCTGTTAGATGTCCTCATAGGCCAGATCTCAACAGAAACATACTTTTCTGTCACCAGTTTTTCTGAGATTTTTCATGGAAAAGCAAGGTATTTCCAGCTCTGTTCTCTGATCTATGTCCCTGTTTGTATGGACAGACCAATAAACATCTTTTTGGAGTTCTTGAGTTACCACTAACCTCTAGGGCAGACACTGCTAAGAAAACAATTGTGATCAGGACACACGTCTTTGCAGCTTGCTTGTGGTTCAGATGTCTCCAGAAGGCTCCTATTGTCTTTGGATTATAGCTATAACTAGATCTCAAACTTTGTTATTCATTTCACATATCAACCACCGATGCCCCTCTCATCCCTCCTCCTGCCCCCCATCCTAAACTTCCTATTTCTCTTTGTTTTTCATATTGCTCAGAGGAAGAACTGATGAAGGACAGACTCCTGAATGAGGAAGATGAGTCTAGAAGTCTGATGACTGAGCTCAGAGCCCCTGGGATATCACTGAAGGGACCAATTTGGCTATACTGAAACTGTGCACTATGGTTCAGAGACCACCGCAGTGGTGAACAGACATATCAGCTCTGCATTGTGCCCCCTTTTTGCATAAGCTATCTCATAATAAACACCGTGTCCTTCTCATATCACTCTATGGAACCGAGAAGTCTTTGTGACCGTCGAATGACTTCAGTAGAGAGAGATTTTATTTCTTCCTCTTCAGTGACCTCTGGCGAGGGGAGGGGGTGGGGCGCCAAAGAGCAGAGGTTTCTCTCCCAACAGGCAACTCCACAGTGAAGATGATCGAATGGCCTTGAGATGTTCTGTGACGATTACAACATTGTTTCTCCCATAATTTTGGCCTTTCTTTCAGTGACGCAAATATGGCTGCCTGAGGCACATTTAGGAGTAACAACTTCCTGAGAAAAATTCAGTAAAGCCAAAATATAAAACCTCAGACACACTATTGAAACAGGGAGATAAAGAAGTTGGTTGGAAGCAGAGTATTTTCAAGCTATTAAATTTTAAGTTTGGGCTGTGGGGAAATTATATTTTAATTTACTTTTAAGCCCAATAGTCTTTTAATGGTTCAGTCACTGGGGCAGCACCTCAGATGCTCTCATCTGGATAGTAAACATGGACCTCTTGCTCTTGGTGAAGCTCATCTCACACATTCTCAAGCACAGGTACTTTTCATTAATCAATCAATTATTCCCATCACAATCACAGTTTCCCCTTCCTCCCTCCTTCCTCTCCCCTCTGTCCCTATCACCCCCCCCCCCCAGGCCACTCCCCCCTTTCTCTTCAGAAAAGAAGTACAGGTATTTTATTTCATTTTGTTGATAAATTCATTTACTTCTTTTGTGCTAATGACTGAACTTAGGGTCTTATAAAAACTATATAATCAACTCCACTACTGAATGACACCCATCTAGCCTTACAGTAATGTTTTAAAATTAAAGCACACAGGGTTTAGTTGGGAAAAGAACTTTAGGCTACTTTTTCTTACTTCCTCTTTCCATAAGAGGAGAACAGAAACTCCCCTTCCTTTGGTGGGCAAGAGCAGCGCTTGACGTGGACCACAGCGAGGCTAGTTTCCAAAAATACAGAAAACTTTTCGTTTTGTTCAAAATGTTATAGTTATAAGAAGGTGGGAGTGCCTTCTTGGTTCATCTCCTTGGAGATGCTCTTGCGCAACCTTTTGGAAAACAGTTCTGAACGACTCATTATATGAGAACTGCTCTCCATGTTCATTATTGACTTTCTCTACCATCTTGGAATCTTGTCTGAAGAAATGAAGTACTTTTCTAGGTGGGGAATAAAAGAGAGAGAAATGACAGTGGCAAGTACAAAAGTCCTCTACTGATATCTCTACACTTTACTCCAGTGTGTGTCCAGGGCGTGGGAAAGGAAGGCAATGAGGTGCCTGTTTTCCTACCTGTGATGTGGTCAGTGGCTCTTGGGTGTGTCTGGAGCATCACTCAACCATTACTTCTGTGTGTTTTTGTCGAATTCTCAGTCTATTCTTGTCTACTCCTGCAATGATTTCCACCTCTTTATTTCATTTAGTATGTGAACATTTTATTATTTTCCTCTTCAAAATCACCCTTAAAGGCTTGTGCCTACTCAACAGTTTATCCCTGTTTGGTGTAAACGGAAAGGTAAAAAGGATTAGAGACTGGGGCAAGGCGTAAATAGCAGAACTTGATCAAACTGCAGTCCCACAGCTGTTCTCTCCCAGTCCTTCCACAGGATGGGTTTTCTCTTGTGTCTCTTCCATCTTGCCCTGTCACTATGCCCATCCTAACTCTCTTGTGTCTGTTGAAAGCTTTTAATTTCAGTCTTCTACAAACAGATCTTCCTGTCACAGGACTAGGCAGGTGACAGAGAGGAAGCCGATGAAGCATTTCTTCCCACAGAAGCAAAGTAGAACTTTGTCCACTCCAGATCCGGTGTTTTCTTCATGGTCAGGGAGTCAGAGAAGTTTTGTTCTCCCTACAGTCTCTTTTTGGCCACTCTGTCTTCCCTGATTCTCATTTTTGCTGTAGCCTGGGCATTAGCTGACTCCACCAAACAGGATTGGAGTTCTGCCTATTAAGGGTCTAGATTAATCTTGTGGTTTTTACTGGTTCAAAGGGCAATGCCCAAATTTCAGCCTAGAACCTTTACAGAGTTTTGCTACAGAAACAGGTCACTCTGGATTACGCACTAAGCAGCCTTACTGCTAGGAATTTAAACTCAGTTATAAAAAATGAGCATGTGCTGAATTCTTGAAGCACAGTACACAGATGATATCAAATCTTGCTTCTGTCATTTATAAACCATGCATGGTGCTTCCTTGGATTCAAAGAAAGTGTTGTATTTTAAATTTCCATAGAGTAAAATTTTCCTTCCTGATGCAAACCACTGGGCTTTACAAATACAAATGGGTTTATTGATGAATAGAAAAATACCCCAAACCATTAGTGATATCTGATAAGTGGTTATAGAAAGGCCCTTGCTGATCTCTACTTGTTATGGAGTTGTGTTGTACTATGTACATCTCACATTGCTTTCGGCGTGTAGCCCAAATTCTGGTTGAATTAAATGAAACTCAGAGCCAAATATCAGGAAAAAGCTGAAATTTCAGAGCGAGGAAACAGATCACAGTCAAATCTCACCCAGCTATCGTCCAGATTCCTCAGCCTCACTCCTCGTGGCTTCCTCAGAATAAATCTGTCTTCCTATGCCTGCCTTAAACACCTCCTTTGCCCAGTTGTTTCACATCTAGGTTAAGACTAATAGTGTGGGCTACTACTGTTTGGTAGTTAGCTTTGAACTCTCTGAAACACAGAAAGATCTCTGTCTCTGGAGTTATGGGATTAAAGGGGTAGATCACCACTCCCTCTTTCCCTGTGCTGGGATTAAAGGTGTGAGTTACCTCCTGGATTGATTGTGGGTGGATCCGTTCTCTGATATTTCAGACTGGTTTTATTAAATGTATAACATATCACCACATGGAAGATCTATAATGTCTTCAGAATTTCTCTGGCTAGAATGTTTACCATTGACCCACCGCAGATAAAGAGACACAATTTTAGAATTTGAAATCGACACATTCATTGATAATATATAATGAGTTTTAGTTCCAAAATGACAACTGCTTTTTATTTATCATTTCAAAATACCTCTACACAAAGTAAAAACGTTTGTTTTCTGGGCCACAGCTCCCTTTTCCTGTAAGAACACAAAGTAACAGAGTCTCAAGATGAACTCTGGAGGAACGGAGATGACCATAGGAATAAATAAATGAACCCCACAGGAGCGAACGTTTTCTTTGAACGGACTGACACATAGGTGGGCCTGGAGACTGGATGGCAGTGAGTGCAGCAGGCATTGGGGAATGAGTAGAGGATGCACTGGAGAAACCCAAACTGCATTCAAGGCAAGTTCTGAAATATACTCATTTCCCAGTTTCCCCTATGGCTTGGTCCATAACCCCTGAAGGCTGTGGCTACCATCTCACCTACTGCCCGTGTCTACAACTCTTCACAGAAGTGAGACCACTGTTAGGTAGAGATGTTAAATATTAAAAAATTGAAAGTGGCATAGATGTAATTAAAAAGACAAATTATTGAGTCAGACTATCAGTTTACCAGGAAGGCAAGAGAAAAGAATAGAGGTAGCAATATTGTGATGTTCTACAGGATACAGAGGCAGAATCTACCTATCAGAGTCTCAGAAGAGAAGAAACAGATGTGAAGTAAAAATAACAGAAGAATAGGAACGAGTAAGGAAATAATAGTATATTTATATTTGTATTAATAGTATAAAGAAGTAAATAACCTAATAGAAGTAAAACAAATATCCTGAGGTGGTGTACAAATTCTAATTGGTATTATAATAAAATCCAGAGCCAGGTATTGGGGTAGATGTTAAAAGGTCAGAGAAACAGAGAAATGAGTCACAGCCACTTCTCCCTACTACTGAATCCTCAGGCCAAAAGGGGTAGGTCCTGTCTCCATGAATCCTCAGACTAACGGGGGAGCAAAGGGAAGCACAAAGAGTGAGCTCCTATCTCCCCCCACCTTATATTGCTTTCTCTGCCCACCCATATCACTTCCCGTCTCAACTTTCCTAGTGCTTAGATTAAAAGTTTGAGATTCCAAGTGCTGCAATTAAAGGCGCGTGCCACCACTGCCCGACTCTGTTTTTATCTTTTGGACTGGGTTAATCTTGTGTAGCCCAATGTGGCCTTGAACTCTCAGAGATCTGCTGCATCTCTAATGCTAAGATTAAAGGTGTGTGCCATCACTTCCTGACCTCTATGGCTAACCCTGTGGCTGGCTCTGTCCTCTAATCTTCAGGCAATCTTTTGGTATACAATGTATCGTCACACAGAGGTCTTAATTTGTAAAGAGCCATAGAGTGCTAGTCAACCAAGATAAGCCAGAAGAATCAGGTCTGTTAGAGGGAGAAAGCTCCACCATGACCGGGAATGGTGACCTTTACCTTTTATCCCATAACTCGAGACAGATCTTTCTGTGTTTCTGTGAGTTCAAGCACTAACTACCAAATAGTGGTAGCTCACATCTTTAATCTTAACCTGGATGTGAAACAGCTGGGCAAAGAAGGTATTTAAGGCAGGCATAGAAAGACAGATAAATTCTGTAGAATTGACGAGGAGCCAGGCTGAGGAAGCTGGAAAATAGCTTTTACCTTGAGAAGTTGGCTGGGTGAGAATTGACCGTTTCCTCTCTCTGATATTCCAGCTTTCCCCCAATATCTGGCTCTGAGTTTCTTTTAATAAACAGAATTCATTCTACGTGATCACATGCTTTATGTGTAGCAGCAGTTCATCAGGATTTGGGTCATTGGATGCCTCGTGGCTCAATTAGAAGAAAAAGTATGATAGTCTGTTTTATATTTTATATTTTCCTCATTATAGAGGTCAGAGAACATTCCATGTAGCTTCCTCCCATCTCAGTAGAGTGGGAGACTCAAAAACTGTTATTTTAAAAGCCTTGCTTTAAATTGCTGATGTCCAGTTTTCATCAATTGAAGAATATTTCTGTTGTCTGTTTTTGCTCCCTCCTGCTTTATTCTGTCCCCTTCTCATGCCTACATTTTTTTTTACTGTTTAAAAAAGTTATTTTCATTTGCCATGATCTTTAACCAAAACTCCTTCTTATGTAAACAGAAAAACAATCATATTGGGCAGTGACTTCGCTCAAGATGGCTTCTGGTGCCTCACTTTTCAAGTTATGGTCCCTGGAAATTTCAGTTCAATCTAGACATTCTAGGGATTGGAAAGTTTCCTAACATTGTTTTTTCTCAAACCACGAAATGAAACAATGGACATATTACAGACATGTTGGAGCACTTCACCCCTGAAAAGAAGAGGGCACTTCAATGCTCAAGAGTTCCTCTCAGTGACTAAGCATCTCTACCCAATAAGGAATTCTCCAGCTTTTGCAACACATGGTGCCTCTTATCTTTTATGCCTGAGATTTTATTTCCCCAGTTGTGTATGACATTTTCACAGGGCAATATTTAGAGCATGGATATCTTTTACAATTCTACCCTCAGTACGTTCTAGGTTCTTGGGCAATGATATTTGTTTTGTATAAGGAAGAGTTTGGCCACCTTGAGAGAAAACATATGGTCTTCTGGCAGCCAGAGATTTGAATGAAACACCTGATAGGGTGTAACAGGACTTGGGAGCTGGCAAAGAATATGTAGACACAGTATCATCTTGTCGTGAGTATACACTGGTCACTATAAGGAAGATTGTGTTTAAACAAGAATTGGAAACATTGCATACTTTAGGAATAGTATGGGACAGAATTACAATTTGTCAGGGGACTGATAATCTTTGAGAAAAGTGACTTTAAGCATGAGACAAATTCTTTTGTAAGAAACTTCCAGAAAGGGGAGGGCAGTTTGATCTAAATTTGGGGCAAATGCTAGCTGGGATTGTGTAATGGGTTAGGAATGTAGAGGTATTAATTCTTGGGAAATCCCATTGCATAGAGTGCTGTGATTCCAATATGTCAGTCCAAAGGCAATGTTTTGGAAGCTTATTTCCCTTACAACACCAGAAGTGGGTCCTAGGAAGAGGTGATTATACAAGTGGGCGGATACCATTGTGGCCTGAGCGAGTAGGCATTCTGAGAGTGGGTTGTTATAAAGTCAATCAGCTCTTGTATTTCTTTTGCATGCACCCATTTGACTTCTGGATAGAATGGTATATCTCAAAAGCCCACAGAAGGGATGACCCCAACTTTGTACTTTCCAGCCTCAAAAGCAGTGAACAGAGGAAATTCTTTACTAATTACCCACTCTGTGACATTCAGCCACAGTAGTAGAAAATGGACAGAGGCATCAGGAAAGGCTCCACACTGTGCCGGGTAGGGTTAGCCCATCCTAGCCTCTCCCTTCACTTTCTTTGGGAAATGCTGTTGGGACCAGGGAGCACATTGCGGAGATGCTCAAAGTACCCACGATATTTCTGTAGAGCTCAGAAAGGAAACACAACTCTCAGCTTGGAAAATAAAGTGTTTTCTCCTCATTGGCTCATGTAGTGGGGTAGAGACACACATTTCTGATATACACCAAGGCAGGGAATGGCAGGGATTCTAGGAAAGAACACACAATGTTTCTTGAGAAATATATATATTCTTTCTTGATTTGATTCTCAAATTTGAATGTTAATTTATTAATCCTTAGGAATATAAGTGCTCCAGTGTAGTAAGTTGTACCTTCTGAATATATAGTAAGCTACCTGCTTGATTGGTCTGGACAGCCAATTTGTATTTTAGATCCTTTCAAGAATGCTGCCTAGGAGCGAGGAGGTGTCTTAGTGGGTAAAGGGTTTCCTGTGCAAACATAGGGCCTGAGTTAAGATCTCCACATCCATGTTAAAGCTGTGTGGTACAGGTTTGAAATCTTGGTGCTAGTGTGTGCATGTGCTTGTGTGTGTTTGTGTGGTGTACAAACAGCTTTCTAGCCTGATAGTCTAGCTGATACAGCAACTTTCATTTATCCTGTCTCCAAAAATGGAGGTGAGCAATAGAGAAAGACGTTTGATGCCAATTTCTGTCCTCACACATGTACACAGGCTAATCATACCTACACACGTAACACATGCATAGACCATATGCACACACAGAAATATTAGGAAAAAAACCCCCTATGGTAGGAAGACAGCTATCCTTGCTCTTGTCACAGATAGGATGAAGCTCGGCCAATCCCCACTCAGATCCTCACACTCCCATTATCTCTGAAGCTGTGATGTCATTGCTGTGGTCACCTAGGAAGCCAAGGAGCTGAGACAGAGAATCCTATGTTTCCCCTCCTGTCCCAATGGCAGAGATTGAAGCAGGAGTCAGTCTGTTCCCAAATGGTGTCCCTTGGCTCTATGCCGTGTTTGCTATGCTCTTTGTGTTTTTCCTTTTTGTCATGTTCTCACCTTTTTTGCTTGAGATAGACCAGCACATCAAAAACTGTAAGTACCATAACTTAAGAAAACAGAAACTTTAGTAAGAGAATGCATGTGTGGATGTGGGGGAGCACCGGTCATGCTGCGGCAAGTGAGATGACTTCCTTTCTGAGCCCACGGCTCACAGGTCATAGAATTTATAATCCTGTAACAGAGTTTAGAGGGAGCAAATCTGAGTGGTGCTAGGAAATCTAGGGCTTACATACGTTCTCAGCAGGAGGAAGCGTCCTAAGCCCTCACTTATGACTTGTGTACCCCAGAACAAAGACGCAGGGGACCCCGAGGACTCTGGACTGTGAGGGAGTGTCTACAGGGGATCTGACCTACGGTGTTTTGTTTTAGTCTTCCTCAGGTGCCGATGCTCTCTGCGCAATGCTTCGCACAAGGATAAAGACAATAATGAGAAGATGAACCATCTGGGGAGGCCAAGTTTGTATCCTCTGTCCCTCATTTGTGGGAACTAGTCAGTCCCACAGTCTATGTGCTCATTAAGGGAGTTCTCTGCTAAATCCTGGCCTTGGTAGAGCAGCTTCTGTGACCTTGATATACCTTTTTCAGCCAATTTTGGTCTAAGGGCTCTGAGGCTTTCTCTAGAAAATCTTTTGTTTTTTAAAAGCAGAGGCTTGGTTCTGAACTCTTACTAACTTGTGTTGGATGTAAAGTCTGTTTTGTAATTTTTACCCATGGTGTTTCTCTTCCATGGAATCCTTGCAAGAAAATGGCAACTTTTGGACAGATAGTGGCAATACATTTCCTTTTCTGACAAGGATGAGGAAAGAAGGACCGTCGGCTAGAAAGCCTGAGGAACAAAGGTCCATCTTTTGTTGGGCGATGTCCTGATGGCCTCTTGATCAAGTTCCTATAAATATCAGTGACATTTCCTTTCTGTGGTACCAGGGACTGAACCTAGGGTTCTACTACTGAGTTATAGTATACTCAGCCAATGCCCAAGGTTCCTGTGGATTGTTTTAAGGGATTTGCTTCTTCCTTGAAGGTGGTCTTTGCCCTCCTTACTGCTTCATGGCTCTTGTGACATCACAGAGAGGGAATACATTGGATTCTAAATTTCTCCACAACAGCCATGTTGGTTCTTGTATTTATGTCCTGTAGTTACTCTGCATAGGTTTCTCTTGCATAAAATTAAAAGTGTTTGTAAAATGGACACTTTCGGAAATAAGAAATTGGAAATAAGAAAAACATGCTGAAAATAAGTTTCCATATGAATAAAAACTTGGATTTGGATTTTTTTTGTTTATAAATTTAAGAGAATACTATATTTATATGGACTTTTCACATTCTCAAACATATCCAAAATGTTAGGCGTGGACAGCCAGATTGTCTAGCCCCAGTGTGCCATTTAATGAACACATAAAATTGTAGTACACACACACACACACACACACACACACACACACACACACACACACACACACACACGTATTTTGTTGTTAAATGTATTACCACAGAGCTCCTGTGAAGTCATTGATTCCCAGCCACATGTTCAAAGGCCTCAGCTACTTCAGTTCATTCTCTCTCTCTGCTAATGTTCTAGATGCCCTGGCTACTCCAGAGCTCAAGGTGAGTATTTCAAAAGAGACAAAGAGGCAGCTCCATCTGACTTTGTGTTCCAGAAATGAGAGAGGGGTGTTTTTCTTATGGTAGGCAAAGAAATCCACCGATCGTCTAGGGCCTTCTGTAACCGAGCGAAGTGTGATGAAGCAAATGTAGCTGTTCTTTCCAAGAGCTCAGAGACTGAGTGAATTTCTATCCTCTACTCTTTAGCTTTAAAAGCATTTCTCAGAATTCTTGGTGTCCTTCGAGGCTGGCTAATCCTGGGCTCAGTGGTCCATGCTTCTCTTTTCCTAATTCCCAGTAGAGATATTACAGGCTAACCTATTATGAGTGAGTCTTTCAGATTTCAAAGTCTTTTAAATAATGATGCCAATGTCTCATGTATTGGTTTTATGTCATTTCTTGGGTTAGATGGGGGTGAGAACTAACCCATATTTTTTTAAATACTTATTTTTATGTACTTGGGTGTTTTGTTTTCATGTATGTCTATGTGCTACATATATGCAGTATTCACAGGGGCCAGAAGAGGCATCTGATCCCCTGGATCAGAGGTCAGAGGGCTGTTTCCCAAGTGCTGAGACTCAAATCTGGGTCGTCTGCAAGCGCATCTAGTGCCTTTGACCACTGAACCATCTTCCAGCCTCATTTTCTTAGAAGATCATAAAATCTTAGAGCTAGAAGGACTAGGGGTGCTATGTTAGCTATGATATCTTTGATTCTCAGATGAGAAACCTCTGAAGCTATAGAATGGTAAAGAATGACTTCTAGAATGTAGGTAAAAGCACCTACCCAGGGACAATTCATAAACATCAGGATCATCTATGTATCTATTTTGGTAGTCAGGAAAACTGTAAAATCACTGAGGAATAAATATTCTGATTGTGTTTTCCACTCTTTTATCTCTTATGTATTATAGCTTAAGAAATAATTTCTTGTGTCAAGTATTTACTAGATCATAACTGCACAGTAGGATGATGTGTAGAAGTAGTTAACATTCTTACATTATTTCAGCTGTCTACAATAGGGGCTTTCTAAGATGGCCGTTCTGCTTAGTCATGGCTATAATCAAGCACCTTTCTTGTTCTTCCAGGATGACTTCTCATGTCATCAGAGGGAGGAGTCATGGGAGAGAAGAAAGATGAGTTAGGAAAAGATCAATCCCTGTTTTGGGAAGGTAGCAGTAGAGCCCAGGGCCTCTGAGAGCTGTACCTCTGGTGCACTGAGCTAATAAGAGTCACCTGTGACATCAAATCCCAGCTAGGAGAGGGATTCTGAGGCATCCTCCTTACTTACATTGACAAGATGGCAATAAATATCTTGAGCTTCTCAGAAAAGTTTTGAGTTACGAGGAAAGTTTTACTGAATTTTCTGGTCCCTTTCACCCAATTGCTTCTATTTACTCCAAATTCCAATTTGATCTTCTATTTCCAGGAGAACATCTAGATGAATGAATGGCATATGGTGTCATCTGTTACAGATGTATGGTTGGAATCATTCTTCCAGGAGAAAGATCAGCCATTCTATGACTCAGCAAATTCTTGACCAAGGGCTATAGATTTCCTCTCTGTATTTAAGATAGTCACACAACAACAGTACCAGAACATTCCAAAATGTCCTGTCCAGCTTCCATTGTTGACTTATGCCTTGATCTTCTGCAGCCATCAACTATAGAATAGAATGTGGTTTCATGGAAATAGATGCATAGGGAAGGGATTCATCTACCCAAAATATCATGGGCCCTTTATTTGTTAATTTTCTATTAATTACATAAAATTCCTATATTATTAGCTTATAAAAATATTTTGACTTACCATTTTAGAAGTGCTAATCTGTGATGAGTCAGTCTATTTTTTGTTTTGTTTTTTTTTTCTTCAGTGTATGATAGAGAAGCAGATTGTGGGCTGAGATTGATGTCATTGGTACTGGTAGCAAGAGAGAGGGTCTTCAAGAGAATGAGTAATCAAAGCTCATTGTTCTCTTATGCCATAGGTGAAAAACCCAGAAACTGAAATTATAGGGATGGGTCACTTTGTCCAGCTTAATCTGAACCTTTCTGCTGCTATTTAAAAGGAAATCAAGAATAATCAAAGCATAGGCCTACATACATTCTCTTAGTGGTTTATTAGTAATTAGAAGCAAGAATGCTCAGCAATGGTTTTGCATTTCAATCACTAAACATGAATTGTATCTCAACAAATTTAAAATTATTTAAGTAATCTACAGACTCTGAAAGATCTCCAGTGAGATTCACGGACAACTTATTTCCATATCCTGAAGCCAGAAGTAACTTTGGGAAAACATTTCCTGTTGGTTCTTTGTTTAATTACTATCTTTCATAATGTCTCATAAAGAAATTTCTAGTAATCTTGCTTCAAGATGACCTTTGACTTTTCTGTCTGAGATTTTACTTCTTCCATTGAACAAGAAGCTCACAGAGCTTTGGGCCCATTTTAGACAGTGTCATGGTCATGGTGGCATTTTTGTGCTTTGAGTTTGCCCACTTTGGAAGACAGCATAGCCCCCTACTGACGCATATGACTAAGGAGTCATTACTGTAGTCAATGGGACACACAAGTTTCCAATATGAGTAAGTACCCAAACACAGAATACCAGTTTCTGTGAAGGGTATAGAAATTCTCTTCAGAATCATTTTGCTCCTTCTGGTGTCTTTATAATCCGACTCCTGAGCTGAGTCGTGTAGGTAAAGAGGCATTATATTTTGCATATAGATCTGTTTTCAATGGAGAACCACATAATATTTCTGGATTGGCTATTCCTGGCTTTTATTAAATTCACAGATTCTAGTGCTTTGGTAGTCAGGAGTTCTTATAGAATTGAGTATTACTGATCTTATCTAATATTTTCCCATTGGCCAACATTATTTTTATTTCCTTACCTCCTTTTTCTCTCCAAATTGCTTTGGCCATGATATTTTATCACAGCAAAAGTAACCCAAACTAAGACAGCGACCTTCTTAAAATGAGAGAGGAAGGTCAAGTGGGTATAGCTGTCTCTGCCAAGAGTTCAACTTTTCCCTCTTTTGAGAGCTGACTCTCAAAATGTGATGAAGTTTAGAGAATCAGTTTAGACCCTAATTATTGTTGCATGAATCATAATTGGTCATGTAATAAAAAACTCAGAGCCAGATATTCCACAGCCACTTCTCAGATCGCCAACTCCTCAGTCTAAAGGGGAAGATCCTGTCTCTACCAATCCCCAGACTGAGTCCTCAGTGGAAAGAGAAGTGAAGGCAGAGCCGGGCTCCTGTCTCCTCCCGCCTCATATTCCTTTTTCTGACCAGCCACATCACTTCCTGTCTGAACCTTCCTCAGTGTTGGAATTAAAGGTGTGTGCCACCACTGCCTGGCTCTGTTTCTCTTTTGGGCTGGATTAATCTCGGGTAGTTCAGACCGGCCTTGAACTTCAGAGATCCAGACAGATTTCTGCAACCTGAGTGCTAGGATTACAGGCGTGTGTTACCACTGCCTGACTTCTATGCTAACTCTGTGGCTGGCTCTTCCTCTGATCTTCAGAAAAGACACAAAAATAACACTACAAATAATATTTGCATTTTGTGGCACGTTCTATTTGATGGTCACTGCCTTTATTCTTAAGACTTACTAATTTATATTTGTGCGTGCATGAATGTGTGGCTATACATGGATGCTCATGGAAGCTAGAAGAGGGCATAAGATGGAGCTGTAGTAATAGGTGGCTATGAGCTGCTGATATGGGTGCTGGGAACTTGTGATTTGAATGAAAACGGTCCTAAAGGCTCACACGGAGTGGTACTATTAGGACCTGTGGCCTTGTTGGAGGAAGTGTAGTCATGGGGACATGGGCTTTGAGGTTTCAAAGGCTCAAGTCAGGCTCAGTATCTCTCTCTTCCTGTTGTCTGCCAATCCAGATGCAGAGCACTTGGCTCCTTCTCTAGCGTTATATATGCCCACACACAACCATGCTTCCCACCATGACAGTAATGGACTAAACCTCTGAACCTGTAAGCCAGCAACAGATAAATACTTTCCTTCATGAGAGTTGCTGTGGTCATGATGTCTCTTCAGAGCAATAGAAACCCCCGAGAAGGAACTAAACTGTGGTCTTTCAGAAGGGCAGCAAGTCTCCCAGTCCTGCTTTTAATGATACAGGATCTCCCTTTAAGATTGATCCCCACTGTGTAGACCAGGCTGACCTAGAACTCCAGGGATCTACCTGCCTCTGCTTCTTGAGTGCTGAGATTAAAGGGGTGTAACACTCACTTTACCCTCAGTTTTAAAAGCAAGTATGTAATCCTAATGAATTATATATCAGATGTGAGGGGAATATATTCCAGGATTTTTATTCTCTCTCTCCCCTTATCAAAACAGAAAGTTAAGGGCAACAGAAAATAAAACCTCTAATTTTTAAGCTATCAAATTTTATGATTCTCTTTTTCCCTTTAGAAAGAATGGATTCTTCTGGGGGAATTGTTACTGCTGGATATTAGGTTATTGTGACTTTGGGGGAAAAGCTACCAAGGCTGAGATGACCAATATGAGAACTTTGAGAAATCAGAGGAAGGTCTCATAGAAAGACAGCCTGTCGCTCATCAGTAACTGATCTGGGACTTTATTTGACCCCTCTCCATTTCCGGTAAAGTCATCTTAGTTAAATATTTGGAAGTGAGCTTCTCCGTTTTTCTGCCTTCATGTCTTCCAGCTGTGCAGTTCTACACCTGAACCGTATCTGGCAGTCATCTCGCACGATGTCTACTGGATAGGATGACCCCAGTAATGTGGTTTTATTCTAATTTAAATGCTTTGAGGTACTCACAGATGTTTGAAAACATGTGCAATCAGAGTTCATGAAACTTTTTTTTTTCTTTTTCTAAAACGTGTTCTGTCATTTTGCTGTACTCAGTGGTGGACCGTATGACCTGTGTTTCAGGATGCCTTCTCCAGGCCCCTGGCAGAGAAGCTCTGAGAAGAGAGGCATCTGGAGTGAGAGGAGACAGCTCAATTCTGGTGGAGATGGTAGGAGAAAGGACCCAGGAAATCTGCCCAGTGACATCAGTTTGAGGGTCATCAGTGTCAAATATCAGTTTGAAGTCTGTGAGGTGTCCTGATGTCCTGTCTCAGGAAGAAGCCTCTAACATCCTCATTATTTGTACTAAAAGAAAAATGATAATAAAAATTTTGGGCATCTCAGATAGAATTATGAATTCTTTATTGTACCTTTATCCCTTTTTCATTCCATCAAGTCAAACCCCCAATAGCACTTTTGCTATGGAGATGAAGCCTAATGGAATGACCCGTGTTATTTCCACTTGTTTAAATTTATTTATGTTTATCTATTTACATTTCTCTCTGTGTGTGTGTATGCTCGTGATGGTTTACCTGTATGAGCATCACGTGTACTGTTACCCACAGGGTCAGAAGAAGGCATAAGATCTCCTGGAGCCAGAGTTACAGGTGGTTTTTAGCCACTTACTATGAGTTCTGGGAACTTGAGCCTTTCCTAGAGCAGCAAGAGTTGCTAATACTTGAACTATCTCTCTGGTGCCCACCGTGTTTAAGACAGGGTGTTTTTCTGTTGACAGCTACATATGCCAGGCTGTAAAGAGTCACCACTCTCTGACCCATGGCTCGATTGTGGGTGATTCTCTTCTCTCATATTTCAGGCTGATTTTATTAAATATAAAATATATCCTCACAAAGGAGAATGAGAATGAAGTCAAGAGAGACACCGTGAGCTGTGGCTGAAGACAGAAAGGTGTGATGGGACACAGGTAAAGCCACAGGGCCACATGGCAAGACATAGATGAACGAAAATGGGTTGAGTTATGTTGAAAGAGCTGTCAAGTAATGAGCCTGAGGCATAGACCAAACAGCTTGTACTTAATATAAGCCTCTGCATGTTTATTTGGGGACTGATTGGTTGCTGGACTCACTGGGTGGGACACAGAAACTTCATACTACACTATGACTATACATATGGGTTTATTCAAATGATCTATGGGCTGCGGTCCAGCTAATCCAACAATGACTGCCTACCAATGGAAGTTCCGAGAATCCAGTGGTGGTTCAGGCCATGAGGCTGAAAGTCTCAGCTGGTCTTCAGTATAGAATGGAATCACAAAGAAGTCGGCTCTAATGCCAGTGAAGAAATGGGCTTTCAGAGAGCAAGGGCAAGCAGGCTGAGAAAGCAAGCTTCCTTTTCCCACATTCTATATACAGACTGCCAGCAGATGGCTCAGATGAGGAGTGATCTTCCCGATCTTCCCGCTGTGTCTTTATGATTTATTTTAGAAGTGAATATTCTCACTTCAAATGATATAATTAAGCAAAAATCCCTTACAGGTGTGTCTAGCCAGTTTGGGGTTTTAGACAATTCCAGACATAGTCAATCTGACAACCAAGAATAATTATCATGCCATATGGATCATTTGGTAATCCTTTTGTCATCTTTTGCATCTGTTCCAGAGAAAGACAAAGAACATGGATGTCAGAAATTACTTGATACTTGAATTGTAATGAATGTGAGGTATATATAGAGGATGCATATGCTTAGATAAAGAGACTACTTGTAAGGATGGGATAGAATATGGCATACTAAAATAATCAGCGATAGGAAAGAGAATGGATATGTGTGTACAACACAGGATTTCCTAGGCCATGTGTCTATATTACTTCTCACCCATCAGTGGTCATCCTTGGTTTAGGTTCTAATTTGGAATTTTGCATATTTTGGTAATGATTCAATATGGTGGTTTGAAAAACAATGACCCCCCAAAGGGAGTGGCACTACCAGGAGGTGTGACTTTGTTGGAAGAAGTATGTCTCATACATGCTCAAATCACACCCAGTTTTTCAGTTCACAGGATAGTGCTTTTAGATCAAGATGTAAGGACCCTCAGCTCTTGCTCCAGCCCCATGTCTGTCTGTACACCACCATGCTATACCATGATGAAAGCAGACTAAACTTCTAAAAATGTAAGCCATCCTATTAAATGTTTTCCTTTATAAGAGTTGCTTTCTTCACAGCAATAGAAACCCTAACTAAGACAGTGCAATTGTCTGCACTCGAGTCTAGATTCTTCATTGAGCCCTTCACCAAATTATTGTCTGAGCCTCACATTTATTTCAGTTATTAAAAGTGAGAATTCTAACTGCGCCTACTTCATAGAGGTACTGACCTTCAAGTAAAGTAGAACACATGAACAATGAACTTGTTTTTATCATAGACGTTTGAACGGGAGACTGGAAGCAGTTACATGGTTTTGAAGCTTTTATTTTTTTCCCCCTAACATAATATTTTTATTGATTATTTGGAAATATTACATAATACACCCTGATCACACTCAATTCCCAGTCCTCCTGGATCTACCCCACAAACTTGTGACCTGTGGCCCCCCCCCAAAGTAAAAGAAGAAGCAGAAGAAGAAGAGGAGGAGGAGGAGGAGGAGGAGGAGGAGGAGAAAAGGTGGTACAATTTGTGTTGCCCATATTCTCCCTGGAGCTTGGTCTAACCCTGTGGTCAGCCCCTTAAGGAAAACTGGGTCTTCCCCCACCCACACTCCTCATCAGAAGCTGTCAGTTGTGGAGAGCTACATTCCAGCATCCTTATCACAGTTTTAAAGCATTCTCTTTTATGGTTTCTTGTTGAGACTTTTACTTTTGGGGATGGGGTGGAGTTGGTTAGAGGGTTGGGATAAAAGTCTTCTATGTTTCTTTTTCTCAACTGTGTGTCTTCAGTCATTAATGCCACTGAAAAAGAAACTTTCTTGCCCTAAATAGTGAGGAGGAGCATGGACCATTTACTCCCACATAGTTTTTAGCAACAACGTGGACCAACGGACATCCACATGGTCTCTAATGTCAGAAAGTGATGTGAACCTCAGCATGGTCTTGAGCAGTACAGACTGCTGTGGAAGTACATTCTGGTACATTGTAAATATTTGTCCTGCCTATAAGTTTAATAAAAAGCTGATTGGTCAGAGGCAGACAGGAAGTGTGGGCAGGGCTACCAGACTAAGAAAACTCTGGGAACAGGAAGATGCCAGAGAGACGGCAGAGAAGCCATTAGATGCAGAGGACAACTATGTTGCTCTGACTAAAGGTATGGGAGCTTCATGGCTGAACAGGATAGGAATTATGGATTAGTTTAAGGGTAAAGAGTTAGCAAGTTATATGCCTGGGCCATAGGCCGATCAGCATAAAATTAATGTAAGCGGCTGTGTGTCTCTGTGGGTCTGTGGGTCAGCGGGTCTGGACCACAGGTCAGAAACTTTTGGGGGCCTAATCAGCAGCGAGTGGCTAGGCACCTGAGACTCTAGTCTGTAGATCTGGATCACTGGCTAGTCTGGGTCAGAAATTTATTACAACAGACCATCGACATCTACAGGGCCTCTAGTGGTGGCACAAATCACGGGCTTCAACATGGTCTCTGTAAAACCTCACATAATTCTCTTCCCTCCCTCCCTCCCTCCCTCCCTCCCTCCCTCCCTCCCTCCCTCCCTCCCTCCCTCCCTCCCCCCTCCCTCTTTTTCCTGCTGTGTTTGAGGATATGAGTTCTTAGCTTTCTGTTCTGAGCACCTTGCCTGCCTACTGCCATCTCCTTGACAGAATGTACTCTCTGGAACACAAAGTCCAAATAAACCCTTCTTTCTGTATGTTGCCTTGGACATGGTGTTTTATCACAGCAACAGAGACATATTTGATAAAAGGACTTTCCACTAATACTGTTAATAAGGTTTGATGCTCAGGTCTGGGGAAAGCTGAGCACAATACAGTTTAAGTCCTTGCCATTGCTTTCTTGTTTCCAAATAAAACTGTATTTTTAGATTTGATATTTTAAGACAGAATGTTTAGATTTTTGAAGTAATTGATGGTACAGAGTACTCCCATGTATCTTTTATGCCATTATCTCCAATTATAACATTTTATACAACCACACTATGTTTCTCAAAAGACAGAAAGTAATGTAGGTATAATATTAGTCTAAGCTAAAGATATTTTCTCTTCTAATTATCACCTCTGCTCCCTGGATTCTTTATCCTTTCTCAGTTTAAATAACCTTTTCAAGCCTATACATTTGTGTCACATATGCCTTGAAGAAAGAGACTGACATCTGCAAATTAAATACCAGTTGCCTAAGAATTAATAAAGCCTGAGAATAATTGGTTCTGCTAGAAATAATAATAATGACATATTTGCTCAGACTTAGCATGATTACTAGAACACCCAGTAGGTATTACGTTCTATACGATTGGCTACATACTGCAGAAGTAACTCAGATTTAATCAATACTTCTTTAAATCAGTGAATATTTCCCCCAAATATTTGTATTTCTGTGACATCATTCTTGAATTGGTAATGGAAAGCCTTAGACAGTTGCTGAGATTTTGAATGGCTTACTGTGTAATAATTTGTAAATTCTAAATAAAACACTTATTTTTGAAGAATGAAGTTGAGTTCTTCTGACAAGTTTATAAGGTTGGGTAAAAAGTTTCAGAAATTAAGGTAACTGAATGTGGCTTGTATGGTGGTGAGTCTCAGAGGAAGTGGGAAAATGAAAACATGAACTTCCATATTCTACAAGTCTGAGTCACACAGAGAGAGCAAGCAGACTTGCTTATTTATAAATGTGTCCTTAAGCAACTGGCATAGGGCACTTGAGCTGCTTTATGTATACTGGTTGGATAAATAGTTCATAACAAGTTGAAGTAATTAAAATAAAATACTAAACAGGCAGGAGAGAGCATGCTTTTGAAGTAGTCAGGCTTTGCTAGATTTCTTGATAGCAAACATCTCCTCACTGGGGAGAGACCGGACCCCACACTTCCGTTGGTCCCACACATGAAGCTGCTATTTGTTTCTTACGTTCTTTGCTGATCTTAAAACTGCAGATCTTGGGGAAGAACTCCATGTTTCCCTTGTCCCTGCCTCCCAGAGGCTGAGTTCTAGTCTGTCCTTGTGTTTATCTTGATTGCTCTAACAAACACAATGATGACAAGTGAGCTGGAGAAAAAGGACTTTATTTCGTCTTACAGTTCCCAGGTCGAAAACTAACATGGAGGGAAATCAGAAAAGATGCCAAAGACAGGAACCGGGAGGGAAGAACTGAAGCAAAGGCCATGGAGAAAAGCTACTCACTGGCTTGTTCTCTATTGCTTCCTCAGATTGCTTCTTTATACAGCCCATGGTCTCATATGCAGGCTAACAGGTGACTCTGAAGGGTGAAATCTCTTGCTGGTACACAGCTTCCTCCTTTGACCAGCACCAGGGTTCCAGCCTCCTCCTCCTGCCAGTATGAGACTCCTGTGGAAATTTCAATTCTTTAGATCTATTGTTTCAGTAATCTAAGGGTCAAAAGAAGGGACATACATGTCTCTAGAATATTTTCATTTCTGCCAGAAATGCTGGGAAAGAAGGCTGAGGCCCCGGTCCCATCCAGGGGACTTTGTTTCTTGGAAAGAGACTTAATACTATCCCGACAGCCTTTTCAGGATACCTCAGAAGAGAATGGTGCCCAGGAGAGGATAATGGGTGGGGTGTGGGGGGGAGACTGGGGCAGGGATGACCACAGGTTTATCAATTTTGTGGCTGTTTGTAGGTTTGTGTTCATACTTCCTCCTACTCAGTTTTCGTCTTCCAGCTTTATCACCTCCCTTTTTCCTTGCATTTACTCATCTGCTTAGTGAGAGATCTGTAGCAGGTCTGACAATCTGCCTGACATTAGAAGAATGAATGACGTGTTCTTCCCCAATTCTTCCCAGAGGCAGTGACCGATTATCCGAGCAAAGCAGTTTCTGGCACTGGCTGTGGTAATGAATGCTGCCGATTGAGTTCTTGATGGTCTGCCCAAACTACCCACTTTTCCTCACCCATTGCCAACTCCCTTCTTCTCCATCATTATAGTTTGTTCTCAGCTCTGCATCCAGGAACCTAAACTCCATGTGTGGGAGAAAAGTGAGTGGGAACAGGCAGAGGCAACGCACAAGCAAAGCGATGCACATCCATCCTAAGGGTAACTCGGAGACTCCAAGGAACCTGGAGAAAATCCATGTTTTATAAGGACAGCTTTAAAAACAAAAGGGAAGATTAATTTTTAGGGATCCATAGAGACACTTTTCTTTTTTTTATGCGAGTTTTATGGGAATTCACATGGGTAAATGTATATGGGATATTTGAAAATAACACTTCTACTAATCTACAATTATAATTAATAATCTACTAATCTACAAAATCTGATCAAGGTGTGGTTTCCCCATCATCCTCTCTTGAGCTCTGTTCTCTCCTGGGGTGATCTGAAAAAGTGACAATGAAATATCATTGTTACTTTCCAAGAAACAGAGTCCCCTGGATGGCACCAGGGCCTTAGCCATCTTTCTTTTCTCAGCAGGAGATTCCTGGAAGAAATAAAAATACTCTAAAGAGACTCACGTGTCCCTCTTTTTAACCCCAGGACGACTGAAACAATGGATATAAGAAAATTGAAATTTCCAGAGGGAACTATGTTAATTGTACTTTTATTTGTATTTTATAGGTTAGATGAAGTTAAATTGAATGTGCTTAATTCCAGAAAATAAAAGCAGAAACCCAAAGGAGCCATCAGGAAGGGGCTGTGAAGCCAGGCCAACCATGACCATGCATGAGAGGTCTGTGAGCATCAAGCCACCTTGCTAGGCTTGGCTGCTCTAGTGGACATGAAGGTCACCTCAGACACTTCTTTAAGCATGAGCATCCTAAATATTTTGCTTTATCAACTCTGTTACACCATCATATCTAATTACTAGCTTTTATATTACATCAGAAATAGAACTGACATTGCCATAATCACTGCCACACCCATAATACTGTATTGAGAAAAGTACCTAAAGCTACAGGGAACTTTCTCTATACAACCAAAGATGGAAAAACAAGGGTAGAATGGGAAATTATCACTCTAATCTCCTCCTCTCTATCATCATCTAAGACTCTTCAGTTGGTCTTCTTTCCCTCTTACATTTTATTACCAATAAAAGATTATATAGTTGTATCCAACCTCATTGATTATCCCAAGAGGCCATTGATTTGCCCAGATTACCCTAGGACATCTGGGAAGCCATCTGTAGGAATGTCAGAGCCCAAGATGAGCTATAAGGAAATAAATTGGCAAGATCTACGACCAACACAGGCAAGGATGATAATTTCCGGAATCAAAGCAGCAACGTAGCTTAAGGAGAGGGAGCTAAGGAAGGTGTTAGTGGCAGCATGCGGGAATCTCCACAGTTACTACAACCTTGTTGAATCCAATCTGGCTTTCTTGCACCTTTTCCAGTTGGATAAAAAGCTGACAATTTGTTCAAAGTTCACTGAGCTTGCATACAGTTGAAGGACTCATGCATGAAATTTAACCTTATTTAGATAAAGCTAAGTCATACCTCTCAAGCTATGGAAAGCCTTTCTCCAGAAGGAACTCTTGAAAACCCTCAGAACATCTGCTCTGAGTTTGTCAAAATTCACTGGGGTTCAGTCACAGCAGACAACGCAAAGTTGGTTTCTTTCAGTGATGCAGTAGGTGTGAGACAGAGATGGTGCCAAGAGGAGCAGTGACATGCCTTCCAAAACCCCCTCCTGTCCCACAGTCTGTCACATCCCTTGCCTACTGTTCATGCGCTGTAAGTTTAAAGTCACTACTGATTCCAGATGTGTTCTCAGTTATCTCCTAACTGGAACAGCATCATCCATCCTTAAGCTTCAGAGTTGAGAAGTGAGGTTTTTTTTTTAATCCCATGCACACCCTTTTGAGTTTAGCTGCTCTTATATTTAAGTCGCATTTAAGGACTTATTATATAACCCTGCATATATCAACTAGTCTTTATAAATGTTCATGTTCTGTTTATTAAAAGGCACAAGAACATTGGCTCTTATTCCAGAGGTTCTGAGTTCAATTCCCAGCACCACATGGGGGCTCCCAGCTGCCCATCACCACAGTCCCAGGGATTTCATAGACATCAGACACACATATGGTGCACAGACATCCTGTTAATTTCAAATATGAAAGGAAAAAAAAACCACTGACCTACATCATAATGACCAAGTTAATTAAAGTAAGAAATTAATTTAAAACATTTTTAATTCATGTATATAGATTGCCTCCACTTAAGATGGGGCTTGAGGGGGTCACTGTTAGATGTGAGGAAGACAAGGTTTTCATATCTCAGTGATGAAAAGAAGAAGCTAAAACCATTGAATAATGAAGTAGGGCTAGAGATGTTGAAATTTCCCAAGATTAATTTCTTGAAGAGATCAATTATGCTGATGTAAAAAAACCAGTCTCTATAGGATGACCATGCCCTGGCTCTATGCCATGCAGCAGCTTTGAATGCTTGGGACAGAATAGAAGAAGTAAAAAAGAGAACTTAGTAACTTACTAAAGTTATACAGAGTCCCAAAGAAACCTTCCCTGGTTTTTTACCCTCACAAAGATTGATTCCAGCTGCAAATAGAATGATACCAAATTTAGAAGCTAGACAAATAATAATTAAATTTCTGGTCTTGAAAAAGATGTCAGTTCACAATGCCAAAGTGTGATTAGGCCTTTAAAGGCAAGATCAGCATCCATAGAGGAATTGGTCTGAGATACAGTCAGTCTCAGATATTGAATCTCATAACATGATGATGCTTGTATAGGAGAGGTGATTTCTAGAGGCTTGAAGAAAAATCAGAATCTCAGGTGTTTTAATTGTGGTAAACAAGGTCACCTAAAAAGAGATTGTAGACACAGTTCATGCAGTAGGAATAAATTCTGACCCCACATATGAGGGAATGAGCTAGTTTAGTTGGAGGAGGGGTGGAGCGGGAGAACAATGAAATAGCTATCTGATAGAGGGTGCCATTGAAGGTCAGAGAGAAACCTGATGCTAAGGAACCTACAAAGATGAATCTACTTTTAGAAGAAAACTACTAGCTTTAAATATTTTACATTGGCTTGGATTTTTGTATATTGCTATAAACTTGAGGTTTATTTTTGTTATAGAAATGATAGCATCAAAGGTAGATTATTGAATCTACCTTTAAACTGAAAAAGCAACTACTAGTTTTAAATATTCTGCTTTGATATTGATTTTTGTATATTGATACAAATTTAAAGTTATTTTGGTTAGAACATACTGTATATACATTTCTACTCTTGTTCTAGGTATTGTACCTATGAAGCTCATCTAACAATGTAATGTAAATGTAGGATAATACAGAGATGCAGGTTAGTAGTTAGTCACCTATTACAATCAAACTTGTAGTCTGTTAGGTATGCTTTCAAAGTCAAACATAAATAGATTTTAGATAGGCAAGAGGTCTTCAAACACTTAAGAGATCTACAAAATATGGCAGTTAAGATATTTTAATACCATAAGTTACTTCTAAAATAACAATAAGACATGTCTGCTCCTGGCAGCACCAATCTACTTCAGAGAAGATTATGGCCATTTAAAAATCTCCATGTTGAGTTTACTTTCTTTGTGGCAAAAGTTAGCTACTAGGTAAGAAACTGCCTTTGCCTCAATTGCCGAAAGAATGCTGTCCAAATTGAACTAGCAGGATACAAAAGAAAGTGACTGCTGAACTTTGCCAAGGAAAGGTAGGGTTGTCCTTCAAAATTTCTGCTTCACAGGAATGTCTGTCAGATATTCTAGGACTGTAGGCTGAAGATGGATGCCCAACATTGCAGAAGAACTTTGGGTGACTGTCTAGGAAGCCTGCTGCTCCTGTTATTTCTTATTTTTGGAAGTTATTTGTTCTGTACTTTCTGTTTACTCAGGTAATATTATATCCTTTTCAGGTCTCTAACATAGTTCAAGGCTTTATAGTTAATGTTTTTCTTTTTAACAAATTCGGAAAAGACACTCACAAAAGAGGTGTAAAGTGTATAATGTTGAGAGACTTCAAAAATCAGTTTTAAGTTGGTAATGCAAGTTAAAAAGTGAATTAGGTACAACACTTTGGATGGACCAAGATAGGATAGATAATAAATTATTTCTTGAATTTGTCAAATGCTATGGACTAGACATTGTTAATATAATTATTGCTTGTATATAGTAATTGTATTTACTGTATGTAGTTTTTCTATGTTAGTTAAAACCTTTGCTTTTTATTTAGACTGAAAGGGGAGAATGTTGCATGTTATTTTTTGTTCTGACAAATAAATCTTGTTTGATGTCAGAGGACAGAACTAGCCAGTAGTTAACCATAGTGGCCGGGTGATGGTGGCTCACACCTTTGATCCCAGAACAATTGGGAAGTAGAGACAGGAATGTAAAGCAGGAAGAGATAGGATCTCAGCCCTCTTTCAGTCTGAATATTTGTAGGGGTAAGAAGTCTCTAGTAGCTGCTGCTCTGCTCCTCTGATCTTTCCAGTTTTCACCCTGATATCTGACTCCTGGTTTTTATTTGTCAAGAGTAATAGGATCAAGCTACAGCTCAGGAGTAGAGGATTTTCAAATGGGGAAAAATAGTAGGGTTTACAGAAGCAGAATTTAAGCATAACAAGTTAGTCATAAAGCCCTTCTGAAACAAAGACAAGACTGCAAGGTGGTTATATCAAGGTAGTCATAACAACAGGTAGTCATAACAACCTTTTGAAACAAAGGCAGGGTTGCAAGATGGTTATAACTTTTTGAAATAAAAGCATGGTCACCATTTCCTAGAACATACCGTACAGAACCATTTGTAGTTAAGGTTATAGGTGGCATAGCTCAGCCCTTAAGAAAGAGAGGTTTTATCATAAATAGAAAATTTTAATGATTATTTGTCTTTAATATAAGATGGTTTTTAAGCTTAAGATGAAGGCAGATTTGTTCATCAATAAATGTAGATGAAATACCATTATATACAGAAAATAATTAAGGAAAAATATTTATATGCTGTAGCCAGAAGTTTCTCAATTCTACCCAGCCTTACAGCAGCTTATAAAATAATCACCCAGAGGCTTAATATTTTAATAAATGTTGGGCCAGTGGGTCAAGCATATAACTAACTACTTCTTACACTTAAATTATCCCGTAATCATTATCTGTGTTTGGCCACCTGGTTTAGTACCTTTTCTCAGCACTGCTTCCTTTGTGTTTGACTGACAACTGCATCTCTGCTTTTCCTCTTCCCAGAATTCTCTTAGTCTGGTTGACCTGCCTCTATTTCCTGCCTGGCTACTTGGCCAATTAGTGTTTTATTAAATCAATATGAGTGACAATTCTCTTTTTTAAGATAGATTAATATTTACTTTTTTATTTAAAAAGATTTTCCCTATACCTGGGACTGCTCTCCCCTCTCAGTTCTCCCTCAGCCTCCTCCCCACCCCACCCCCCTCCATTTCCCAGAGAGGGCAAGAAATCCCAAGGTGAGTCCATTTAGTCTGGCATATCCAGTTGAGGTAGGTTAGAGTCTCTTTCCTACATTATCAAGGCTGAACAAGATGTTCTTCTGTAGGGAATGGACTCTGAGATGTCAGTTCACATGCCAGGAACAAACTGGTCCTATTGCAAGAGGCTCCACAAACTGCCCACAACCTTTGACTGTTATCTACATTCAGAGGGTTTAGTTCCTTTCCATGAAGGTTCCTCAGCAATTATTTCAGAGTTAGTGAGCTCCCAATAGCTCACTCAGGTCAGCCTTCCCTGTGGGTCTCCTCCTCATGATCCCCATACCTTTGTGCTCATTCTCTTCTCTCTCTCTTCAGCTGGACAGGGAGTTCGACCTGATGCTTAGCTATGGCTCTCTGCTTCGGCCTCCATCCATTGCTGGATGAAGGTTCTATAATGACAATTAGGGTGACCATTAATTTGATATAATTTGATTATAGGGGAAGTCCTGTTTAGGACTTCCTGTAACCTTCTCCTGTTACAATTAGGTTTCTTGGTCCCGGTCGGCCAGAGGTCCAGACCCACAGACCTGTAACCCCAGAGCCCTTAGCCACCCATAGCTGATCAGGCCCCCAGAAATGATTCAGAAACTTATATTAAGTTCATGCTGTTTTCTCTATGGCTTAGGCACATTGCTAGCTAGCTCTTACATCTTAACTCAACCCATTCTCATTAATCTTTCTGCCTTGTGGCCTGTGGCTCACCTGTATTCCTCACATGTTTCTTCTTGGGTGGCTGACTTGGTCTGTCTCTGACTCCACCCTTTCTTTCCTACCTATTATGATTCCCCACCTCCTTCTTCTATGGTGCCTGTCATGGGCACCATAGAAGCTCCTTTATTACAGCTCCTTTATTTAAAGATTAATAATCACAGCATACAGAAAGGCATTCCCACATCACTCTCCACTATTGCTTGGAGTCCTAGCCAGAGACATTTTGTGGGTTCCTGAATGTTTCCTTAGCACCAGGTTTCTTTCTAATCTCATAATAGCTCCCTCCATCAAGATATCTATTTCCTTTTTATCCCTCTCGGTTGCTCCTCCCATTCAACCATCTCCTCCTCTTATGGTTTCTTCTCATCTTCCCTTGCTTGCTCCCAGTTATGATCCCAATTTACTTAGGAGAGCTCCTCTATTTCCCCTTCCCAGAGGGATCCATGGATATTCTCTCTTAAGTTGCTCCTGTTACCAAGATGCTCAGGGATTGTGGATTGTAGCCTGGTTATCCTTTGCTTAATATCTAAAATCCACTCATGAACAAGTACATACCATGTCTATCTTTCTGGGTCTGTGTTACCTCACTCAAGATGAAATGCTCCAGATCCATCCATTTGCCAGAAAACTTCAGGATGTCACTTTTTTTTTCTGAGTAGTACTCCATTGCATAAATGTAGCACAATTTGTTAATCCATTCTTCAGTTGAGGGGCATCAGGGTTGTTTCTAGGTTCTGGCTATTACAAATAATGCTTCTATGAACATAGTTGAGCTAATGCCCTTGGGATAAGAATGTACATCCTTTGGGTGTATGCCCAATAGTGGTATTGCTGGACAATTGGATAGATTGATTCCCAGTTTTCTAAGGAACCACCACATCTATTTTCAAAGTGGTTGTACAAGTTTACATTCCTACAAGCAATGGAGAGTGTTCCCCTTGCTCCACATCCCCTCTACCATAGGATGTCATCTGTGTTTTTGATGTTAACCATTCTTACAGGTGTAAGTATCTCAGAGTTGTTTTGATTTACATCTATTTGATGGTTAAGGGTATTGAGCAATTCTTTAAGTGTCTTTCTGCCATTTGAAATTCTTTTTGAAAATTCCCTATTTAGCACTGAACACCATTTTTTAATTGGATTATTTGGATTTTTGGCCTCTGCTTTCTTGAGTTCTCTACATATCTTAGAGATCAATTCTCTGTCAGATGTAGGGTTGGTGAAGATCTTTTCCCATTCTGTAGGCTGTCATTTTGTCTTATTGACTGTGTCCTTTGCTTTAAGAAGCTTCTCAGTTTCAGGAGGTCCCATTTGTTAATTGTTGCTCTTGGTGTCTGTGCTACTGTATTATATTTAGGAAATGGTTGCCTGTGCCAGTGTGTTGAAGCGTATTTTCCACTTTCTTTTCTATCAAGTTCAATGTAACTAGATGTACGATGAGGTCTTTAATCCACTTGGACTTGAGTTTTGTGCAGGGTGACAGGTTTGGATCTATTTGTATTCTTCTACATACTACCTTTTGGCCTCTTTGTCAAAAATCAAATATTCAGAGGTGTGTGGATTAATATCAGGGTCTTCAATTGGATTTCATTGATGCACAAGTCAGTTTTTATGCCAGTACCAAGCTGTTTTTACTACTGTAGCTCTATAGTGTAGCTTGAAGTAAGTTTAAGTCAGGGATGGTGATGCTCCCAAAGTTCTATTATTAAACAGTTTTTTTTTTTGTAATCCTGGGTTTTTGTTTTTCCATATGAAGTTGAGAATTGTTCTTTCATGGTCTGTGAAGGATTGTGTTGGGATTTTGATGAGGATTGCATTAAATCTGTAGATTGCTTTTGGTAAAATTGCCATTTTTACTATGTTGATCCTGCCTATCTAAGAGCATGGGAGATCTTTTCATTTTCTGACATCTTTAATTTCTTTCTTCAGTGACTTAAAGTTCTTGTCATAAAGATCTTCACTTGTTGGGTTAGAGTTACCTCAAGATATTTTATGTTATTTGTAGCTATTGTAAAGAGTAATGTTTCCCTGATTTATTTTTTTTTTTGCTTTTTTATCATTTATGTATTGGAGTGCTATTGATTTTTTTTTGAGTTAATCTTGTACATGGCTGCTACATGGCTGAAGGTGACTGTGGTCTTATAATTCTCTTTTTTGTCTCATCTCTGTATGGTTTGGATATCAGGGTGACTGTGGTCTTATAAAAAGAGTTTGGCTTCTCTTGTGTAGAACAATTTGAGGAGTAGAATTCTGCCCTGAAGTCATCTGGCCCTGATTTTTTTTTTTTTTGCTTGGGAGATTTTAATAACTGCTTTTATTTTACAGAGGTTATAAGCCTATTTAGGTCATTTATCTGATCTTGATTTAATTTTGGTAAGTGATACCTGTCCAGAAAGCTGTCCATTTCTTTACATTATCTGATTTTGTGGAGTTCAGATTTTTGAAGTATGACCCAGTGATTCTCTAGATTTCTTTGGTGTCTACTGTTATGTCTCCTCTTTCATTTCTGATTTTGTTCATTTGGATACTTTTTCTCTGACTTCTTGTTAGTTTGGGCAAGGGTTTGCCTATTTTGTTTACTTTCTCAAAGAACCAGCTCTTGTTTCACTGATTCTTCATATTGTTTTCTTTGTTTCAATTTTATTGATTCCAGTCCTGAATTTGATTATTTCCTGCTGTCTAGTCCTTCTGGGAGAGTTTGCTTCTGTTTGTTCTAGCACTTTCAGCTGCGCTGTTACATCTCTTGTGTGAGGTTTCTCCATTTTACTCACGTAGGCATCTAGTGCTATGAATTTTCCTTTTATTACTGTTTTCATTGTGTCTCATAAGTTTGGGCATGGTGCGGATTCATTTTCATTAAATTCTAGGAAGTATTTGATTTCTTTCTTTACTTCTCCCTTGACCCAGAGGTGGTTCAGTTGAGAAACATTCAGTTTCCATGAGTTTGTAGGCTTTTTGTGGTTTGTGTTGTTGTTGAACTCTAGCTTTAGGCCATGGTGACCTGATAAGATAGAGTTATTCCAATTTTTAATATCTATTCATATTTTCTTTATGATCAAGCATGTGATAAATTTTAGAGAAAGTTCCATAGGGTGCTGAGAAGAAGGCATATTCTTCGGTATTTGGGTAGAATGTTCTGTACATATCTGTTAAGTCAATTTGAGTCATCATATCTGTTAGCTCCCTTATTTCTCTGTTCAGTTTCTGTCTGGAAGACCTATCCATTGGTGAAAGTGGGGCATTGAAATCTCCCACTACTTGTGTGTGGGGTTAGATGTAAAGTTTAAGCCTTAGTAATATTTCTTTTACATATGTGGGTGCTTTTGCACTGGGGGCATAGGTGTTTAGAACTGAGATTTCTTTTTGGTGGATTTTTCCTCAGATGAATAAATAGTGTCCTTCATGATCTCTTTTGATTGAATTTAGTTTGAAGTTTATGGCTACACCAGTTTGTTCCTTGAGTCCATTTGACTGGAAAGTCTTTTCCCAACCCTTTATGTGTCTTTGAATTTGAATATGTTTCTTGTATGCAGCAGAAGGATGAATCCTGCTTTTGAATTGTGTTAGCCTGTGTCTTTTTATAGAGGAGATAAGTCCACTGATATTAAGGAATATTAATGACCAGTGATTGTTAATTAATTCCTGTTATTTTTGTGGTAGTGTGTGTGTTTCCCCTTCTTTGGGGTTTGCTTCTGTGAGATTATCTATTTCTTGTGGCTTTGTGAATGTATCTAGCTTTGTTAGGTTGGAGTTTTCCTTCTAGTGCTATGTGTGGATATATATTGTTTAAATCTGGTTTTGCCATGAAATATCTTGTTTACTCCACCTATGGTGATTGAGAGCTTTGCTGGGTATAATAGTCTAGGGTGGCATCCATTTGTGTCCTTATAATATCTGTCTAGGACCTTTTAGCTTTCATAGTCTCCATTGAGAAGCCAGTGTTAATCTCATGGGTCTGCTTTATAAGCTATTTGGCCTTTTTCCTTTGCAGCTCTTGAAGTTATTTTTTTTCCTGTATATTTAGTGTTTTGATTATTATGTGGTGAGCAGACCTTTTTGAGGGGTCTAATCTATTTAATGTTCTGTAAGCTTCTTGTACCTTCATAGGCATTTTCATTTTGGGGTTGGGAAAGTTTTCTTCTATGATTTTGTTGAATATATTTTCTGTGCCTTTGATCTGGGATTCTTCTTCTATTCCTGTTCCTCTTAGGTCTGGTCTTTTCACAGTCTCCCAGATTTTCTTGATGTTTTGTGTTACTTTTTTTTTTTAACTTTATAGTTTTCTTTGACTGATGAATCTATTTCCTCTACTGTATCTTACACACCAGAGACTCTCTCTTCCATTTCTTGCATTCTGTTAGTTATGCTTTCACCTGTAGTTCCTGTGTGTTTACTCAGAGTTTCTATTTTCATCATTCCCTTGGTTTGTGTCTTCTTCATTGCTTCTATCTTGGTTTTTAAGTCTCTGTCTCCATCACCTGTTGGATTGCTTTTTATTGGCTCTCTAGTCTTTCTTTAAAGATTTGTTTATTTTTTTTCCAATTTCTTGCTTGTCTTTTTTTTCTATTTAGTTATAAGAGTTTTTATTTTCTTTTTAAATTTCCTCTTTAAAGTCTTCTATCATCTTTATGAAGATAATTTTAAGGTCACTTTCCTCTGCTTCTTCTATATTGGAATGTTTGGGTCTTGCTGTTGTAGAACAACTAGGTTCTATTGGTGCCATATTGTTCTTCATGTTGCTGAAAAAGTTTTTGCACTGACCTCATCTCTTCTGCTGATCTGTGCAAATGTTGTCTGTGTTTCAGCTAGCTGTTTTTGGTCTACAAAACAAAGTGCTCTTGGCGCAACTGGAGCTGTTGGAGACCTCTGAGGCAGTGGTGTCTGTGTCTCAGGGATACAGCTAAGCTGGAGCTCTTGTGAAGAAGTTCCCCAGAGTGTGTCTTAAGAAGACACTCTTGTGATGGAGCTCTCCAGAGGCTGTGACTCGGAAAGCAACTGAGGTTGGGAGGATGGGTGACTTTGGGAAATGAGTTGAAGCTGATAGGGTAGAGGGCCCAATGAGGGCACCTGGAGCTTTGATGGATTAGGGAGCACGTTTTGTGCCCTGTTGTCCAGACCTGGGGGCTGTCCTAGCTGGTATGGATGGCTGACTGGGAGGAGGGTAACTCACCTCTTCCTCTGGGGCTGTCCAGAAGCTGTGTGAGTGACAGATCTTTACAGTGTACAAGAGCATTAACCCACAGCACTACATGCGAAACATTGTCTGCCATCCCAACCACCCAGGGACAATCACCAAGCATCTCATTATCTTTTTGGCTACTAATCTCTCTTCTTTTGGAATTCAGCCTTTCCTGTGGTTTTGCTGCCTCTACAAACTCTATCAACTTTTCCATTTCTAAAATATTTCTTCCTATTTTCATTCTAACTGTATAATGTTTATACTGATCTGCTGTTAACACATATTTCAACCACATTCTCCATCTGTCAGGCAGCACAGCAAAATAAGACCAAATCCTTACTAATATCTATGAGGTCTTATATGAGTTTTGAGGTACTATCAACATGGGATTCATCCCAAATTATTGAGTAGCTCTGGGGTTTGAGAAGGACACTCATGAGTCAGATAGCTCTATTATTGAGAGTGAGAAAATGGAGCTGATTGTACCAAGAAGGAGAAGTCATTCCAAAAGCTGAGGCTGTTTCCACCTTTTTACTTACCTTATTGTGTTAGACATCAGAAGATGTTGAAGACCCTTCCAGGAAAAAGAAATCTTACATACAAAAAGGAAGTATGTACTGTCTTCAACTTTCAATTTATCTTCCCTGTTTTGAATTTTTGTCCTATAAATTTCATCTTGTAGTAAAAGAAACTTTTAAAGACACACATCGAGTCACTGGATTTGGTTTCATGAGCAAACATATGACATCAGCCCACATTAAAGTCATCAAAGAAATTGCTCAGAAGCTTGATTTACCTATCAAAGTTCTGACAATATCAAGAGGGCCAAGAGAGCATGTAGCTGAATGATCCATGTTTATGGCTTCCATGAGAGTATTTGAAAATGAATGTCTAAACTGATTTGCTTTATTATGTGTGTATATTTTTCTCAGCTGAGGTTCTCTTTTTCGGGATAATTCTAGCTTGTGTCAAGTTGACATAAAACTAGCTAGAATGGGATGTCAGTAAAAAGTCAGAAAATTTCAGCTGGATAAGAGGACCAAATTTAAGAGATATGGTAACATGTGGCAGTGATGTATTGAGCCTTTAAAATGGCTGAGAAGCCTGAGTATCCTTTACAGCTACTATCGTCTTATGAGTGAGTGCATACCATGTTTGTCTTTCTGGGTTGGGTTAGCTCACTCAGGGTGATTTTTTTTTTCTAGTTTCATTCATTTGTCTGCAAATTTCATAATGTCATTTTTTTTTTACAGCTGCTTAATACTTCATTGTGTAAATGTAGCACATTTTCTTTATCCGTTCTTCAGTTGAGGAATATCTAGGCTATTTTCAGTTTCTGGCTATTCTGAATAATGTTGCTATGAACTTAGCTGAAAAAATGTCTTTATGGTATGTGGATATGTGCCGAAGGCTCTATAGTTGGGTCCTGAGGTAGATGGTATGACCAAGGGGAGAGTAACAAAAGAGATCTCTTAACGGGGGGCATTTTGGTGTTCAGAAGATACCTGGTGCCAAGGAAAACTTTAGGAATCCACAAGGATGACCCCAGCTAAGGCTCCTAGCAATAGTGGAGAGGTTACCTGTAATCAGATTGGTGACCATCCTGTCATCATAGAGCCTTCATCCAGTAACTGATGGAAACAGATGCAGAGATCCTCAGCAAAGTTCTGGGAGTCCTGTTGAAGTGGGGGAGGAGAGATTGTACGAGCCAGGAGTGGTCAAGATCATGGCAGGGTGGGGGTAGAACCCAAGGAGATAGCTGACCAAGACTCATGGGAGCTCCCTAACTCAGGAACCACAACTAGGGAGCCTGCGTAGGACTGACCTAGGCCCTCTGTATGTGCTGGGCAGTTTTGTAGCTTTGTCTGTTTGTGGGGCTCCTAACAGTGGGGTCAGGGCCTGTCTCTGGCACTTGAGCTGGATTTTGGGAACCTACTCTCCATTCTGGGTTGTCTAGCCTAGCCCTAGTGCAGAAGGAGGAGCTTGTTCCTGCTTCAACTTGATGTGCCATGTTTTGTTGACACCTATGGGAAGCCTCCCTCTTCCTGAATGGGAGACTGAGACAGAGTGGGGGGGGGTAAGCAGAGGGAAGGCAGAAGGGAGGAGGAAATGAGAGGAGAGAAAAAAGAGGAAACTATGCTCCAGATGTAAAATAAATGAAAAAAAAGTTGTAAGCAAAACCAACACATAAAGTGTGAACTGTGGAGCTTGACGGTCATCTCTAAGCTACAGAATGAGTACATATCATATTCTCGTATAACTGAAGACATGCAAACATGATGGTCAATTTTTCTTGCCTTCTTGATCAGGAATGAAATCAACTCAGGCTCACTACTTGGCAGCAGCCAAGAGAAGAAAATCTGGAGGAACTGTCATTGCTTTGACCTCCCTGACTCACCTCCCTGTTTGCGAGTGCTTCTACTCTGTTGCTGTCATTCTCTATGACAGCACAACCCAGCTTCTCTAGCCATCAAACATGGACCAAAGACCAGCAACTCTGCTTGACTGCTTGGGCATACAGCATCACTTTTCCCAGACAATCTAACGTGAAGAAAACCATTTTTGGACCCCTCAGCTTGAAATGTAAATGTACACACACACACACACACACACACACACACACACACACACACACACACACACACAGAATGTTCTCAGGACAAAAGACACATGCAAAATAATGTATACTAATTATCTAGATTTAGCCATCCCACTCCATATGGTTGCTTCAAAGTATCATTTTCATGATAAATATGTGTTTGTAATTTTTAATTATAATCAATTAAAAATTGCATAAAAGATTGGCATAGTCAACAGTTTTTAGATTCTAAACTTAATACTGAATTGACTTAAATATTGTTTTTAAGTTAATATTTATTATTATACTTATGTGAATATTATTATGATAACTTTTGTAACATATGAGCTTACCTTATAGTAAATATAAATTTATATAGAAACCCTGTAGTTTATGCAGGGCTTTAGCTTCTGGAACTGAAGAACTGAAGCACTGAGTCCTTTTCCAACCTTTCTGTGTTGCCTGTCATTGAGCAGAATTATAGCAGCAAAAAGGATTGTCCATAGTGAACCTGCCTTCCATGTTTTTATCAATTACATTTTTAGACATATTTTACTTGAACATGATGCACGGTCTCCACACTAATGCTCTTCTCTCACTCCTTCTAAGCCTGCCCCACACCTCCTCCTGCTCTCCTGTTCCTTCCCTTCCCTCAACTTTCTTTTCTTTTAAAGTTACCATACATGCAGTCACAGCTTCTGTGTGCACTTGATGACCATATCCCTTTGTTAAAAAAATCCAAAGTGAAAATTGACTTCTTTAATTTGATTACAAAATAGTTATCGCTTAAACTCAACTATAGGGGAGTGTATAATATTTGAAAACCAGCATTTATAATGAAAAGACATCATATTATATTCATGAAACCCTAAAAAGTCAGACAAACCCAACCAGAAATTTATAAAAATCAAGACAAAAGGCTTAAACTAGGTGTGGAGGTGCAAGTTTTTAATCCCAGTACTTGTGAGGCAGAGGAGGCAGATCTCTTTTAGGTCTACATAGTCAGCTTCAGACTAGCCAGGGCTACATAGTAAGACCATCTCTCAATCAAGCAAACAAACAAAGGAAGCAAATGAAGTTAAATCAGTAACAATATTGTTTATTTATTTAACCCTCTCAAAATCTCACATTTCTATGAAGTGCTCACATTCACAAATAGGGTTTCTGTAAGTTTGGCAAAATTCCAGGAAATAAAGGCCGGTATGAAGATGCAAGCTGTGGCCATCGTGCATGGACTGGGCTCTTGCTCCATTTATCTGGCTGTCATGTCAAGGTTTCTTAAATGCCAACCTAACCCACAAGTAGAAAAAAGTTATTTTTGTCTTTACATAGAGGAATGCATCATATTATTCCATATATATCCAAACTCATTGTACCATATCATAAATATCCAAACTCAATTGTATGAGAAAACATACCACCTTTGCTGAGCAGAGAATTAAATGCACAGAGTTTTTAATGTCAGTGTTTTTGTTCCATGCTGTGACAGTAAGATCAAGAAATGACATTCAAAAAGTCAAATACGGTGGCCCTCACTTGTGAGTCTAGAACTCACAATGATTAGACAGGAGGGTTACTCTGAGTTTGAAGCCAGCTTGATTTACGTAGTGAGTATGACTCTAGCTGGTGCTACAGTGTAAGAGCCTGCCTCAAACAAACAGACAGACAATATAAAACAAAAAAACCAAGAAAGAAAAAGATGCCATTTCCAAAAAGCTGCACCCCTGTGATCCTGCAGTAGCTATCATACAGTGATTGGTGTCTAAGATTCTGCCACCTCAGGAAACATTAATGTACTTGATTGAGGTTGTTTGTCAGTTTTTCAGAATCCCCAGTCTGCAATATAGTTAGAATTGTAACTGTTTCTATCTACACACAAATGTATTTGGTCACTGACTAAAACATGTTAATGTTCTGTTATTTTATGTTTATTTGCAACAAAATATGTTAATGTTGCAAACAACACGGTCATGTGAGCGGGATCATGTTAACATTTGTGAGTGGTTGTCCTTTTTAGAGTCAAACCAGAGGGTTTTCAGCCGTTGAGCTGTGAGTTGTATTTGCTATATTTTTTCGGTCATTAGGAACAAACGACAATGTGAAATGACAGCCCCTGACAAAGGTCCTTACATTAGCAACTTTATTTGTACGGACAGAAGCTCCATGGGTACGTAGTTGAATCAAAAGGTTTATGAAGCTCTTTGTTATTTTCTGTTATTTTAGCAGGGGTTGGTAGGTTCAGTTCTTGAGAGGTCATTGTGTCTCTTCTAGTGAGAGGAATTTAAATTGTCCCTTCCCTTAATTCTCATCAGTAATAGGTGATGATGCTGTTTTAAATGTTTGTTAGTCTGACTAATGCTAGTGAAATCTCGTTACAAACTATAATTTGAATTCCCTAGACGTACCGATGAATTTGAACATTCAAAAATTTTTATTTATTCTACTTACGTTTACTTTTCATCATTGCATAAGCACTTACGAGTATGGATGTGTGCAGTGGGTGCACATGTGTGTGGAAACCCAAAACTTACGTCAAGTATTTTTCCTGCATCTCTCTCCATCTTAAGGTTTTTGAGGCACGGTCTCTCACTGGACCTGAAGCTCACTGATTTGGCTAGGCTGATTAGCCAATGGGTCTCAGGGATCTGCCTGTATCTCCAGTGCTGGGCTTACAGGAGTGCACTACCAGCCCTGGCTTTGTATGTGGATCTGAATGCTGTGTGGCAGGCACTTTACCTACTGAGCAATCTCTCCAGTGCCTTCAAAGTTTTATTTTAATCCATCTTGTGCAAAATGCCTTTTTGTAGTTTGATCAAGCTGTTCCTTACACAGTATGCACACATATGTGTGTTTATACATATAATGTATATAGATATACATGAACACTAATCGTTCATGCTATGAAGAAACTTTAAGAACTTTATGTAGATGCACATATATATAAGTAATTCTTTATATTTTGTGGACGTCAACGCTTCACAGCCTAAGTATTCATCCTTCTTTTCACTATTGTGTTGGTGGTTAAATGCAAGACCCGATAAACACTAGACAAGTGCTCTACCCCTAAGCTACACCCCAACACAACACTTTACATTTATAGACTTCCCAAGAGTCCTATCTTCTTCTCTCTGTCTCTATTAGTATTTATCATAGATCATATATGATATTTCTATAAAACTATATTATTTAATTACTAAATTAAGGAAATAAAAATGTACCAACAAACCCATGTTTAAAAATGTACTGCAAACTCTCCTTTTTCCACTTCTTAAGCTTTATAATTTTGGTTGAACTTTCCTCACAGAAGACAACTGTAAAGTGTGACTCCAAACATGCCTTGCTTAAGCATAGATATACATGCATGTAATGTATGTATTTGAGTGAAAGCCTGTTTCCTCAAGTGTGGCTATCATCTACGCCTCCATAGTTTCTATATGTTTGACCCTATCCTTAGAATAATTCATATTTCCACCATGATTTAACTTAAGTGTCATATCCTCTTATAATTTACCTAAACTCTTTAGATGAATTTTCTGCCATCTATAGGGCTTTGTCAATCTTCATCATAGCATGAATTATACAAATGCTGTAACTACCTGACAGGATCCCTGTAATGTTTCAAAAATATTTATTTACTCTTTTCTCTTTAGAATTATAGATGTATCATTGTTCTTGATAAACACACACATATACACACATCTTAGTGATGGCTGAGTCATATTTACAATATTTGATCTATATCTGAGCATAGATGCATATTTATAAACATATGCACATATGCTTATTTATCGGGAAACAGATGTGTGTGTATATTCTTATCTCTCTAATACAAGAAGAGTTGTCTGTCTCAAAGGAAGTGTGCCTATTTTGAACAATGATTCACTCACCTCGGTGGATTATAAATGATCATTTTCCTTTTCAGTGTGCTTCTGAATGGCTCCTTTTATAATTCCAGAAACAGGAAGATATTTAGATAGAGACGTTAGTCCATCAGCATTAAAATCATGTGAATCATTAGAATTTTCTGGAAAGAAGAAGGTAATTACTAGAAATATATGTCAGACCCAGCCTCGAGGATCTGAGAAGTTTTTTTAAGCATCTAAAAACTGCCCACAATTAGACAGGCAAAAGGTGTGAGCTAAGGGTCCAGGACCATTCCTGTTCCTTAAATATCTGTTTGATATAACAGCAGCAACGGACCCCGAGTCTTTCCCGGAAGGTTCCTGTATGAAGTGAGGACAGTGAAGGAATACTAGGGCAAGGCTGGTCATGGGGCACAATGGTGTCTCATTGGATGGGGTATGGAAAGCTTAAACTCTTGGACTTCCAAAAAAACACAATAAAAATAAAATTCAAGGACGGATATGACAGGGAGTGTGAATGGATAAAACTTTGAAGGAAAAGACGCTTGTGAGAAGATGCAAAGAACATGAGCCGGATGAGTGGATGTAGGTGCTGTGCAGCACATGCGCAGTAGTGACAACACTGTGCCCTGGGCAGGATTCCTCCGTGAGTCACTTGCTTCGGCTTTGTAACTTTTATAGCACCTTTGTTTTTCATAATGTCTTGTTGTAGGTCTTAAGTATACACAGTCAAAGTATTTTTAAAAAGAGAAAGGAAAAAAGTTAAATAGTCACCATAACTGTCTTTTAGAAAATGGATTTCTGCTTCGGGAAAAAGCGGTCCAATGCCATTGGATTGGCTGCACCCCTTTAGGCCATCAGCCCCTGGGGCCAGACAGGGACTTCCTTGTGGCTGGAATTTGTGTTCCCTAAAAATGATTTTCAGCTCATGCTTCCTTTCTTGCCATTTTGGGTGTGGGCCCCGCCATTAACAGCTGAACCATCCCATCTCCCCCTCTATTTTTTCTTCCTATGCCCCGCAAACTTTCCATTAAAGGGTTTTAGAACTTTTTCAACTATTAATAAAGGAGGATGCAAGGCCTCAGTTGCAGGCTTTTGTGGTAAACTCCAAGCTTTAGACTCTTACACAATCCACTGACCTGAGGACTTCAGCAGGTCCAGATCATCTGCCCTTGAATTCATCTCCTGGTATTGAACTTGATGTATCAAAATCTCTCCTCTTGAGGAAACTGACAGCAGAGGTCTTGGGTTATTGATCATTAAAAAACAAACCCTTTCACTAGCCATTTGAATGCTCTCAATCTCAACCAGCCTGCTTGCATGAGATAGACCATAATTGTCTCTGTCATGAGGTAACAACCCACTTTCTTACCAAGGAAGCCAACATTTCTCTCTAATTGACTGAGTCTGTCCTCTTTCCTCTGTTCTCGTAAATCCCTGTCCATTTTTTTATCTTAGCAATTCCTGACAACGACGTGGTCCTGCTCAAACCTTTCCTGCAACCTCCCTTTCTTTCTTTCTTTTAAAATTCATCTATTTATTTTATATCCTGATGGCTCTCTTCCTCCACCATCCTCGCCTTCCTCTCCCCTATTACCCCTTCTGCTCCCAATCTCCACCTCTGTCTCCATCCAGGAAAGAGCAGGTGTCCCACGAGTGCCAACAAAATACGGCGTATCAAGTTGCAGTAAGGCCAAGCATTTTCCTTTATATTAAGACTGGGCAAGGTGACCCAGGATGAGAAGTAGGGTCTCAAAAGCCAGAAAAACCTCTGTTCCCACTGTTTGGTCCACAGAGGACCAAACTGCACAACTGTAACATGCATCATGCAGGCTCTTGTTGAAAGGTCTCCTTCAAGTACAACTTGACCCTTCACTTCCCTCACATGTTTCTCTACTGAGCAGGCATCGTGTACCCTCATATATAAGGGTTTCACAACTTGTTCTTTCCCTTTACACCAGCCTGGCTAGCAGCTTCTCTCTTCAAACGTCCTTCACTTGGTGACATCCATTTTTACCTCCCCATGCTTACACAGGCTCTTCTTCCTCTGGAATGTTTCTTGCCCAGTCATCTGAACCATCATTAAAATCTGTTCTGAAGGATTCATAGAAACCTTTCACCCTACTTTTAATATCGATCTCTCCCTTCTCTGTGTCACTTTCTCATTTATATTAATAGAATGCTGTATTGTCATGTATCTATATTCTACTAAGCCTGAAGTTCCATTAAACAAAACCACTTTATTACTTTATCATCCCTCTCTTCATTTTTAGATCCTAGCACATTGTTTGATAGAATTATACTTTTTTTTTTACATTAAGGTTACTATGGATAGAGAAAATTAAATATGAACAAACTTTTATTCTAAATCATAAACTTTATATTCATCCTAAACTACCAGTTTCATTAATTAGCTACTCCACCAAACACATAGAATGCACAGCACATTATGGTAGCCAGAGATTTTTTTCCCTCCACCTGAGGAAATTTTGCTCCTTATATTCTGAGGACCTCTTCAAATCTCTTAAAATTCCCTGCTTTTGGCCACTTTGCACTTGAGTAATTTGTTTAATTAGTAATAATTACTCCAAGAACCCCATAATCCTTTGTCTGCGTTAGAGAGATTATACTGTGGCTCAGACCTGTAAGCCGATGTATCTGTCTTTTCTTCAGAGTCCACAAGAGGAATGAGATGAGAGGGATCATTAGAATGGCCCCACAGATCAAGAGCGTAATGAGGACTGTGTGACCTAAGCAAAAGGAAACATTAAGAAAGGCGATAAATTCTCAGCTGCTTTCTTTGGCCACACCCAGATGTCCTGAAGCAAAACATAAGCTCTCAGAACTTCTTCTGACCCAATAATGTCTTTTAAAAAGAAGGATTCTAAACAATACAGTCCCATGCTTATAAATTCCATGCTATACCTGTGCCATGTTCTGATTCTGGAGGCATTCCTATAAAAAAATGAGAAAGAGAGTCAATCCTGGAGGCTACAGATAAAGCAGATATCAATATTTTATTGTGTGAGCCTTCAATGCCTCTTTGGCATGTGAACTGCATTTTCTAAACTAAAGCTTTAGTCTCCCAGTTGCTCATCTCTTACACACAGATATATAGGTTGTTTGTATATTCTCTGTGATAGTCGTTGTGTAATAGTAAATTTTAAAAAATCCTTTCTCTAAATAGAAACACCACGATTGTCTTCCTATCAGATGCCCTTGTTGCCAGATCATGCATGAACACATCACATTTCAAAGGCTTGTCTTTGCTACCAAAGAGTCCTGCTCAGTTCAGGTTGTTGACACTCACTTGGACGACACTGCACAGAAGCATCTTCCTTGTGCCCACAGTCACTGTGACTCCACGGTCTGGCAGGACAATCCCACAGGAAAGACTCATTCCCTCTGCACTTCACTTCATTGAGCCATATTGGCCCAGTTCCTGGACCAAATTTTGCCTCTTTTAACGCCTTCACAGCCGGACCACAGGCCAACTGCTTACATACAACCTGAGCATCATGAAAATCCCAGGAGTCATCACACACTGTCCCCCAGGAGCCTCTGTGCCAAATCTCCACACGTCCTGAACAGTCTGTAGGCCCTCCCTGAAGTCTTATTTTGTCTGCGAAAAGAACAAAAACAAAAACCAGAGACATCTGGTTATTTCAGAGAAGATGAAAAGCTGTAAGAGAACAGAGATTTGGTTGTTTTAAGAACTATTTAATGTGCACCGGTCAAAGTGCAGAGAGTAGCAGCCATAAATGAGACATCTATATTACGCTTCACTTTCAAGGCTCAGGGACCATCCTTGGGAGGAGAGGTGGAAAGACTATGAGGACCAGAGGTTGGATGTTTTCTGGACATGGCAGGACCATTTTATCCACAGCAGCTGTGGTGGTCTGCAGGAGATTGAGCCAGTCAACATCCCAGCACAGAGAAAGAAGGGCATGATGGATCCTCTCCAACTGGGGAATGATTGGCAGTTGATGGCTCTTGGAGGCTGATGAGTCGGTTTTCTTTAGGGATGTGATTCCTGGTAGGTTGGCCATGCCTCCCTCAGCAGATGGCCTTATATTCATGAGTTTATGGGCAGCATATTGGACTCAATGGGTTTGTATAAATAAAGAAAGAAAAGAAGGCGTTGGTCCAGAAGGGAAGTTAGAGTGTTGAGTCTGAGAAGAGGTGGAGGAAGAGCAGAAGAGTGAGTATGATAAAAATGTATTGTTCATACATGTGGAACTCTTAAAGAATTAATAAGATATATAAAAACTAACGTGAATTAAAAAATGTACGCTCATATTTTCTTCAAAAATAGAAGTCTATGTATTTTTTCATCAAATTGGATATATTCCATCAAATACTGGACAGATGTGACCACATGACACAGACAGATTTTTTTCACAGCGAAGTCCACCATTATCACGGTGAAAATGCAGCCTACATCATAGAAAACAATCTTTTCTAACTATAAATCTGACAGAATACGGAAAGAATTCAGAAAAGCAAACAACCCAATTAAAAAATAGAGCAAGGACCCAAACAAAGAGTTCTCATTAGATAAAATTGCAAATAGCTGAAAAATATTTTGAAAATATTTAACACCCTGAACTATCAGGGAAACAGAAATAAAAACTACATTAAGATTTCATCGTATCCCAGTCTGAACAGCTCAAATAAAAAAGAAAAAAAAATTGATGGCAAAAGTGCTGGTGTGGATTTGGAGAAAGGGGACACTTTCTCTCTTCCAGTTGGGGAGCAAACTGGGGCAGCCACTAAGAAAACCAGTGTGGAAGTTTCTCAAAAAACTAGCAATAGATCTACAGAAATGACATAAGTATACCATTTTGGGGCGTATGCCCTAAGAACCCCTATGTTGTATTACAGAGATGCTTAGTGCTACTCTATTCACAATAACTAAGAAATAGAAACAACCTATATGCCCAGCAATTGAGCAAATGATTGATGGAGAATGAAAATGAGGTACATTTTTACACAATGGAATTCTCCTCAGCTGTTACAAAAAATGAAACTATGAACCTGGAATCAATCACCGTGCAAGGTAAGCCAGACACAGACAAAAGCCACATTTGGTCTTATATGTGGATGCTAACTTTGAGTCTTTACATATGTGTATTTCATTTGGAACACCCGTAGAAGTCAGGAAGCTAGAATGGGACCACAGGGGAGGGGAGGATATTTCATGAGAGGGGAGGTAGACTGCCATGGTATAGAAGGAGAAAAGGAAATATGAAAAGGGGATGGTTAAATGTGGTGGCAGATGGGAGGGCAGGGTAGGGAGAAGAGTATGGCCAGGAATAACTGATATTAATAGCCTTTTAAAAAAGTTGTGTATGCTTGCTAAAATATATACATATAAAATGAGTTTACGTGGATTCTCACTATAATGAGGGGTTGATACCCCTAGTAGAGACCACAAGCTAGCAAATAAAACCCCAATACCAGGAATGGGTTATCTCTTTTTGATTTGTTGACCAGTGGTATCCTATATTTTCCCATACAGTATGGGTTACTGCTATTACTCTTTGTTACTGTCCAGAATTTCATAGTGGGACCATATTGCTGAAGACACTAGATACTTAAGTCCTAGGACATAGAGAAATAGAGCTGCTATTGACCTAAAAGTTCCATCGCCCTTAACTAGCTCTCAAAGCGCTGGAAGGTACCATTAAAGATTGCCTGGAGTGCAGGACATCCTGTGTGTGTGTGGGTCTCTTGGTGCTATTAATTATATCCACAGAAAACTACAGCAACCTAATCCAGGTAAGATGACAAAGGGCATAGACCCTTTTGGAATGAAGATGTGGGCTTTCTGGGTGTTTGCGGAGGATGGAGGAAATGCAGAATGGGTAGTAGAAGAAGGTAGTTATAATTACTAGCTAAATCTATGTGGCCAGTTGCAGAAATGAAGATTAAAATTTATATGATAATATTGTAACTTTCTGTTGTATTGTGTTAAAAATGTGTTTATACAGATATTTGTGTTTTCTTTTCTATATTTATTATGTAACACCAGTTAAGAGATTGTCAGTGGTTATTACATTCAAGTTTGAGATACTAAAATAATGTCCCTCAAGGGACATTGCCATATATTCTAAATTTATAATGCATTTGTGATCATACTTGGATAGTTATATTATGTTACATATAATTATGACCTGTTTTTCTTATATTTGAAAATTAAGCATAACATAAGGAGATATAATTGTGTGTCAAGTTGACAAGGAGTGGATTTGTGATGACTAGCCTTGGTTGTCAAACTGACTACATTTGGAGTTAACTAAAACCCAAATGGCTGGGCATACCTGTGAGAGATTTTTTTTCCTAACTTAATTATTTGAATTGGGAGAATCTATTTTTAATCTGATCTTTGAGGTGGAAGGATAAACCTTTAATCTAGATCTTTTGTGGTGGGAAGATCCATCTTTAATTTGGATCACACCTTACTCTTGAAAGCTGTATAAAAGACATGGATGAAGGAAGCGTGTTGTCTCTTTGCCAGCTTCCTCTCCCTCTTGCTAGCAAGTTCATTCCTCACTGGCATTAGAGTTGACTTCTTTGGGATTCTGGCATATACCGAAGGCCAGCTGAGACATCCAGCTTCATAGACTGAACAAGCTACTGGATGCTAGGACTTTCCATTGGTGGACAGCCATCGTTGGACTAATTGGACCATAGTAAGCTATTCTAACAATTGTCCTTTACACACACACACACACACACACACACACACACACACACACACACTCTCTCTCTCTCTCTCTCTCTCTCTCTCTCTCACACACACACACACACACACACACACACACATACACTCACACACACACATGCAAGTAGAGTACTTTTCACACTATGGTGAAGTGGTAATCATCAATCATAACTGGCCTATTAAGATATGTTCATTTGTGTAACAGTGGCACAGATATTATGGTAGTAACCAACCATTTTCTAATTGTACTTAAGGCCTGCTTCATAAGACAGTACCCATACTCTGCAAGGTTTTTGGGGCCAACAGCCTGTGGCTAGATAGGTAGGGGAAAATCTACTACTATTTTGTTAAATAGACATAGTAATAAACTAGCTCTTAATGTCTTGTAGACTAGTACATATCTCAACCTTTATGAGAACAACCTCTTGCAGTGGATGGCAATTAATCCCACAACCTACCACAATATGCAGAGAATAAGAGGAGATTTTCTAAGATTAACAAAAAAGTCTATATTATACCCCTTCCTTAAGGCTGGGGGATCTTTGCCAAAGATATGGTGGAAAGACTGTAAGATCCAGAGGCAGTGGATAACTGCAAGGAATCAGTAGTTTGGGAATACAACATATTTGTGCTTGTGAACTCAGAGCACTTGTAACAGCATCCACAAGCTGTGGAAGCTTAAGACAGACAAAAGTACCAGCAAGGAGGAGAGAGGTGGGTTCAAAGTCCCCATCCCTATCTGAGGAGCTGTCGGCCGCTGCTAGCTTCTGGGGGTGGGAAGCTCAGCTATCTTTAAGGGTATAAATCCTGGTAAGACTAAGCTCTAAGAGTATTTGTGCAGCCCCAATTGGACTCAGTGGGTTAGAGAAATAAAAGAGGACATGAATTTGGGAATATGGAGGAGTAGAAATAGAGTCAATATGATCAAAATGCATCGTGTGGAATTCTCAAAGAACTATTATAGGTATTATTTTAGAAGAATTATATATATAATATATATATATTACTGAGTAGTATTCCATTGTGTAAATGTCCCACAATTTTTAAATGAATTCTTCAGTTGAGGGACATCTAGGTTGTTTTCAGGTTCTGGCTATTACGAATCATGCTGCTATGAACATATGGATGGATCTGGAGAGTATCATCCTGAGTGAGGTAACACAGACCCAGAAAGACAGACATGGTATGTGCTCACTCATAAGTGGATTTTAGATGTAAAGCAAAGGATAACCAGGCCCCCCTTCCCCCAGCAGCTAGGAGAAAGTTAAAAGAGACATCCATTCCTGAGAGATATCCTCTCAGGAAGGGGAAATAGAGACGATCACCTGAGAAAATTGCAATCATGGGCGCGGGGGGCGGGGCAAGGAAAGGTGAGAAGAGAACACGAGAGGGATGGAGAACAGAGGGAGGGCAGAGCAGTGGATATCCTGATGGGGGGGCATTGCGGGATTAGAGAGGAATCTGATAGATAATAGCGAACACTCAAGAACCCACAGGATGAGCCCAGTTAGGACCCCAAGCAATAATGGAGAGTGTACCTAAACTGGACTTTCCCTATTATCTTATGAGTGACCACCCTAATTGCCATTAGAGAATCTTTATCCCGTAGCTGATGGAGGCAGATGCAGAGATTCACAGTTAAATACGGGGTTGAGCTGGGAGGAGAGATTACATGAGCGAAGGGATCTGGATCATGATGGGGAGACCCATGGAGTAGAGGGTCCCTTGCTGTTGGGAGCTCATTGACTCTGAAATAACAGCTGACAAACCTTCACGGAAGACTCATCTGGACCCTCTGAGTGTAGATGACAGTAGAAAGGCGTGGGCAGTTTCTGGAGCCTCTGGCAATCAGACCAGAGTCTATGCTGGGTCCACGAACTGGCTTCTCGAAGCCGACGCCTAATGGGAAAACACCTTTCTCAGCCTTGATACTTGGGGGAGGGACTCGATCCTATCTCAGCTGGATATGCCAGACCGAACTGACTCACATTGGGATTCCATGCCTTCTCTGGGGGCGTGAACGGGGAGGTGGGGACATGGAGGGGGAGGGGAGAGGCTGGGGGAGGACTAGGAGAAGGGGCAAGAGAGGGAGCAGTAGTGGGTGTGGAAGAAATTTTAAATAAAAAAAATATTCACAGTGCATCCCAAGAAGCTGCAAGTGAATGAAGTCAACATTATTAATGTGGGAAGTTCAATTTTCTCACCTGGACAAAAGTGGTGTGGACAGAAATATTAGTCTCACAGCTTGAGAATAATGCATAATAACAAATAAATACTTCAAGATCAACCATTCTAAGTTTTTTTTTTTAAATATCAATGTAGCAAGATAATATTAGAAAGAAATGTGGGGAAGGAAAGTAGGGCCTTTAAATAATCTAAACATTAATTATGGATTCTCCTCTTGGTCTTCTTAGAGAAAGAAATCAAATAGAACTTTCTAGTACAGAAATGTGAAAGTCTGGAATAATGATTACTGATCTAGTATATGTACGTATACATTCACAATATAGCAATGACAAGAAAACCAGCTATTCTAACTGTTGTTTGGAAGTTACCCCTCATGTTTAATGAGACCTGACAAATCAATTCAAGGTGTGAACAGGGAAATAAAATTTCATGTTTTCTCAGAAGGTGATAATGGAGTATGTCACAAAACAAAACAAAAACCACCACCACCGAAAGACAAAGCCATCTCTCCAGCAGTTTTGTGTGTGTGCATGTGTGTGTGAGTGCTTAACAGTCTTGGCTGTCTTAATATTTGTTTTATAGACTAGGCTGGCCTTGAACCCATACAGATCTTCTTGGTTCTGCCTCCCAAGTTGCTGGGACTAATGGTGTGTTCTTGGCTTTATGATGGACTCTGATATTCCAAATTAATTTTATAAAATATAAATCACCACAATGAAGTGGTAGAATGGAAATTTCCTATTGACAATGGGTACTCACTGTCACAGATGATCCAGGACTCTTCGGAAAGTCTGGCCTGTCTCTGCCTCCATGGAGATGAGGGGCATTGCCATAAGGTGTCAACTCCTTTTGGACACTGCACATTATCTATCCACATGAGCCTGGAGGGTGTCTTGTCTGAAGATATTGGTTTCATGGTCCCATTGTCGGCACAGCCCAGCTGACGGCACACCACCCCCACAGTGGTTGGGGACATATTGCTGTTTCCAACACTTCCCCATGTACCATTGTAAAATACTTCCAGGTGACCCGAACATTTCTCACTAGGGACTTCATTGGTCAGTCTCAGAGACATGAACTCTGTAGGGAAAGAAGAATTTGTGGTTTCACAACTTCTTTGAAGAAAACACCTTTTGGCTGTAACAGGTGCAACATGTCAACTCCTAGTAACTCGCTAGTAACCTCTGGATAAACTGTAGACCTTTGTAAAACAAAGTCTTAATTTCTACATACCATCCACCTTTTAAAACTGGATTTTTGTGCTCAGGGATCTCTTTTGAAGACTTCCAGTGTTCTAAGACAATTGTGAGATTTAAAACCTCCTCTGAGCTCTTTTCAATGACAGAATTTGGATTTTTCTCTCTGAACTACTGTAATTTTAACCTAGGAAGTCTTATTCAATTCTTGCTCGTTTTAAATTACACATAAATTATGTATTTTAGTTATATGGCGTGAAGTCTCATTACCTGTACATTCTGTTCTATGCTCAAGTCAGGTCTTAGGCTCATGTACCATCTCAAGCTCTTAGGGTTGGTTTGAGGCAATGTCTTTGCTATTTAACATTTATTGAGATGCAGGTGCTAAAAGCAACATTTTGTGTACATTATCTTAGGAGGAAATATTTCCTTTTTTGACAAATACTTTGTTACAGATGCCCTCTACAGATGGTAGAATTGTTTCATTTCATTACTTTACTGAGTCATTCGACAATCTCCCTCAACACACTGCCATTGGGGGCGTTCTTCTGCTTCCTGAAAGTCCCTTGAGCTTGTGTACAAAGCAAGAGCAATGACTTCTTTATGGTAATATTTGCCCAGTTGACAAAGAAAACTCATTTATCTGTTTTTTTAAAAAAGATTTGTTTAAAGATGGTAATTATATTTCTTTTGAAAATGTTATATAGAATTCTTTTTGTTCTTCTGAGTCTGCCCCACTCATATATTGTAACTATCAAATGATTCGTTGACTCCAATATCCAGGTCTACCTATATTTATAAAAGCACATCACAGTTAGCATTTTCATGACACTTAGACCCACTTCTGTGTTTTGCTCTTTACAGTATACTAGCCAACACATGTGGTTGGTGCAACATGTCAAGCAAATGCTTTGGGATTACTGACTTTGGAAATAGCCGAACAGAATACTGAGGGGCTATTTCAGGTTGGTGTTCACTACTGTTTGCTCCTTAGTTATGTGAAATGTCAGTGTGACCAGGAGCTGTGTGCAGAACTTACCCGAGCAAATGACACCAGCATCCTCCTTGTGCCTACAGTTATGGCGCCCCCAGCCATGCGAATGACACTGCCAAATGTGAGATTCTTTGCCACCACAATTGATCTCATCTAGCCAGATATTCCCTGTTCCTTCCTTAAAGTAGGCAGAACCAGTGGCGTTAATAGCCACACCACAGTGCAGCTGCTTGCACACCACACTGGCGTCGATCAGATCCCAGCTGTCATCACAGATGGTGCCCCAGGAGCCCTCATGATAGACCTCTACTCTCCCAGCACAGCGACCGCCTCCACCTACTAAGCGAAGTTGACCACTTGCTAGAAAGAAAAAGGAAGATTAACAATAAAATCCATTTCGAAAGAATTCAGATCATTCTTATAGACTGACTGCAGATTCTTACCTATGCAGGGAACGTCGCTTTCTTTTGGAATGGTAGAGCTTGTTGATGATGAACTACATGGCTGCAGTGTCTGAGACTGGTTTCCTGAAAACACCCAAAATTTCAGGCGTGTGAGGTCAAAAGGTTATGGTGAAGAGTGAGGGTCAGATGGAGAGTTGTACAAGTGATTTGAGGACAAATAGAGCTTTAGAAAGAGGAAGGTGGGCGTGTCACAGAGAAAGGGGGAGTTAGGCCACTTGCAAATAAAGCAAGTAATTTTAGGAAGCTTCGGATACAGTAAACCGAAGGTTCTCAACCTGTGGGTCACGACCCCTGTACGGAGGTCGAGAAATCCTTTCGTAGGGGTCCCATATCAGATATCCTGCATATCAGATATTTACATTATGATTTGTAACAGCTGCAAACTTATGAGGTAACAAAGAGCTTTTTGGTTGAGGGGTCACCATAACATGAGATATTAAATGATTGCAGCATTAGGAAGGTTGAAAAACATTTCAGAAAGCACGAGGCAGTACTGAGGTTGATGAGAATTAGGTCCACTTACTTTCTAATAAGACAGGTGAAGTCACTAGTACACGTCTCACGCACCCCACAGATAGACCATCCCCCTTTTCTTTTGCTTCATCCTTGCCTGCCTCAGGCCCATGTGATTCTAAAGCACATCCCGGAGGAGAGCCTCATCATTGGTTCTGTCCTCTGTTCTCTCACCTGAGCATATTACAGAAGCCACCTGCCCTTCAGAGCACGCAGGTGCACCCAGAGCAGTCACGAGGCAATCCCCTATGTGTTGCTCAGTCCCAGCGCAGTGGAACATGTGCCTCCAGACCTGACCAGCTCCTTTCCCAAAATGTGCTCCTCCTGGAGTAGAAAGAGCAACTCCGCATTTAAGCTGCTGACATAAGACATGGGCATCTTCAATGTCCCAGTGAGAGTTGCAGAGGGGTCCCCAGGTTCCGAGCACCTTGATCTCCACTCTCCCCTCACAGGAGGACTTGCCATCTGCCAGGCGGATTTCTGTGTAGCCTGAAAGGAGACGGGGCTTTAGAAAAGACATTTGTGACTCCCTAACCCGATCTTCTTCACAGCACAGAAGGAAAATGAAGGCATTTTCCACATCTTACGTGAGCAGACTAAGCTGACATCCCTGTTGTGGCTACAAGTTTCTTCTACAGGGGGCGCCACTGAGCACAGGGAAAGATGGGACTCATTCCCATTACACTGGAATTCTTCGGCCCAGATCTGTCCACTTCCTTCTCCGAAATGTGCTCCCCCTAAGATGGAGACGACTGTTCCACATTGTAATTCCCTGCACACCACATTGGCAGCTTCCAGAGACAAGTCAAAATCACAGATGGAGCCCCACACGTCGCCATGTTTCACTTCTACACGACCTGAGCATGGAATTTCCCCTCCAACTAATCTGGGTTCTCTGTGACCTGAAAAATAATAGGGTTTCTGTGAGAGATACAATTTCCACATTTTTCACTCACGGTGGGACTTGGTTCACGGTGAGTTCTCAGCGATTTTCCACAGGACACCCCTGGATTATCTTCCGAGACTGAACATAATAAATTGGGAATCTCACATTGTTCTCCTAAGAAAATTCTGGAGCTTTGGTTTTTGAAGAAAACCAAGATCAGAACTTCTCTTTTCTGCTAGCATGTCACTTGCATTTATCCACAACACACAGTATGTTCCCTGGCTGTCAGTCCACTGTTTGTCTCAGACGGATGTCTTTGTCAGCCTACCACCAACTGTCCACAGGTTTTCAGCACACGTCCACTTTGAACACTAAATGAACATCAGACTTTTAAAAGAACCCACTACACTTGCTATCTGTGACTTTCCTGTCCTCTTCCCATGAAGCTTTATCACATGCTTCACAGACTGCATGCTCTGTCTCTCACCACACAACACTGCCAGCAGAAAGGAGGCACTACAGGAGGCTCCCAGACCTGTGGTTCCAGGACCAAGAGAGAAAACAAACCTGTGTGTCACTTAGGGATGCCAAGTAACAAGAAATGGAACTCAGGTTGGGATGTGCCCCTTGTCAGGCCAGAAGACCTAACCAAGACAAGCGAGGGTTTCCTTTAACACCCAGGAATCAACTCAACTTCTTGAAAACACGAACTTCTTGAGATTCACTTCTTTTAAAAAGTGCATCTGAGGCTGGGCCTTCTAAAGAGCATAAGTCCTTCACAGATGCTGGTGAGAATCTTTGATGCTGCCCGCAGCGTGGTACAGGTGGATGACAGACAGACCTTGCAGGGTTCATACATACCCCGTGTGTTTCTTTTCAGATCATGTCTTTTACCTTATACTAAAATATCTCTGAAAATGTGCCAGGTAGGATAATTTCTTTTCTTTTCTTTCTTTTCTTCTTCTTCTTCTTTTTTTTTTTTGCATCAGAACATGCCAAAATTTCACCACTAAATGAATTTCTATCCAAATGTGAGAGGAAAAACCCATCTGTTTCTAAACGCAGATGAAATTTAAAGCATTCGATGCTACCCACAAATAACCAATGATTTTTGATTTGGAAAGATGGTAACTTCTTGTTAAGTTGAGAAGATATCATGGCTACTATGTACAAGATCCTCTTACACAGTCCCTAAACTTTAAGTCAGGGCACTTTCTGAGATCAAGAAAAACTAGGCTTCTTGTAGCTTCTGGATTATTCACGTGTAGGCATTTCAAATGAAATAAAATGCAACCAGGGAAAAGCAAAACCAAAACAAAAACGATTTCTTTCTCGATGAAAATGTGTTATTGGTTTACTAACAAATTCTTTCTATACACAATATCTCCATTCCCCAACCCTAAAACATTTGAATTTAAGTCCAAAGGGAAACTCTTGCTTGTTTCAAACAAGTTACTTAAGGACTCAGTTTTTTTGAATCTTTTAATATGTATCTATCCCATCCACACCATGGGTGCTTTCTTTAGATCACTTATTCTGTATATATGGTCAAAATACCGAGGTCTTAGCTTTTTAAGGGACTTTTCTTTCCAACAAACACATGACTACATTGATTTTTATATGAGCCACTAAAAATTTTGTGCACTGATTTAGTTCTTTTGATTAACAAATTAACGGCTCATCTGCCAAAACAACTAAATCAGCATTTATTCTTTCTCAAAAAAATTGAATGAAGAACAAATGTAAGGACTAGTTAGGATTTCCTCTTTGTTCACTTAACAAACATATGATATACACAAAGGAGGGTAAATAACTGTCATTTAAGACATCCCGAGTGTCTTGTCCTTCAGCTGAGCTGGTCATAAAATGCAGCCAAAGCAGAAGATAAAATTGGTCCTCCATGACAAAAGCAATAACCTTACTAGCAAAATGGCTATCTGATCTTTTGCTTCCATTCAGCCTGAAGGTGTCAAATGTCTTTAAGTCAGAGACGGGCAATGGACAGGGAGGCTGGCATCAGTGCCTAGCAACATTTGTCAATGTGCCTTTTGACCACAGATTAAGGCAACTGTACTAGAAGTCTGTGATGTCTGGGTAGCCTTCTCATGCTAACTTTGACGATAGCTGTTATAAATCTCAAGTGCTGAGGTTACAAGTGTGCACTGTGGCACCCAGCTTTTTATGTGGGCTGTCAATCTGAACTCAGGTCCTTATGAGTGTGTGTGGGAAGTGGTTTACCTACTTAGCCATCTTCTTAGAACTCTCCCCACCAATACATTTTCAGTCAAAAAATAATTTATAGTCTGTCAATGTGTTATATATGCATAATACAGACACATAACAATATGTATCAAATACATTACCCCTTTCAGAAAAATAGTGCAATCATATTTATTTTTATAATAAATCCCAATTCTGTGGTTATTAAAAGCAATGCACCTAAACATCCTGACTCATAAGGTTGAAAAAAAGAAAGCATAAGAAGTAAGCCATAGCAGGGTGATGGTGGTGCATGCCTTTAATGCCAGCAGTCAGAGGCGGGTGGATCTCTGTGAGTTTGATGCTAACATGGATTATAGAGCTAGTTTCAAGACAGTCATAATTACACATAAAAACCCTGTCTTGAAAAACAAAGTAAACTATGGACACAGTACCTATAGCATCTTGGAAAGAAGCTGCTTCTTAACAAAGGACTTTAAAATCTTACCTGAGCAGGTAACTTGGGCTTCTTCGAAGTGGTCACAGGAAAGGCCACCCCACTGCCAGTTTTTACATTGCCAAAGAGAAGTTTCATTTCCATGACAAGTGCCAGGAAAGAGCCATGTATCTGTCGCTTTACTTTTGGAGTAGACTTTAGAATGTGTTTGGAGTGCAGATCCACACCCAAGCTGTCTACAGACTACATCAGCTTCTTTCAGGGTCCAGCCTCGGCTACACATCTTCCCTATCAGCTTCTGGATCTCTACCTCCACAGTTCCAGCACAGCGACTGCCTCCACCTACAAGTCTCAGTTCCACATCTGACCCATCTGCAGAAGAAACATAAGTACAAACTGAGGACACTCGGGGAGACACACACCATTCTCCCTCCTTCCCAGATTCCAAGACACTGAAAACTATCACTTATCTGCTTTCTATTGGCTGCTTGCTTGTCTCTTGGCATAACCAAGGCTTGAACCCAGGCCCTTACATAAATTAGACAAGGACTGTATACCTGATGCCTCTTCATACTTTTGGTTTAAGTTTTCAGATGGAGTCTCAGCAAGTTGCCCAAATATATTTGAATTTGCCATCCTTGACCCTAGCCTCTCTCCCGAGTGAATTGAAATATGTGTGCCAACATACTCAATTTTGGATTACCTATTTCTTGAAGCTTTAATAAACAAATGTAGACTGGGAATTCTATTATAAATGGTACATAGTTCCAAAGACTAAAATGTTAAACACACACACACACACACACACACACACACACACACACAAACACACACACACATACACACACACAAACACTCACACACACACACCATTTATCTTAATCCCTTAAAATGCTAACTCTCTGAGCTCCACATAGATTTAGAATTTAAGATGTGGTTCTAAACAGTACTCCTAATAATACAGAGACTGGAGCGAAGCATTCCTCCTACAAAGAATGTGTCAGATTCTTCACAACTGTTAAGGAATTCCCAACATAGAATTAGTTATGTCCACTACCCACAACTCACGCTTATTCCTATTTACAGGTTCTTCTATCTTTGATTTTCTTTTTGTTTAACTTACCAGAACATGTCACACCAGCATCTTCTCTGTGATTACAGTAATGCTTTCCCCATTCCTGGTGTTTACAGTCCCAAAGAGCTGATTCATCTCCTTCACAGGAAACGCTGTCAAGCCAAATTGGTCCAGATCCTTCACTGGCATTAACTCTACCAATGGCAGAGATAGCAGTTGGACATCCCAGTTGCTTACACACCACAGAAGCATCATTACTATCCCAGCTGTCATCACACACAGTCCCCCATTCTCCTTGGAATCTCACTTCCAATCTTCCAGAACATTTGGAGACTCCATCCACCACTCTCAGGCTCAGATCCGCTCCCTCTGTAATAGCAACAAGTAACAAGTGAGTGAAAGAAAATAAGGATCATGTGACAAAAAGTAGCTCTAGCTAAGTTAAAGAAAGAGCTAGAGATGTGGACAGAGGCACTCAATCTACAACACCATTGCAAGTCCATATAGATAAAAGTTCGCAAGGCAAGGATTGATTGATCGATTGATCTATTGATCTATTGATCTATCTATCTATCTATCTATCTATCTATCTATCTATCTATCTATCTATCTATCTATCTATCTATCTATCTATTTTAGCACACAGTACTTACTTTGGAAAGTGTCTTGGAGATTTGTTCAGAGTCTGTGTCGTACCTATTTGATCACCACTGCTGATGTTAGAATTGTTTTTCTTGCTAAAATACACCTTCATCTTGAAATCCAGTTTGTGTAAATATTTGCTTTTGCTGTTATCCACATGATATGCCTGCATTACCCTGCTTGTGCTGTGTACCTGCTTCCCCCCTTCGCTCCCCCCCTCAGATCTTCGAAGACATGGAGCCAGATTCGTGGCATTGTGGAGGAAGTACGCTGGTGGGTGGGGAGTTTGAGGTTTTAAAAGCATTGCATCACTCCAAGTACCCTCCCTGCTTTGTGCTTACATTTCAAGATGTGTGTTCAACATGCTGCTCCTGCCACCGGCTCTGCCTCTTGCCATGGTTTCCCGTTGTGATGGTGACAGACTCTTATTCCTCTGGACCCCTGAGCCTAAATGAACCCTTCCTTCTATACTTCGCCTTGGTCATGGTGTTTTACCACAACAGTAGAAAAGGAACTAATAGGGAGCTTCTTAGTGTAAAGGCAGAGCAGTGGGGAAAAGGCTTGATCTACTTTCACTCACTTCCCACAGTCAATACCTCTTTAATAGGCATTCTTGATTCTGAAGATTAGCCCGTGGTCCCTGTGTGGCATATTATCATCACCATTCAGAGGCAGTGCCTGCACGGGACTAACTCAAGCCTTTGTGAGCTACTGATATGTTGACACTTTTGTTTTTATTATTGAATTCCATGGATTTGAACTAATGGTTTGGGAAAGAGCAGGTCAAGGTGGCTAAAAGAGATGATGATAAAGGATGAGGAGGATGATTTGTTTTTAAACCAACCTTAGAAAGACAAATATTGAAAGTTATTTCAGTTGTGGTTCACAGAGTTTTACATGGATATGTAAAATTATGTATTTGTGATATTTTTATATTTGTATTTCTATCATCTATCTTTCATCTATCTTCCATCCATCCATCCATCCATCCATCCATCCATCCATCCATCCATCTATCTATCTATCTATCTATCTATCTATCTATCTATCTATCTATCTATCTATCTAGTATCCTTAGAGATCAGGAGAAGGGACCAGATTTTGTGGATTAGAGTGACAGGCAGTTGTGAGTCACCATACGGGTGCTGTGAATTGAACTCCAGTCCTCTGGAGGAGCAGTAAGGACTCTCTTAGCTACCAAGTTATCTCTTCAGCACCTCTCTGGCCCCTACAACTATTTTAATTTCTTGATTGCAGTTAGTGAATCCACCAACATTAGAGCTGGGACCCTAAGTGAAATAGTAATTAGCGGACTGAAGTTTATTACAACCTCAAGGACTTGGGCTTACATTCCCAGTACCCTTTCTTCTGTCCTGCCACAGAGTCGTCCTTACCTAAGCAGATCACTCCAACATCCTCAGCATGATCACAGTTATGCTTTCCCCATCCTCCGTGTTTGCAGTCCCAGAGAGCTGACTCATTTCCAGTGCACGCCAGATCATCAAGCCAGATTGGTCCAGAACCAGCTCCAAATCTAGCTGAGCCGGAGAAACTAATAGCACTTCCACATCCAAGTTGTTTACAAATCACAGAAGCATGATCTTTGCTGAAGTTGTCATCACACACGGTTCCCCACTTTCCCTGGAACTTCACTTCGACTCTTCCTAAACACCGGCTGGCCCCACTGTTCATCAGTTTCATTTCCAAATCGGATCCATCTAGAGAAAAGACCCAGGTTAGGAAGTGAAGTCCATTATAAGCAATTAATCATTTGGCATTTCCTGGATACTTGGAATTTGTTATCACTCTTAAAAAATAGTTTTTGGCTTTATAGATACTGTCCATCTCCACATATTGGAGAATTTTGGCTGAAATCCGAAGAACAACAGGGATTTTCTTCTACATCTACTTCCCAAGGAAATTGTATTATGGATCAAAATACTCTTAGAAAAGATCAGTATGACTCATTACACACACACACACACACACACACACATACACACACACACACACACACACACACACACATACACACACACACACACACACCACACACACACATACACACACACACACACACACACACACACACACACATACACACACACACACACACACACACACACATACACACACACACACACACATACACACACATACACACACACACACACACACACACACACACACACACACACCACACACATACACACACACACACACATACACACACACACACACACACACACACACACACACACACACACTCATGCACGCAGGAAAAAATTCTCCTTCTAATCAAGTTTTTAAAAATGAGAAAATGGTTATGTACTGAATGCTTAGATTCTTTATTTTAACTTCTCTATTGTAAAGGAGTTCTTAGAATGAATAATTGATTTTGAATATGAAATTGGAAAATAAGAAAAAGCAAAGATTAAAGTTCCCAAATCAACACAACAGTTTGTAAAACATTATGTACCATCAAGCTCTTTAAAACTATGGAAAAGTAATTTATTTCAATTTTCTGAATTAAAGTTTGTTTATCCCAAGGCATTTACTATCATTTTCAGCAGAAGAGGAGGTATTGGGTTTTTTCCACTAAAATTTGTTTTTCATGCCATGAATTTCTAAGAGGAGTAAAATACCTGAGGGAGGGAGACTTTGGTTGAAATTTGGGGACACTGGAGAAGGTGCAGTTGGATAAAATGCTTAGAAGCACTTTCTTGAACAAAAAATTAAATTTTATGAGTTATAAGGGCCAACCAAAGACCCCAGCTTAGCAAGCCTGTTTTCATTATGGACAATAAGTAATAAAAATTAACAAGAATAAGAAGTAACAATCAAAGTATACAAAGTCCAACCCATGCCATATTCTTCACATACAAATTTAAACGTTGCATGTTATTATACTTAGCCCACTTCATGGGTCAGTTGGACACAGCACTAATCATCTAGAAGGAACCATGAAGCCAAGATATGAGTAGCACAGAGGTTGGGGGAGTGACCTGGCACCAGAACTGGTAATTAATGTGCTGCCATCCCCCAGGAGGTGGACTTTGCAGATTAAGTAGGAATTAGGGTGAAGGATCTCACAAATACAGAGAGCAGGTCCCTATGAAACCAGCAACTCCTCAGCGGCTATTGGTTCCTTTTCTCTTATTAGGTTCTGGTTGCACTTTTATGTTTATAAACTTCAAAAAGCAAGTTTAACTTCACTCCTCATTATGTAAGAAAGTAAGAGCAGAGGGCACTACGCTGAGGCCACAGCTGAGTATCAGCTCTTTCTACAGGTAAGAGTCTGAAAAGATTTCTTGTGGTTTTGAAATTTGTTGAAAATGTTATTTTTGTTTTCCATCATAAAGACAAATAATTTAAAAGGAATGAGGAGGAGGAGGAGGAGGAGGAGGAGGAGGAGGAGGAGGAGGAGGAGGAGGAGGAGGTGAAAATGGCCGAGTTGATGTGGTAATGAAAGATGGGGGTCCATAAAGAAACTAACATTTTCAGCACTTGTTATATACTATGTGCAAAGAGCTCTGCATTGTCTTATGGTTGAATTATCAGAAGCTTAGAAAGACGAAATAATTTGCGTGAAATCACATCATCAGTGAATGATTGTGCTACAATTTGACTTAGCATTATTATTATTATTATTATTATTATTATTATTATTATTATTATTATTATTTTCATGAGAAGGGCGCTGTGAATTGAGTCAGAAATACATGCTTGGGATTTGCTTTGATGTAGGTAAGGCTTACCTGAGCAGGTCACTCCAACATCTTGCTCGTGGGTACAATTATGTTTCCCCCACCCCTCATGTTTGCAGTCCCAGAGAGCTGACTCATTCCCTGTGCAAGACACCTTGTCCATCCAGATGTTCCCAGAACCTGCAGTGGAGTTAGCCCATCCGAGGGCTTTAATCAAAGTTGAGCATCCCAGCTGCTGGCAAACCACAGAAATCTCTTTCATGCCCCAGCCGTTCTTGCACACTGTCCCCCACTGCTCATCGATCTTCAGTTCCACTCTACCGCTACAGCTGTTGTCACCACCGCTTAGTCTCAGTTCCTTCTTCGTTCCCCCTGCAACAACAATTCCAAGCAGCAGATGACGACCGAAAAGAGCTCAGAGTGCAGGAGACGTCTTTAGATTACTTACATGTGATTTAGTCAGACTTGAGACCCATCCTGACCCCACTTGGTACAACAGGAGAACGCTATTTCATAACGTTCGGATAGAATTATTAGTACCGCAGGCTTCAATCAGAACAAGGCAAGAACCGAGGAAACAATAGCACAGCCATATGTGATACTTTAATTGCACGGCTGGGTTTCCTTAACAGTGGCAATTCGTACCTTCTAAAATAAGACATGCAGTGTTACAGGATGAACTGCAGGGTTCTTCCCGTCACAAAATCAATAGAAACGAAGTTGATAATGAGTGTGTGCTGATCGAAACACAACACAGGCTGCAGGGAACTAAATTTCACACGTTTATGAAAAGATTTTCGATGTAGTTCAATATATCAAAGCTAGTCTTTTAAAACAGAAATCGAGGGAATTGTTTTCCCTTTATCTGATGTGACAAAAATGAACCCCTTTTCCTCTCTTTTTCGGATTAACCCAGATGCTTTTTTTTTTTTTCTATTATTTTGGCTTAACTGAGTAACTTGGTGGGCCTACCAGCCTTGTTTCTTGTAGTACATTTTTTTAAATGTAAAATTTAGGTTTTGGATTTATTAAATTTTTTTTTTAAATAATTATCTTTTGTCCCAATGACTCTGTGCTTTCTTTTTCTCTTTTTGTTTAGTCCTGCTGCATACTGCTTTGGATCTTTTGGTAACATAGGTGTGTTATATGTGAGGGAAGGCCATGCTAACAATTTGGTATCTCCTACCTAGAACATCATTGTGTGCTTTTAATATCTGGCTCTTCAATTCTATGCAGCAGGATTTTTAGATGATGATACTTAACATACTGGGAATTGTGACTTTTGCTTTACAATTCATATCAGAGTGTGCTAAGGTCACTAGTAAGTTTGATGAAATACTCACCAGGAGCATTAGTGACGGCAGAGGCACTGAGAAGTGAAAATGTGGCCACAATGAAGGTACCTAGACAGACAAACCCTTTATAACCTATTGAACAAAGGACAGAAGTGAAGGTTATTGATAAGAGATTTTGGAGAAGAAGTTCAGGGTTTATGGTCTAGCAAAGACCAAACCAATAAAAAGAAAAACCCTTCCTTCTAAATGGAAGGCAAACAGGAAAGACACAGACCCAGAATTACAGCGTCCGTGGAATAGCTTTGAAAATACATCTATGCATATGCAGCCTAGGCATAGGGATTTACGAGAACTCTGGGCAAGTCTTAAAACTGCCTGGTTAAAAGAGGCATCAGTGGAACTAGATATGGAACATGCTCTCTGTACACCACAGGACAGGTCTCTGAACTCTCTGTTCCTCTACCTTCTCAGTACCAGTTATTCACACCTTCACCTCTGTGTCTACCTGGTTCACACTGTAAGTTTCATGAGAGAATGGGTGATATTTCAAGACTATTCCACCAACAGTACTTGCTAAACAGCAATCTCCACAGTGTGACAAATAGTCTACTTCGATCCCAAATATGCAAAAGTTAGCCTTCTCCTCTCCACACACAGCATCAACCATGCTTAGTATTCTTACAGCTCTCAGCTTCATAGTTACTGCAGTTCAACACTCATGCAGACTGAGGAACGATTTTAGCTGCTCCATGCACATAATGGAGTAGAATTTTACATTGAGCTGGTTCTCCAAACTTTCTTTTAGAAATCAATTTGAATCAGTATCGATTCCTGACAACTCCTGTTTTTACAGTCAGGGCAGTTACGCTTCCTTCAATCCCTGACTTAACTTTTCACCTCAGCAACTTTATAAAAGCAACACAAACACTGTTTTCTTCTTTACAACTTCAATTTGGCATCTATGGCACTTCCATAGGACCCGAATGTTCCTTTGTGGTCCTTTCCTTCCTATGCCAATCACATCCATTTGCTGTCAGAATATCTCTAAACTCTACTAAAGAATAAATGAAAATAAGACACGTTTACCGGGATATGCAGCATCTTTAAGAAGAACCATTCTGAGTTTGCCCATTTCAAAGCTTAATTATTTTGATGGCTCTTTTGTCTCCTTGTGGTATTGCATAGAGGTGTCCTCTGTAGAACGTGGATAATAACGGATGAAAATAATCATCTCGTTCTTAAAAGTAGAAAGGACCCAAAAAAGAGGGAGGAGTCAAACCCAAAGAAGAAGTCCTTTCGGCCTTCCCCCTCCTCCCCCTCCCACTGTGGGACGTAAAACGACTGAAGGAAAATGTAACACTTTCCATAGATTTACAAAAAACTAGGGAGTGTACTCATTTTTTGCTGATTGGATATTTTAACTAATTGACTGATCAATTCTTCCTCATCTTATATGTGTTTCCCTGCTTCTATATATATACCATATGTGTGTGGGCACCCACAGAGTCCAGGAGAAGACATTGGAGTCCCTAGACCTGGAGTTTTAGGAGGTTATGAACCACTATGTGGGTACTGGGGACAGAACTTGGTCTTCTATAAGAGCAGCAATTACTCTTAATATTAAGCTGTCTTCCCAGATCCTATTTTTGATTTTTGAAGCTTATTTTATTACCCATTTATTTCAGTGTTGGGGTTCTAACATGGAGCCTTGAAGAGACAGGTGTCTACTATTGATCTATTTCTCCAGCCGTTGAGTCTTGTTTTTGGCTAATATATTAAACACATACAAAAAAAAATAGTAATGGTGACCACATAAAACATGCTGGTTTGTCATTATTTGCTCTCTTGACATTATTTCCAGAGCTGAACATGTTTATTGGGTGATCATATGAATGTAGTACATAGTCAGCATTTGCACCTCCTACCTAATGTATGGAGCACACCAAAAGATTGGTCATGAATAATGATGGCTCCGTAAAAGAGTAAAGAAACTGTATGGTAGCTCTCAAACTAGCTTGGAACTCACTTTGTATCCCAGGTTGACCTTGTACTTGAGGCAATCCTTCTGCCTTAGCTTCTCCAGTGCTAGGACTGTAGGCACATGCCACCATGCCCAGCTTTACATTCATTAATTTTATTTACAAATTTAAATTAGTAGAAGCTGTTGACTTCTACCAATTCTCCAAAATGTCCCCAACAAAGGCCAAGACTAAAGAAGTTGCATACTTTTTAACACTTGAGACTGCCATTATGGGCACTGGAGACTCTGGCCTATAAGGGGTTTATCTTAACTTCTCCGTTACTGTAAACTACTGAGTCATTGCCTAAAAGCTTGCCTTCATAGTAAAATCTTCTAGGAGTCTCTTCTGTCAAAGATGTCAAAAATATGAAAGACAACCATAGGAATTTCCACACATACTAAAGCCCAAGAAAAAAGCCTCACTAGGACATCTTATTCTCATCGAACTATGGCATTGGGAGTAACCACGTCACACATTTTACTGAGACTAGCCCAGGCTGGATCTTTAGAAGATGGATTCAGTAGAACTTTCATATCTCATGAGAGTTTGCACACAAAGGTTGAACTGAACACATCTCTTTCTACACCTTTTCAAATTTCAGTACAACAAATAAGTATCTAGAATTCTCCATCTTGTCTTGCGGCTTAACATACTCTCTACACATTTTCAGTCTTATATCTTATCCCTTAAGAGCTGGTGACCACACAGAGGCCACACTCTTCTGAGACCAATTGACCATAGATTGTTCTTCAGAGCACCTCAACTGCTTTTTCATATGTGTCTAATATGGACATAAACTACTCGGAACAGTCAGGTACATCTGTGTCCCATTCTGGTGAGTTGTAATAGTCAACTTATTATTTAGAATTCCATATCAGTTTAATTTGATCCCCTCTTGAAAGTGATACCCTAGCCCCACATTCTAGATGTTATCACACTGGTACAAAATGTCACTAGTAGACAATGACAATTTCTTACGCAATATCACCCTATCCAAAGATTATTCTTGAAAACACTTGTCCTTCTATGTCAGATATGACTTTACTCAGACACTAAAGCTGTCATCCATGGACATTCTCTCCTAACATTACATGTTGGATACAAAACACCCCCTTCTTTTGATATTAGAATTCTACTACATTTTGTGATCCTATTTATTAAATTTCTTGGAAATACTTCTTATTCACTAAAAAACATACATCTTATGTTGCAATGCTTAAAAGGAAATATGATAGAGTTTATTACAATTAATGGAGATTATGTGTTCCCATGGGTGTCCCTTCCTCATATCAGTCTGTACCACAACTCCTTAGAGAAGCCTCTCCTTTGGTCTCATGCTGACCTAGTTTCCCTTCAGCTTTCTACCATGCTCTCTACAGCCACATGCTCACCTTGGTCAAATACACCACCTCCTTATAATGAATGCATTCTCTTTCAAATAATGGCCCAAGATACATGTCCATAAGCAATTTATGGTTTTCCTTACTACCTCCTCTGCTTGTTTACTCTGTTGAAAACATGCCACAGTTCACATCATTTATATTAAGATTTCTCATAGTTGGCAATCCAGCAGGAATACGCCAATTTATGACAATATGAGGACTTGGAGTCGATGAATAGTATTTAGTTGTATCTGTAGTGCTTTCCACAGCCCTGTAGGTAAGCAGCATTGTTGTAAGCATAGGAACCTTTGTTTTACCAAAAGCACAACTACCAACTAACTCCTGGTGGCCCTGTCAGCTAGTGTTTAAAGGCTGAATAATGTGTTATTTTTAATGCAACAAGCACACAACTAGTCTAAAGGGTAGAGGGTAACATTGGATCCTTACTGGTTTACTAGCCATAGAAAGATGGATTTGTTTTTACTAGCCATAGAAAGATGGATTTGTTTTTACTAGCCATGGAAAGAAGGACACTCCATAGTCTGAACAGACACAGGAATAGCTATGAGACATAAGTCAAACAACAACGATTCTTGTCTATAACGGTCTTCCAGTAGAGTATTTCAAATTCAGAGGTAGCTCACTCACTCATCCTTGTGTCTACTGCTGGCATGGTGGAATGCTTGGTTAAAAAACAGGTTCTGAACACCCAATTTTTGCTTAGTAAGATCTTTTCTCGTTATTACCACTGTGAATGACACCAAGTAGCCAAACAAAGATATCTCCTTTGCCTTGAACACTAGCCAAACCTTAAACAAACTTTATCCATCTCAATTAGTATTGTTGCGGCATCATGGAATGAATTTTACTGAATGTTTAGGAATGGTTTTGTTTTCTTGACATATTAATTCCCTGCCTATAATCATAGCACAGTAGGTAGACACAGCAAAACTCCCAGGTAAGCTGGTAACAATACTAGTCAAAGCAGTGAGGTCAAAAGACTGCCTCAAGGTTGAGTGTGTTTGAGTAATATACCCAACACCAGTCTCAGGTGTCCACATGTGTATGAACACATGTACATGTACACCTACACACATATGCCTATTATGTACGATGAGATACATACATACATAAAAAAGTTAAAAAAATTAAATTCAATGAAAAGAAAGAAAGAAAGAACCAGAGAAGAGTGACTTCAGCCAAATGATAGGGCAGGAATTCTCTGGTGTCTCAAGATCTACAGAAATCTGCCCTGAATCTAAATAGAAGCAAGTCACCACCACAAATATCTCATTACTTTGAGTGCAAGCTTTGATGCTCTTTCAGCCAGCAAGATGACTGATTCTGTCTGAGCCATTCAACAAGCCACGTGGAGCTATCTAGAGAATGTCTTTAAATCCATCATTTCTATAATGGCTCTCCCATATCCCATGAGATACTTCTTAGCTGACTTATTCTGATAGTATCAGGAAATATTATAAACATGGCTAGGCCTACCAGGATTCAATTACAAATAAAGAATTCAGATGAGGCTCCTGGCAACTAACATGCAAACCTTGGTGTCAACTAGAATGTCTTGAACTAGGGCCTGCCATGGAATGCAGTGGACACAGACTGTCTGCTTGGGATTTGAGACAGGCTTGAATAGAATAAGGTGACAGTCACCAACACAAAGGCTTTGAGGATAAATGATAGGCCTGACGATTAAAAAATACTGCTTATACAAAGCTCAGTGAGCTTCAAGAATTCACAAGCAACTCAAATTTATCAGAGAAATTTAATAAAGGCTGATATTATTTTAAAAGTCAAGCAGACTCATGATGTCCATATCTCAGCTTCTAGAGTGATGGGATTGTTCCATCCCCAGCTCAGTGTTTTTTTTTTTCTCTCTCTCTCTCTCTCTCTCTCTTATTTAGTTAGGCTCTATCAATTACTGAATAAACAGACCTCTAGCTCTCTCTTTCTGTTCTCTTGCAGTTCAGAGAGGATGGCCATGTAGACCTGGTTAGCCCACATGGTACAACTTTGTCAACTCTTTCTTGATCAGTTTTGAAATGTCTTCATCCCTGTACCTAATTTCCTGATGGAAAACACCCCACAGCAGTGCCCACAGCCTTAGTTAGTTCAATATTGACCTTTATCTAAGGTTATTTCTCTTTAATAATCTAGCACGTTGAATTTAAGGTTAGGCTGCACATTTGCAAATCCAGCTATTTACATAGAATCCGTAAAGTATGGATGTTGGCATATATAATATATGCTTACTGCGCATAAATTATTGGTTATTGTCTGCCTCCTGACAGAGAATTGGCTTTGATTCCCAAAGTCAATGATGATTTTGCCTGATTCTAGTAGTTGTACTTCTGCTTTGTCCACGTGCCTTATGACAAAGTATTTGTCAAGTACCATTTCTAGGAATTTTTCTACTATGTGATCTGCTTGGATTTCATTTCCTGTCTTGATTATTTCTCCACATCAATGCCTTCTTTAAGGCAGGACAATTTCATTCCAACAGTTGTGTGTAGATAAAGAAGATAAAGTTACAAGGAAGACAGTGAAAATAAACATGATGATATGGTATGCTCAAAATTCTTTCAACAGTGACTGTGGCCACAGTATGGGAAAGTGCAAGTGTTCAAATGTAGACAACACCACCAAGTAAGCAGCTCATAAAGTGTTTAGTAGCAAATGAAATGTAGTAGAGATAGGATATACTCAAAAGATAGCTTCATAAACATTTTTATAGTAAATAAATTATTAAATAAGTAAAATATATGCATATGTCAAGAATGACCAATATGTTGCACCCCAAATTATAACCGATTCAATTATATGTACTTGAAATATAAGAATATAATGTGTATATAATGCTAAATATATCTTGATAGTATATTAGGCACCAATTAATGGTCATTCAATATTATTGATGAAGAAGAGAAATTAAGAATTTAGAACTAACTGAGTTGTCTTTAACTATTGTAAGGGACTTTGGTGTGGGGACAAACTTGAAATGGAAAAAAAAAAGTTTAAAGTATGTGATAGCTGGGTGTGTTGGTGCACGCCTCTAATCCCTGAACTCAGGAGACAGAGGCAAAAGTATCTCTGTGAGTTTAAGGCCAGCCTGGTTGAAGTAGTGAGTTCTAGGATGGGTTGTGGCTACATAGAGAGACCCCGTCTCAATAAACAAAACAAAATTTGGGCATGTGTGAGTTGGAAGTCTGTTTGAGTCATCCAACAGGAATCAATGAGCAACTCTCTCTCTTTTGCTCTGCCCATCTCTTGAGTGAGAGAATCCCCAACAATTCCCTTCCTGCCTTGTTTCTTTACAATATGTGACCAATACTCTGCTTCTGACATTTCGCTTATTGTATTATGCTGACTTCCTTCATGTCTCTCTTGAACGGCAGACCTGAACTTTTGAACCCAGCTCTCCTCCTCATCAGGGTTTTCTTAGAGAATGGCTATCTTCCTAAGAAGACACTAAACATAGGGATGCTAGTCATCACAGGGACACTGTCCAGTTCAAAGGACCAGGCTAGGGCTTAGAGAGCCATAAGTCTGCCTGTCAGGATGGAGACATATTTAGTGTAAGCATACTGTAGGCATCCATGACATGTCCCTAAGAGCTTTAATAGGGCACCATTAGAGTTTACAGACACTCTCCTGGGAGAGAATAGCCAGATATATAAGATCCATAAGGATTCAGCACCAAACTCAAGAAAATAAACAGATACAAAAAAAGGCAATAGTTGATATGTTGAATGATCTTGATATATTGAGTAAAATCTAGACAGGATTTGTGAATTTGGTAAGAAGATTCAGCTGCTGATTTTTAAATATAAAAGTATTTCTATGAACTATGTATAAATGACATAGTAACGAGTGTGGTGATTGAGCAGAATTGCAGATTGAAGGCACAGGCAGGGACCTTGTTCACTATTTTATGTGGTTTCTATCGGCTTATTTGTGTTATTATCCCCAGTAATGATCACAACCCAAGAAGGAGAGGAGCACAGCTTTCCCTTACACACGGCTTCATCATTTCTCAACAATTTATCTTTCTTACTAACCCCAGTTATACTGCAGTCTTGATGAGAAATGACTATTCACCTTCTAATCCATCAATATTTATTTTAGATATGACTCCTCTGTGCTGACTTTCTGTCCCTTCAGAAGTATTTCAACAGAATGGCAAGTTGTTGTACTCTTAACTAACCCTGGCAGTTTCCAGGAATAGAGACAGTAAGAGTCTGAACAAAGGGAAAGTCAGTGTTTCCAGGAAGGAAGTAGGAAGTGTCTCATAGCAATGTTAACCCTTTAGCATGTTCCAAATTAGAAAAAGACAAGGAAAATCATTGTTTCTTAGAACTTCTCTTCATTGTTCTTTGACAATGTAAACAATGTTTCATGATCCACTCCTAATTCCCCTCCTAATGCTGCCAATATCCCCCAGCACAAGCTCCTCCCCTTCACACCCTCCCCTTCTCGGCTCTTCTTTCTTTTCCTCCTTCCTTCCTTCTCTCTCTCTTCCTCTGAGTCTAATTAGTGGTGTCTGTTGGAATGCCGATTGATCTTTTGTAGGTTACCATAGCTGCAATGAGTTCATGGGTACAATGTTCATGCTGTAGGTGCTGGGGATTTGAACTCAGGTCCTCATGCTTGTACAGTATGCACTTTTTCTGCTGAATCACCACCTCAGCTTTTCTTTTGATTTGTGTTTTCTTAGAGATGGGACATATATTCCAGGCTGACCTTGAACTGTCTATAGGGACAAAGATGAATGACCTTGAATTCTTAATCCTCCTGCCTCCAAATCCAGAATGCTGGGGTTACAGGCATGAACATATTACTTTATCTCTATGAAAACATAAGTCTAATCATTTTGAGTGGAATTACTTTCAAGTATTGAAACTCACTAAGCCTGAATTTATTTATTTAAAGTATTAAATTATATTAATATTTAAGTACCCTTAAAATGTAATTGTTATATTGTTTTAAATATAGTTCAAGTGGTACTTTTATGTATACTTTTTATGTATGTATGTTGATATGGCAGTTTGATATAAATATGAAACTATCTGAATTAGAAAGTTTTACAGAAAAAAATCTAATATACCAATTCTGAGGTAAAAATATAAATATTTCACAAATAATAATATGTATGATCAGCATATATTAATAATTTGACAGGTGTTTATTTATTAAATAAGTAGTTAAAATAATGAATCCCTCAGAAGTTAGGTAAAAAGGCATGTAATTTTTTTAAAAAAGATATAAGTATAGAGAAAGTATATAAGAACTTTACCTTAAAAGTCCCTATGAAGAACCACAAAGAATGTAAAGACAAATAAACATCTAGAATATAAACCCCAGAAGTTTTATAAAATTATCAAAACAAGACTTATATAAAACTACACTCATTCAGTATAGCAATAGTTTGTAGGCTGATAATTAATATAAAGCTCTGAATAGATTTTAATTATTTAAAAAGATGTTAATTTCCAAATCTTCATTTCAAATGACTCTTGCTCTAAGATAATGTCCAAATATATATTTAGGAAACAAAATTTCCTTTACGGGTGTGTTCATCTACTCATTCTTCAGATTAGTTCATATGATTTAGTTAATTGGTGCTAGCAACTGTGAGAAACATAAGATGTAGGACCCCTTCCACCAAAGGGTTGAATGTCTTATTTAGAACTTGGATGATCATAAATAATATTGTAAGATATTGTTACTTTTCTTAGAATTCAAAAAAAATTCTAGTTCGGTATGGTATAGAACCCCATTTTAAATAATTCCAGGAACAAATAAATGATATAATAATAATAAGCAACTCAAACATGCTTAAACTAAGGACATTTCAAATTACCACAAGGTTCCTCTGAAGTGGACTTTCAACACATTTCCAAAGAACTACATGTTGACTTTAGTAATGAGGTTATTCCTTGATCCAACCTGCACACAGCAAACATTCAATATTCAATCTGTTTATTTGTGTCCGGTTCTTGCTATGCAGCTCAGGGTCCAACTCCCTGAGTGCTGGGATTACATGTATATGCCAATGGCCCAGCTCTAGTCAATCTATATTTAGTTTAGAAACTGAAGATTTTAGTTGAAAAACGAAAAGAGCTGGATATATAAGTACATCATAAAAAAGTAGATCCAGTAAGTAGGAAAAGAGTCACAGAACGGTGGAAACAGATGGACCCATTTAGAATCTTGGAAAGAGGGTAGCTTTGAGTTTTCAAAACGGAAATGAGATGTGAACGGAGCCCCGCTGCAGTAGTAATGCAGTGTTATAGTAGATGGCACACACATCTTGGTTTAATACAGCATGATGATGCTGTGATTGTTCAACGTAGATTCCCAGTGGTAACAGAGAACACAGGAGAAAAGAGACATTTCAGAGATCACCTTGTTCCTTAAAAGCGAGTAAGTCTGGAAAAGTTATAAAAATTGCAGTGTTTGACTGAAACCTCCTGCTTGCCCCTGCATGATCTGAAAGGCCCCTATTCCCGTCTCTCTATCTCTAAATCGGCCCTCTCAGAGAATCTCCAACCAAGAAAAGGTGCCAAAAAGCCCAGCTTTTCATTCCTGGCCACTACTGCAATGATCTCCCTTGTTGCCAGAGCTGCTCAAGTCCCAGGCTAAGCGTTCCCACTTTTGACTACATTTGAGCACAAACCCAGCATGTGGTGGGCACATCACCTATAATCTCCCTGCGTTAGTTAGGGTGTGTGGCTTCCTAGCCTTGGTACCTGGGACTGCAGAATCCACCTGAGAGTTGCTTTGCTTAATAAACCTGGTCTACTTTTTTTTTTGATTGTAGGGTCAGCACTTCTAGGTAGGCGCAAAGCTGCCCAAGGAGGCTGTGGGAAAGCAGCCACTGTCAAGGGGAGCCTGACTGTGGGATGCCCACCCTCCCACGTCTGGAGGTCAGGTGCCCACCACCTCCTGCTTGTAGCTACTGAAGTTCTTAGGTGGTCTGTGTGTGTGTGTGTGGGGGGGGCAGTGTGTTGACCTGCCAGTCTGTGGAGCACTCCAGGACACCCCCCCTCCCCTTACCCCTAGCAAAAACAAGTAAACATCAGAGTTCGAATATGTAAAGAAAATAGCCAGAATGGCGGTAGCACCTTTTATCCCAGTACTGAAAAGCAGAAGCAGGCATATTTCCGTGAGTTCGAGGCCAGCTTGATCTACAAAGCAAGTTCCAGGACAGCAAGGATCATTACACAGAGAGACCCGGTCTCAAAAACCAATCAGACAACATAACCAAAACATAGCCACAGGAACAAAGATGACGTCTGATACATAAAACACGTGAGTGAAGGAAAAGAAGCTAAGGTTCTTATGGGACTCGGGTCGACCTGTCTAGTGGTCCTTGCAGAGGACCTTCTTCTCTCAGGGATGTGTGGCACGTGTTTTTGAATCCTCTGTTAATCTTACCACCCCCCCCCCCCCCCGGCTGCTGATAATGTGCTTCTCGCAGATAGAACATTGACGCTAAAAGAGGTTAAATGTCTTCCCGATCTCTATGCTATGTAGAAGGACGAGTGTCTGAGTCATGCTGTTTTGATGCTGCCACCATTTTCATTTCCGTTTAAACTTGCCAGGTCAGCACTGAAAAACTGTGTATAAAGATGCTTGCAACTTGAATGAGGCTAATTGCACAATGGATTTCTGGTATGAAGAGCACAAGCCCAGACTCAGGTTATAAACTTTTTATTAGACTGAAGAAGTCAGCAAGAAGATAAAATCCACACTGCCAGCAACACTGAAAGGCCCAGTACCAGTGAGAAGAGATAACGGGGCAGGTTTCAGAGATCACTGTGCTGTGGATGCTTTACCGGGGAGGATGTAGCGGCTGAGGTACGGCAAGTACATCGACTGCCAACTTTCTTGTCTTCAGGCTTCAGCAGAGCAGCCTGGAGGTGGCTGCTCTGAAGGAAGAAGGTCTGCTTATGAAAGTATCATTTTCTATAGTGAAGGTGATAATACTTTGGTCACAAGCACAGAATACACACATACAGAATTTCCAAAGTGGCGCATGAACTCCATGTACATCCTTAAGTTTTCCCCCCTTCATTCTGCCAGCATAGATATGTGTTTTCATGAAGAGATCTTTGTTAAAGGATATTTTAAGGATAATGTTCTTCCCCTTTTTAAAAAGCAGCTGAAGTTTGCAAAACTCCAGAATAACACATCCAGTCACTTGCTGGAAACCCGGAATAACACGTCCAGTCACTTGCTGAAAAGCTCAGCTTCTTTTTTTTTTTTAACTCATAATAAAAATGAGAACAAAATGTTCACAGCACAGATTAAGTCTCGTGTTTACTATTACATGTGTAAGGCAAAGATACTTAAGAATCTGTTCATAAGAATACAATCTAAGGAAACAAGTAGACATATGTTAAAACATAAATATGTATTATTTTCTTACAGCAGCAAAGAATTTAAAACAGGTATGTATCAAAGAAAAGATTTTCCTTCCATAAATTTAGGATGGTCATTCAGTGGAATATTACTAACTCTGGCGGAGTTAAGAAGAGGGAGAAAGGTAAAAGTATGTAGTCATATTTTAATTGAAAATAAAAATTTTTAAAATGTAGATATTAAAAAAGAAACTTCAAGAGTCTTGTGATTGTGCTGATCCAGACATTGCCTAACATCTGTGTTCAGAGACCCTTTGACAGTCTTCAGTAAAACCAAGACCCAAATGTTGTTCACTGTCCAGATCTGCCAGATGACAGCTACCTAGAGGTTCCCCATCTGAAATCATCTATCTAGAGAGGAAAGAAGATGCAGACTGGAACATTTAGACAAGAGTGGAGCAGGTTCCTGAGCCATCTGCTTGGTAAGTGTAACTCTCATCCTCGCTTCCCTTTGCAGCAGATGTAGACCATCACAGAAAACTGCGACTGGTCATCATGGCGTGCCCAACCCTAGTGGACACATCTACAACTCCTTTTCCTAAGGCGCAGGGACCATCCCGGAAGAGGAAGGACGCAGAAACACTGTAAGAGCCGGAGGACCAGGAAGTGAGATCATGTCCCTTAGAAATGGCAGGGAAGCTATACTCACAATATCAGAGCAATATGGCTGACGGAAGACCTGAAAAGGGATAAAACAATGAAAATTAATAAATGGATTCATGTGGAAGGGAGAAATCTCACTGGGTCCCACCTTTAGACCAAGAATCACAGACAGCTAATGACTCCTGAGATAGGGGAGTGTCTATTCTCAGGGATGAGGCCATTAACTGGTTATCTAATAGCAACTGGCCAGCCCTGAAGTCATGTACATATAACAACACTAATTGGACTCAGCAGTGTGCATTTATATATGTATGCATGTACATGCAAAAGAGAAAATGAAGCTATGAATTTGAGAAGAAGTAAGGGGAGTTTTGGGAGGGATTGGAGGGAGGAAAGAGAAGGTAGAAATGATGTAATTATATTTTAATTAAAATATAAAAATTACCAAGGAATAAAGTGAGCCACATATATATAAGGAATGTGCTCATTCCATCATAAATACAGGATCAGCAAGAGAAGTGTACTCCTGTCAATGATTACATTTGTTGCAATAAAGAATTTTATTAAATACTTGACACCAATATTTAGTGTATTACATTGTTCTTTATTAAGTTAAAAATAAAGATTTATTTTCAAACCAAAAAACAGGACAGTGTGGTGTATGGGGATCAGTGACTGAGATTATTTGTGCCTGTTGTGTGAAAGGCCTTGATTTTAATCTTGGCCACAGAAAAAAAAGAGGTAGTGACTCCATGTATTGAATGTAATATCCATGTTGTTTCATAAGTGAAGAAGGTTACAAAAATTATAATCATATCTTACAAATAACCACAATATTGTACATATACTTTTAAAATACCAGTTAAAAGGAAGAAAAGACAGTTTCATGGGTTTAAAAAAGTTTGAAATGATAAAATAGGAACTGAATTTTATCTTATGAGATTCCTTTACGATACATTTTATTTTTATGTTAAAAGTAAGGAACTAGCTTCTTAATGTAGCTGTGTCTGAAGTAAAGGGCATCTTCAGCAATCGGGACTAAACTTCCACCTCTGGGGGTGGGGGTAACCAAGGGTAATTGCTATAGCCTATAATGGTTTGTAAGTCTTCTGGATGACCCTAATCAGTAACTCAAAGGAGGGCTTCTCATGCAGCATGAGCTTGGTTTTTGATGGCACTGTGAGTGGATAGTTCAAGACATAGAAAATGAGCTCCATACTGAGACAAATCTAAAATGGTCATTCAGAATGGGAGGGGGAGATTTTAGTCATTGTGCTTGCTGGATTTTTCATTAACTTGACACAAACCTAGACATATCTCCAAAGAAGAAATCTAAGCTAAAGAATTGCCTCCATCAGATGAGCTTGTAGGCAAGTCTATAGGGGTATTTTCCTGAATGATGTTTGATGCAGAAAGGTCCATTTCACTGTGGGTTGTACCATTCCTTGGGCAGGTATAAGAACACAAATGTTGTAGAGAATTACAGCCAGCCCATCTCCCTTATCATAGCTGGTATTCATTCTTGTGATGGGATATGAAATGAACTGAGAATTGGGAGATTCAGCAAAATCTAGATATTGAACAAAATGTTCACTTACATAAACTTTTGTGTACACTCTCTGCTCAGGTCTTGAACTAAACAATTTTTAGTTACCATTCTGAGGCTAAGAAAATTATCTGAAACATTGTAGATTGTTAATTGTCTTCATATACTTATCTGATTGAGTATAGAGTTGTCAAGTGTTCTATGTTGCATGGGAGAATCCAAAAAAGAGGGTCCCTCTGGGATGAGCTTTAGGCTCTTTGGCAGCAGGGAGAAACAGTTTCTATGAGCTCTAACAGCATGCAGAGGCTTATTTATTGATTGGTACACAAAAGCTGCTTTTATTTGGGGGGGGGAGGTAAAAGAAGTTCCAAATAACAAAGCCCCTGGTGTAATCTATATGTTCTTTGGAAGGAAAGCATCACATCCCTGCAACTTTAGTTCTTATTGTATACTGTTTGCAGTACCCAATAATCCAAGCTATCCAGGTGGGCCAGCATAGTCTTGTGACCAAAGTCAGGCAAAGGCTGTAGAACTGACAACACTATAGAACAACCACTGTCTTCCACAATGATTTTCTTCAAGGTCAGTGTACTTCCAAAAAACAACTATTTATTCTTATATGAATAGTTGCCCTATCTACAGTGAAAACAACTACTTCATTGTAATGTAATGTTTACCCTAGATACAACGACTTTACTAATTTTCCTCTACATTTCCTCCTTTTGTTTAAGCTATTTTAATTAGAAGATTACATAACCACACAGTGAAACAGCCTTTTATTTATCATGTTGTTTTACATTCTTATGTAGATAAACCAAAATATGTTTCACAGCCAGTAACATTACTACAGCAAAAACAAGTGTAACAAGATCTAGAATTAAAAAATCATAGGATTAAAGGAAGCGATGGTCATCTGCAAGACTCGCCAAGTCATCCAGAAGCATCAGGCAACTTATGTGAAAAAGTTCCTTCCTTAATTTCTTATTGTAAATCACAAACCACCTGGGAAGAATTGGGGTGATTCAGGAAACACATTTCAACCCTTCCCCAACTGTACTTGATTAAACCTTAAGTAATAATCTAATCACATTTTAATTCAGTTTGGTTTTCAAAGTGCTTTCTCTACAAAGTAACAGGGCTTGTCTCATGTCAGCTATTTCATTAACTATTTTATTCTCTTGAGCCCAAAGGTCTGCAGAGTGCTGAAGCCAATCTCTAACAAATTCAGCAGCTTGAATTTCTCTATGAAGAACCAATCCAGCTGTTGCAACACTAGCAGCCAATGCAATAATTCCCATAAGTACAGCAATAATCAGTCCAGTCATCCAGTGTCTTTTTAATATTTTTTTTTCAGCAAGTTTCTGGACTAGAATCAGCACCGATGAGTCTTGCTATGGCTTCAACAGCTTCACCAGCATCCAGACTGCTAGCTTTGCTCTAAGAATATATAAACTTTAAGAAGTGACATTCAATAATATCCCAGCATTAATACAGGTATGAAGAGTACAACACTCACAAGTGATACTATAATTACTAGGATGTCCTTGTATGAGCCCTTTCAGTAATATATAAGGTAATAATACACATGTTACAAAGGTCTGGATTTAACCTAAAGGACAAAATATACTTACCATCATTAACATTTGACTTTCCTTTCTAGACTTTAAGAGGGTTTAAAGCCCTTGCCAATTTTCACAAATTAGTCTGAACTGAATTGCCAAATTGCAATGTAGGACCTGACATCCTGACTTCATGCCATTGGATAGGTTCATCAACAGTGGAGCTAATTTCTACAGTTCTATTCAGACCATACTGATGCCATTTTAATTCTGAGTGAGACCATTTTCCTTGAGAGAAGCTGTAAGGGATTCAATCAATGATGTCATTGTGGGAGATATTAATAAGCACTCAAGGTTTCTCATGGTTATGTTGTAGCCAATGTTCCCAGTAGGACTCCTTGTTGGTAACCCACATCTCACAAAATGGCAGATCTATCAACTAGTAGCATTAATCTCCCGTCCTCTAAAACCAGATGCATGAAGCATATATAATTTATTATAAAAGTTTTGGGTAGTATTATAATGAACTATCAATAGGCAAATATCAGATGTTATATTTAAACAGTGAGTTCCATTACCCATACAAACAGGAATTCCTTGCACTCCCACAGTATAATTCATAATTTTCTTATCCTTTTCATCAGGCTTAGCAGGTCCTCTGTGGTCATAAGCACCAAGTAGCCAAGACGAGCCATTGACCACAACAGGAATATCCATACCTCCCCATAGAAATGGGGATATAAGCCCAGGAAGTATGACTGGTCCCATTACCTGTACAGTTACCACAGACAGCAGAGCAAGGAGCAAAGTGGTAGCATTCAAAGATTCCCTAACCACTTGAACTATTGCTTTTTCTTCTTCAGTCAGTTTCTTAAACTGTTCCCATGTAGGAGGATCAGCTGTCTGCTTCAAGAGCTTTTTTTTCTTCTTCTTCTCAGAGTTCTGTTACTCATGTCAGCAGCCAAGGCACCTAAGAGACTTCTCTTGCTCATGTCTACATTTTGTTATTTTCGATGGTATCTACAACTTCTCTGAGAAACATAAGCATAACCTCGGCTACAACATAACACTTTCCTTAATTTCCATCCTGATGTTAAACATCCTTGGAGTACACAGGTTGATTTAATTTGGCAGTTTCTCCTGTGGTCCAATGACTCTCAGCAACTGTTATTCCTGCTTTGTTAGCATTTTAGAAATGTAAAGTTAGTAAAGCATTATGTAATCTATCTCTGGGAGTCCTTATGCCCCCTTTTGTATCATAAGCATCTCTTTTAGAATGTGATTAGATCTTTCAACAATTGCTTGTCCTGTATTGTATTCCTATTTTACTGTAATTGTTTCATAACGCCACATCTTTCAGGCTTCCTTTAGAGTACTTACAGTATTCTTTAATGGTGCTCTCTATTCAACTTCAGAAATATGTGTCTATACTTACATTTACTAATACACCTGAAAAAAAAATCACCATTTCATTGTCATGTTTGAAAGCAATCTCTAGGAAGTCTCTCTGAGGATGATCAGGAGTATGGAATAAATTGAATGTGACCACATCTTCTGCAAAGAATAGAAATGAGTTGTAAATACCCAAATATTTAATAAGTTGAAAATGTAAAGAACCATGGATGGGACTTTTCTATAATTGTGCTACAGCAAAGGCATTTCATCTGGAAACTAGAGTTTCAGAAGTTGTACCAATCAGAATGTCCTTCATTTGTAAATATGATGAAATGCACACACACAGAGGTGTATATGAATGTACATGCACACCTGTATGCACACATACACTGACTGAGTGAATAATAAGAATAAATATGCATGTGTGAGCTGTTGATGCCTAAGAAAAGGAATGCATGAAGCAACTCCCAAGAATGAGGGAGGGACAGAGCATTTTTAGATGCTTTGTCACCCTAAATATGTTTTTGTAGGAGGATTTATTTTGTCCTGTCTGCCAGCTCCCAAATAAGCACACAGAGAGTTAATTATAAAAGATAGGTTTATAGCTTAGGCTTGTTACTAACTAGCTCTTACAACTTAAATTAACCCATTTTTAGCCATCTATTTTTTGTCTCGTGGCTGTATTACCTTTACTCTGTATGGCCCATGCTTCTTCCTCTCCTGGCTGGTAACTCCCTACATCTACATCTTTCTTCTTCCCAGCATCCTCTTTGCCCAGAAAATCCTGCCTAGCTATTGGCCATTCAGCTTTTTATTAAACCAATCTGAATGACAAATCTTCATACTGTACAAAAAGATTATTCTGCAACAGGTTTCCAGATACTTTAATCTTTAATGAGATATAAACAATTATGCAAAATAAGGTGACATAATAGTATTAGCTGAGATGTAAGCTTTGTGAGGTTAGAAAACTTTGAGCACTAGAACCATTATAGTAAAAACAAAATATTAATTACAGAAAACACAGAAGATAATGGACAGTGCAGAAAACGTATTTATAAAGAGGGTAAATGTGAGCACATCAGTTACACTTTTGAAGGGGACAGAAAGGTCTGTAGAGGCACACATTAGTTATACACACACACACACACACACACACACTAAGAAATAAGCTCCTTTGTAAGTATAAGTTATAAAAAATGGGATAAAGTTATAAGTTGAATATGTACTAAAATAGTACAAGTTTTCTAAATGTAGAAAAGATACATTAAATATGTGAATTTAAAAGAAACACTTTGGGGAAAAATGGACACACACACACACACAAACACACACACACACACAATTGGGATATCTTTGAGTATAAAGGGAAAACTCTGCAAGAAAAACACCCAGGAATTTTAAAAGAATGGATAATCTGCTATCTAAAGTATCAAAACTACTTCTTGACCCCAGACTTACTTTTTACAAATGAATACAGACTTGCAGGTTGCTCAGTGGAAATGACCTTACATGTAGAAAGTCAGGGACAGCTCTGGGAAGGGAGAGGAGAAAAGTGTGTCAGCAAGATCGAGGCAAGTCCTTTTGGAGTCAGCAAGACTGCAGATGAGAAGAAATGATACAGCACTGTTCGGGGGAATCTGTGGTTGAATTTTCACCTCTTGCAAGCTCCTCTTCCTTCCCCAGGCCTTCCTCTTTAGCCTCTGACTCTCCCTTAGGAAGGGAAGGGAGAAAGCAGCATCAAGGGGAAGTGTGTTTTAAGGGAACAAGAAGATGAGGGTTTTGACATCTTCCTAAACAGGTCAAAGACGTGAATATGAAACTGTGATTTAGGCAGTGGAGAATTTCAGGATTTGGGGAAGGCTTATGTGATCCAACAGCTATGATTCTGGGATGGATAAGGGAGCTTATATTCTGGCCCCAACCACACTGTGGAATGACATTCACTCAATCTTACTTGATTATTGCTGGTCCTCACATAAACAGAAAAGCAAGCCTAGAATCAAGTGGGATTTAGAGTCAGATGCAGTCCTTCAATGTTCCAAGTTCTTTCCTATACAAAATGTAAAAAATATATGCTAAGCATTCAAACATGAGCGTGGAAACCAACATTTTTATTATTTCTACTATTCCATATTATTTCTGAAGAGTTACTGCTTTAGTATTTGTTTTTATTTAAAACATTTATACTCCCTCCCCTGCTTCATCTGCACTTCATAGCTGATGGTTCTTCCTGTAAGACAGGCTGTAGGCACAGTTCCTAGGGCCTTGTCTAGCTTTAGTATCTCCATCTGAGTGTGTGAGTGTGAGAGAGAGGGAGGGGGAGAGGAAAGGGGAAAGGAGGGGACAGGAGGGAGAGAGAAAGAGTGGAGAGGGAAGAAGGATGATGTGGGAATGTCTTTCTATATGTTGCGAATAAAGGACTGTTTTGGTCATGGCAGACACCGTAGAGGTAGGCAGAGGAATCAGAAAGAGGGTGGAGTCAGAGACAGATGGAGTCAGCCTCCCAAAGAAGCAGCACGTAAGGAACACAGGTGAGCCATGAGCAACGTGGCAGACAGATTGATAGAAATGGGTTGATTTAAGATGTAAGAGCTAGCTAGCAATGTGCCCGAGCCATGAGCCAAACAGCATGAAGGTAATATAAGTGTCTGAGTCATTTTGGGGGCCTAAGCAGTGGTGGGTGGCTAAGTGGTCTGGGACTGCAGGTCTGTGGGCCTGGACCTCTGGCCAGACGGGGCAAGAAAACCTTATTGTAAAAGGGGGAAGAGACAGAGGGAAAGATGAAGTGGTGGTAAAAACAACTATGGAGAGAGAGTTCCCTTTAACAAGCATGGCTTTATGACTGCCTTCTCCCCAGGATTCTGCTCCTTCCCCCACATTCCTTCTGTGTTACTATCTTGTGTTTTTCATGTGTGACATTCCCTGATCTTCAACACCACTCCCAGCTTCTCTCAAACAAGTCACGCTCCCATTCTTTTATAACACAATCGCAGGTCTCTTGGTCTATTATTCCACTCTCCCAGGCCCACATAGAAGCGCCTCAATGCAGTTACCGGGGAAGCCAGCATATTTCTCCCTCTTTTTCTGTGCCCAGTACAAGACAGAGAAATGAGTTGGCCTCACCTGATCTATTCACTCCCCCACATCATTCCTGACTTGCAGAAACTATAGTAAAGTTACAAAGAGATTTCTTCTGGAAGCTTGGATTTCAGAGAGGTAGTGCTTAGTAAAGTGCAGTTATGACTGTTGTCACGGAATGATCTGGAAGAGGGTGGGTTGGAAATGAGCATTAGCTGCCATTAATATTCCTTCAGGTTTATTCTAGATACACCAGGCACACTGTGCTGACAACAAGTCTCTGGTAAAACTTTAAATTTGATAAAGCCAGTTCTCTGGGGGAAAGGGGTCAAAATTAACTTTTGTAGTGCTATTAGGGAAAATATAGCTTTTGAAATGTAAGAACAGTTTTACCTATTTTACCTGTTTTCCAACCCCAGTGCAGTTTTGGCTTCTAAAATAAACATTTTGGCATAACTCTATTATTCTTCCCATTAAGGTTGCTTTCTAAATTTTCCATTTCTTTTTCTAGTAGTATAACTTGCTGCCTTACATTTTACTTATAATAGCAAAAGCAATGATGGACATTTAGCATTTTCTCTTATTAACTTATATCAATTATGCAGACATTTTATCTGTTTTGATCATGTACATCCACTATTGTCGTCTCTATTTCCCCCTTCTCACTTCTCAGAGTCCCTTTCATTTTCGGAAGGGTCCCTAGTTCAGTTGGAACCTCCAATTCTCCACAGCATGATCTGAAAGCCCATTCCTGCCTCTCTATCCCTAAACCTCACCCCTTGGTTCCAAACAAAGAAAATGTGCCAAAAACACCCCGGTTCTGCATTCTTGGCTACTATTGTAACTTCCTGCCCTGTTGCTTCCAGCTGCCCAATCACCACCCTGCATTCTTGGCTACTATTGTAACTTCCTGCCCTGTTGCTGCCAGCTGCCCAATCGCCACCCTGCATTCTTGGCTACTATTGTAACTTCCTGCCCTGTTGCTGCCAGCTGCCCAATCACCACCCAAGCAATCCAGCTTTTGACTATACTTGGGACAGGCACATCATCACCCTTCACCTACAACCTATGAAGTCTCCCTGCTTTAGTTTGGGGTGTGGCTTCTCTGGCCTTGACCTCTGGAACTGGAGAGCTGGAGTTGCTTTGCTTAAATAAATCTGCTGTTATATATTTTTAAAATTCAGTTTGATTTTGCTTACTGCATCGGTGGAGAACCTATTATGGGGAGGGGCACAGAAAATCTATCACCCCCTTCTGCTCTTGTGTTTTTTCCCTCCTAGATTCTACATATGGGAAAATAAATGCAATGCTCACCTTCCCGAGTTTGCCTTATTTTGCTTACATGATGATCTTCAATTCCACCTATTTCCCTGAAAATGACATGATTCCATTCTTCTTTATGGCTAAATAACATTCCATTGCATGTGTGTGAGAGCCAAAGTTACATCTTAACTTTTAGCTGTTGTACCTTAGAGATTTGTGGAACAAAATGTCTCTAGTCTGTAAACCCCTTGATCAAGGCAGGACTGGTTCCTGAAATGCGGAGGCTCTTGTTTATGGAAGATAAAAAGCCACACAGTTTTCACCCCCTAACAAAGTTTGTTTGAGCCATCTGCATCTGATGTGCTTGATCATATGTGGGTGGGAGGTCCACAGGCAGAAAAACACATCAGATATAACACTTGCCCTTGACTGATCTGATGGGAAATGCGATTAATTATGAGTTTTTTCTTCTTAAGCCCGTGCCATGCTTGATTCTGGGCCATTTCCCAGGAATCTGGGTATGGATCTGGCCATAATCTCTTCACCTGGCCAGTATTTAATTAAGGCTTGCTTCAAATTTGGCTTTAAACTGTGGCAGTGTTCTTATTCTCTATTGGTGGGGTTAATATATGCACAATATTTTCTCTACCCACTAATTAGGCACATAGGCTGGCTCAGTATCATGGCTGTCATAAATAATGTTGCAAAATGGATATATGTGTAATTCTATTATATGCCGGCATTGGTTCTTTCCAATATACATGGAGAACTATCATTGTGTTAATCCTAGTGGTCGAGAATAAGACTACTACCAGTTTAAACCCAAATTTGAACCAATCTTTAATTAAATACTGGTCAGGTGGATGGGCTATGACCAGGTCCATACCAGGTTCCTAGGAAATGGCCCAGAATCACATTTTGCAGTGGCTTACTGAAGAAGGAAAACCCATAATTCATTGCATTTCCCATCAGGTTCAACCAGGGGCAAAAATACATCCTGCTGTACCTCTAGCCTACATCCAATCAGGGTCAAGCATACATTCTGACTTTTTTTCTGCCTGTGAACCTCCTACTCACATGTGATCAAGCACATCTGTGTAGTTGGGTCAAACAAAATTGTTTAGGGGAGAGCAAACCTGTGACTTGTTATGCTCCATGAACAACAGCCTCCAGCATTTCAGGAACTATCTGTTTTTGGCAAGGACTTTGCAGATCAGAGGTATTTTTGTTTCTTGGATCTCTTAGGAACAGTAATTAAAACTTAAAATATAACTTCAGCTTTAACAATTGTGAGATAACATGGTAGTTCTCATTTTATATTTTCAGGAGGGGATACTTTTGTCCACTTGAACCTCCTTCTATTTCCTCAGAGCTGTCTCTCAGGATTTTAAAGTGTTGTGGCCACACTACCAACCATGCCTTCAATGCTTCTGTTCTCAAAACTAGGAAGCAAGAGGGACATACACTCAAAGCATAACTGAGATCTGACATCATACATCTATTCCACCAGCCAAGACCACCTGACTCTGTGAGATAAGCATTACTGCTCTGTGCGGGTAGCACTTCATTGTTCAGTTACACATCTATTTCCTCACATTATAATGTTTTTAAAGTGTTATTTATCTTTAGATGCAAAATTATATTTTATAATATTTCAGTTGTGCAAAGGAAACTGGAAAAATGTATTCTTTTTTTCCTCCTGGACATTACCAAATGGCTGGGAGAAAATTATTCCACTAATTTAATGTGTATATTTCCATGCACTTGTCTTTGATTAAGAACATATTTATGAATAAAAATGGGGCATCAGGTTTCAGTCAGTACTCTGTACAACCCACAGTCTTGGAATTTCAAGCATCTGAGTTGAGTTTCTGGCTTATGTAGGTCAAGACCAGGTGGATGCAATTACTAATTATTTGATCAGAACAGCTCTTTTTGAATCCTGGGAATGGGATATGCCATGGTTTGCACATGGTTTAAAAGGTCAAAATGGTTGCTTTCCATAGTCTCTTGAAACAGTTAGAATGTGACTTTTTTGAGTTATAAACAGCATTCATATTGGAGGTTGCTTGAGTTTTTTGGCGTGTACTGCTTGGTGACCATTGCTTCTTGACAAAGTTCCAGCATTTCAATTTTGCAGATCACAATTCTCCACCACACTTTTACTTTCATTTGTAATGATTCTTACATGTTTTATGGGAGTTTCCTTATGCCTTACCCTTTAGGAAATTTTGTACAGGCTTTGAAAGATGAAGATATATAAAATAGACTGTTCAAACAAATTCTTTTGGAAAATATCCTCACCACTGTGGAAGCATATAGCATAATAACGCAACCTACTCTCATACACGCTAACACCAAGCTGCTAGAAAATGTAGATAAGTAACACCTCTCATTTAATACTATGTATAATTAGAATATAAAAGGCACACGTTTTTTTTTTCTTTTTCCAATAAACAGGCATCCCTACTCACCCTTAGATCCTGTCACCCCCTTCTGACTCCAAATGTCCTCTCAAGATCAACTTGTAGGCAGGCCTGTGAGGCATTTTCTTGGCGAATGATTGATGGGGGAGGTCCTAGTCCATTGTGGGTGGGGCTAACACTAGGCAGATGGTCCTTGGGTCTATAAAGAAAACAGACTGAATAAGCTATGAGAAGTAAGCAGTGTTCCTCCATGGCCTCTGGTTGATGCCTTGAGTTTCTGTTCCGACTTCTCTCAGTGAACTGTGACTGGGAATTGTAAGTTAAATAAACCCTTCCCTCCGCAAGTTACTTTTGATTATAATTTGATCACAGCAGTAGAAACCCTAACTAATAACATAATGTAAGGTAAATCTGCTAGCATTCAGGCATTACACTGACCTGCTCAGGGTCCTGGAAGGATAGGTTAGTCATCCCTGCATGCATGCACTTGTCAGTACTCAGGCAGTTGCCTGGCCAGCTCAGGGTCCTGCAGTCATTACATCCTGCAGCCATGATGTCGATAGTAGTCCCTGTGCACATATGCTATGTCCCCTCATAAAAGGTGGGTCTCTACCACCTCCCACCCCTTCTCTCCTCATCTCTTCTCTCCAGAGGCTGCACTCTGCCCCATTTTATCCTCTCCCCTCCAATAAACATCCCCGTGTAAGTTCTGTCATGTGGTATGACTTTTGGAGCCCCTTCGTTCAAACTTGCCAAGGTTACCTTCTGCCATTTTTAAACTACAACAAAATCTAGTTCCTGAAGCGTTTGTTGAGACAAAAATCATTAAATACAACACATACTTCTGAGTCCATTAGTGAGGCTTCTCACTGTTAGTGAGGGCTAACTACTCTGAGTTGACCACTATGAATGTACATATGAATCAAAACATCAAGTGTCTATCAGAAACATAATATTATACCAACCTAAAAGTACAAAAATTAGACAAACAACGGAAATAAGAAAAAAGTATGGGGTGTGTTGGGTCCCACCTGGCATATGGAATAGTGCTAATATAGGGGTGTGAATATTGAGAAAAATCAGAGACAGAAGAATAGACAGAGACAGAGAAGTAGAATTAGAAAGGCTCTCAGTGAATACTGCAGCATCCTCAAGTTTATTTCTCATGGCCTTTTTATACCTCCCCTTCTCAAGAACATCATAGTTCAAGGTACAGACAATGGTAAACACCTTTCTTGATTCACAAACCATCTAGAACCATGCCTTATGACAAAATATCCTGTTATAGAGCCGGAAGGAGAAAAACAAGCTCGACTCTCTGGTCTTGAGACAAGATGCAATCAAGTCGCAAGCTGGAGTCACTGTGAGCTTCCACAGTGATGCCTTTTGACACAATGGACTATGGACTTTGGGCCAGCTGCTTTGATCCAGATGACGAAAAGACATTGATAGCAAGGACTCTTATTGACCACCTGTTGTGACCCACCGATAGGACCAGGGATGGAAAAACAGTAGTAAAGAAAGTCCACATCATTTGGACATAGTGCCGCTCCTGAGGGATTGGTAGAAAGTCAGTGTGAGTGTACCAGTGCTATAAAAATAGAAATGTTACGTGCAGATACATGCAAATGTAGTGACAAGATTATTCAGAAGTTCTTAAAAGATGTTATTTATAGTATAAACGTAAACTCTTCTCAGTTTCTTTTAAATAAATGTACATTTAATAAAACACAGGGCAATATTCAAATTATTACTACTATTATTTTATTTTTCATGAGTTTTATTCTTAGCAAGGAAGAATCACTGTAGGAGGACTCTCAGGAAAATTATCAGAAAGACAGACACTATCGGGGATAAGGTGTGTATGAGTGAGCCAAAGAATGAGAAAAGATCTTGTATAATGGGCTATAACTAGAATGAGACAGAATATAAATATAGATTCAATGATATTATATATTCATGTATATGCATGTATGCACACATATAGGAATTTAACTCATAAAAACAATGTTTTAAATAAGTACAAATTATAGATTTTTCTAGTCTCAAACCTTAAGAAATGGTTTAAAAATAACGGAGTCTGGCCCATACTTCATATTGTTCTCTGGGTTGTAAGCCTCATAGAGACTATATAAATAAATGTCAATGTGAACTATACCACAGGACAGAAAAATTTATACCAAAGTAAAAACAAAAAATGGGATCAAGGTTGATGGACAAATTACCAGAGTGTCTGCATATCCCCAGTAAAAAACTGATGGAAAGTAGAAAGAAGTATTTCAGTTGAGCATCAGATGGCGATTGAAGTTTTGGAGTCAGCACTGATGATCAATGCCCAGAGGAATTTGTCTGCAGAAGGTTTCTTACTACTGCTGTGCCTTTTTATGTTTGGCACTGCCATTTTTCTCTGGTATCTGACATGGTGTAAATGGGTATAGGTATATCCCCACTGTCTTTAATGTAGTGTGAGTATCTCATGGAAACATCCTGTTCTACTGGGTATTTTTACCTGTGGGTTATTATGAAGATGATTTCTTCTTAAGCTATACTGTTTAAGTGAAGCAATGAATTTATGTATAACAATGTTAGTTTAAATAGAATTTTAATGATTAAGGTTTTTAATTAAGGGATTATAATATGGTTTGTTTAGTGAGATAATTCATACAAGTAAAGGTAGGATATAGTGTTGTCCCACCCCTGATAGATTAGAGACTGCAGGACAAGGAAATGTCCTACAGTTAGTTTCCCTGAGTCCTGTAGACTGTAGCTTAGGTTAATAATTAAGAGAAAGAATTGAGTCCTAGAGGCCCATCTAGCTCAATTTTTTCTTAATATTAATATTTGGAGATGTGTTCACAGGTTTCAGTGTGTATCACAGCTGAAACAAAGCTTTAAATAATGACTTAAGGTTAGGTTAAAGTGTTTTTGTTAATGGCTTTGAGGTTAAGACAAATCTTGGAAAAGAATTTAAAGGCACATTTTTAACAGCTGAGTGAGGGACTTGTTGAGGTCAGGGAACAGGAACAATGGTGGCCTGCTGCTGGATGATGGGCCTTTCTTGCTAGGATGGATTGGTGACTGTAAGTGTTGAGAAATCCACTGGGAAAAGGAGGACTCCAAGAGACAAGAGACGTTCTCTCATGCAACACGCAAGGGGGTATTTTATTTACCAAGTATACCTGGGGCTCACTGAACACGCACCAACAGAGCTCCCAGAGCTGAAATTGAACAAAGCTTTTATAGGTCACAGGGCTTGCTACATGCAAGAATGCAGGTATAGGTCATGGGGGTTGCTGTGTGCAAGAATGCAGGTATAGGTCATGGGGGTGTTATTCTACACAGGAATGAAGGAGGCAGATAGTGTATAACTCTAAAGCCCCTACTTGGTAATTCATCAGTTATGCAGAGTTTAACAAAAATTTTTCTAACATTCCCCACTTCCTCTTGTGCAAATCTCTAATCTTAGAGATTTTCTTGGCTATTTAAGACCGAATATTGCTGCCTAATAAGCATTAGTTTGACATTCCTAATTTGCTCTTGCAGAAAGCCTATTACTCTATTTAGAACACATGGTCCTATAGTTATTATTAAAAGCAACACAATTAATGGCCCAGTTAAAGCAGACAGCAGTGTAGTGAGCCAAGGAGACTTAGCAAACCAAGATTCAAACCATCTTTGTTATGCCTCCCGCTCTTCCTGTCTCTCATGGAGGCACTCTCTAAGTTTGGTCATTGATTTTTTTTTAACTACTCATGAATGGTCTGCATAAAAGCAACAATCTTCTCTTAAGGCAGCACATAGACCACCTTCTTTCATGAATAATAAATCCAGCCTGTTTTGTAGTACCACTTCTAACAAGGAGGTTAAAGAGTCTTGCAGGGCTGTCACTGAGGTTTCTATGGCTTTTAAGTCTTGGTCAATAGCAGCCTGCAGCAGAGTTACCTGCTGTGACCTTTGTACTATCACCACAGCCCTTCACTCCAGCCATGACACCTATTCCCATAAGTATAGCTAAGGTTAATGATACAGGTTCCCTCTGGAATCTAGTTTTTCCCTCTATCTTATTTTTTAATTTTTCATCTTGATGATATATCACACAGGGAAACATCTTTAACCATGACACAAAAATGAGCTGAATTATTGAATACCTAATTCCCATCCTGAAGCCCGCTTACCCCAAGCGGAAAATGAGGGTTACTTTTCCCCAGGGGGAGGGAGGCCCCCAGCCACACAACAAACCCTTAACTTGAGAGGATTATCAGTCTTTTCTAGCTTCCATTGAGACTCCAGGGGTGAGGATGCTGGCTTGAGGTGAGATGAATGGATCCAGGATGTGATACCATCAATCTTGACTGCAGTGGGGGTGTTAAGAGCACCTGATATGGTCCTTTCCAACGAGGTTCTAAAGTCTGTACCTGGTGGTGGCGAACGTAGACAAAGTCTCCCACACGATATCGATGTGGGGTCCCTTCATCCCCTGGTTGATAGGAGGTGGAGAGTTGCCACCACAGGAACCACTGGGCTTTTTCTAGGGCTCACAGCCTGTCAAGCAAGGGGGTGTATGAAAGGAGTCATTGGCTTCTAGAATAGGGGACAAATCTCTTCTTGGAGGGGATGCTCCATACAAAATTTTATAGGGGGTCAGGTTACATATAAGAGAGGAGGGGGTATTCCTGGCTCTAAACAGAGCATAAGGTAAGAGCATGGTCCAATCTTTTAAGACAGTCTCTCTAGCCAATTTGGTTAGGGTCTCTTTTATTGTCCTATTCATTCTTTCTACCTGTCCTGAACTCTGGGGTCTGTATGCACAATGTAACTTCCAATGAATCCCCAATGTCCTGGCCACACCCTGACTTACCTGAGCTGTGAATGCCGGTCCGTTGTCTGACCCTATTACCTTTGGCAGGCCAAATCGAGGAAAAATTTCTTCCATGATCTTCTTGACGGCAACTTGGGCAGTTTCTCTTTTAGTGGAGAAGGCTTCTACTCATCCTGAAAAGGTATCGTACTGGAGGAAACTGCTTCTGTCAGAGAACCAGGTTACCTCCAAGTTGGGTAGTGGCCGGTCTCTCAGGTCCTGGCAAATTCTGGTCTCTTCTGCTAAGATCTTTGACAAGTATATAGCACAGGTCCCATGACCTCATCTGGCAGCAGAGTGGCAGGGTTTAAGGCTGAAGGGGGCCCAAAAGTCACTCTGTCTTTATTTAGGGGAATACTCTGATAGTGGGTAATTCTGGCATTTGACAGCCAACTGTCTGGAGGCTGGCAGATCACACTCTCTAATGTATGAGGGGCACAATAGTCAATTTTTGTCCCAGAGGAAGCTTGTCCACATCCTTTGCCAGGAGGGCAGCCACTGCGATTTCTTTTAGACAGTACGGCCATCCGCTGGAAACCAAATCTAAGCATTTGGATAAGTAGGCTACTGGTCTCTTCCAGGGGCCCAAGGTCTGGGTTAGGACCCCTCTGGCCATGCCTTTTCTTTCCTCTATGTAGAGTGTGAAAGGTTTGTTTACATCTGGGAGAGCTAAGGCTAGGGCCCACAGGAGTGCCTTTTTAATGCAGTTGAAAGGCAGCATATCCTTTGAGTAAGAGATGGAGCAGGGCAGCAAAGCATGGGAACCCAGGAATCCACAGCCAACAAAACCCTGCTGTTCCTAAGGACTCCCATAGCTGCTTTCGATTTGTGGATGGAGGTATCTAGGTCATAGTTTTCTTTCTAGCCTCCATGAGCCATCGCTTTCCATCCTTGAGAAAGTATCCTAAGAAAGTCACCTCTTTCTTACAAACCTGGGCTTTCTTTACTGAGGCTCGCTATCCCAGTTCAGCTAGTTCTTTAACCGCTCTCGGGTTCCTTACTCACAGTCCTCTTTGGTGTCTGCTGCTAGCAATAAATCATCCACATACTTCAGTAGGGTAAATTCAGAATATTGAGTCCTAAAGGATCTTAAGTCTTTATGAAGAGCTTAATCAAAGATAGTGGGAGAATTTTTAAACCCTTGGGGCAAGCGTGTCCAGGTTAGCTGGCTGGAGGACACCGTCTCAGGGTCCACCCATTCAAAAGTGAATAAAAGCTGACTGTTCTTATGCAAGGGTAGACAAAGGAAGGCATCTTTTAAATCAAGAACAGTATACCAAGTTCTTTCTGGGTTTAGAGTGCTGAGCAAGTTATAAGGGTTTGGCACAGTAGGATGTATATCTAGCACTCAACTATTTACTTCTCGCAGGTCTTGTACCGGTCTATAGTCCCCAGTCCCAGGTTTCTTGACGGGCAACAGGGGGGGTATTCCAAGTTGATTGACAGGGCTTCAATACCCCTAGGTTAAGAAGCTTCTGTATATGAGGTCTAATGCCTTCTTGAGCCTTTCTGCTCATGTAGTATTGCTTAACCCTGACTGGGGACACAGAAGGCTTCAAAGTTACCACCACTGGAGGCTGATTTACTACTAGTCCTAGCCCAGCAATCTCTGCCCAGGAGTTAGGGAACTCTTCAAGCCATGTCTGAGGGGTGGATTCTTGGGTCTGTTCTGGTTTAACGTATAGTTGATACTCTTCCTCTGCTGATAGGGTAAGAACAGTCACAGCAGGTTGGCTTACTAATGGGTTCAAAAATGCTACGTTTGGTCCTTTGGGATTGAAGGTGATTCTTGCCCTCAACTTGGTGAGCAAATCTCTTTCCATCATGGGGGCAGGGCACATGCTGGACTTCCCCCTTCCCCCAGTCCATAGTTCTCTGTATAGTCCAGGCACAGTATCAGCTACCATTGGCTCCCTGCACTAAGGACTTTTTACTAGAAAGTGGTCTTAACAGAGCCTGTAGGGCAGAGTAAATGGCTCCGGTATCCACTTTGATGGTGGTGGTATCCCCTCCACTTCATATGTTACCCTGAGCTTGGGTTGGAGGTCCGAGCTCCAACTCCCCTAGTCATCATTTCCTAGGGCTAGCATGGCATGCCAACGCCCTTGAGCCTCTTTCTTTTTAGGGCATTCCCTGGCCCAATGTCCTGTTTCTTTGCAGTAGGCACATTGATTCAGGTCTAGAGGAGGGTGGCAATACAGACCCAGATTATTTCCTCTGTTGTCTCTCCTGGGCTTTTCCTTCCCTTCAATAGTACCCCCAACTACCGTAGCCAGGATCTTTGTCAGTTCCTTTGTCCTCCACTTTTCCATAACTATCTCTCTCTTCTCTTTCTCTTCTCTGTTCCTTCTCTTCCTCCATCTCTCTCTTATAAAAGACTTTCTCTGCCTCTTTTACCAGATCCCTCAAAGTTAAATCCTGCAACCCATCTAGATGCTGTAACTTGCGCCTGATATCTGGGGCTGACTGACCAATGAAAGCCATAGCTGCTGAGGCCCTCTGTTCCTCTGCTTGAGAATCAAAGGGAGTAAGCCTATGGTAGGCCTCCATTAGTCTCTCTAAAAATACTGAGGGAGACTCATCAAGTCTCTGAGCAACTTCTCTTACCTTGGCCAAATTAGTGAGCCAGACTCTACTAGAGTCTGGCGATAGATGGACAGATGCTTCCTACCTTCAGGACTATTCGGGTCCCAGTCAGGGTGGCTCAGTGGGAAGAGGTCATCAATAATATTCTGGAGTTGAGTAGGTCTCCTATTTTATCCAGGAACATGTTTCCTGGCCTCTAAGAGGATTCTATCTCATTCTTCTGTAGTGAAGAGAGTTGCTAGTAACTGCTGGCAGTCATTCCCATGTAGGCTGATGAGAAAACATGAGGGATTCTACCAGTCCAGTTAACCTGGATCTTCAGAGAAATGAGGGTTATTGTTTTACCAGTTATATAAGTCAGAGGAGAAGAAGAGCCAATACTGCAAAGCGGGCATATCTCCCCCATGCCCATCGTCTATCAGAGGTCCATAGGGGCAGAGGGGGAGGGTGATAGCCACATCCTGAGGGCTCTGAGCCTGCCTGCTCCACATTCCCTGGGCAGGTCCCTGTTCTAATGGTCCTGCCTGTTGGCTCTGCAAAGGAGAATCAGGGGAAGGGGAAAGGGAAGGAACAGGCAAGGGGGGAGGAAGAGGAGGAGAGAAGAAGGAGGGGATTGGTCTGGAGGTAGAGAGGAGGTGGGATGTCTGAATCTATGAGGATTAGATCAGATTGTTACTCAGGCAGGATCGGGGAGGGTAGACACACACACACACACACACACACACACACACACACACACACACAAGATGGGGGGGGGAGGGAGAGAAACAGAAACAGACAGACAGACACTGGGGACTCATTCTGAGGGCTAAGGAGATACAGTAGGAAGCCCATAGCATTCTGGAGACTGTGGTTATTACTATTACTACATTAAGAAAATGTCCAAGAGTCCACAATTGGCAAGTGAAGTCATGTGTCTATGTCTAAAGCTAGGCCATTCGGATCTAGTCTGTGCCTGATGGAATGCAAATGTAGTCCAAACTTCATTATAGTCTCCAGCACAGCTAAAAATGCCTTATTGTTAAGTTGTCATTAGAAGCCAAGCACACACTGATAAGATGTCTCTGGAAGGTTCTATGTCAAGCAAAATGTAGTTTACAAGTTATGGTAGTTTGATTCCCTGTAAGTTATACACTTTAGATTTTAACAGAAATGTCTACATTTCTTTTTGTCTCAGAAATACGTCTTATGCTCATTCAGAGAATCGAATGTTTGTTCAATGCTCTCTCAGACCTTTACTTTCTTTCTTTCTTTCTTTCTTTCTTTCTTTCTTTCTTTCTTTCTTTCTTTCTTTCTTTCTTTCTTTCTTTCTTTCTTTCTTTCTTTCTTTCTTTCTCTCTCTCTCTCTCTTTCTTTCTTTCTTTCTTTCTTATTTACTTATTCATAACTGGTATGCACCTCCTTAATTCTCCCTATCTTGCATGAATCCCTTCCCACCCCATTTTATATGCCTCCATTTTGAGTGGCTGCCTAGTAAATTTAAGGAATTCTCAAATGAGTGGCTATCTAAACCCTATATTTTCTATGTTTCTATATTTGAGAGCAAATTGTAGGAACCCATTCCTGGAAATTGAAAAGACACAAGTGTAGGGGGACTATGTTGTTCCATTGTAAATAATTGTCCCCACCTATGAGTTTAATAAAAAGCACTGATTGACCAAAGGCAGACAGGAAGTGTGCGTGGGGCTACCAGACTGAGAAAACTCTGGGAACTGGAAGAACACAGCAGAAGGCCAGAGAGAAGCCAGAGGAAACAGAGGACAACTATGCTGCTCTGAGAAAAGGTACCGAGCCGCATGGCTGAACAGGATGAGTCATGGGTTAGTTTAAAGGTAAAGAGTTAGCAAGTTATATGCCTGGGCCTTAGGCTGATCAGCCTAAAACTATTGTAAGCATCTGTGTGTCTCTGAAGGTCTGTGTGTCTGCAGTCTAAACCTTGAGGTTAGGCCTGAAAGTCTGGGCCAGAAACCTCTTACTATACACAAGTGACATAAACTTCTCTTGTGCACATGCTGGTTGAGAGGAAGGATCCCAAGGTAGCTTTTGAACGGTTTGGGGGCCCCTCAGGGTCAGTACACAGTGCACTCAGAAACCAAATTCTCAGCACAAAGAAGATTTATGACTCTGGAGGGGCAAATCGGATGGAGGACTAGCTGTGGCTCAGACAAAGTCAGAAAGAAAGTAGCAGATGTTTTGTTGTTGTTCTTGTGTTTTGGAAGGCGTGGGTTCTTAAGGGCAAAATGTGGGAGTCTGTGTTGGGGTGAGTTGGTAACTCTTGATTAGTTGTGTTAACCAGTGTAGCTAGACAATAATTTTTGATCATTGGACTTTGGTGTTTAGATAGTTGGACTTGGGTGTTAAGTCTCAAAAGTGAGTCAGTGAACAAATAAGGGAATAGACCTTGGGACCTGACTTAGGAAGGTAATTTAGTGATTTAGCAAGGCAGAAGGAAAGGAAAGGAGTAAGAACCTGCTGGTGTCATGTTTGCTGTGTTCAGGCCTGTTAGCCCATCATCTCACCTTTTTGTTTGATTACTGAGTTGTTGAGCGTTGGATAAGTGGGCATTGTTCTCTCTGGCTGCTTCCTGCTGACATCGGGGCATCATTGTTGGGCACCCTAAAAAGCCGGAATGTGGTCCAGGTCAAGAAAGCAGGCTGTGTAAGTTGATGCCCAGGCTCTGTAGGACCATCTAAGGCTAGGGAAAGTGAGGGCAGCATTGGAACAGTTTTTGTGGGGCTGGACCATGTGGGGCTGGACCTTTTGGGGCCATCTAGGATGCAAATTCAGGGAGAACATCTAGGAGTTTGAAAACTGCTGGAGAAGTCTGTCGTTTTACTTGAAGTCTCATGGGACACATAAGATAGAAACAGAGGTAAGATTAAGTTTAGAGAGTAAATTATTATTTTGAGTATACATTTGAAACTTTTAGGCTCATGGTCTTGGAAATTGGAGAAGGGAAGTCCCAAACCACGTAGAGAGTTTCCACGCTCAGGAGTAGACAAGTGGGGAAACCCAGGCTGTTGGTTGAGAGGGTACTTATCTGGAGTCCATTTGACCTCAGACAGGTGTATTTAGATTGATTTGCTGAAGCTTACAAAAGTTTTTTTCAGTTTATTAAAGAAAAAGTTTTACCATTGTAATTTGTACTGAAATTTGTATTGTAGAAAGAAAAGTAGATTTATGTTTTGAGTGATTGTAAAAGCTTGGAAATCGGAACAACAGTGGAGAGAAGGAAAGGAATCTGAAAGAACTCTTCATATATCTTAATTTACTTTCTCAGATTTATACCCTAAATCCCTTTCTTGGCACCATAAATCACTTTATCAAACCCTCATGACTTATCTTAGCTTTCATATCTTCAGATCTTAGACATTTATCATTTGTATTTACAGACTCTCACAACTAAGCTTATACATCCTCAGACCTTCATATATGCCTTAAAATAGATTTAGACTGTCATAACTGCAGACCTTATAACTTGGTGATTGGGAAAGGTAAGGGAGTCATATAGTGGAAGTAGACTTAATTCACTTAGATACACTGTAGGATTGTGTTTGGCTCTGTTAAAAAAAGTAAGTTAAGACTTGAAGGGGGGAGGGAGAGAGGTGGGAATAGATTGTGGGGGAGATCCCAGGGTTAGTTTGTCAGATTTATATATGAGCAGAGAGGCTTCAGCAAGAGTGCATAGACAGGGAGTCCAGTTGCAAACAGTGTTGTAGAGGTTAGGGGCAGAGGTAAAGGTTGGGATTAGAGAGTGTCCCAAGATCTCAGGGCATAACCTTGTTTTTCAGAAGTGTAAAGATAGAAAGGTCTGCATAGATCTGGAACTCAGAGGGCCAAGACTAAAAGGAAAACATTTTTGAGTTTAAAGAATTGTTTGTTAATGGGAGGAAAAGGCTCATGGAAAGATCTGAAGCATCCCGGTATAGAAAATGAATTAGAAGTGAGTATACAGGGATCCATAAGCAGAGGAAATTGGCCAAACCCTACCCACCCCAAAGGAAAGAAGTTTGAGTTTTGTTGAGGGTGGAGATAAGGAACAGAGATGGGCAAGGTGGTCTAAAATTAGGTGTTTATGGGGTGAGAGTACACAAAATAGGTTAATGGGAGAGAGGACAATTGAGCTTTGGAAGATGAGACCCAGGAAGTGGAGAAGTGAGGTGGTGATGCTAGGTTGACTATCAGAGAAAATGGCAAAGGAGAAAATCATCTACATTCTGAAGCAGGTGGGAGGAGAGAGGGGAAGGCAGGCCAGGTTCATGGTAATTACCTTGCTAAAAAGGTGGAGGCTGGTTTTGAACCCCTGAATAAGACATTTCAGGTCAGTTGTTGGAGTTGCAGCCCAAATAAGGAAAAAAGATACTGAGAATGAGCATCTAGGAGTATTGATTTAAAAAGAAAAGCCAGCATCTCTATGGTCTAGGACTGAGAAGTGAGTAGTATTGCTAGGGATATCAGATAGGATAGTGTAATGGTTGGGAGTGAGGGTCTTGGACTAGGCAAAAGGTTTTGTTAATGCTGTTTTGTTTTGTTTTTTGGAATGCCAATATGGGAGTGCTGTAGGGTGAAGAGGTATGGCATAGAAACTGTTGGAATAAAAGGAATTGAATAATAGATTTAAAGACTCTGAGTCTGGTTAAGTGCAGGGAGTATTGGGGTTTGAGGATGTAGGCAGAAGGGTCTTTGAGTGTAATAGAAAATGGTTTATGATGCGCACCAATGGAGAGGTGATATCCCCTATGAGGGATTGAATAAGGACAGGGACAGAAGACAAGGGGTGTTTTGAGATCTTGGGAAGTGAGAGAGTATAAAAATGGGCATCAAAGAAAAGAGGGGAGGGAGGCATAGGTGTGGGGTGAAGAGATGGCTTGGGAGCTGTTGCCAGGAAGAGAAGATAACATTTTTGCCAATTTTGAAAAGGATATCTCTCCCTAGTAAGGGAACAGGGTGTGAGGGGAGGCAGAGGAGGGAGTGATTAAAGGAGTAAAGAGTGGAGGTAGGAGGAGTCTGGAGGACTGATTATGTACTCTGACTACAGAGAAGGGAGGATCCTATCAGGACTGAAATAGTAATAAAAGCCAATGTCTACAAACAAGGGAAGAGCAAAGGTTTCTATAAGCTTGCAGTTCTGATCTGTAGATAGATATCTGGCAATTGAAAGCCAAGGAATACCACAAAGTCACTGTCAGCATAACAATTTAAAACTCTGCTCCTGGGAATCATTTTCCCAATGCAAGTGTAACAACTCTGCTCCACTAGGGGATGTTCCCCAGGGAAAGTACTAAAGCTCTGCTCTGGTTCACTCTGCTCTGGTAAAGTGTTACAATTCTGTTCAGGTCCCCTGGAATATAACAACTCTGTTCTGCTAGTGGAAAATTTCCCCAGGAAAAGTGTTACAGCTCTGTTTCCGCTTCAGCTCAGATGAAAGTTGTTATGGCTGGACTCTGCTCCACTCAGGCAAAAGTCCCACACTGCACAACAAACCTCACTCAGGAGTTTCACTGGAAAGGAAGTATTCAAGAGGGTAGCTGTCTCTATTGTGACAAGCAGTAGAAAATGAAACAGAGCACAGAGTTTATATAGGGTTTCTTAAAGAGGGAAGAAGCTTTTCAGGGCCAGGGTGGCTTGGGATTGGTAGAATTTTGTAATCTGATTCTGGGACAAGCTCAGGAATTGGTGGGATTCTGTACCCTGACTCTTGGGTAAGTTCAGGGATTCATGGGATTTCAAGCCCTGGTCTTGTGGTCAAGTCAAGGTCAAGGTGTTTTTCCTTGGTCCAAGTCTCAGGTCTAGTCAGGGGTGGGGTGGTTTTTCATTGGCCCTTTTACCCTACACTTCCTAAGTCTACCATTATCTTTGTCATTATTGATCATTAATATTCATGGGGTGAATGTGGTAGATATGTTCTGAGCTATCTCAAGTATTTGGACCCCTTGTCTTCTTAGGGAGCACTATTTGAGAAGTTAGGGAAGCCCTTGGATGTGTGGCCTGGCTGAAGACATTGGGTCTTTAGGAGACCTGGGAGACTGTCATTGTAACAAAACCATGCCTCATACTCTGCTGCAAGTACCAGAAGCTGAGCCCACTACCATGCTGTGCCTAATCTTCTGAAAGCCTGAGCCAAAATGATATCTGCCTCTCTTAAGTCGTTTTACAATATAAATTTGGGAGGAATTTTGAAAAGAACTAGAGAGTAATAATGAGGTTTGGAGAGCTGTGATTGGCCTATGGGGCTCATGACCTCACAAGCTGCCATTGTGAGGAGTGATAGTAGACCACCCATTTAAGGCACTAGCTGGACCTGAGTCTGTCTAGACACTGCAGAGAGGCTGTTAGTTGGTTGCAGGGCAGTTGGATGCACATTTTTGTTTTGAGAGAATTTTGTTTTTTAATGTTCATCTTAGAAATGTTCATCTGTGATCCCCACTAACCCAAACAAGAGTTTGTTTCCTGGTGGAATGGTTTTTGTGCCTAGATTTTGATTTATATTATTGTTTTGAATTTAGTTTGTGCATTTGCTTCAGTTTTTATCATCAATTTTTCTATTAAATCTACTCACTTATCTTGACATTTTATACATTGGTTTATTCCTTTAAAGGGTTTATTAGTAAATATTAGCTGTAAAAATTAAGGAATTCAATTATAGTTTTCACTTGGATCATAACCATTGGCTCCTAATGTTTCCTGGCCCTTCCCCGTGCTTATAAATCCCCTATCATGTTAGGGGTCTTTCCTTGCCACCATGACACTCAGGAGACAAGACATCCCCTGAAGGAGCTTGAGGGACTCGGTTTCTTTACTACATCCCAGTGTTATGAACAAGCTACCATCCTTTTGATATCCATAAATACGAGTTTAAGAAAAAGGAATTGAACATCATAATTGTAGAGAAGAGGTCTGTAGTAGAGTCTCTGGATAATTTGAGGGTCTGAGTAAAAAGTGTTAGAGTTCACGAGAAGTCCCATAAGAGACCACCAGACATATGCAATCAGCAAGAGCATTTAATAAAAATTCCAACATGCTGGGATCAAACAATCTGATGCAGTGGGAAGTGGTAACTCCAAGAGAAACTTGAAGACTCCTTTTAAGCAGAATTAGGGGAATTCCATCTGTGGTTAAGTGTACTTTGAAGTGATTGTGTATAGACTTGCTGGTACAGGAATCATTTTATGATTGGTTTATGACATCTGGTCAGCAACTGTGGTTGCACTGTTAAGTGTCTGTCTGCTGCATCAGGGGTCTATTTAACAGAAAATAGCAAAAACAGTTGCTGCTTGTAGCCAGGTAGAATCCTTATTAGTTATCAGACTGGACATAGTTCTAGAGGGTCTGATTGAAGCCAGACATGAGTCAACATTTGGGTAATATGGGGGTAACTGGCCCTGTTAGGTTCAGTCCTGTTATAAGAGGGAATTATAGGGGGATTGTGTTGCTTCATTGTAAATAATTATCCCACCCACTGGTTTAATAAAAAGCGCTGATTGGCCAAAGGTAGACAGGAAGTGAGGGTGGGACTACCAGACTAAGAAAACTCTGAGAACAGGAAGCACAGGGCAGAATGCCAGAGAGAAGCCGGAAGAAGCAGAGGACAGCTATGCTGCTCTAAAGAAAGGTACCGAGCTGCATGGCTGAACAGGATAAAAGTCATGGGTTAGATGAAGGGTGGAGAGCTAGCAAGTTATATGCCTGGGCCTGAGGCTGATCAGCCTAAAAGTATTGAAAGCATCTGTGTGTCTCTGTGGGACTGTGGGTCTGTGGGTCTGTGGGTCCTAAACCTTGAGGTTAGGCCCAAAAGTCTGGGCCAGAAACCTGATACTACAGGGAATGGCCATTTCAAATAGGACCTTGAAGAAGCCTATATGTTCACTCTCTATTCCCATCTCTAATCCAGGTCAGTATAAAGCTGAGTCCATTCTTCTTGTTCCTACTACTCTTATCAAAGTCAAAATGTCCTTCTTAAGCACTGGATGTGAGAAGTTTCTCACCATTTCATGTCTCTCAGTTCTTGGTCTCCAGCAGGGTTTGCTGTCTGGGGAAGTATGAGCTCTGAGGGAGTGGAACCCACCAGGAAAAACTGGCTCATTAGGGGCGATGGGACCTGCCAAAGCCATTTAAGCTGCTGCTTCAGCTCCATCTTCCATGTCCCCAGCCATGCCTTTGCTGTTCATTGAGAACCTAAGCCTAAGTAAAATCTATGTACTGTATGTTGCTTCTTCTCAGGAATTTGGTCATGGCCGTGGGGAAAGTAATGCCCTATGGACAGAAAGTACAAACACTGTTTTGGGGTTTGGGGTGTTGTGGTTGTTGTTTTGGTTGTGGAGAGCTGTGATTGGTTCATTACTTGCCATGACCTCATTGCAACCATTGTAAGTAGTTATGAGCCTCCACCCACCCATTTAAAGCACTGGATGAGACTAGGCTTGTTCTCACGCTGCAGAGAAGTTGTTGCTTGATTGGCTGCAGAGAGTCTGGACTCAGACACTGGCTCTTGTACACTTTGATATTATTGGTCTCTTGGAAACAAAAATTGTTGATCTGGCATCCAAAGAGTGAGTTTATATCCCTGATTTGCTAGTTTTGATGTGTATCTAACCAGTATTACTTGAGGGTTTTTTTATTCACCCATAAATCTATTTCTTAAATAAGCATTATTATTTGGCAGTTTTAAATTTAATTTTTTTCCAGATTTTAAATGTTTTGTTAGTATAAATAAGAAGTAAACAGTAAGAAATCTCATCATGGTGTACACTTTGAATTTATTCCCTGTACTATGATATCTCTTAAGCTCTGATAAGTTTAAACATTTGCTTATCCTATTGCCTATCCTATCTTGCAGATTTGCCATGATAACAGGGCCCAAGACTTCAGCAAACCTGACTCCCTGATGGAAGTACCAGTCAGGTTATAAAACTCAGCATGTAGACAGCACCACCTATTGAATAGAAACAGAAGCCTAGTCCACCAAAGTCCATAGGTATGGAAATGTTTCTAAATGTACTATCCTTGCTTTTCGGCTTCTGTAGTTCTGTACTTCTGGCTACGTGTTCTTGCTAACTGAAGTATGGCAATCCAGAACATGGATTTTGTGATTAAAAGCTCACCCTGAGAAAGGTTCAGAGCTATACAAGGATTCCACACTAATATAGATTTTCTATCGGCTAAATCACATGTCTGAGCAATCTTCTCTGGTGAATGCCTCACAGCACCATGTCCCCTCCCCGAAAAGAATAAAAGCACACCAGCTGGACTCCAGCATCCGTCCTGATAGACTTGGGCTTTGCTGATCTCTTGGATGTTGACATTGGCGGTTTTCCTCTTTGTTGGCTTGGTTTTTGTGTCGTTTTTCTTTTGATTCATGCATTCATGAGTAATTCATGCTTTTGCTTGAAGAATTAATTTCTGCTTGTGCGTTCAGTTTTCTTAATGGGTCATTTTTCTTTGCCATGTTTTACTTTGGATTTATTTTCTTTATTGGAAACCTTAACTGTACAAAGTAAGAAATTTCCCTATACTCGCACATGGTGAACTTTGATCATTGTCATCTGCTCTGTTAATTTTCAGAAGCCTCTGACACGTGCCTAAAAGTCCCTCCTTCTACAACCATCCACAACTACACTTGTCTCTACTTAAGCTCACCTTATCTCTGGAACTGGCATGTTACAGACAACCAACCCCAGCTACATTTATACTCCAGAAAATGACAAAATTTTATTTTCTGTGGTTGAACATGGGCCTCTTTCCTTGATCTACTTATATGCTTGTTGTTTATCAGATTTTTGAGTGATATCATCCTAGGAGTCCATGCTGAACATACTGTGAATATGAAGCACTATTTCCATCATATGTTGTTGAATTTTGAACTATGACATAATCTCATTACAGATGTACGTACACTTCAATGTTCAAGAATGTTGTTGCGTGTCTGTGTTTGTGTGTTACAGTTCTGACATCAAGGTAATGCTGGCTTTTTAGATTAAGTTTAGAATACTTTTCCCTTCTCTTTGGTGAAGCAGTGTGATGAGGAGTATGGTGGTTTGAAAGACAATGGCCACCAGAGGGAGTGGCCCTATCAGGAGGTGTGGCTTTGTTGAAGTGACTATGGCCTTGTTGAAGGAAGTGTGTCAGTCACTGTGAGGTGGACTTTGAGGTTCCCTATGCTCAGAATGCTGCCCAATGTCTAATTTGACTTCCTGTTGCCTGCAAGATGTAGCACTCTCAACTCCAGCACCACATCTGCCTGTACACCGCTGTGCTCCCTGACATGATGATAATGAACTGGAGCTCTGAAACTATAAGCGAGCCACCCCAATTAAATGTTTTCCTTTATAAAAGCTGTTGTGTCTCTCTTCACAGCAACAGAAAACCCTAACTAAGACAAGGAGCATTCCTCTCCATTGTGCTTCACTGCCAGCAGGTAAGATCCATCATGCAATTTGTTGGTTCGGACTGCCTTTGCTGGGGAAGATTTTATTGCTCTTTCCATTTGGGCTCTATATCTATCTCTTTATATGTTCTGTAACATCCTGAACTTATCATCACGTCTGGATTGTAACAGGGTAAGGCAGAGGGTTGTATGTATGTTTGATAACCCCTTATATCCTTTTGGTGTCTTTGGTGAACAGAGAAGTCTCTTTCTCTCAGGATTACCAATACTCTGGGGTACAAGTTTGCCTCATAACCCTTAGGGGTCTCATATATTCTTTCTTAGATCTTCCATGTTTCACATTTCAATCATTGGTATCTTCTCTCTGGGTAATTCATATCTAGGGTTTGTCGGATTTGTTCATTCTATCGAATTACCAGCTTTTGGTTATTTGATCTTTTTTAATCTATATGTGCTTACTTATTTCTAGCTCTGATCTTTCCTATGATTTGTCATAACTGATTTGGAGTTTGGGTTGATTTTTATGTCTGACCACCAGGTGCATCATTGGAATGCTTGAAATATCAATAATTTTCATGACAGAGAAACTGATCGCCATAAACTTGTCTCCCAGACCTGGTTCTGTTTTTTATTTCTAGCACCTTGTGGTGGTGACATTCCCCACCTGTGAGGTGGAGGACACGGAGAAGAAATTCTCATGCATGGATCTCTGTGATTCAAATTTACCTCAACATGCAGAATTCCTGGTAATTTGTCTCCACCATGGTGGATGCTATATGTTTCTTGAGCCACATGCCAATAGAAGCAGTGGTAACTAAAGGAGCAAATATCTCTGGGGGCCATTTTCTTTCAAACCACCACAAAGACCCATGTCACTCCATCTTTTTTCACCAATTTAGGATTGAAATTACACGGTGCTTTGCTTTACTTTCTTTTTGTTTAAAAATTGTCCCATAGAGCATCCTGTTACACTGCCAGGCTGTCCTTAAACTCATGATCCTTCTGGCTCAGCCTCCTGAGTGTTGGATTGTAGTTGTGCTGTGTGACACAGATGTGTAGCTATCTCTCCCACACTGCAGTCTTTCTTCCTGGAGGGAAGACTGGGATGGGAAGATCAGGGAGGGCAGGGAACTGACTGAACTTAGGAAGTTCACAAGGTTTTGCCCTGAGTTTAGTCAGTCAGTAAACAATGGCTGTGGGGAGAGGAGCCCTTCGGGGAAGCTGCCTGCCATGTGTGCATGAAAGTCCTGATATACAGAGTTCATGAGTCATGAAATGACTCATCTTCTGTTAGTAACCCCTCAGATGAGCTCCTGTAAATCACTCCCATAACCTCATTGGCTCATAAGCTGAACTTGGGAGGCTCTGCCTCTCTTGTCTGTCATTGGCACTTTATTTGGGATGAGTAAATGCAGATTCACTTCTTTACAGGAAGTCAACCCACACATGTCCATCCAAACTGCCCTTCTGAACTCCTTAAGCTGTAAGTCTGGACAGCAGTGTAGATACATCACCAGTAGTGACAGGTCCCCAAAAGCCAGCTTTGTGTGTGCTTAGCCACTATCTGTAGGTGAGTGATTTGGGTGGAGGAGGTGGAAGCACCCCTGTTAGACAGGAGTGTGAACCAGGAAGAAAGGGGGAGACTGTCCTCTCTCCCATAGTGATACTGCCCAGTCCTGACAAGAATGCCCCAGAAAGCTCACTTATTAAGTGAAGGGAAGCCAAACTGAGACAGACACCTTTCCTGATCTCAGGATAGTACCCAAACAGGGTCCATCTAGAGGCCTCACTATAAGTGGAGACCAGACTGAGCTACATAGGTCAGCTTTGGCTATAGAGTGAGACATTGTGTCAGAAAACAAAATTAAATAACATGGCATGTACTAACTGGATGACTAATTATGACCCAAGGAATCCAAATTGGACCATATGCTACTCCAGGAGCCAGGGCTCCTATTCATTGATTCTATGTGCCACAAAATTATAGACCATGTTCTCCTCTCCAACAGCATCTGGAAGAGGCTGTATGGCCATGCCCATGGTGGCCTGAGCCTGCTCACATCAACTGTCCATCAAGACCATTCCCAAAGACGTAGCCACAGGCTAATCCGATCTGGGGACCCCTTCCCCTGAAATTCCATCTCTCCAGGTGACTCTTAACTGAGAAGAGGTGACTGACAATAAAACTAACACTTAGATCCTCAACAGTGAGATCTACAAGGCTGTAGGGAATGGTGGGTTGCTGAATATGGCTGGGACTCCGGAGAATCACAGTCTGAAGTGAGACACTCTGGTGATTGTTGCATGAATAAATGAGACTCAGGGATAGATCTCTGAGAAAGTCAGAGATATTAGAGAGAATAAACAGCACAGTCAGATCTTACCCAGCTGCCTTCCAGCTTCCTCAGCCTGCCTTCCCTTGGCTTCCCCTCCTGGGCTTTCTATCCCACCTTAAATGCTCTTATGGTAAATTGAGGCGTGGCCCCACCACTGCCTGCTTGGGAGCCTGGAATTCCTTCTAAAATTGAATTGAGTCTAAAATGACCTCAATTCAGTTGGGATTAAGGGCATAGGCCACCACTCCTAGGATAATCCCTGTGCTGTGAATCACCACTCTCTGATTCTCCTAGACTGACTGTGGTTAGAGCTCTGGAGCTTCTGGAGCTTTTTATTAACTCCCCACATAGACTGTGAGTAGATTCCCTCTGATATCTCCAAAACTTCTGAAGCTTTTATTGAATCTCCACAGAGGACCTTTGACATATAGTTAGCATATGGCTCTTTTATGTGTATTAGGGAGTTTTGTTTCTGTTTTGGCTTGCTTTCTGACACTCTGTAGCCAAAACTGAATGCATTACGTAGCACTGGCTGGCCTCCAGCTCACAACCCTACTGCCTCAGCTTCCCCTGTGCTGGGATACAAGCATGAATTTTGTTTTAAAACACCTGATTTAATATATATGGCTGAGTTAGTCCCTCAGTGCCCTGGCCACAGCCTTGGGACGAATACCTAAATGAAGCTTCTCTGGCCCACACTTCTGTGGTTAAAGGTGCTGATGCCACATCTGACAACCTTAGTTGGTCCTTGGAACCTAATGACAGATTCTCACAAGTTGTCTTCTGTCTTTTACACATGTGCATGTACATACGTTTACACACACACTCACACACACACACATAAACGTAATGAAAAATTTAAACATGTTTTATGTGATGATGAATCTCTGTGGCTGACAAGATTTGCTCTGAAACCCAACAATGGAGTCAGCGCTTGTAGACTGTTCACGTGTATCAAGTTTTTCTCTACCCACCAGAGAAGTTTACATATGCCTGTTAAATTAAGATGCCTGGTTTGTGGAGCTTCTTGCAGAAGGACAAGAGTTTATTCCCGGTGCAGGAACTGGCTTCTCAGAGCACATATGCTACAGAGGAACGCCTTACTCAGCCTTGATACTGAGGGAAGGGACTCGGTTCTACCTCAACTGGGTATGCCAGACAGATCTGACTCACCTTGAGATTCCATGCCCTTCCTGGGGAATGGATGGGGGTAAGGGGTGGAGAGGAAGCTGAGGAAGGACTGGGAGGAGGGAAGTGGGGAGCAGTGGTGGGTTCAGGGAAAAACTTTTTAAATAAAAATAAAGATAAAAATTTAAGATGCCTATTTGCTGATGTTAATTTTACTGTGCTGATCAGCGTTTTTAATTTGTTCATAGATTTTCTGTCTGCCAAATAGCTTTTGACTTCTTTCAACTGCTAGAAAGCACGTGTCTTGAGGCAACACTGTCAGGTACTTTTCTGCTGCTCTCATGGAGTACCATAGTCAAGGCATCTTAGAGAATAAAGAGTTGGTGCTAACATCTCCAGAGAGATAAAAGTCCATGACAGTGAAGCAGAGGCCACTGGGGAAGCAGCTGAGAGTTCACAACTTGAACCACATAGAGAGAGTAGAAGGGGCATGGCATGGGTATTGCAGGGGTCTTCAAACTCTCAAAGCCCATCTCTTACGGTGACACCCTTCCTCCAACAAGGCCACATTTCCCAAGCCTCTTCAAACGGTGCCACCAAGAACTGAATAGTCACATTCAAGCTTCACAAGCCTTATGCTGAGAGGTTTGTAATTCAAAATGTTCCTCAACATTCTCAACAGACCCTGGTAACCTCAGTGGGTGGTATACTTTCAACTTCCATGGATAAGCACTCATCAGTCAGCATGCGGTGGTTGGTGTTCTACAGATCTTCATCCAGGATACATTCATCCTCTATTCTCAAGAGAAGGCAAAACCTGCTGGTAAAATGGAATCTTTAAGGGCAAGAGAGCAAAACAAAACCAAAAAAGTTTTGTACACAATGGAGAAATGTAGAGCAGGACACAGGCTGACTTTGACAAGGTGACACCTTCTCATGGGCAAAGGACACTTTGGTGTAAACAAAAAGATGATGATGTAAGAGCTTTAGACTTTGGTCTTCTCCCGGGGGCCAAGGAGAGACAGGCAGGGAGCCCACTATGTATCTGGAGACTCTAGGTATTATTCTACTGATACATTAAAAATACCCAAGAGAACACAGTTAGCAAGTGGAGGCACTGTGTCTAAAGCTAGGCTGTCTGTCTCCAGCCTGTTCTCTATTCTGAAATACGGGTGTCTCCAGTGAAGCTTCAAATGACTCACTGCACAGTCACAATTAGAAACAAAGCACACACTAACATCACTACTCTGAAGGCATCTGTGAAGGACAAACCATATTTTATAACTCTCTGTGGTTCAGTTCCCTGTGATTAATGTGCTGCAGGATTTTAATGCAGAAAAGCTACTTTTTTTGTTACAGAAATCCATTTTTATGCCAAAGGAGGCCATCAAGTGTTTGTGCAATGCTCCTGCATCCCTCTATTTCATTGATGTATTCACTATTTGTGACTAACTGCCAGCCTCCTTCATTTACTTCATCTTGTATGAACATCTTGCCACTTTATTTTATAAGCACCCATTTTGATTGACAGTCTATCATGCTTAAGTGATTCTCAAATATATAACTATATAAAGCATATGTTTTATATGAATATTTGAGAATAAATTGTAGAAAAGCACTCCTGGGAACTGAGAAGACAGGAGTTGACATTGACTTTATGTCTTAACTTTGTTGTCTACACGCAGTCTGTGGCTTGTTTGAGAGGATCCCAAGGTGGTATTTATCTGCCTCAGGTGTCTGGAAGCTTCTTATAGGCTCTTCTTCCTGAATACTCCAAGCACAGCCTTAGCAAATAGAGAGCTAAGGTTGCTGTTATATTGAGGAGCCAGGGAATTCTGTTATTATTTAATGGAGATGGTTTTAAGCTCTAGACTTGACATCTGGTCTTATATGTGAAGTAAGTAATGGCTCTCCCTGTTACACAGAAACTCTCTGCACACACTTCTAAGAAATGCTGATTTTAGACTTCTGTTTATCTGATAACAATCCATGTGTTTACCAGATCAGAGTCCAGCCTGCCCTGGACCCAAACTGTCATTTTGGGGGATGGGGCCCCACATTGAACCTAACAGTGAGATGGTTCTAGCTAGCAAGCCTGATGACCCAAATTCAATAGCCAGGACCCACAGGAAAAGAGAGAACTGACTCCTTCACACTGTCCTCCATATGTGTGCCATAGTGTGATGCTATAAATAAATGTAAAAAACAAAATCAAAAAGGAAGAAAAATACATTTGGTCAAAGTTGTATGTTCCACATATGACAGTGCTTGGCATGCCTCTGTGGCTCCACTGAATTTCCTAGCATGTTTCTCAGTAGGAAAGACACACTTCAAGGGCTGCTCCCTAATGGGAAGTAGAGGGGAGTAGTGCCTTCATGACCTGCACACATCTCAGGAGTCCCACCATTAAACACACATCTAGGTGGCATTATGAAGAGAATTTTCAAAGCAAATTTATTGATCATCTCTGTAAAAAAGGGGGGGACAGAATAAAAGCCCAAAAGAGATTGTCTGGTGGACCTTACTACATCAGTTAGAGAGTCTTTAAGTTAATGTTCAAATTTCTCTGATTGAGAACAATATAGTCCAAAGCTGCCCTTTCCTTCCACATCTGCCTTGCTTGTTGGTGACAGTCCCTTCGTGAGCTTAATTGCGGCTGCATTTAACCCTGTGGGCCTAGAGATTAATACCTGTAGCAAGTGTGTTTCCACAACACACTTCTCTCCATTTGATCTCACATACATATAGCGCACATGGCTTCTTCATGCATGTATTCATCCTGTTTTCTGGTTGTTGGTAATATGTGTAACCACTTCTGCCTTCTGTTGCCTGGACACCCTTTAACTGGGAGCCAGAAGAAGCCACTTTCACGTTAAATTGCTCTTGTCTGGATTGTTGTTGTTGTTTTTTTTTTTTTTTATCGACAATAGAACTTACATTACATGATTGTCAGGTTCATGACAAGTTCTAGGGTCCTTTATCTTGTAAGGAGGGGCAAAAGTGCTGCTCTTGCTTATTGGAGACTCTTAAAACCTGAGCATCAATGTCCACAGCCCCTGACTCCTACGGCTACAAAAAGAATGTGATAAGCAACCTCGCAACCTGCTCCTCCATCGGGGATAAACTGTAAGAATTCTCAGATGCCCACTCAAGGAGTTCAGAGAGAGAAGCATCTGGGCCCGGCACGGGATTTTTAAACCTCAAAGCCCACCTCAGTGACCCACTTTCTCCAACAAGGCCACACCTCCTAATCCTTTTGTACCTTTCAGTATATGGGACTATGGGGGCCACTTTATTAAACCACCACATTCCCCTCCTTGGCCACCGAGACTTGTAGCCATATCATAATGCAAATTCCCCATAATTTATCGCAGCCTTAACACCATTTAAAAGTCTGAAATCCAAAGCAATCTCTTGAGTGTTCCCCTCAGAAAATCAATATCTCAAACAGCAGATCACATAAGTTTTGTTTAACATACAATGGCACGGGATATACATTACCATTCCAAAAGGCAGGAAAGGGAGCACGGTGGAGAAATATTCAACCAAAGTAAAACCAAAACCCAGTAGGACATCCATAGTCTGCATCTCCATGTCTGATGTTGAAGTGCTCTTCAGGTCTCCCACCCTCTTCAGCTTTCTTGACTATAACATACTTCTCTCTTGGGCTGGTTTCACACTAGATATGCAATTCTCCCTGCCCAATATCTCCATGGCCCTGACATCTCAAACATCCTGTTTGTGATGCCTAAGGAAAGAAAGCATTCTAAATTCCTAGAAAAGAAAAACTCAAATTTGTGCTAGGTAGATGCCCATTCTAAATTTCTCAAAGACGAGCTTCCAGCAACTCTGACTCATTGGCCCTTCCTGAACCTTGGAAAATTGCTATGAGATGATTAATTGATTACCCTGTTTCTTAAAATCCACTTTTGGATGTGCACCATAGAGTAATACAGCTCCTTCATCACTGTATACAGGGAGATTGAGGCAGCTTTTTAAATAATGAGTAAAAGCAGTTTCTCTGTCCACCTTGAAGAACTCTTCCTCTAGCCAGATCTGCATAATAGACCTTCCATTTGTGGGTTAAGGTTATCAACCTGCTAGCAGTAATTAATAAACTCACTTAATGATAATTTGAATCAAGTCTGTTGTCTTTGTACTTGAATCCTGTAACAGGTATCTCTAGAGAAATCCAGGCTTCACCTTCACAGTTTCACACAGTGACCTCTCTGGGCCTTCTTGCAGGGACACCGCTGACATATGCCTGGCCTTATTGGAGGAGGAAGATTCTACAACCCCTTTCTTGTATTCTTGACTCTTAAGATCAAACCATGTGACTGATGCTGCCAAATTCTGCCGCCTGATGGGGCTCAAACATGGGTCCCTTCTTTCCATCATGTCTTCAACAGCTTTCTGTTGCTGATAGTTCCTTTTATTGCCTCGGGTTTTCCTTAATTGCTTTTACAAGCTGGAAGCTTAATTGGGCAGGGTACTTCCTGGAAGTCACTAGTTCCCTTACTCCACTTTGCATCAGGCTTTCTTTAAAATGTTATCTCCTTGAGCACTGAACTTTGTCCTACTATATTTCTTTGTACTCATTTTCTCTCCAAAGTGTACATTTTGTCTTTCTCATTCTTTATCCTTCTATTTTCATAATATGTCTGCATAAAATTAAAAATAATTACATGTCAAAATCAATACTAAACTATCTTAAAATATCCTCTGCCAACACCATTAATTCAAACTCTTTAATCAGTCAGGCCAGACTTAAGGCATGGGCAGCAGGGCACAGCCCATGCCCACCAAACTCATCACAACTCTAGCTGCAAGCAAGTAAATAGGACCTCTGCAGGCAAGTCTTACCACCACCACCCCTCCTCTGACCCTGTACCCTATAACCATTCCCCAAACCCACTCATCCCCCTAACCTCATTGTCTTCCTGAGACACAGACTCCAGAGAGCTCCATCACAAGAGGTGAGTTACCCTCCTCCTAGCTGGCATGAGCAATAGGGACACAAGTCTTACCCTTCAACCCCATCATAGCCCCAGATGCAGACCCCTGCTGGCAATTCTGCCCACCACCATCCCTCAACAGACCCTGTAACCTATAAGCCCTACTCTATCCCCCAAACCTATCTATCTCCTGAAGACCTCAACTGCTCCTTGAGACAGAGACTCTGGGTCTGATCACACCAAGAGTGCCTATTGGACCAAGAACAGCTCCCTGCTCCCTGAGACACAGACATGGCTTGTATCAGTTGGAGGAAGAGATGGGTAGATGCCAGTGCAAAAATAGTCTCAACACCATAGAGAACAAAATGGCAGAAATCAAAGAATCAATGAAACAGAGTTGGTTATTTGAGAAAGTCAACAAGACAGACAACCCTTATCCAAACTAACCAAAGGGCAGAGAGAGAATATCCACATTAACAAAATCAGAAATGAAAAGAGGTACATAACAACAGACACAGGAAATACAGAGAATCATTAGGTCACACTTCAAAAACCTATACTACCCAAAATTGAAAAATCTAAAAGAAATAGACAGCTTTCTATATATAGGTGCCAACTTACAGAATTAATTAAAGACCAGATAAATGACTTAAACAAACCTATGATCCCTAAGGGAATTGAAATGGTTATTAAAAGTCTCCCAAGCAAAACCAGCCCAGAACCAGATGGTTTCAACTCAGAATTATACAAGAATTTCAAAGAAGAACTAATACCAATACTCTTCAAATTGTTCCCCACACTAGAAACAGAAAAGACATTGCCAAACTCTTTTTATGAGGCTAAAATCACACTAATACAAACAACACAAAGATGCAACAAAGAAAGAGAATTACAGACCAATCTCCCTCATGAATATAGATGTAAAATAATCAATAAAAACTGGAAAACTGAATCTAAGAACATATGAAAAAAATTATTCACCATGATTAAGGAGGCTTCATCCCAGAGAGGCAGGGATGGTTCAAAAACTGTCAATGTCATCCATCATCTTGAAAAAAAATGATCATCTCATCAGATGCTGAAAAAGCCTTTGACAAAATCCAACACTCCTTCTTGATAAAATTCCTGGAGAGATCAGGAACACAGGGAAAATACTGAAACATAATAAAGGCAATGTATAGCAAGCTGACAGCCAACATCAAACTAAATGGAGAAAACCTCAAAGTGATTGTACTAAAATCAGAAACAAGACAAGGCGGTCTACTCTCTCCTTATCTACTCAGTGTAGTTCTCAAAGTCCTAGCTAGAGCAATAAGACAACAAAATGAGATTAAGGGGATACAAAATGGAAAGAAGTAAATCAATGTTCATTATTTGCAGATGATCAGTGATCCCAAAATTTTGAACAGGAAACTCCAAAATTGATAAGTACCTTCAGCAATGTGCCAGGATATAAGATTAACTCAAAAAAATCAATAGCCCTTCTATATACAAATAATAAACAGGCTGAAAAGAAATTGGGGAAGCACCACCCTTTACAATAGCTGCAAATAACATCAAATATCTTGGGGTAACTTTAACCAAACAAGTGAAAGACCTGTATGATAAGAACTTTAAGTAATCAAAAAAAGAAATTGAAGAGGATATCAGAAAGTGGAAAGAATTCCCCTGCTCTTGGATAGGTTGGATCAATATAATAAAAATGTCAATCTTACTAAAAGCAATCTACAGATTCAATGCAATCCCCATCAAAATCCCAACACAATTCTTCACAGACGTCAAAAGAACAATATTCGACTTCATATGGAGAAACAAAAGACCCAGGATCACCAAAACAATCTTGTTCAATAAATAACTTCTGGAGGCATCACCATTCCTGATTTTAAGCTCTTCTATAGAGCTACAGTGATAATAATAAAAAGCTTAGTATTGGCATAAAAACAGTCACATGAATCAATGAAATCAAATTAAAGACTCTGACATTAATTCAAACACCTATGAGCACCTAATTTTCAATAAAAAGGACAAAAATATACAATAGAAAAAAGAAAGCATCTTTTAACAAATGGTGCTGACATAACTGGATAATTGAATGCAGAAGAATGCAAATAGATCCTTATCTATCACCCTGAAGAAAACATAAGACCAAGTAGATTAAAGACCTCAACATAAGCCCAGTTACACTAAACCTGATTTTAAAAAAATAAATAAAAGTGGGAAATAGCCTTAAATACTTTGGCACAGGAGACCACTTCTTAAAACACCAGTAGCATAGACAATGAGAACAACAATTAATGAATGGGACCTCCTGAAACTGAGACACTTTAGGTACAGGACACAGTCAATAAAACCAGTATTAGGTTTCTGGCCCACACTTTCGGGTCTAGCCTCAAGATTTAGACACATAGACCCACACACCTGCAGAGACACACAGATTCTTTCAATAGTTTTTGGCTGATCAGCCTAAGGCCCAGGCATATAACTTGCTAGCTTTCTACCCTTCATCTAACCCATGACTCTTATCCTGTTCAGCCATGTGGCTCAGTACCTTTTCTTAGAGCAGCATAATTGTCCTCTGTTTCTTCTGGCTTCTCTCTGGCATTCTCCCTGGCATTCTGCTCTGTGCTTCCTGTTCTCAGAGTTTTCTTAGTCTGGTAGCCCTGCCCACACTTCCTGCCTGCCTTTGGCCAATCAGCATTTTTTATTAAACCAGTGGGTGGGACAATTATTTACAATGAAATAACACAATCCCCTACAACCTACAGATTGGGAAAAGATCTTTATCAACCCTACTTCTGACAGAGGACTGATCTCTAAAATATGTAGAGAACTCAAGAAACTAGAAGTAAAAAAACAAAATATTCTAATTTAAAAAAGAGGTACAAAGCTAAATAGAGAATTCTCAACAGAAGAGTATCAAATGGCCAAAAGATACTTAAAGATATGTTCAACATTCTTAGCCATCAGAGAAATGCAAATCAAAACAACTCTGAGATTCCAACTTGTACCTCTCAGAAGGGCTAAGATCAAAAAAACTGATGACAGCCTATACTTGTAGTTGAAGATTAGATAGCTATAGGTATAGTTTTTCTTAGTTATTTGAAAGGTATATTGGATATGAAACTTTAGATTCATAAGGATAAGGAAAGTGATAGAGTATTTTCTTTAATTTTGCAAAATACAAATAGATTAGATATTGTAGCTATAATTCTTGCTCGATGGCTATTTTGTTATATGTAATTTTGCTATGTTAAAATTGAAACCTTTTTTATTAGACAGAAAGGGGGAGGTGATGTGGGAATGTCTTTCTGTGTGCTGTGAATATCAATCTTTAAATAAAGGAGCTGTTTTGGCCCATGACAGGCACCATAGAAGTAGGTGGGGAATCAGAATATGTAGGAAAGGAAGGGCAGAGTCAGAGACAGACCAAGCCAGCCACCCAAGAAGAAACATATAAGGAACACAGATGAGCCATGGACAATGTGGCAGACAGATTAATGAGAATGGGTTGAGTTAAGATGTAAGAGCTAGCTAGCCATAGACCAAAGAGCATGAAGTTAATATAAGCATCTGAGTCATTTCTGGGGGACTGATTAGCTGTGTGCAGCTAAGGGTTCTGGGGCTGCAGGTCTGTGGATCTGGACCTCTGGCCACCCGGGATCAAGAAACCTCATTGTAACAGGCATAGGTCACCACTCCCGAGATATTCCCTGTGCTGGGATTAAAGGTGTAAAATACCACTCTCTGATTCTCCTAGACTGACTGTGGGCATATCCCTCTGATATCTCCGAATGTTGTATTATATCCCCACATATGAGCACAGGAATAAAGATCATGATGTGGAGACCTACCGAGACAGCTGACCTGAACTATTGGGAGTTCACTGACTCTGCACTGACAGCTGGGGAACCTGCATGGGACTAAAGTGGGCCCTCTGAATGTAGATTACATTTAAATGAGGTAGTGGGGCTTCTGGCAGTGGGACCAGAATTTATTCCTAGTTCATGAAATGTTATTTTGTTTGTTTGTTTGCCCATTCCCTACAAAGAATCATCTTGCTCAGCCTTGATATGGCGGGGGGGGGGGAGCATGATCCTGCCTCCAATAGATATGCCACACTGCACATTAACTCACCCTGGGAGCCCTTACCCTCTCTGAGGAGTGGATGGGAGGATAAGGTGGGGGGAAGCTGCAGGATGACTGGGAAGAGGGAAGGAGGAGGAACAATTGTGGGTATGTAAAATTTTTTTTAATAGAGTCACTTAAAAAAACTTTCAATTTTAGAGCAAGCAGATTTTTTTTGAGACAGGAAGAAAACACTGTCTTACACTTTTTCAAAATATCACAAAATGATCTCTAGGCAACTTACTAATGTTCTTCCCTTCTGAGACTTCTTGACCCAGGCTACCACAATTTACATTGCCCTCTGCACTGCTGTCCATGTTCCTACTAAGCTGGCCCAGTAAGTGCCACTCAAAGCATTTGACCGCTTGTCTACCCCAAAGTTCACATTATGCCAACTGGCCATGGCCAGGACCATCACAGCAATATCCCAATTCCTGGTACCGATGACTTACAGTTTCAGAGGTTTAATCCATTATCATCATAGCAGGGAACATGTTGTAGAAGTAGTTGAGAGCTACATCCTGATCCATAGTCAAAGAGAGAGAGAGAGGGAAAGGGAGAGGGGGAGACAGAGAGAGACATTCTTATTCTGGTGGAACGGGCTTTTGAAACCTCAAAGCCACCACCAGTGGCACATTTCCTCCAAAGTCACACCTTCTAATGCTTTCAAACAGTCCATTCCCTGGTGACTAAGCACTCCAATGTATGAACTTATGGGGCCTTCTTACTCAGCCACCACGGAAAGAAAGACACCAGTCATTTGGAGCTTTACCATTTTATCACCTAGCCATAACCCATCTCCCTATCTGTCTACCAGGGAGTCTGTCTCTCCTCGTCTCTCGGTTTTGAACACCGTCATGGCATATCTAGATAACTACACCAGGCATCTAGTGGAGTCTTTAGGCTTCTAGTCTTCCTCTCCAGCAACCACACAAGCTATCACACTAAACAGAAAAGTTGTTGTATCTTTTCATTATTTAAATCATTTTAAGCTCTTCTCAAAGTTCCTTCCCACAGACCCTCTTCTATTTAAACTCAGCCTTATTGCAGCATCATCATTTCAATAAAATACTTCCATTTCAGAAGCACCGATGGTCAATGATCTCCAGAATATATTTTCAAGACTCAGATCTGTACCCCACTTTTGTCTTCTCCTGCAAAACTTCAAGTAAATCATTGTAGCATATCCGTTCTCTAACAAGGAATGGTCTGTAAGGTCTGAGCCTGGGTTATGCACCGTCTCAGACACGCCCTGCAACCCATTAATATCCAGCATAGTTAGCATCTGTTTATGTTTCTGCCTCTATTGCTTCTAGCATCGTTCTATGGAAATTTAAAACCATTCCCTGTCATGTTCACAAATAAAGAACAGAGAGTGAAGATGAAAAAGTGTAATTATTGTTTTAGTGGAATTTGGAGAACAGGGACCTGTTTAGGAGTGGATGAGGCCTTCTTATTGATTAATTGGGGTTCAGAGGCCAATAGGTGAAATACAGAGATTTTTTTTCTCTTTCAATGTTTACATGGTTAGCCTACACCCCCTTTAACATGGCCTTTCTTCTTACTTAATGCCTCAGCATTATAGTTGATTTGGCGTATGTTATGCCCTTCCTCTCAAGCCAACGCCATAAGCTCTCTGCAAAAACAAAGTCCCGTGATCTAGAGTAGGAATGCTAATGTGCTTCCCAACTCATACCTTGATGTCCATCCAAAGGAACTGAGTTGCATCCCAAATATTGATCATGTTAACATTTAAAGCAACCACCTTTAGTTGCACCGATTATATTTGCCTTCCCAGTAGACCATAGAGATAAGACTTCTCAACCGTACCTTGAGATGGGATTTGTGAGCTTCTGTTCTAACAAAGAAAAGTTAGGCCCAGTGACTGGTAATAATCAGGTGGGTTTTAGAGCTTGCTCAGTATCCACAGTCCCTTTTGTACACAAGACCCATAAAGGTAGATGCTTGAATGACTAGAGACAGTGAAAGTGAAAATCTCCAACCTGGACTAACCCTAGTGACTCTCAAATGAAGAAAGAGAGAAAGGGAAATGTTCACCCCAGGGAGTACTCCTAGATTCCAGCTGACTATAAGCAGTGAGGTACCATATGTCCACAATCATAGCACAGCCACCTATTGCCTTTAGGCTACTGATTTGCTGGTCAGTAGTATTGAGATTGAGAAAGTCTACTATCATTCAAATTAAGTAGATTCTCTGGCCTTGACCCTTTGCCAACCCCATCCACAGCTGGTCTGGCACCTTTCCTATGACTGTTGTAATTTATTTGAGTTGCACTGTGACACTAACAGAGAACTCTTGCAAAATTCTACTTGTCTATTTAGACACCTAGGGTATCTACTTACAGCTTCCTATTTGCACAGAGCATAAATAAACCACTGTATACTGAAGAAGTCTCCAGACACAGCGTTAGGGAAGAGGACACCATAGGCTCTGTCCTTTCTTCCTACACCATGTGGAAGGGCAGACAGGCTCTGCAGTGTCTTTTTTTAGTTCTTCCTGCCTTTCTGACTTCTGCTAGGATGTTATATGACCAACCGTGAGTACCACCAAGGCCCTCTTCCATATTATTCTTCCTCCAATCAGAACTATCCATTTCTTTTCACAGTCTCTTCTCCTTCAAAGCTCCCTATATACTTTTTGCTTTTAAATTAACAAATAATACTTGTCAGGTGTACTTTCAAACTTTAGTATTACACGATTCTATATAATCTCTTTTTCCAATTCTAAAGCAATCAGTATTATTAAATTGAGGAGTGATGTGGATTTAGAATTGCAATCCTCTTATGATTATCCATAATAGATAAAATCCCAGTGAATTCTTATGTGTCAAAACCATTTATTCATTTTGGAGATAATATTTATATTGTTGGCACTCTTGGTTGGAAATGTGTAGCCTATAGTTTAACTTTGGGAAAGGTAAGACCAGGCAACCAGAACTCTATAGATGTTTGTGTTTAAAAACAACACTCTTGTTAGGATCAAAGACCATGGATTAAATCTCCAGTAGAATTTGTTATTTGGTGCCCAAATGATTATATTATCAGGATTATATTGCAAAGTGACTTTTCTGCTATTTTTTAGTCAGAAAAATATATTTTAAAGTAGTAAAAATAAAAACAGACTTATTTTTTTATTGTTATGTGATATAGTAAAGGCTAGATTTTGGGCTAATTTGGATACAAAAAAACCTTTAATGCCAGAAAAATGTAGAGAATGATTCCTACAGACAGCCTTTGGCACTTGCTCAAGTGTAACATGAATAATGCAACTTGGAATTACACCGTTATATTATAAATCTTAGGATTAAAAGTAACCAAAAGTAAAAACAGGGTACTGAGAGTTTTTTTTTAAAGAATTAAAAATGGTAATTAAAAACAATCTGGATAAATTTTCATGAAGAGAAAAATTATTCCTTTCATATTTTCATTTAAAAAATGTAAAGACCTTTTAGAACTTGAATTCTAGCTGCTTAAGAGAAAGAAATACAAGTGGTTTGAACAACCTTGGTAGTTACCACTGCTGAAGCTGAGTTTTTACCATTACAAAATGGAAAATTGTCTGACCACTCTGCTATATCATGCTATCCCTGTCCATGTCACACTGTGGAAGATGGTGATCATTGTGATGAAATTGCAGTTGTGACAATATCTGGCCTCAGCTAGCCTGATCTCTTTTTCTTTTTTCTAGGAAGTTTATGGTGCTGGTCCCTTCTCACATCTACACTGAGACCCCTCAGAAAATGTGCTTCCATCTGTACCATCTGAACGAGAATATGACTATTAAAGCCTCCTTGCAGGCTAGCCGGGAAATCAGAAATCTCTTCGATGAGCTTGTGGTTGACCGGGACTCATTCCTCTGTGTCTCCTTCACCGTGAGTAATAGATACCTGGTCCCAATTTGTTTTCTAAATTTATGTGCATATGTGTGTAGATATGCATATATAATATACTTATATATTTCTAAAAAATATTAATCTACAAACACATCTACTACTTGAAAACAGTAGAAACCTAGAACATTTGCTCAATAAACAAATAACATAGATTATCCCACCCCAAAATGGAAAGTGTAGCTGGAAGTTTTCCTGTGTCCTACAGCCACTTGATCTCAAATAAACAGACAGAGACTTATCTTAATTACAAACTGTTCTATGGTTCAGTCTGTTACTAGTTAGCTTTTTCATCTAAATGAACTCATTTCTATTAATCTATATATTTCCACAAGGCTTGCTGGTACTTTCACATCTTGCTTCTTGAGTGCCTGGATTGCGTGTCCCAGACACTGCCCTTCTTCTGCTGTATCTCTGCTTGGATTCCCCACCTGGATGTAAGCAGTCTTGCCATAGACCAAAACAGCTTATTTATTAACCAGGGGTAGCAACACATATTCACAGTATACAGAAAGAGCATCCCACACCCCTTTCCTTTTCTAATTAAAAAGAAAGTTTTTAACTTTAACATAATAAAATTACATATAACAAATCAGTTATCAAGCAAGAATTATAGTTATAACATCTAGTCTATTTCTATTTGGCAAATTTAAAAAATATTTATATTATCTATTCTATTTTGTGAGTCTAAAGATTTATATCTAATTTATTTTTTATGATGACTAAGGAAAACTATAACTATCTAGTTTCAACTCCATCAAAAGACTCCAGAAGGATGCAATATTACCTGAGTAAACAGGAAGTGCATTGTAAGCAATTTCCAAAACTCTAGAAATGACAGAAACATCTGGCTGTCTGGAAAGTCACCTAAAGTTCCTCTGTAACACTGAGACATTTATCTTCAGCTGACAAGTCTAGAGTATCTGGCAGACTTTTGAGTAAGGCAGGAAATTAGAAGGAATATCTTGCCTATTGTAAAGTTTGTCAGTCATTTTCTTCTGTGTCCTGCAGAATTTCTGGTAATTTCTTCTATGAGCAGGAATCTGAAGGACCATCTTGCTTTGTTTGGTCAAAGTTCAGTGGTTATTTTCCTATGGCTCCTGCATGTCCAGTTCATACATCACACTGTCAAGCAGATCAGACAAGAGCAGTTTCTTCCCCAAATTTAAAGCAAGCTCCATAAGGAGTTCCTTCCAAGCCCATCATCCTGTTTGAAGTAATTGTTGATGCCAAGAACAGACATGTCTCAATGTCCAGAAAAGTCTAAGTTCTTAAAAATGTTTTAAAGGCCATATTCTGCAGATCTTTGAAGTGTTTTAAAACTACCTGCCTAATTGAAATATATCTTTGTATACCAAGAAAACCTAACTAATATGACTATAAGCTTGACTATCATTATTGATTATTAATCGATATTTCTTAATTATACATTACAATTCAAATGAATTCCATAAACATAATATCTTAAACAATAGTAGAAATATATATACACAGTGTAATAAAGTTGATCTTAAATGTGTATCAATAAACAAAATCCATCCCTATGTAAAGTATTTTAAGATTAACGGTTGTTTTTCAATTAAAGTAGTTTCAGTATTCTACATTTTTTTTTATCATTTCTTTATTGTATTTCCCTTTTTCTTTCAGAAAGATATTCACTGTGACCATTGAAAGTTTGTAACCAACCCCCTTTAAATGAAAATAAACATTCATAAACAATATTTTGGGAATTTGGGGTATAGTTCTCTAGACTTCTTCCTGCTGATTGGTAGGTACTGGTAATCTTTGAGGGACCTGAAAAATTTTTTAACTATAGTTAAATCTTGGCTATAGTAGCCTGTGAGGCTGTATCATCTCAGCCAGATGCCTTGAAAGTGACCTGGATGTTAAAAAATATTGACTGCTTCACAAATTTCTGTGAGATCCTGGCAAGGGGGTCATGCTAATCTTCTCTGTCATCATTCTAATTTTAGTATATGTGCTGCTGAATCAAGTATCAATAGTTTTCCTCTGTTCCATCCCAGTTCTGCATCTGCTTATAAAATAATTGACTTGGAGGCTTAATATTAATTACAAACAGTTTGGTCTATGGCTCAGGATATTACTGTCTATCTCTTGCATCTTAAGCCCATTTTTATTAATCTATGTACTGTCCCATAGCTGGTGGCTTACTGGTACTTTCACATCTTGCTTCTTGGGCAGCTGGATCATGTCTCCAAGACTCTTCCCTTCTTCTGCTGTCTCTCTACTTGGATTTTCTGCCTGACTGTATCCTGCCTTGTCATAGACCAAAACAACTTCTTTATTAACCAATGGTAGCAACACATAACTCAAAACACACAAAAGACCATCCCACAGCAGTGAAGAACCAATACATGTACACATGCTACTTTGCCATTGCAGCCCCTCAAAATGTCTACTACACAGAGAAAGGATTTTGCCACTTCATAGTACTTCCTGATAGTAAGTTATAAACTTTCAAATAACACTCCAGCTAGTCAGAACCACACCTCCTATATATAATTGATATCCTGAATAAGTACTGGGATTCTTCTTTTAGACCTATTTTAAGATGCAATTTCTACCACCATGAATTTATTGGTTTTTGCTCCACCCCCAGTTTCCAAGTTAGATCCAGTTTTCACTCAAGATTATATTTACTCCATAAAAATGATTGTGTCTTTGTTGCTTCCATTGACATATGAAATGTTGTGTTTTTCCTTTATATCTTTTTTTCTGACATACCCTCCTCCATATAATACTTAAACAGAAACCAATGAAGCTCATCTCCTTCCTGTTGTGTTGATAGAAGGTAAAAATAAAATCTAAGAACTCCAAAGGGTCATATGGTGAAAGGTCTATGTTCTTCTCATTCTCAGATCCCCCAAGTCCCTCCTTCTGATGAGATGTTTATCTCTGTCCATATCAAAGGACCGAGACATGAATTCATGAAAAAGAGTGTGGTGTTGGTGCAGAAGAAAGAAAGTGCTGTCTTTGTTCAGACCGACAAACCCGTGTATAAACCAGGACAGTCAGGTATGGAGCTCCATCATGGGCAATGGGACTAAGAAGCCATTCTGAACATGGCACAGAGAAGGCCTGGTTCTCTGGATCAGACTAGAAAAATCTCTCTCTTTCTCTTTGTCCAGTCAAATTTCGGGTTGTCTCTTTGGATAAAAATCTACGCCCCCTGAATGAGTTGGTGAGTCTTTTACATATGGGTATTGGTAAGTTCATGAAGACATGATGTTACTGAAACATTCTCATTTCTAGATCCAATGTAAGGTATGGGTTGATTTTTGTTTTCTATTCTGCTAATTTGACTATCTATACCCCTTGCTCAGTTACTGATGGCCATCCTCTGTCTTCCTTACATGTCTTCTTTATATTTTGCAGTCCATTACTGGTTAAGTGTTTCTGGGTTTTCTTTATACTTCTTGGAGACTTTTATTGTACAGAACCTTCTGGTTTAATTGTATTTTTCAGTCATTTATTTTGTAGTTTCTGTTACTTCATAGAATCATTAAGAAATCTATTTCTTGTCTAACAGAGTATTTTTCACATACAACTTTGTATTTAACATTTAGGTCCTTTTCTAAATGGACTCTCTTAAGAATCAAAATAGTATTTCACAGTCTCTTGTCCTCTGCACTTCAGCAAGTTGTGGGTGCCTGTGTTAATCACCCTCTACTACTAATAGAAGCTTCTCTGACAGGGATGAGGGATGTTTTAATCTATAAGCATAAAGAAAAATAAGTAGCAGTAGGTCCTTTTACGGCATTATAATAATGGGTTCTTGGCCTGTGGCATTTCTAATCACAGGTTCTTGGCCCTTTAATGATGCCAAATATGAGTCTCATCATGCATAGTAGGACTTAAATCCAGTCAGAGAGTGGTTGGTTACTTCCATGACATTTGTGCTACTATTGCAACAGTGAGCATGTCTTGCCAGGCCAGTGATTCTCATAGTTTATAGGCTTCACAACTGAGTGAGATTGATAATCCCCTCTCAGCAGTGTACACATCACCCTCCAACTCTATGAAAGTTAGCCAGCGGGATGATGGTTCTAGTCAGCACCTTCTTGACTGTAGAATGTGAAAGCCCAAATTAGACATTTCAATAGCATCTTCTCTCCCCCTGCACACACACACACCAAAAAATAGATTATTGTGTCAGGAAGGAAAGACTATAAGAGCCAGAGGTAGTGAATGAATACAAGGAACCAGGTCTTTGGACTCAACATGGCAGTCACCCATATGAACTTATAACTGTGTTAGCAAGCACAAGCACATGCAAGATCAAACCAGATCAAACCTTAGCATGGAGAGGGGAGATGTACATGGAATCTTACTCTTAGCCTAGGTGTTATTGCTAACTGATAGCTACTGGGAGAAAGTCAGTTTTCTTTAAGAGTATAAACACAAGTAGGTTGACTATTCTCCAGTGTAAGCCCACATATACGGACAGCACAAATTGGAGTTAATGAGAGAAAAAGAGAGAACACTAACTCAGGTAAGTAGAGAAGGGAAATAGATCTAGGATGAGCTAAGGGGAGGGGGCAAAAATCATCAGAAAACAACGCACAAAATTCTCAAAAATCTAGTTAAAATTAGAGCAAACAGTAAAATACCAATTCCATTTTACTTAATATGTTCTTTATAGATAACCAATTATAATAGAGACCAATTTCTGGATAGTCTAAAGATTCTATCTTATCACAATAATCTGTTATATAATTCCATCAAGAATATATTTCTTTTCATTTATTATTATCTCATACAATACATCCTGACCATAGCCTCTCCCTCTCCTCTCCTACCAGTCTTTCTCCTCACCTAGATTCATGTCCCTAACAGCAGGCTTCCCTGTGATATCAACCATATATGGTATAACAAGATGCAAAAAAAGAGGCAAAAGCCCTCATATCAAGGCTGGATGAGACAACTCAGTAGGAGGAAAGGGTCCCAAGAGCAGGAAAAAGAGTCAGAGACATGCTCACTAGATTTCATGAAGTTTCCACTACACTAGGTTTCTACATTGCTCCCTAAATGCCCCCCTATTATACTCATTTCTTTCTGTACTCTCTCTCTCTCTCTCTCTCTCCATCCCTCCCTCCCCTACCTGATCTCTATTGTCCCCATTCTTACTGACTCCTACTCCACCTGCAAAATTTATTCTGTTTCTACTTCCAAGGGAGATCCATGCCCCCCCACAGCCTCCTGTTACTTAGCTTCTTTGGGCCTATGGATTGTAGGATGATTATCTTTTACTTAGCAGCTAATGTTTGCTTCTAAGTGAGTACATATCATGTTTGTCTTTCTAGGTCCATGTTGTCTCACTAAAGATGATCCTTCATTATATTCACATGTTTATGGTTCTACTGGACAATCTCTTAACCCCTTTACCTCTTATAGGTTTATGATACTGTAAAATTTCAGAGTAGACTGTTGGCTCACTTAGTAGTACTTTGTGTGTCTCTGTGTAACACATGCTTATTTTGTGTGTGTGTGTGTGTGTGTGTGTGTGTGTGTGTGTGTGTGTGTGTGTGCTTGTGTGTGCGCACATGCATGTACTATCCAGAAGACAATCTTAGATTTCATTTCTTGGGTGCTGAACACCATACCATTTGAGTCAAGATCTCTGACTGGCCTAGAGCGTGGTGATTATGCTAGGTGGTCGGCCAGTGACTCTGTGAGAGCTGTCCATCTCTGCTTCCCAGCCTGGGCTACAACAAGCACTTGTACCTGCTTTTTTGTGGATTCTGCTCATGGAACCCAGGTCTTTCTGCTTGAACAACTACCATTGACCAACTGCTTCTCCCTCCCATCCTGTACTTCCTGATTTCATAAGGACTACAGCACTTTCATGTTCATTTAGGATAAATTCACTTCCTTCAATTAATTCTTTCTTCAAAATGACCCATGATTTCCATCATATATTTCTGGCTGGCCTGAAACTCTCTATGTAAATTAACCTGGCCTTGAGCTCATAGAGATCCACCTGCCTCAGCCTCCTGAGTGCTGGGATTAAAGGATGTGCCACCATGGTTGCCTGGCTCAACTGATGTTTTTAAAGTCTGTTTAATCAACAGGGGCCTCTTCCTTTTCTTAGTTCATCCTGATCTTATAAAACTCAAACCAGAGTAGCTGTTTCAAAAAGATCAGTGTTTGCACCCTCATCTTCAGTATTCAAAGGTGAAAGTGGGTCACACAGAAATACAGGGCATTTGAAAAGGACAGGGGAGAAAGGAGAGTTCCATCCAAGTATCACTCAGGTCAGAGGGTGAGGAAATAAGGCACACCGAGAGAGATCAGAGGAATGGGAGACAGCCTCGTGTCACACTGCAAAGAGAAGACTCTCTCATTCAAGCTGAATGTAGTATTTGTCTATGAGCATTAGCATAAGTTATTAAGAAAGCGACTCTGGATTGAACACCTAAATCTAAATATGTAGAGTGAGGAGCCACAGGTGAGAAAGAACATACAGCAGTTATCTCTCTCAGCCTGCCTTATCATTATGATTTTTTTCGAGTTTTAGCCATTTGACTGAAAATTTAATGACTTCATTTTTTTTACAGCTGAATAAACAGTTTCATCATCCATTGTTATGATCAATTTTCCTATACTTTCAGAAGCAAATTCTGTATCACTAAAATTCCCTTCTATGGCTGCTAGAAATGATTACGTTTTCTTCAAGCTGATGTTCACCTAAAGAAAATTCACCTCTTTGGACAGCCTCCGTTATTAGGAGCCCTTAGATGACCTGTCACCCTTCTCTTCACTGTGCCGGCTTCATCTGCTTGGTCAGAAACACTTTGTCTGCAAACCTCTGAGCATGCAGCCCTTGCCTTAGTCGGCAGCTGTTCTCCACTGAAGCAGGAGTGGCTACTGAGCCAGCCCCCTCCTCCTTCCTAGCTCCAGGATGGTGGTTGGGTACTGGTAGGCTCTGTTGAACTATGTTCAGGAGGTGTATATCGAGTACATACACCAATCCCTTTATAGCTATCCCATTAAAGGAGGAACGTGTAGAGTGGACATATACAGCTAGACCAGAGCAGCCCCACATTAAACATTTTGACTGGATATTTTTAAAACTAGTAACCTCATTTCACACTAAAAGTATGCCGGATTTGACCAGTAAATTATGTAATCTCCATACTGCAGAGGCTCAGGGTGGGTCTCCTAGCACATGAGAGAAATTTTACTGATAACGTCCCACAAAGTTCCATTTCTCAGCTCCTATCCATTAAGTGATTCACTTGACTCAGATAGTTCTAGAAGATAGACTTAAAATTCTCTATGGCGGCTAATTGGCTTGCAGCTGATTTTGTCACTGGATACTAAGTTCTGGCTATAACGCCCATCATAAAGCCCATTCTGTAAATCTACAGAATTAGCCGAATGTGTGAGATTTCTAAGCCAGTGGTTCTCAACCTTCCTAATGCTGTGGCTCTTAAGACAGCTCCTCATATTATGGTGACCCGCCCAACTATAAAATTATTTTTATTATTACTTCATAACCATAATTTTGTAACTGTTATAAAACATAATGTGAATATTTTGGAGATAGAGGTTTGCCAAAGGGATCATGACTCGTAGGTGAAGTGATGTTCTAAATTAATCTTATTTTCCCTTTTGTTTCAGTTCCCTCTGGCTTACATTGAGGTAAGGAACTTAACTGTTTCATATTTAGAGAGAAATCAATCCCCTGAGAGTAACTAGGTGTCCGTGTGCTATAGCACTACTATGATCAGCAGCCTTCTTCCACTGCAGATAATTGGTCTTTTATATTCCACTTTACCTTTATTCCTTCGTACCCAGAAGGAATACTAGCAAGTCCCCAAGTGCTTCCATCATGAACACAGTGGTCTTAGATGTGTTGTTGTAATTAATACTTTATTTACTTATGAAATCACAACCTGTTTCACAGGATCCAAAAGCAAATCGAATCATGCAGTGGCGGGATATTAACACAGAGAATGGGCTTAAGCAATTGTCCTTCACCCTGTCATCAGAACCCATTAAGGGCTCCTACAAGATAGTGCTGCTAAAGCAATCAGGGATGAACAAAGAGCACTCCTTCACCGTGCAGGAGTTTGGTAAGGCTTGGGAAGGCTGAGAAGAGAAAGAAGTCGTAAGTCTCCCTTATCACAGGATGAATTATTTTGAACACACTGAGATACAATAGGCTTCATCTGGCTCCAGCTGAAGCTATCAATCCAGCATCATGGAACTATCGGAGAGTTCTGGGATTTTTCAAAGCAAATTACTTGGGTTTTTTTTTTTCTTCTTCTTATTCTGATATAATCTATGCCCACTCAACATTCTAACATTATGGGTGGGGGTTACCTCAATAATGTGAAATCACCATTTCTTGGCTGAGGTTCATCACTTAGGCAGACTAGGAAGTCATTTCTCACCTGGATTTCTCCTCTCTCTCTCTCTCTCTCTCTCTCTCTCTCTCTCTCTCTCTCTCTCTCTCTCTCTCTCTCTCTCTCTCTCTCTCTCTTTCTCTGTCTCTCTAGTGCTTCCCAGATTTGAAGTTCAAGTAAAGGTCCCAAAGGCCGTCTCTGTGAACGAAGAAAAGATAAATGTGACTGTATGTGCAGTGTGAGTTACCTGTTTTAATCTTCCATCCTTAAGAATGTACTTGGACACAAAAATTACCCGAATGATGTCTCATTGTAGAATATGTAGAAATGCTAAAGCTGTGTTCTCCCCACTTAGAGTGTTTCCCCTATGGAATTCATTTTTTCTTCGAGTCACTGACTGTTCTGCATTGATTGCTACTTGGTTATTCAGTGCTTAAGTTGCTGATGTAAACTATGATGACACCAATGATGAAATTAATTGTATGAGGCAGCAGAGAGTTCCTACCTTTGGAGACAGGAAGGTACCTAAAAAGGACCCCACCCATGTGAAGAGAACACAGGCACTAAATACGGCATTCTGTTGACCTATAACAGGCTGACAGGAAGAGTGACAAACAAGAGCTTCAAACCCGGCTCGTTCCAGCCACTGCTGCCTAAGTTTAGCAACTCACTTTTCTGTTTGCATCTCTGTTCCTGATAAATAAGGATTCTGTGCCACAGCAACCAAAATGCTATTTAAGTCTCAAACCGCAGTAAACCGTATCGTACTAGAAAGAATTTGAAAATGTGCCTGAATCCAACAGACGAGACACACCTTAGCTCACACTTGCTTGTCATTAAAATAAACGTGCTCAAAAGTAAATTTCTAGAGAGAAGGCAAAGATTGAGAAGGTCTGTTAGAACACTTCCGAGTCATTCTGCCGCGCCATCCACTCATCTCAGCCCCACCATTTACTAGCTGAGGGTCCTGATTGGGTCGCTTCATCTTTTCCGAGCCATAAAAGGGAGAAAATCATCTCCCAGGGGTTCTTGACAGGGCTAAACTGATAACATATCTAGTTAGAAAGTGTCAGGTGGTACTGACGGGCTGTATTTGCAATTGTTATAAAAATACACAGAGCCTTTCTACTGTGACAGATTGACAGTGTGGATTGTGGGTGGAAAGACTGTGGGTCTCTGCTTTAGGAAGACCCTGGGTCTTTCTGAATTTATCTTGTGACAGATATACCTATGGGAAACCTGTGCCAGGACAAGTAAAGATAACTCCATGCGGTGAATATTGGCTTCCTTCTGGAGAGATACAGAGATGCAAACTCACCAGTTACCACGTGAGTAAAAACTGATCCAAGTCTTAGTTTTAATATCCAGGATTAAACTAACGCAGACATCCTGGCAGCAAAACTGAGAGGAAATGCACGCACATGTGAAAGAGGATGTTCTGGGATCTCGGGATCTCAGGACCCTTGGACCTCAGGATGTAGCTCTGTGGTGAAACAGAAGCCAGGCATGTGTACAATCCCCAGCACACCCCTCCCCCCTCACACATACACACTGACAAAAGTGACAAACCTGGGACCCACTATTATTAAAGGGCTATTTCAACAACTTTACAACTAAATTTGGCTACCAAATTTATTTTTTAGTATATGGTCATTGTACAAAGTAATAGATTTGTGACACTTTCATACATGCGTATTTTAGCCATGTCCCCTGGTCTCACTGCCACGTCTTCTCACTGTGTCCTCACTCCTGTGTCCTTCCCTCTTCTGGTATGGCCCTCATAACTTCCATGTCTTATAGACTACCTTTTAAAGGTATATTTTAATTGGCCCATATATAATGTGAGTAAATTGTACGAAACAATAGGCGTCTTTACACGGCATTCAGACATGTGTATTATATACTTCTTGATCATCTCCATCATTACCTACCTGTTCTCTCCATCCATCCTCCTGACAGACCCTTCCTCTTCCCAAACGGAACAATGTCTACTTCACAGTCTTTGTTTTACCTGTACATATGACAGAACACAGGAACCGCTGTATCTGAGGCTGCTGTACTTGTGAAAAGTGACACCCTCCATGCTCATAACGTTCTCTGATCCAATCTTGATTATACATTCATCATCTGATGGACTCATTTGTTTGTGAATCACATAAGTGATAAGCATGCATGTGAACACATGTCTTGGTATGCTGATAAAGATTCTTTTTATATATTCCTGGTAGCTGACCATATGGTGCTTTACCCTTGCGCTCTCTGAGGAGCTTCTACATTGACTTGTGGAGTGTGGCTGTACTAGGTTTTAGTCTTACCCACAGTGTATGAGGTGTGGACAGCACAAGGCCCTTGTGCTCACAAATAAGCATTAGGGAAACCAGGAATGTTAAACACCCAGGATTGTCTCCTCGATGGAGAAGATGTATGTATATTTGTTTTACACCCAAAAATCTGGGAATGGATGAAGCTAACATCCTGTGTTATCTGTGTTATCTGTAAGGCCAGGGCACACCTGACTCCCCCCAGACTATGTTTATCCCAGACTCTTCCTTTTTAGCCCTTTATCCTGAGCACTCTTTCTTAGTCTATAGAATCCATCCTTATGGGAAGATCTCATGTGTACTTCACAACAGCCTAAGTGACTTCTGCACCATCTGTAGGGCCAGGCCACTCCTGACTCCTAGAGACTCTCAGGATTATATCAACCATTCTCCATAGACCCTTAGCTGAGCATTGCTTTTCAGATCATAGAACTCATCTTTATGAGAGATGTTACATGCACCATACAAGTGGAGCAGAGCCTAGGTGACCTGTGTGCTACCTGTAGGGCCAGATTACACTTGACTCCCACAGACTTTTATGTTTACTTCACTCATTTGCTCTAGACCCTTATCCTGAGCATTGTTCCTCAGTCAATAGAGTCCATCTTTATGAGAGAGGTCGTATGTACTTTGTAAAGAGTTTCCACGTAAATATGTCTTAAGCTTTGTTGTGTGCACATGGGATTGAGTTAATGTTATAAGAGAACTTTTTTCCTAATTTGTGTTGTGCTTAAATATGCCTAAAATAAACTTCCCAGTGTCAGGTTCTAGCTGTTTGAGCCAATAGGCATTACTTGGTCATATTAAACTGGATTTCCTTCTTGCCTCACTGATCGTTATCCTGCTGGTCCCAGTGTTCACAGAGGCTCTCACAATGGCGATCTTCTCCTCACCTCACCAGCACGGAATTTTGCTTTCTTTACAGTAGCCACTCTGTCTCTGGTGAGAAGGATCTCTGTAGTTTCAGGATTGGATTTCTTGTGTCAGATGATGTTAAATTTATTTGCCACATATTTTTAGAGATTTGTACTTCTTTTGCAAACTGTTTCTTCAAATCAAGTCATAGCATTTGCCCATGTAATAAATTGTTTTTTTATTTTATGTATTTTAAGCTTTTATATACATTTTTCTTAATTTTTAAATTGCAGAGTTTTATGAGAAGTGTGTTTAGATCATTTATGCTCCCTTTTCCCCTTCTCCAATGCCTCCCATGTTTCCCCCAATTCTCTTTCAAATTCATGACCTCTCCTTCTGGAATTATTATTGTCCCATTTATAAATAAATTGTGTGTGTGTGTTCACTCACACACATGCACATATTCAACCTCCTGAGTCCATTTAGTATTATTCCTATTAACATGTACTTAAGGATGACCACTTGGAGAAGAATAGTGTTCTCTCTCTCTCTCCCTCCCCCTCCCCCTGCCCCTCCCCATCCCTCTCCCTCTCTCTCTCTTTCTCTCTCTCACCAGCCGCTGGTTACCTGTAGTGCTTGATCTCAGAGTGAGGCTTCATAAAATTTCCCTGTCCACTACATTGGCATGTTAACTGGTGTTACCAGTATGTAAGTTGTGTTAAGGCATTGTTGAGATTTTTATGGATGTGCTTTCCCTGTTGTGTCTGGATGACACTATTTTGCAAGAGGTATTCTGGTCTTGTATAGTCTCTCTGATCCTGTTCCATGATTTTCCCTGATCCTTTGATGCAGTGGTTATGTTGGAGATATATCAGGAAGGGTTGAGCACATCATAGGCACTTCCTCTGAATTTTAGTTGGCTGTGCATTTCTATAATGGTCTCTATATGTTGAACGATGAGATTATTTGATGGGAATGGGGTCTACACTTTTCTGTAAGTGTAAAGGCAAGTGTTTGGAATATAATAGGGAACTGTATTGATTTAGGAAGATGACAGTGAGGCTTGTGACCATGTGGCTATGTGACTGTTGATGTTCATTTTCTATCGGTTTGACATTTGTGTTTTGGATGAATGAATAAATCTGTCCATTTGTTTTAGGTTTCCTAATTAATTAATGCAATACAAGCTTTTTAAAGTATTTCTTTATAGTATTCCAAATTTCTTTAATGTCTGTGTATGTTTCCCTGTAAATTTATGATTCTGTTAATCTGGCTAATTTCTTTCTTTCTTTTGGTTTAATTGTGCCAAAGGTCTGTGGATATTATCTTCTTAAAAAGCTGTCACTTAGACTCATTAATTCTTTGTATTTTTTAACTTAGAAAAATTTATTTAGGGATGATGAAAATTTGAGCAAAATATAATTATTACATGTCAAACAGTATTATCCTGTCCTCCCAATCATTAAATAACAACAAACCACACAATTTTAGCTCATAAGTTTCACAGAAATAAATGGCAGGTTGCCATCGAGTTACAGTTTGTTAATCTCTAATATAAACAATTTTCAAAGAAAACTATAGTCACCAAATCAAGTTTTGACTGGTGTTGCTGTTCTGAGCCTTCCCACTGGTGCTGACAGGTTGACCCTGGTTGTGCAGTGTCACCTCAAGGTGGTGTCATACCACTGGGCTCTCATTTAACCCTCTGCTGCACAAGCAGAGGAGACTGAAAGAATCATAGATTAGAGCTGACAGTCAACTGGGGGAGAATAACCAGGAAGCAGCAAGTACTTCCCACGTGTGAACTCTGCAACCATGTGTCCAACCAAGCCAGAATAAAAATTATATATGTGGGAGGATAAATACACTGTCATCTGTGCCAAACTTGCACAGGCTTTTGTCTTGTCATTGTTTCCTAAACAATATGACAAGATATCTGTCTACATAGTATTTACTTTGTATTATGTATTGTAAGTTGCCCAGAGATGATTTAAGGCTCATGGTGGGGGGCTATAAGCTACACATAAATGGTACACCATTTTAAATGATAGATTTTGGCTTCTGGAAGCAGTCTTCTAAACTACCTTAATCCTTAATGTAATTTCCCGTTAAGAATTTGTACAGTTTAATTTTTAAGAATAGCTACATTTATCAAGTGCCTCAAAAAATTTTTGGAAATCTAGCCCTTGGTTCTTATCAATGAGTATGAAGCTGCCTTGGACACACCCTGGGAAAATGCAGTCCTGTGCAATTGCTGGACTATCATGCTGACATTTGCTGAGACCCAAGACACTTTATCTTCTATCCGCGGTTGCTCAAGCTGCAGCCTGTTCTGAGTTCTGATCATCTCATTGGCATCCCCGGTCCCTTCCCAATGGCTCTGGTCAGCTGTCTTTATGAATATCCTCGTCATGATCTTGACCTCTTTGCTCATATAATCCCTCCTCCCTCTCTTTGACGATCCTGGGACCTCGGTCTAGTGCTTAGCTGTGGATATCTGTATCTGCTTCCATCGGTTGCTGGAGGAAGGTTTTATGATGACAGCTGGGGTGGTCATCAATTTGATTACAGGAGAAGGTCAGTTCAGGCACCCTCTTCACTACTGCTTGGAGTCTTAGCTGGGGTCATCCTTGTGGATTCCTGGGAGTTTTCCTGGTACCAGGTTTCTCCCTAGCTCCCAAAGAGCTTCCTCTGCCAAGATACTATCATCTTATTGTTATTCCTCTCTTCCCTTCCCCAATTAGACCACCCCTTCCCTCGATTCTTTGTATTCTTGATTTACGTTCCACTAATTTTGATCCCAATATTTATTATTTCTTCCCATTTACTAATATTGAGTTTGGTTTTATTTTTCTTTTCCTAAGTCCTTGACCTGTATCAGTGAGTCATTAATTTGAGTAATTTCTTCTTTTTTTTTTATATATCAATACTCAGACCTGTGACTGTCCCTCTTGGGGCTGCTTTGAATGTGTTTCAGAGGCTTTGCTGGGTTTTCTTTTTCACTTAATTTCAGGATTTTTAAATTTTTTTCTTTCTTGGTTTCTTCTTTGATTCATCCATTAATGAATAAGCTGTTTAATTTCTATGAGTTTGTATATTTTCTAGAAATTCTTTTGCTGCTGATTCTAAGCTTTATTGCCACAATGTCAGCTAGGATGTACTAGGTTATTTCAATTTTCAACAACTATATTTGTTCAGATTTATTTTGTGCCCTGTATGTGGTCTATTTCCAAGATACTACCATTTGTTACTTCAATGAATAAGTATTCTTTGGTGTTTAGGTGGAATGTTTTATAGATATATGTTAGCTTCATTTAATGTCTGATGTCATTTAATTCTGGAGATTCTGTGTTTGTTTTTTTGTTCAGATGACCTATTAGAGAAATTAGGGTTCAGAGATCAACTATAATTACTGAATTGGGGTTTGTCTGTGTCTTGAAGTCCAGTGGTATTCTTTTTATGAAGGTGTGCGTGCTAAAGTTTGGTTCATATATGTTTAGAATTATAGTGTTCTCAACTAACTGTTCCTTGGATAAGAATAAAGTGTTCTTTTTTATCTCTTCGGATTAATTTTTGTTTTAAATCAACTATGTCAGATATTAAAATATAAATTTCTGATTTCTGATCATTTGCTCTGAATACTTTTCTTATGCCTGTTCTTGAAGATAAAATGGAAGATTTTTGTAAAAAGTCGGATACTGGAACACATTCAACTATTCTGTGTCTTTTGAATGGAGTGTTGAGTCATTAATATTAAAGTTATCTCTGAAAGGTGTGTGTTGAGTGCTAGCTATCATTTTATTATTTTGTTGCTATTTGTGTTTAATCCTATTTCATATTTCAATAACTATAGCTTCATTTCTTTTCTTTCTGTAGCCTCTTACCTATGCTTATTCCCATTCTCAGTCCAAATATTGTTTCTAGAATTTTCTGGATGGCTGGTTTGGTGGCTATGCCTTCCTTTAGCATATTTATCACCTTGCAATCTTATCAGTTTTAGGAACTTCTTGAGACTTGTCAATTTTTTACTCCCTGAGCCTTGTTAAGTTTTTTATATGTCTTGAGTCTTAGTGAAGCTTCTTCCAGATGGAATGTTTCAATTCAGATGAAATTCCTATATAGTACTTTAGAAATATAAATTTTTGTCCAGATTGTCAGTTAATGAGTGTATAGTACTAAAGTCACTCATTATTACAGCACCTGGACCTATGTGCCCTTTCCCTGGCAGTATTTCTTTTGTGAAACTGGGTGCCTGACATGTTTATTCAGTATACTTTTTGGGTTTATTCTGTTCACTAATAAGTAGTGACGTTTTTATTTCTTGAAACTAATTTGTACTGAAGTCTATTTTATCTAATGTAAGTATTGATACTTATGCTTCTTATGAGCTTTGGATTTTATTCATCTATCTTTTTCTACCTGTCTTAGTTAGAGTTTCTCTTGCTGTGTAGAGTCATCATGACCACAGCAACTCTTAAAAGGAAAGCATTTAATCGAATGGCTTACAGTTCAGAGGTTTCGTCCATTATCCTTATGGTGGGATCTGGCAGCCTGGAGGCAGACATGGTGCCAAAGAGAGAGCTGAGAGCTCTATATCTTGCACAGGCAACAGGAAGTTATCGACAATACTGGGTGTGGCTTGAGCATATAAAGACCTCAAAGCCCGCCTCCATAGGGACGCACTTCCTCCAACAAGGCCACACCTACTAATACTGCCACTGTCTAAACTACAACACTACCCTTTCATTTTTAAAAATCTAATTAATTAGCCTATGTCTATGAATTAGAAAGTTAAAATCATTTACACTTACATTTATTTGTTGCTATTTATTTCATATAATTTTATTGGATGTTCTGGTTGGTTCATAGTATCTCTTATTAACCATCACATCTGCTGCTGATTTCTCTTTCTTGACTTGAATTGATAATGTTAATACTTTCATTTGCTTGTTTGCATCCTCTTTGAGGTCACTAGTCATTTCTAAAGCTAGAGTTATGATGATTTCAGTACTCTGCCATCAGTGAGGAGTTGTGGCCTTTTGTAGTTGCCATACTGCTTGCTTCATGTTTCCTGTATTTCTACATTGTGATCTGCATACCTTTCATAATAGATCTCTCCTCCTACTTTATTTTGAGGTCTTCTTAGTAAGCAGTTTTCACTTAATAGCTCACTCCCCACTAGCATTCAGAGGCAAGAAAACAAATTGGCATGACACCAGGAAACCAAAGATGACAGATCAATACAGTCTAAATAGTAAAGGACACTGCTGTGCCAGCGATCACTCTAGAAATGAAAATTGCAAATATTCCAAAGTAAGCTATGGAGTTAAAATTTAATTAAGAACAAAGTAATGTGATTCTGGTATTTCCTCTCTTTCACATTTTACAATAATGTCAGTTCTTTCTTATGAAGATGTTTCTCATTCACAGAACCACACAGAGGCAGCTCCTAACCCCTATTACACTTTGGAAACAAATTCTACATTATCTATTTATGATACTTGGTATCAAGCCAACAGTTTCATGCTTCCTAGTAGAATATATCATTGGGATACATCCAAGCCAGTAGTCACTATTTTAAATAATATAAAGTGATCAAGTCCTAATGGCAGATAAGTATTCTGATTACATTGTACTTATGAATTTATTTAATACTCCTTATATGTGTATAAAGATAACCATTATTTTTATAGATGACTAAGCCAAGGAAACTTTGTGACTGGCTCATGGTCATGGCACAAGACAGCTCAGTGTGTGAGCTGAGTCCCATGCTTATGACCAGAATGCCATGCTGTAAAGCAGTAAGCACTCAGTTTCCCAAAAGTAGTCCTCGCATGTGGGTTTGAGTTGACCATCGATCTGCACAATGTTCCATGTTCCCTTGTTTTTATCTTGCTTATCAGGTAAACAACAATGGCTGCATCACACAAGAAGAAAACATCACTGATTTTGACTTTAAGGACAAACTTTACGAAGCCCAGAAGTTTCTTGCGCTTGTAGATGTTATAGAAGATGGGACAGGTGAGAACGTGGGAAATGAAGCTGTGAAAATTCACACCTGCTCATGTCCGTGGTGGTTTGAATGGTACAGAAAAAGGATTTAAAAAATAGCAATTCTCCAGCTGGCTTGGGCTTTCAATGTCGTTGTAATTTCTTTTTCAGGATTGAAGATTAGTGCATCCAGGACAACTAGAATTGAAAGAAGAACAAGCAAACTCATAAAAGTGAAGGCAGATTCACACTTTAAACGCGGGATTCCATTCCTTTTGAAAGTAAAGTACTTTTTGATTTATAGATGGTTGGGCTGTCTTGTGATACCTCAACCTGGCTGCAATACAAGAATTTAGGTTAGTGATAGAGTTTATATTTCACATGCTCCAGTGCATGAGTTCAATTCCCAGAGCTAAACTGAAAACTTTAAAAAGTTATCAAAAAGCCTCAAATATAAAACATATGTAGCAAAATTTTTATTTATAACTTCTGTCCTTGAAAACCTTAAACCCAAAAGTGTAGCCAAAGGCTTCTGGCCCATCCAGCCTAGTCTAGCCCTGACGTCCAGCCCCGTAGTCCCGCTGCCACTTGGTCCCAAATAACCACACAAAGGCTTATATCAATTAGAAACTCTTTGGCCTGTGGCTCAGGCTCATTATCACAAAGTATATTCACAGAACGACGTCCCACTTCACCTTTTCTGTCTGAGGTTTAAATTTCAGAAAGACATCCCTTATCACCAAAGTGTCACTGTGCTCAACATGAAGTAAGATATGCTACATATTCATAATAAATCTACACTCTCCATTAGCCTCAGTGCCCTAACTAGTTTTTATTTGGAATGTGTCAGGGCATCTCCTTCTCTTAGTTTACACAATAAACTCATTGATGGTATTTTTTGTGAATGACAAGTAAGTATGAAGCATCTACTATATACTAAGAACATGACACTTCCAGCCCTGGGCTTTCATAGCACAGCCAGTTCTACTGGTATAGATCTTAAAGTGTTAGATGCTGGTAAAATAATTTTTGCATGCTGAATTAGTCAGTGCATCTTTTGAGATCTTTAAATACTACTGAAACAGGTTTTTCTCCTATATTCTCTGTAGTGTCATCATACTTAGACTATACTTTTCTTCCTTGTTCAATATAGGTTCGCTTGGTGGATGTCAAAGGGGCTCCCCTCCCAAATGAGCAAGTCTTCATCAAATCATATGAATTTGATTACACTAATGTTACTACTGATCAGCATGGCCTGGCAGAGTTCTCCATCAATACCACCAATATTAAGCAGTCTTCCTTCACTGTCAAAGTAAGTCAGAAATGAGAGTATATAACACATGATAAAGCTTTGTAACAGCTTGAACTCGATCATGTGTAGCTTACTGAGAAAATAGTCCCATGCCCAAGTTTCTTATTTTAGGACATTTCTGACCAGTAATAAAACTATGAGCATAGGGCTATAGAAATAAGAGCACAATTATAAATACATTCCTCTTAATACAAGATTTTTCATACTCATACGTGTTTGTCTTCCACATATCTTAAGTCAGGACCTTCAAGAAAAAAATTACTGAAAATATCTATATATCTATTCAGTCAAAAATAGGTGCTGTCAAATTCATTATCCAAGTACTCCGTGTCCATTTTCTCAAACAAGAGACAGTTATTGTGTAATTAAATGTGATTGATGCTACACTAGTTCCTGCTTTAAGAAGACACACACACAGACACACACACAGACACACACACATACACACACAGACACACACACATACACACACAGACACACACACATATACACACAGACACACACACATACACACACAGACACACACACATACACACACAGACACACACACATATACACACAGACACACACACATACACACACACACATACATACATACATACACAGAGACACACACATATACACACAGACAAACACACACACAGACACACACATACACAAACACTCACACACACAGACACACACAAATACATACACACATAGAGACACACACATATACACACATACTCACACACACACGTACACACACAGACACACATACATACTTACACGCACAGAGACACACACACGTGGGCACACGCTGAGAAGGTTTCTTTGTTGTAAGGAGAAACTCAGCCAGCCAGAAGATAGTTTTACCTGGCAAGATCACACATAGCTCAGACTGTCACCACCCCCACCCCCACCCCATAAGCACATACACAGACTGTGTGAGCTGAAGTCAGCCCTGCAGTACTTCAGACCTTGTCTTAGCTCAGCCAGTGGCTTGGGCTGGGACTCACTCTTCTGATGGCCGTCAACCTTGATTCATGTGCCTGGTTCTGAGAAAAAACAAGTGACACCACTGTGCGCTCTTCTCCTTGGATTCCGGGTGGATTAGGAAAGACTCATCTCTTCCTAAGTCATGAGAATTAGTTTTCTGCTTTCTTCCCTGTTGTATCCGTCTCATCCTCTGCCCACCCCACCTCTCCCCCTCCTCCTTTGGTTTGTTATTTCTGTTTGGTTTTCAATTAACATAGAAAGTAGCAGGTTTCATTGTGACATTTCCATACATATGTTTCTTGATCCCCCCATTATCCCTCCATTCCCTGACCCCCCCCTTCTGTCTCCAGCACGCTTCTGTGCACGTCCACATCACACGCTTCAGACTTCTGTGTGTTGCTCCTTGTTTTTCTTTCTCATCCTCGGGTCTCATTGCCTCTCTCTGATTTCACTTCTGTTTCCTTTCCCTCAGACTCCCTCTTTGCTGCTTTAGTATAAAATTTATCTCAATTTCCTTGATTCTTTGTGGACCTCACAGCATCTATCCCAATCCCACCCATCTCTCCACCCCTCACTTCTGCCCCCTGCCTTGCAACCTCCCTCCCCCGCAAAAAAAAAAAAACCCTCAAAATTTAAAAGATAAAGACAAACAAATATAACGTAACAATACACCAACAAACAAACATAAAGATCTTGGTGCGGATGCTGTAGCGTGGTCTACTGAGCAACGCCATATATTCTTCAGTCCACACATCTTTACTTGGAAGTGTTCATCGCAATGTGTCACTGGTCTGGTTCGAGGCCTCTGGCATCTGCTGCCCTATCAATAGTGGCCATCACTGGGACTCCTCTGGGATATCCTACTGTTGCCTTGTGTCTCAGAGATCCTGCAGCTTTAGACCTGCAGAACCAATCCTTTTACATGCTTGAGCAATTCGCAGATGAGGTGGATGCTGGGGTGGGCTATCTCATAGTATTGGTTTCTGGGTAGCTCAGTTCACCAGCTTCTGTTCATCCTTACCACCAGGGTGAGATTTGCAGTACTTCCTTGGCTAACTCACCTGATACAGCAGATAGCAAGGGCCAATTCTCCTATTCTGCTACCCTTGAGTCTGGCTCATCATACCGCCAGGGCCAGCTCTGCTGTTTTCTTCCTGCAAAGTACAGGGTCTGCTCTCGAGACTGCTGCCCTTGGTGAGAAGCCAGACTATCTCTTCCATTCTCATTCTCATGGCCCTGAGCCTGGCTCTCCCACCTGCCATAGGTCGCAAGGGGTAGGGGACAGGGTATATTTCCCTCATCCTTACCACCCCATGGCATGTAAGGCAGGGGGCAGAGGCTGCTTTCCTGCTCTCATACCTACAGGCGTGGCTCACCCCTGAGCCCCTGCCAACAGAGTCAGCTCTGCTGTGCTGCCCAGGTGAAGGTGCAAGGCCTGCTCTCTTATGTGCTGCAGCTAGCCAGCTCTCCCAGTCTCACAATCTGGGGGATAGCTCTCCCAAATGCCTCAGGTGGCAAGGAGCAAGAGGGGAGGGCATTTTCCTCACCCAGGCCACCACATGGCATATGGGGAAGGGTCAGTGGTCCTGCTCTCATGCCCTCCAGGCCAGCTCACCCACATCCCCACCAAGGGGGTCAGGTCTATTGTGCTGCCAGGGTTAGGTACAGAGCCACTCTCTCAAATGCTGCAGCCAGTGAGGGGCAGGATCAGCTCTCCCACTCATGACCCCAGGACTAGCTGTTATTGTTTATATTTGTTCTTTCAAGGGTCCTGTCACTCAGCTCCCAAATAAATCACACATGGAGGCTCGTACTTAATCATAAATGCTTGGCTTGGCTTATTTCTACCCAGTTTTTCTTAACTTTAAATTATCCTGTCTATCTTTTGCCTCTGAGCTTCTACCTTTCTCTTCTGTAATTCTTCGCTCTTACTCTGTGGCTGTGTGGCTGTGTGGTTGGATGACTGCATGGCTGGGTGGCTCGGTGGCTGGGTGGCTGGGTAGTTATTTGCATCTGTGGCTGGGTGGCTGAGTGGCTGAGTAGTTGCCTGGTTAGGTGACTGGGTAGCCCAGTGGCTGGCTGGCTGGGTGGCTGGGTGGCTCAATGGCTGGCTGGCTGGGTGGCTGGGTGGCTCAGTGACTAGCTTTTTGTGTGGCTAGGTGGCTGTGTGACTGTGTGACTGTGTGGTTGGGTGGCTAGGTGGCTGAGTGGCTGACCCCAGGTGTCCTCCTCCTTTATCCCTCTGCTCTCTCTTTTTCTACTTATTCTTTCCACTTGCCAGCCCTACCTATTTCTCTTCTGCCTCACTATTGGCTGTTCAATTCTTTACTAGGCCAGTCAGATATTTTAGGCAGAGTCACAGCTTCACAGAGTTAAACAAATGCAACATAAAAAAGTAACACGGCTTAAAACAATAATCTACAACAAGCAGCTTTTCTTCCTGCAGTAGACTGTGATGGGTGAGTGATGAGGGGTGGGGGTATCTCTCCTTTGCCCATGCCACCACATGCGAGATCATGGGGCTAGCTCTCCCTCTCTTACATCTTTACTACCAGATCACTCAAACCCCCACCATCAGGGACAGCTCTACTTGGCTGCCCTGGGGAGGTGCAAGACCAGCTATCCTGGATGCTCAAGTTGGTAAGGGCCAGAGCCAGTTCTCCCTAGTTCTGTGAACAGTGAGGGGTGGGGCCATCTCTGCGCAGCCCTGTTCTCACTGCCTTCAATGGGAATAGGAGCTATGGACATCAACACAGACATTGGCTGCAGCGTGGCCACAGACCCAGACATGGTTTTGGGCAGCAGCTGGCCCAGATTGGCATGGCCCCACGGGTAGCATGGCCCTCAAACATTAACATGTTTCTAGATAGCAGCCCAGACCCCTGGCATCTACTCAGCCTTCAATGGTAGCAGGAGCCATGGACATCAACACAGGCTCTGGTGGCGGCAGAACCACAGACCCAGACATGGCCCATGGCCACAATTTGGGTCCAGATGATACCATGGCCTTGGGTGGCAGCACAGACCATACAGGTCTGTATAGCTTCAGCAACAGCTTGGCCTTCAAAGACCAACATGACCTCAGGAGTCAGCCCAGATTGTAGGGCTTTGCATTGTCCTTAGTGGCAACAGGAGCCACAGACATCAACTCAGAGTCGGGACCCAGCAGGGCCATGGAGAGCAGTCCAGCTCAGATTTCACCATAGTCCTTGGTGGTAGCCTAGGCCTCTTCGATTTACATGGCCCCTGTGAGAGCACATTCCTTGGACATGGACATAGTCACAGGTGGTGGCCCAGGTTTAGGCCATCCACAGGACCCTCAGTGGTATTTGGAGCCATGGGCTCCACCAAAGCTGCATCAAGGCCATGGGCCAAGTCATGGCCCTTGGAAACAGCCCAGGCCTGGATAACACCGTAGCCCTGTGTGACAAGCATGCCATCGACATCAGCCCATTCCACACTGCCCTCTTCAGATCTGTCTCTCCCTTCAGCATATGACACAGTCTGCCTATCTCTCCATCTCCCTCTTCCTCTCCCCCTGCCTCTCCCTCTCTCCCTTCCTCTCTCTCCCCTCCGCTTCCCCCTCTCTCCATGTCCCCCTCCCTCCCCTTCCTCTCCCCCTTCTTCTACCCCTCCCCTTACTTCTTCCTCCCCCTCTTTCTCCTTCTTCACCCTTTCTCTCCCTCTCTTTCATTTCCCCACCATCTATTCCTTCACCATAATGGTGGGATGAGGCAAACTGGTGGTTGATTTCTTCCTGCCCCAGATCTAGGGGCCTGAGGTGGAGCTGTGGCTTTTGCCATGTGCCCACTAGGCCCAGAAGTGCCAAGAGAATCCTTTCTCTGTTCTTTAACTTAAGTGTTTAACTTATATTTTCTCCTTTCTGTTATTGGAATAGTGGGTATTTTTGAATTTTCTGTATTATTATATTTGTGTATCTGCTTTACTTTGGTGCTGATGAACTTTTAAAAATTTCTCCACGCTCCTGAGGCTTATTGGAGATCAAGCCTTTTAAAAAGGCCATTCATTAAGAAAATTTGCTTATGATAAGAGATGTTCTATATCCATCCTCACAGATGTTCAAGTTGCAACACCAAAATAGAACAAATATTAAAAACTAACAACATAACTTGCCTCAAATCTCCTAAGTTTCCAGGAATTGGACCCAAAGCTATTGAAGTACATGAGATGTTATATAAATAATTTTATAAGTCTAATTTTTAAAACAATTAATGACAAAATTTGTTATTTCTCCAGATTTACCACAAGGAGGAAAATTCGTGTCTCCGTTACCCCTGCACAACAGAACACCCAGAGATCCATCATATGGCCTACAGTATGTACTCCTCCAGCGGGAGCTATGTAGCCCTTGAGACAGAGGCCAATGTCTTGCCCTGCGGTCAGAATCACATATTTCGGGCACATTTTATTCTAAAGGGGCCGGTCTTGAGCATGCTGGAAGAGCTGACTTTTTATTACCTGGTAAGTTTTCACCCCACAGTGAGAAATACAAAGACTCCTTCCATCTTCTGACCATGTCCCTCTACTGACATGGTGGGTTCTGGGCTGGGTACTTCTGTCTGGATCTCAAACAATAGATTTGTCACTTAGAAGAAAGCCTTGTCAAATATAGATACAAGCTTGAAAAACACTTTTTATTTTAGGTCATGGCCAAGGGCAGCATTATGCAGACTGGAAACCACACTCATTCCGTGGAGTCAGAAAAATGTGAGTGTTTCCTACCCAGTAACATGTCTCCAACTGAGTTCCCCACATACTCACCAGTGAGATCTCACCAATGGGCAACTAAGGATGCCATGATGTTTATGTATTACCATAAACACTCTCCAGAGCAGGAAGTCAGGGTTCTGCCATCTAATGTAGGTTATCACTCACACCATAACCTTCAGGATAGAAAAGTCTCAGACTCACAAACTTGGTGTTATTTAACATGATAAAATAATCTACTCTGAAGATGTAACATCTGAAAACACTAAGTACTTCAAGATAGACCCCAAGAGAGGAATCTATGTAATTTCACATAAACTATCACCAACAAGGGAAAATGTGTTATGTTAGTGTCTGTCTAAAGAAAAAAATGGAAGATTCCAATCTTGGTCTTTAAACAATTCTAGGTACACTAATTTTTATTCATTTGATGTGTGGCGAGTGTGTACATGTGTGGGGCATGTGTGTATGTGGTGTGTGTGTGTGTGTGTGTATGTGTGTGTATGTGGTGTGTGTGTGGTGTGTATTTGTGGTGTGTGGTATGTGTGGTGTGTGGTATGTGTCTGTGTATGTGTGTGGTATGTGTGTGTGTGTCTGTGTGAAGTGTGTGTGTGTGTGTGTGTGTGTGTGTGTGTGGTGTGTACATGAGTGTGCACGCACACACGCTAGCATGAGGGGGTGCTGTAAGTATGTGCCCATCAGTGCAGGTGCCCTCAAAGTCAGAGGCATCCGATCTCCTGAATCTGGAGTTACAGAGAGTTCTGAGCAGCCTGAATTGTGTGCTGAGAATTCAACTTGAGTCCTTTACAAGAGCATCAAGTGACCCTAACTTCTGACCTTTGTTTTTATTTTTTATTCATCCTTTGAAAGTTACTTATATTTATACAATGTATTTTTTAATTAATTTATTTATTTACTTTACGTACAGACATAGTTTCCCCGCCATCCTCTCCTCTACTCCCCCTGACCTTCTCACCCACCCATTTCTCTGTTTCTGTTCATCAGGCCTCTCATGGGTCTCAAGAATACATGACATACCAAGTTGTGGTAAGACTAAACACCTCCCTTGTGTTAAGGCTTGGCAAGGCAATCCAGTATGAGGATTGGGTTCCTGCTCCCATTGTTGAAAATCCTACAACTAGACCAACTCTCACATATGTGTTGAGGTCCTACAGGCTAGGCTCCCTGGTTATAGGTCCAGACTCGTAGTTCCTGTGAGCCAGGCTAGTTGATTCTGTGGATTGTGTTCTTGTGGTGTCCTTGGCCCCTCTGGCTCCTACAACCCTTCCTCCCTCTCTTCAGAGGAGTTTCCCGAGCTCAGCCTAATGTTTGGCTCTCTGCATCTGTTTCCATCCGGTACTGGGTGGAGACTGATGACAACTGGATTAGCCACCAGTCTGATTACAGTAGGCCATTTTGAGCTACATATCCACTATGGCTAAGAGTCTTAGCTGGGGTCATCTTTGTAGATTCTCGAGAATTTCCCTCACACCAGGTTTCTTCCTGACCCCAAAATGTGCCCCTCTTTTCCATAATCTCCTTCAGTACTCTCTCTCTCTCTCCATCCATCACCCAACATGATCCCTCAAGTTCCCAGTCCACCCATCAGACCTCTTCTATTTTCCCTTCCCAGGGAAATTCATGCATCCCAACTCCCTTTGCCCCTTCCCTTGTAACCTATCCTCTCTGAATCTGTGAATTGTAGCATGGTTATCCTATACTTTACAATTTACCCACTTATGAGTGAATACGTATTATATTTGTCTTCCTGAGTCTGGGAGTCTGGGTAACCGTATTCAAAATGATTTTTTTCAAACTCCATCCATTTACGTGATGTCATTATATTTTCACAGCTGAGGACACTCCATTGGTATAAATATACCACACGTTCCTTATCCATTCTACAGTTGAGGGACATCTGGCTTGTTTCCAGGTTCTAACTATTATGAGTAAAGCTGCATAAACATGGTTGATCAAGTGTCCTTGTGGTATGATTGGGCATCCTTTGGGTATATTTCCAAGAGTGATATTGCTGAATTGAGGTAAATTGATGCCCAGTTTTCTGGGAAACCACCATATTTATTTCCAAAGTGACTATACAAGTTTGCGCTCCCACAAGCAATAGAGAAGTGTTTCTCTTGCTCCATACCTTCTCCATCATAAGATGTCATTTGTGTTTTTGATCTTAACCATTCTGGCAGGTGTAAGATAAAATCTCAAAGTCGTTTTGATTTGCATTCTCCTGATGGCTAAGGATGTTGAACAATTCTGTAAGTGTTTCTCTGCCATTTGAGATTCTTCTGTTAAGAATTATCTATTTAGATCTGTATCCCATTTTTATTGGATTACTTGGTTTTTGATGTCTAGTTTACTGAGTTCTTTATATATTGTGGAGATCAGCCCTCTGTTAGAACTGGAGTTGGTGAAGATCTTTTCCCATTTGGTAGGTGGCTGTTTTGCCCTATTGACAGTGTCTTTTGCCTTACAGAAGATTTTCAATTTCATGAGGTTCTCATTTATTAATTATTGATCTCAGTGTCGGTATTTCTATTCAGAAAATTGTCTCCTGTTGCAATATGTTCAAGGCTATTTCCCATTTTCTCTTCTATTAGGTTCAGTGTAAGTGAATTTATATTGAGGTCTTTGATCTACTTGGACTTGATTTTCTTTCAGGGTGATAGATATGGACCTCTTTGCATTCTTCTACATGCCACCATCCAGTTGTGCCAGCACCATTTATTGAAGATGCTTTATTTTTTCCATATACAAAGTATTTCAATCATCCCTACTCCTCATTAATCTCTTCCAGCTCCTCTCTGACTACCTCCATCAGGCCCCTTCCCTAATTCATATTTTTTAACATATTGAGTTCAGTTAGTACAGCCCACATGTGCGTGTGGTATGGGGTCATCACTGAAACATAGGAAATCTACCAGAGCCTACATCCCTGAAGAGATCTGACTCATCCCCACTCAGTAGACATCAACTTCCAATAGCTCTTCAGCTAAGAGTGAGCCTTCGTGACCTCCTCCCCATCCATGCTGGGATTTGACTATCTTGATGTTGTAAAGGTTTTGGGCAGACAATCATAGCTGCTGTGACATCAATGAATGAAATCACTCTATCATATCTTGATGATAATGCTCAGTTATACTTGGCTCAACGGTCACTCTCTTATCAGGGCCTCTTCTACCTGCTTCTATTACAATCCAGAGTTACCACTGAATCCTGTTATTCTCCGTATTCGTCTTGACATCCTTCCTTCTGAAATAGCACTCATCACATGCAAATGTCTTTTTTATAGTTCAGCAGTTTATTATCCATCTCTCTTCATTGCAGTGTCAAGTGCATGAAACACATAAATTTGCATATGTAGCTTCACAGAAATCTTCAAGTGATTTCTAGAAGTGGCAGGTACATGTTAGATGCTCAGCAAACTTACTGGAAAGGGGGCTTTCTTGTCAATGACCAATTGTAAAAACTGTTAATTATTTAGTAAAATATCTAGTTAATTCTTCCACAAACACTAAGAGGAAATCACAGCACCCATCTTGAGAAGGTTTATGAATATCCTCAGGTTAACAAAAAACAATAAGAAAAACTTCTAAAATAGCATAATTTTCTCTCAAGAAATGGAACTACTATGAGCATCTTAATAACTACAAAGATATGCTTGTTATTTTCAAATGAAGCTTGCTCCTCTGAGATAATCATTAATGTCAGCTCCCTGAGTACCAGGTTATCATCTATATTATTCTTCCTCTTATCCGAATAATAAATGAAATATCAGTCAAGGTTGTTTTATCCCTTTTTATAACAGGAGTATCTAAAAGATGCTGATTGAGATATTAAGGTGTAAAAGAGAATGGAGGTTAGTATACAATCAGTGACAAATAGCCAATATAGCTTTTCCTGGTGAACATATTGATGGAGGACATCTTGCCTTGAGTGTCCCATAGCCTCTTGAGATCATGAGCGTGCAAACAATGAACCACAGAACAGAACAGATGGAAGGATGTCTTCCACATACAGACAGTCCTCCTGATCCTCTGTTTAGCTTTGTGGGTTTTCCTCTCAGTACTCTGACCCTTAACTGACTCATCTCCTGCCCTCCAGATCTAGTGAAAGGTGACTTTGCCCTGGAGATCCCTGTGGACGCAAGCATGGCTCCCATGGCTAGAATACTCATCTATGCCATCTTTCCTGATGGAGAAGTGATTGCAGATTCTGCAAAATTTGAAATTGAAAAGTGTCTTCTAAACAAAGTGAGTAATCTATTTCTTAAAATTTCTATTTAAAAAAGAGAAACATGTCTTATGGATATAGATTTCAGATGAACTAAACCCAGTAATTGGTGTGTGCCTCAGTGGCAAAAATACCGACAGCACCAGAGGGCCAGATTTCAATTCACAAACCCCCCAAAAGGGTGGTGGTTGATGAGAAAGAAGCAAGGAACTGGGCACAAGGGGGGGGGGGGGAGAGCCGAATGCTTAATAATTTGCTAATCTGTTCAGAGTCGTATAACTTTTTAAGAAGTATTGTATCTATCTGCATGTGCACATGCATATGAACATGTGCATGTAGGGGAAAGAGAACAATTTCTGTCTCCTTCCACATGAGTCCAAGAAATCAAGTTCAGGCCATTAGGCTCAAAAGGAAGTACCTTTAACCACTGAGCTATCTCATAGACCGTTAATGTCACGCAATTTTATGGAAGACCAGTAATAGAATCCAGGCCTATCAGTTGCTAGGATATTTATTTTCCTTCCAATTTCTCATTATGATTTTTCTCTGTGTGTGATAAGGATATAGAGCCTTGCTATTATTAAATTTTATGATACAACACTGTTAAATGGATGTGGTATCATAGATCCCAGAACTTGTGTTAAAAAAAACAAAACAAAACAAAAAACAGACATGACTAGTGGATCCTATAACCCCAATGATATGGAGGCCAGGGACAGGAGAATTGCTGGAACTTTCCATTTTAGCAGTTTAGCTCCAGGTTCGTGAAAGATGTTCTCAGGTCTATGAGGTAGAGAGGGAGAAAAAGGCACCCACACCGTCCTCTGATCTCTGCTGGGTGCATAGGTACATGCACCTGCACACATATGTTCATTACACCACAATCGCATACGTGCTCACACATACCAGAAATGAGCTATTTGCTAGAACTTTAGGAAGCCAAAGCAGTCATTTGTTGCTTCAGAGTTTGACTGACACACCTTCTGTCCACATAAATCTACCCCAGTGGTGTAAAAGGTAGCCAAGAACGTCGGCTGAGCTTCCAACAGTCATAATCTAGCCAACAGATGTGCGTGTGCCAAATTACAGGGTGATTTACATGGCAGGCTTCTGGGCTGCAAGGGCCAGATGCTGGCTAAGCTTGATTCCTCTTCCAACAGGTGGACCTGAGCTTCACCCCAGCCCAAAGTCTTCCCACCTCACAGGCCCATCTGCGAGTCACAGCTTCTCCTCGGTCCCTGTGTGGCCTAAGAGCTGTAGACAAAAGCGTGCTGCTCCTGAGGCCTGCAGCTGAGCTTTCCCCTTCCTTGGTGAGTCTCCATTCATTCTCTGTCCATGAAAGACCAGTGGTGAGGTTTTGAGACACTTTTTTGGAAAAAGCAGTGGCCATTCAGACACTAGGGCTCACTGATGTAAAAACACTGCGTTTAATGCTAAAGGCAATGCTAAGGGAACTCTTGACTATAAAATCCCGAAGAACAGCTCTGAAAACGTAGCCAGTAAAGTCAAGGTGAAGCCTGAAGTCAAGCTTGTGTGTGACCCAGGCCCTCGGTGTGTTACTGTACCTCTCCTATTCCAGGAGTGGCTTGTCCCCTAACACATTCATGATGGAGTTTCACCGAGAGACGCTGTCTGTTGGATCCAAACAAAAACAGTTTACACGAATGGAATCTTGTATAGATAGCTCAAGACTTCTCCAAATAAGAAAAAGACAGAATGTTTTAAAATTTAAAAACAGGTTACAAAGAGGTTTTGAAAATTCTCAGAAGCAGAACTGAAACCGTAAACTATTTACAGAAGTCTCACTCAAGTTAACAATGGCAAAACTCTTTTTAAATTAAATTAAGAATAAGATTTATTAAGAAAAATTACATGATCCCTGTAATAGTTTTTAAAAATTATTGCTGGCACTGGCTAATAGCATGTTTGAAAATGTTTGTAAGGTACATACATAAATTTATAAACAGTAATCCTTAGTCCAGATAATGTTGGGAACTTATCAGTCAACCAATGTGTAAGCTAAACCAGCAATCAATTTAATTTTAATGATGAAATTTTATGATGCACATGCAGAAAATGCTTAGGAAAATATATGACTAAAATATTTTTCTCTTAGATTTTGACTTTCCCCAAATCCATTAAATAAGAGATTTTCTTTGATTGATATTCGCTGACAAGTACAGACAATTAGTTTAAACAAACAAACAAACAAAGCCCATGTACTGCCCAGAGAATTATAACAAAACATATGAACCAAGTCCCGCTGCTCCTACTAACCTGCTCTATCCGTGCTTTGGTTGCTCATACTTTCAATAATTACAGTTATTCCTTTAATATTTTACTCCACATTCTCTATTGGACTTTGAAAATATTGGTCTACTTTTACTTTTAACATCATCTGCTCATCCTTATTATGATAAAGCAGCATGTTAAGGCTGATTATGCAGACCCTTCCTGTCCTCTTCTTGCCTACAAATCAATATGATTTCTGTGTAAAATACTTAGTTTTCATTTCTATAATTAAATATATGGTTCCTTATTAAGTCAGATGTGTGCTGTGGGCATTTCTCCTCACAAGATTTCAGTTCTCTGGTGTCTGTAGCAGCGCCCAGCTCTGCTGTTGTGCTGGGTGAAGCCCTCTGTCACCCTGCTCTCATCCTGGCTGTCTTCAGCAACCCACAGTCCCCTCAAAACTCCTCATGTTTGGTTCACTGCTTACTGATTTCTTTTGGGGTTGCTGCCTCCCTTTGGGGCATTAAATGTGCGGTAGTACTGTTCTGAGAAAGACATAGTCAGAGACACACTTTTTGCAGCTAAAATTATCTATATTTGTGGCAATAATTAACTCTTTGAAATAGGACAAAATATTAGCTAAAAAAAAATCATAGTCCCCAAGAACTCTGGAGACGTTGGCTTTATGGGCTTATATCTTCCTAAGTTAGTTCTGAGATGCTCGATGCCATTAATTCTACATCTTTTTATTTGTTCAGTTTTTTCTCTCTGGAATTGTTTAAGATTCTTTATTTATACCTAATATCCAGAATATTTACAAGCATGTGAGGCTGTGGGGAAAGAACTATAGGTTCCTACCATGTCCTGGTAAGCCTGGATGATTTCTAACTACTGTTTTTAAATGCATGAGACAAAAATGTACAAGAATACAAGAAAAAACAATTGCAAAAATATATCCTGTATGAAATAACAGTGCAGATATAATACCAATACAAATCATCATTGAGCAAGTTGTCAAACAAGTATAGAGAGAGAAGGCTGGAGCCTACATCCAGCCGCAGCCTCTTGGATGAGAAAATAAGAGTTTCCTGTTCAGAAGCTGAAGGTACCTGAGTACCAGTTTCACAAACGTTGTCTGGCTCTGCCACATGAATCAAGCTGGCCATTTTTAAAATATTCACCCAAGTACTGATGAATGATAATACAGACAACATTCCAGGCTATCTGAATAAATCAAATATAATGTGAAAATACCTCTGACATTGCATCTAGTCGAAAGCCATAATCTTTCTTATAGGTATGCGTGTAGCTGCTTAGCTGATTCAGGCACTGTTAAATTTCTGTTGAATGCCTAAGAAAATAAGGATGTGAATTTTCCTACCCAAATATCCAAATGTCCAAATTCTCAGTCCCTTGAGATTATGGAAATCCCATAGGTAAACACCTTGATGGACAGATTAATTTGCTTTTTTTCCTAAGGTCTTTTATCAATTCTTATCAATTTCTGTGACAGGCAGAAGGTGGGTAACATTATCTTTCTTTTACCCCGATTGTCCTCGAGTTTTCTACTTTCTGAACAATCTCCTTTAGATATACCTTTTATATTTTTAAATATTTTGTCGCAAATTAGCCTTATGTCAAAATCTATTTTTTTTTCTGCTCTAGATTTTAAATAGTATTGACTTTGGTGTATGGATACGATGTTTCTATCTCTGTGAGAATTTTACAGTTTTTGTGTATTTCTCTCTTTCTTTTTACTTTGGAGGTCTTTGTTTTATTGTTTGGTTTCTAATTACTATTCTTTCCTAAACGCTCCTGTCTCTGCTTATGTTAGTTTTGTCCTTAGCAAAGGAAATCTGTAGAAGAATTGCAAGTCAACTGATTCATTAGGAACTGAAGCTGTTTCTGTGGTCTGGGCTTGGGTAATGCTGTCTGCCACATGACTGGCTGTGTTGCTACTTTATAAGCAAGCCCATCTGTTCTTTCTAAGGGAGATACCAAAGGCAAAAATCAGTCATGAGCATCACTCGATCCCAAGAACAAGTTCAAGTCTCAGAGACACAGATTTGGAGCATTCTGGGTTGACAAGGCTTTGTTTCCTGTCTTCCTCATACACATTCACCTAGCCTTTCCTTCTAGGGACTGTTGACCTCCAGTGCTCAGACTGGATCTGGTACTGTGGGGTAAACTTGGCTTGTATGTAATTGGAGTCTTCCATGGTCACTAAAGTGGGATGTGCTTCCATTGGGACAGGACATCTGTAGGACATCTCCCTCTTTCTAATTCCACACAATGCAGTTTGGAAGGTTGAACTCATCCTCTGTCAAAGATGGTGGTGACTTGAGTTTATTTTGTTTCAATTTTTTTTCCTGAATTTCAGAAAAAAAAGTATGTAGAGAAACCTTCATTCAGATCTCTTCAGGATATTTACATATTGATTAATTCAGATTTTTTTTTCTTTTTATAGTATGTATACCAATAGGCTAAAACATACAACACTGAATGGTTTATGTAGTATAAACATATTTCCAAATGTTTAATGTTTTATAAGTTAAAATTACATAATTTCCAGGTATAACAAGAGGATTTATGTTCATATTTTTAATATGTAGAGTATTTTTAGTCTCTTTCTCAACATTGCAAACACTTTCAGAATAAAGCACCCTTCAACAAAAAATACTTAGAAAGCCTTGTTTGGGGGTCATTGAACAATGAACAAAAAAATGGCTTGTAGAAGTCACACTGATTTTTTTTTTGTTTGTTTTGTATCGTCCACTAAAGAGGCTTCCTTACTTATCTCCTGTTTCTTACAGATATACAATCTGCCAGAAATGAAGGAGAGAAAATTTATCCCAAAACCACACCAACTACATCAGGATGACTTGTGTACGTGGGGCACAGATTCAGCCGGTAATAAAGTTGTATACATAAGCAGAGATGAGAGAGATGTCCACAGTTACATACAGGTAAACCATTGCCCACTAACGCGCTGCTCTATGAATTATTTAGGTTTAATGAAATGCTGTATTGGTAAAGAATTTTAGAGTTAGGCCAGGAATATAAATCACTAGCAGACCAACCCCCTGAAGTGTGGTGGTTCCTGGAATCCCAAGCATTCTGAAAACTACATCTTGGAAAGTGCCCTAGGCTGTGTGTCTAGGCACAGAGTGGATAAGTGGCGTTTTTTCTTTTTAATTTTGTTTAAAAATAAAAAACAAACAAACAAACAAAACCAAGCTGTCTCTATGTTGCTCTGGTTGTCCTGGTACTCACCCTGTACACCAGACTGGTGTCAAAGATCTGTAACTAGTATTTCTCTGGCCCATCAGCCAGCTCTCAAATAAAGACATGGAGACTTATTATCAATTATGAGTGTGCAGCCTTACCTTAGGCTTATCCCACTAGATCTTATAACTTAATTTAACCTGTTTATGTTCATCTACATTTTGCCCAGGGCTTTTTTACCTTTCTTTTATTCTGTATGTGCTACTTTCCTGCTTCTGTTCCTGTCTGGCTGACTGGCCCCTGGCATCTCTTTCTTTTCACCTCCTTCCCTCCAGCCTAAATTCCTCTTCCTAATTACTCTCACTGACTGGAAGTCCCGCCTATTCTCACTGCCTAGCTATTGGCTATTTAGCTTTTTATTGAGCCAATCACAGTGCCTCACAAGTGCGGGATGTGAGTGACTTTTTAAAGTAACAGGACATTATATCAGACAAACCAGCACATATGCCTCACTATGAATTCTGTGATCTTCATTACAGTCTTTAAATTGAATTTTTAAAAATGATAGAAATTCTACTTGAACGTGTAAAACTATATCTGAATTAGTTACAATAGTTTTTGTACACAGTGAGTGTTTCCAGAACTTGGAGAAATTTTTCTTGAATAATAATTTTCTTTCCAGGACATGGGTTTACAGGCACTCACCAACTTGAAGATCAAATATCCTGTATTATGTCGTCGTTATGAAAGCTTCCCTATAGTAGCAGGTAAGATAACAAGTCGGCATGTATTTTCAGAATAAAATAAATGTGAATTATCAAGGGTGATAAAAATAAAATCTTAGAGCATGTTTAGTATCCAGATAAGAGAGAAAGAACCCAAACCCACCTGAGCAAAACCAGCCCAAATGTATGATGGGACTACGAGGAAACTAGAGACTGAAGGCTCTTCCTTCAGTGTTGAAAAGACAGATAAGACAAAATGGAATAGTTACTGTAATCGGGAATTAGTGTGTGAAGTGTGAAGAACTTTTGTAGACATATCATGGGGGTGAAGAGAATTTCCTAAGTGTTAGAGATGAAGAAAAGAAAAAAACAAAACAAAACAGGCTTTGCCAATAGAGGTGAGGACAATAAAAACCAAAACTCCAAACAAGTCAAGGACCTCAACACAAGTTCACAAGTTCTGAAACTGTTAGAGAAGAACATAAGCAGTCACCCTATAAAACAGGTGTGTGGCAAAGCACTTCTTAAAGCCCTTAAGTCAAAAGGTGCAGACTCACTCTGTCTTCAGCAAAACTAACCATTTTAAGCCCCTCCCTCTTCCTCTCAGTGAGCCCACCCCTTTGCAAAGGAGGGTCTCCCTCCCCCACATCCTCTCCAAAGTGGTTGTCAGCTGCTTTGCTGACTATTCTGACTGAGATGAAATCTCAAAGTTGTTTCTATTTAGATTTCTTTCATTATGAGCAAACTTTTAAAAGATTTTTTTGACATTTTTATTTCTTTTGAAAACTGTGTTTAGATTCACAGCCCATTTTTAAACTTCTTGACTCTTGGTTTTTTGAGTTCTTTACACAGTCTGAGGATTAATCCTCTTTCTCATGTATAACTAGCAAAGATTTTCCCCCACTCTGGGCTTCCATTTCAATCTGCTGATTGATTGCTTCCTTAGCTGTGCAAAAGCTTTTCAGTTTGATGAAGTCCAATTTATCAATTATTGGCCTTAATTTCTAAGTAAATGGGTCTTATTTAAAAGTCCTTTGCTGCACACCCACTTTGTAGGGTTACTGCTTATGTTTCTTTTCTAGAAGGTTCAGGTTTCATGTTAAGGTCTTTGATCCATTTGGAGTTCCTTTACGTGTAGAGTCATTGACGTAGATCTGTGTTCATATGTGAGCATCTATTTGTGGAAAATATGTCAGGCACCATTTGTGGAAAGCACTGCCTTTCCTCTAGTGTGTGTTTTGGTGTTTATGACAACTACCCAATGGCTGTAATTCCATGAGCTATGTTTGGATCTCGTATTTTATGTCACTGATCTACATGTCTACTTTTGTGCCCATACTATGCTGGTCTTATTACTAAACCTCTACAATATGACTTGAAATCATGAATCCCTATATTCATTATTATTTATATTCTAAATACTGAAATTTAATATTATATGTGTGACAACACAAAATGAAACATAATTCTGACTGGACTGCAGTGATTTTCCTCATACTGATTTAAAAAGAAATGAAAATATCATCACAGGTTTCTAAAGGCAAAAAGACTTAAGGCACTGTGGCTACTCTAGACCATGGATAAATGAGACAACTATCCCTGTAGATTCTTAAGGTAATGAGCAAAGAACTTAGTCTCTAGAAAACACTAAGAAATTAAAAGCAAATAAAAAGATAGATTAGAGGTTGTGGCTAACACAGAGGACCTACAAAAATAAAGCTTTCAGTGTGTGTGTGTGTATGTATTTTTAAAATGAGGGAGAGTTTCAATGCTGAGATTAAGTTGGAAAATACTTAGGTGAAGCCCTCATGAATCTGCATGTATACTTGTTTGTGGAAAAAGCAGCACACAGATCTCCTGTTGCTCCCTTTAAATCTTGCATCCTTGCCGGTACAAAGCCAAGCCAGTGTTATAATTGATAAGTAGTAAACTTTTTGCACCACCAAAAATCTAAAAACAAAAACAAAAAACCAACCTAAAACCTTGGTATGGACTTTCTATTGTATTTCTGATTCAAGAGTTTGTACCTATACCTCTTTCAGTTTTTATATAAATTAAAACCTATTAAAATATTGGGTGAATCCTATAGATCTAGAGAAAGAAGAGGTATTCCAAGAATGTCTTTGCTGATAATGTAGCCATCATTCAGTTCTGGTCTGGAGTGATTGTCATTACAGCCACAGAATCTGTTGCCTGGAAGGTAGTATTATGAATCTTCATTCCTTCTAGGGGAAACGTTATATTTGTAAGCATTCCTTGACTATCCAACCCAAGAAAATATACACCATGCTTTCTTCAAACTCCAACTACACTAGGTGATATTTTCTCCAGGATTTCATAGTTTCCACTTTTGACAAAGATGTTACCCACTCTCCCCCCAAAATGAGTAGTTCAATGTATTATTTCGAATGTTATTGTAGTAGCTTTTAACAGTCAAGAGGAAGTAAAAATTAACCTACATATACCCTGAATGTTGTATGCCACCATACTCAATAGGTTTTTCCATTGTAACTTCATAGACGTTTTGGACTATGATATGGTTATGAGACAAAACTCAGCTCTCATTATGGAAGTAGAACCTAAAGATCCATCTCGTGAAGATCCACCTACTAAGACCATTCGAAAATATTTTCCTGAAACTTGGATCTGGGATTTAGTCACAGTCAAGTAAGTAATTTCCATTTGTAAGATTTGAGCTGGGTATAAAAAATTTATTTCTTTGCTTTCTAGGTCTTTTCTAATTAATTTCTATCATAGTAAAAGGAAATGGCTAATGTAAAAGACCATAGCATATCAACTCACCAATTATAATATATATATATATATGTGTGTGTGTGTGAATATATATATACATATATATATTTCCATCACTCCCAGAAAATTCACATGAAAGTTTATCATATACCTTTCTAATGCTTAAAACCACTCAGGAACACCATACTGAGCAGTAAGTGAGGCATTCCTACATGAAGCAGCCCATATAAGTCATAAAACTGTCCTATGTTGTTTTGGAGATGGGAGTTTAGAGACAATTTCAACTCTATGTTCAAATTTCCACTAACATGCAGATTTTGAAGTATCATGAGGCCATGATGTGAGCTTGGCAAACAAGATGACATAAAGACCTTTTATTTTTCCATCTGGAGTCCTGTTTATACTGTTTTCTATCACTCCATTGAAGGACTAGAAGGGGGAGGCTGTAGGTCACACGCATTGGTTACCATCTCAGAAGTAACTTTCTGTGCTTCCCATCCTCACTCTCCCAGCTCATCAGGAGTAGCTGAAATGGAAGTGACGGTCCCTGACACGATCACTGAGTGGAAGGGCGGAGCCCTCTGCCTGTCCAGTGACACTGGACTTGGCCTCTCTCCTGCTGTGTCTCTCCAAGCCTTCCAGCCCTTCTTCCTGGAGCTCACAATGCCCTATTCTGTGATCCGTGGAGAAGCCTTCACGCTCAAGGCCACTGTGATGAACTACCTCCATACGTGCATGCGGGTGAAGACCTTTCCAAATTAAGCATGGCCAGTGGGAAAGTAGTCTGTGTGAATTTTAACTAAGAATTAAATGAGAAGAAGGAATAAAGGGTGCAAGAGATTGGATTTGACCCATCAACACTGGTTCCAAATGCTTAAAAAATTACCAAGGCTCTAGCTACAGATAAACAGCAAAGACTTATTTAACAATATGAACACTAAATAAAATGTATTAGGTGATTTTTCCATTAATCAAATTACGTACTGTACTAACAGACGCAGGATATTCCACGTGGCCTCTGGATACAATCAAAAGATATGGTCCACAAAGATATATTAGACTGTTGTCAGGATAAAATGGCATAATGTTTTGTGATGGATTTTCTTTTGTTAGAGATAGATGTATTCTTTAATATGTAGTTAAAAATCTAGTACAGTAAATATATCTTTGCCACCAAAGTAAAGCAAATATAAATAGATAAATATACAATCATCTCTCTAATTATTTGTATAGATGACATGTAGATGATAGCTAAATAAAATTTGAGACATGTATGTGCATATGAAATATATGCAAGCCTTCTGTGTCAGCTTATGTGACATTTTAGGCACAAGCAAAAACATCCTGCTCTCTTTTTAACACAAATTTCCTCCACACCCTTTTACCTATCTCCACCCACAAACAATATGTTTTCCTTCTTCAGTGACATCTTTGATATTTCTTTGCCCATGTGGGGCCACAGGTGGTTGTACTGCTGGAAGACTCCCCTGATTTCACTGCTGTCCCAGTGGCAAAAGACCAAGATTCTTACTGTCTCTGTGCCAATGGAAGGAACACCACATCCTGGCTGGTAACCCCCAAATCATTAGGTGAGTGAAAATTCAATAAGGGGACTCTGTGCAGAAAGGGTGCATGCAGGAAGGTTTCTTAAATTACCTTCTTCTATTGGGCCCTCAACCTCCTGGTTATTGCTGCTTCTGGTCCATGCTTATCAGCTTTGTCAATATAAGACAAGGCCTTGAACTGTTCACAGAACTGAAGATACTTTGCATATCTTGGGGTTTGGAGGACCAGGTTCCTGGCATATCTGAGCTCAGCTTTATGGGCTGTGTGTTTCAGGGAATGTGAATTTCTCCGTGACTGCGGAAGCTCGACAGTCCCCAGAACCTTGTGGATCTGAGATGGTCATGGTTCCAGAAACTGGGAAAAGAGACACAGTTGTCAAAGTCCTGATAGTTGAGGTGAGTAACCTCTCTTTATTGACATTGTGCCGAGAACGGAGCGGTGTTGACTATGTTTAGATGAAAACTAAAAGCTAACACACGACCTTGAGATATCTCAAGAGGCAAATTCATGCTTTAAATCAGTGTGCTCTGTCTTCTTTCCCTTCTTCTTGTCTTAACTCAGTCTTGGAAGGGATGAACTATGCCAGTTGTTCTTCTTAAGTCAACTTCTTCTGATCCCGTTACCCCCTCCTTATCTTTATTATCTTTCTGTATTACCTTCTTTTTGATATGACATGTAAAAATTCTCAAATGTTTATGCCATTCCTGATAGGGCAGAAAGTTAAACTATCTAATTACAGCCCTGGACCAAAAGTAAAGAAGTTCCCCCCTCCAAAACAAAAAACAAAAACCCCAGCATCTTTGTGTTTTCACACTCAGTAATTTCTTGTGTCTGAACTTCCTGTCTTTTTCCCAAGCCCGAAGGGATTAAGAAAGAGCACACCTTCAGTTCCCTGCTCTGCGGGTCAGGTAAGAATCCTTCAAGACAACAATAAGATAATAATGTAAGTCATCTACTTAGATCCCTGGGAATATTCCCTATAAGAAAAGCAGGATGGTTTGTCTGGCGGTGGGGAGGGGTCCCTAGCAGTGAGATCAGGACTTGATCCCGGCACATGAACTGGCTTTGGGAACCTATTCTCCATTCTGAGATGCTTCCTCAGCCTTGATGCCAGGGGAGGAGCTTGGTCCTGCCTCAACTTGATATGCCATGCTTTGTTGACTTCGATGGGAGGCCTGCCCCTTTCTAACAAAGAAAGAGTGGGTGGGGTGAACTGTAGGTGGGAAGATGGGAAATTGTGGTTGGTATGAAAATAAATAAAATAATAATAACTTTTAAAAACCCAGGATACTGTATACCTTATAACCACTAAAAAATAACCAAACTGAGTCACATAAATTATCAGGATTTTTATTTACTTGGTGCGGTTACAGTCATAGTTCTGCCTGGGACTTCACAGTTTATTGTAGCCCTTTTCTTTAGAAGACAGAAATCTTTCATCCAGCCCATCTCAATGCTTAGAATTTATAACCAGCAAATATGTAAGAGAAGGTCACCAAAAAAATTCCTAAAAATAAAGAGGGTAAAATGTAGAAAATATCTTGGGAAGGATCATATTTGTTTTATGGTTTTATGGCTGAATAAATTCCATATATAAGCAAGGTAAATCATTGTGTATACTAATGCCAAGGGCCATGGGAATATACAGTAGATGACAACTAGTGTTTAACCAGTTGACCCACTCCAGATAGATAATTCCCTGATGGGGACCCATCTAGCAGAGACATGGAGTCACTGACTGTTGGTGACCAGTTGATTTCTATCTGGGACTTTCTCTCAGGTGCCACTGCTATGCCTTCCTACTAAGAACAGCTGTGGGGTCCCTTCCACAGCCCATTGGTAGTGTTTTACATCTTTGGGTACACTGATAGTTGTGGATGGTCAAGAAAATTGATGTCTGATGTATAGGAATAACACCAGAATAATCTTCGTTACTGACACAGGAAAGTAACAGTATTTTCAGTCTCAAAGACGACTAATTTTAGAACTCAGAACAAATTTCAACAGACTAAAATACTAATTCCCTGATATTGTTTATTACTGAATCGAGGCCAGGCTGTTTTGAGACAGACCCTCCCCTCTTTTGCAATAGCTGACTTTCTGCAGGTCCCCTGACCACTCAGGTTCAACCTGATACTGCTATTGTTATGTCCTGAATTTCAGTGTCAGTCTCTGTCTGGGAAAACACTGTGTGTGAGGCCTGGTTGGTCTTTGTGACTGTACTAACCTGAGAAAACCTGTATGACTTCATGTGTTAGGAGAACGGGTTGGGCCTTGAAAATGTAACATATAATTGTCCAGAGTCTGGCTAAGGATGCAGGGAGCAGCAGCAATGTGGGGGAAATGAGGAGGTGTGAGTGTGAATGAGAGTGTGTAAGAGCAGCAGCAGTGTAGGGATGGAGATATGCAGGATGTGAGTGTGTGAGTGCTGAATGGGAGATGAAGAAGAAGCCTAAAGAGAGAGTGAGAGAGATGTGAGAGAATGAATGGATAGAGAGTGAGCAAAGAGTGAGTGCATGTGTGTGGGAGAGATAAAACTGTGAGAAAGAGCTGCTGCTGTATATAGAATCTATGTAAAGAGCTGTATGAGAGTGTGTAAGGACAGTGTAAAATGTTATATGGTGAGAGCTGTGTATATGAGCTGAACAGCTATGGCTGTGTGGAGATGTGTAACTGTGGAGACAAGGAAGATGAAACTGTATAAAAGGAGATGAAGAAGAGAAATGTATGTAAAAGGAAGATGTGTAGACATGAAGAGAGATGTAACGTTGTACAGAGACATATGGCCATATGTATGTAAAGAACGATATGTGGATGTGTGTGTAGAACGCAGCAATGTAGAGATATGTAACTGAATGGAGACAGAAAGAGTCAGAGACCATTTTTAAGAAGTAAAAGTTACCATCAGAAGGCATGTATGTTTCCTTATTTTACCAATCAGTTAGAAAAAAATTTTTTTAAAAGATTTATTTATTTATTATGTATTCAGTGTTCTGCCTGCAGGCCAGAAGAAGGCACTAGATCTTTATTTATTACAACGCAATCTGGCCATCCCTCTGCCACAGGATAGCTCTCCATGACAGCTGTGTTTTGATACATTGTACATTTAATAAAAACTGTCTGGAATATCAGAGGACAGAACTTTCCACAGCAAAACTGTGAAGACAAAGGAGCAGTGACCCATGCCTTTAATCCCATCATTCAGGAGATAGAGATCCATCTGGATCTCTGTAAGTTCAAGGCCTAACAGACAGGCAGTGACAGCTCAGGCCATTAGTCCTACACTTGGGAGGCAGAGGCAGGAGGATCTCTGTGAATTTGAGGCCAGCTTGGTCTACAAAGCAAGTTCCAGGATAGCCAAGACTGTTACACAGAAAACCCTGTCTCTAAAAAACAAAACAAAACAAACACACAAAAAGGCTGGAATAGATAGTTCTGTCCTCTAATATTGAAAACAATTATTATTAAATATACAGTCTATCACCACACAGCAGCATGAGAGTCATCAGTGAAATCTCCCAAGACAACTCAGGAATGACAAAGGCCAGTTCAGAATTTATCCACTTACTTATTATGACATACAGGATATATGAATATTTTATGCTAAAAACCACTCTGACCAAAAGCAACTTGGAGAGGAGAGGTTTATTTTATCTTGCAGTCACAGTCCAGGCAGGTTCCTAAAGACAGGAGCTGAAGCAGAACTGTTGGGAAGTGCTGCTTCCTGGTTTGTTTCCTTGGCTTGCTCAGTTCGCTTTTGTATATACCTGCTTTCATAGGGCCATCTGCTCTGATGAGGCAGCACCCACACCTACCACATCAATCATTAAAGAAGGAAATGCCCCAAGATGTGCATATAAGCCAATGTTAGGGAGGCATTTTCTCAGATGAGGTTCTCTATTGCCAGAAAAAAAATCAGAATATACCTAAACCAAAATCCAACAAATAAACACATTTGTGTTTATAAGATTATTAATAAACATGGATAGTGGGAAATTCCTTTTGGAGATGCTTGCTTCAAAACAGTCAGTGATTAAAGCAGACATAGTAGAACTTAGCAAAGCAGAGGTACTAGGAAATATGGGTTTGTGATATTTACAAGATCATTTTTCTACGGAGGCAAGAAGTCAAAGCTTAAGACACAGTTCTAGAGCGACTGGCCTTAGGGAACTTCAGAAGTTTATCATCTACCCATTTGTTTTGTTTATTAAGATGCCGGGATATCTGAAAAGTTGTCTCTGATGCTCCCACCATCTGTAGTGAAAGATTCAGCCAGAGCCCATTTCTCTGTGTTGGGTGAGTCGTTCCATTCCTGAGAGACTTGGGACAATAGTCACTACCACTGCCCTGTCCACACCGTGATTCCAAATGCAGCTTCTGAACTGCTACACTTGAACTCTTGATAACCCTCTGTCTCTGTCTCCTCAGTGTCCACTGGGCTCCCAGACACCTCACCTCTAAAACTCCTTCACATCATTGAGAGCTGATTCCATTAAAGATGTTATTTTGTTTTTGAAAATAATGGCCATTCTGTCTGATGTTACGTCTCTCACTTCCAGGTGACATCTTGAGCCCAGCCATAAAAAACATACAAAATCTTCTCCAAATGCCCTATGGCTGTGGGGAGCAGAACATGGTCCTTTTTGCTCCTAACATCTACGTACTGAAATATCTGAATGAGACCCAACAGCTGACTCAGAAGATCAAGTCAAAGGCCATTGGCTATCTCAGTGCTGGTCAGTAGGCTTAGAAACTCCATGTTCTTGTGAATGGTCTCTCCAGAGGTGGGATTTGTGTCAGAGGTGGGAAGTTGAGCAGTGTTCTCAGTTGGTCAGTCCAATAATCAGCGTATATGAGGGCCTCTCTGGCTTCAGATTTGCATCCTGCCATTCTCTGATGCATCAGTTTCTTTAAAACACACCCAGAATTTTCCATTCCAGGTTATCAGAGGGAGCTGAACTATAAACACAAGGATGGATCCTACAGTGCCTTTGGGGAACAAGGTAGCCAGAGTCAAGGGAATACGTGGTAAGAAAAGTCCACCATGTGGCAGGTCCTATGTGTGTAGTATGAAGTTTCTGGCCTGGATTAGCCCTAAGATCTGTACCAACAACCCCAAAGTCCCAAAGAAACACACAGAAAGCTTCTATTCATTTTATGCTGATTGACCTATGGCTCAGGCACATTGTTAGCTAGCTCTTTCATCTTAACTCAACCTATTTTCATTAATCTTTTTAGCCATGCGGCTTGGTACCTTTTCTTGGGGCAGCATGGTTGTCTTCTTTCCTCTGAGTCTGCTGGTGTCTCTGACATCTCTGTCTCTGTTCTTCCTGTTCCCAGAGTTTTCTTAGTCTGGTAGCCCCACCCACACTTCCTGTCTGCCCTCTGGCCAATCAACCTTTTATTTAACCAGTAGAAGGGACAAATATAGCAATGTACCAGAGCATAATCCCACTAGAGTCCTGCTCAACTTCTGTTTCTCATGGCGACTATACAGGCATCTTACTTTATGGAAATGTAGCCAATGCCTGGGCAGGAGAGGGTCATGTTTAAGGTACCACACATCACAAGTACAGAACTGAAATAGTCTCAAGGCTCATCTGCCTTGAATCAGTACCACCTGTTTTACTTATTTAAATAAGCTGATCTTTTCATTTCTCCACAAGATCTTTCATCAGTAAATACCCTGCTATATATTGCTGAGCATCCAAAGACGCTCATAACTGAGACCTGAAAAGCTGTTATCATTCTTCATGTGATCTTGCCTTGCATAGGAATGTGTTCTTGGAAACAACACACAGACAATTGGCATAAAAACTGTTAGAAACAGGAAGTAGCCAAGGAGAAGGATGTAAATTTTGAGGCAGAAAACACACGTCAGCGGTTTTAGGAGAGAAGATTCTTCTTATCTACCTACAAAAGAAAATCACCAGAAATGGGGACTGAGATGAGGGTGCGGGTGTTAGGGAAACGGCAGAGTGAGCAAGGAGAAGGCAATGCAAGGAGAAGGCAATGAGGGAGCTAATCAGGGAGCAGCTGAACCACACTGCATGTCCACTTCCAAGAGGACCAAGGAGCGGAAGACCACTGTGGGTTAGCAAGAGATGCTTTCCCGCTTCATGCATCCAGAGAACCTTTGACACATGAATGTCATCCAGACCCCCAGAAACCATGTGTGAAGATGCTGTGTAAGAACAAAAGCCTTCATCTCCCCACTCTTCCTCCCCATCAGGCTCACGGCCTTTGTGCTCAAGTCATTTGCCCAAGCTCGAGCCTTCATTTTCATCGATGAGACACACATCACCCATGCCTTCAACTGGCTTTCCCAGCAGCAGCAGGACAATGGCTGCTTCAGGAGCTCTGGATCACTGTTCAACAATGCCATGAAGGTGACCTCTTCTGAACTACTCATAATCATGTTGACCTAATAATAATGTCCAAAAGTCAGGCCATACTACTTACCACTGGGACAAACAAGCTCTGGGTTGGGAATGTGCCTTTTCATAATGGGGATAGAAGTGAGAAAGTCCATTGAATACAGAGGCTTGGCCGTGAGCAGGAAGAAACCTTTGATGGGTCATTTGCTGTGTATTTCGCCTATTTAACTCCATTTTGTTTGCAGGGTGGAGTAGGAGACGAAGTGACCCTCTCTGCCTACATAACCATTGCCCTTCTGGAGAGTTCCCTCCCACGCACAGTAGGTGCCACATTGCTTCTCCAGCTTCTCACACTGGGGTAAAGCCTATGGCTTCCTATCCTCTCTAAAGCCAAATGGAAGCTTTCTTTTTTACAATATTTTTGCATTTGTGATATTCTGTTAATAAGCATCTGCTGACTCAATGAAATCCTGAATATGCTCCAAAAACCAAGCCGAAAACATGGCCTCTAATACTGTTCCACTTTGTCTGCATTTAAATGGAATATAGTTTATTAAAAGAAATGGTTCCTAAAAGATAGAGGATAGATAGATGATCAATGAGAGAAGAGGAGGAAGGGAGGGAGGGAGGGAGGGAGGGAGGGAGGGAGGGAGGGGAATGAAATATTAAGATTAATTTGAAAAGCGTAAGTGTTTACATCCTCCATGTTTATTGTCTGGATTTTGCTGTTCTGCCAACAGCATCCTGTTGTCTCCAAAGCCCTGACCTGCCTGGAGTCATCCTGGAAGTCAATAGAGGAAGGGGGAAATGGCAGCTTTGTGTACACCAAGGCACTTCTGGCCTATGCATTTGCTCTGGCGGGGGACCAGGATAAGAGGAATGAAATCTTGAAATCACTTGATAACGAAGCTGTAAAAGAAGGTAGGAGTGTGTTATCATGTCTGTCTCCATCCAGTTCCAGGAAAGGGAAACCGGAGTGAAGGGTCTGTGGAAACAGGATTACATTTTAGCTCGTCTCTGTGCTACTCTGAGGTCTTGCCTTGAACCAACCCATCAGGAAGTTAGTCTTTGTCTTATACACAAACACCTTCTCTTCAGTATTTTCTCAAAGTGTGACCCAATCAACACATGTGAACCGCAGCAGAGCGCACACAGCTCCAGCTCCCACTACGAAGGTAAATGTAGTTAAAACTTAGCTTTTCTCTCTGATAAATATGTAACCAATAGGAGAAGCAAAGACTATGAAGAATATGAAAAAAAGAAAAGAAACTATGTTCAAGATTTTGCTGTTTTAGCCTCGATTCTGAAATCAAGAGGAAAGTTTCCTAAGTCATTTGGACTGAACACTGAGCCAGTGATATTTTGTTCGGTATAAGAGAGTTAATGAGTGAAAGAATCATTGTCTTCTCACAAACTACTGGAGCATTATTGAGGATGTAGTTTAGTTGATACCTTAGGAGTTTCTGTCTTAATATCCTTCTCAATCACACGCTATCACATGAATATCCTTCTCAGTCACACCCTATCAATCACATCAATATCCTTCTCAGTCACACCCTATCAATCACATGAATATCCTTCTCAATCACACCCTATCACATGAATATCCTTCTCAATCACACCCTATCAATCACATGAATATCCTTCTCAGTCACACCCTATCACATGAATATCCTCAGTCACACCCTATCAATCACATGAATATCCTTCTCAATCACACCCTATCACATGAATATCCTTCTCAGTCACACCCTATCACATGAATATCCTTCTCAGTCACACCCTATCACATGAATATCCTTCTCAATCACACCCTATCACATGAACATCCTTCTCAGTCACACCCTATCACATGAATTTCCTTCTCAATCACACCCTATCAATCACATGACTATCCTTCTCAGTCACACCCTATCACATGAATTTCCTTCTCAATCACACCCTATCAATCAAATGACTATCCTTCTCAGTCACACCCTATCACATGAATATCCTTCTCAATCACACCCTATCACATGAATATCCTTCTCAATCACACCCTATCACATGAATATCCTTCTCAATCACACCCTATCACATGAATATCCTTCTCAGTCACACCCTATCACATGACTATCCTTCTCAGTCACACCCTATCACATGAATATCCTTCTCAATCACACCCTATACATGAGTATCCTTCTCAGTCACACCCTATCAATCACATGAACTGCAAATTTACTGGGGATTGATACACCTGGGAATATTGTGAGCAGAAATTTTAAAACCGACTACAACCATTATTTATTTCTATATTCTAGATATAGACATACAGTCATTCATTGGCTGCTCATGCCTTCAGTTATTTCTCTATTTTTACCCTAAGACAACTCGGTCCATTGGGAAAGACCTCAGAAACACAGGAACCCAGAAAGGTATCTATACAAAGCACAGGCTCCGTCTGCTGAGGTGGAGACGAATGCCTATATTCTCCTGACTCTCGTCACTGCCAAGCCAGCCCCAACCCCTGAGGACCTGGCTTTGGCAGTGAGCATCGTGAAGTGGATCACAAAGCAGCAGAATCCCTATGGTGGCTTCTCTTCCACACAGGTCGGTAACTTTCCTTCAGTGTCCCCATGCACTGAGAGGATTTGAACCAGAGATTCCAGAACAATAAAAAGCGGAAGAGAAAATAAAAAACAAGGACATATTACCCTTGGGTGTTTTGAGTATGTAGGAAGTGAGGGATGATACATCCCATAATAAATTTTCCCAATACAAGAGTTCTCTTCATACCACAATTATTGAAATGGGCCTATGTTGCTAAGGAACTTCTAACCCAGACCCAAACTTTGAGAGAAAACAATGGTAAAAACCTGAAGTTTCCAGAACCCTAGACATAATCCCTCACCCTAAAATAGCAAGCAGAGTCCCTAAGAGATGCTATTTCAACCAAACCAACATCTTTATTATCCTGCTGCCCTTAGGTGCAGCCATTTACCTTCTCCTGACAGACTCTCCTAATCTTGTGTATGGAGAGATTGCCCTCAGGTTTTCCCCAGGGTAGTAGGAGCTCCTGCTCAACAGTTGAAAACAATCAAGACCTTAACCATTTGCTTTATCATCTAATCAGTATAATTCTCATAAGGTAATATTTTCCCAAAAATACACATTACCATAATATCTATTGATTATGCTCTGGATAATAGGACATATATGGCAGAGTTAATCTCCACAGAAGTATAGTCAGTTCCTCTAAAGGAAAAATCAAATGTACACAGAGGAACCTCCCATGACACTGGCCACCCTGCTTTGCAATTCAGTTGTCTGACTATTTTTATTTCAATAGGCAATCTACATTGTAAATGGTAGCAGAGCCCTCATTGCATGTTTCTGCTCTCTTGTTGGGCTCTGCAGTCAGGATAGCATCTGGAGCTGTCTTGGGATAAGGAGGGATCCTATGGGAGAGATCCTTTCTAGAGCATGAAGTACATCCCCATAGAATATGCCACAAAGGAGCAAGCAATGAAGAACAACACTAGACCATAGTTTTTCCTTTAATTTGATAAGATTGAATCATGACTACCCAAGGCCATGATGTTGATATCTCTTGATTGCTCATCAAGTGCAAAAGAAAGTTTAATGATAAGAGCAAGTGTGATTTTGTTGAAAGATGGTGGGTATCATCATGAGAATCAAGGACAGTGGGGAAAAACCAGTCAATGCTAGAGGAAACTCTAATTTGTATTTATGTTTTGTACTGGCTTAGAAGGAATCTGCATATACTAGAATGCTCTGTATAAGGAGGGAAATTATGTGAATGTTTTTGATTCTCAAATATTTCCTAAAGTCTAGAGATCAAATAACTAGAGACAAAACCTCATGACACTTTTGTCACAGCTTCGGAAGAGCTCATTCCCTTCCATACTGATGCTATCCTGAACCTTTACAGGACACTGTGGTGGCCCTCCATGCTTTGTCCAAGTATGGAGCACTTACTTTTGCAAGAAGTCAGAAAACTCCATTGGTGACCATCCAATCTTCAGGGACATTTTCCAGAAAATTCCAAATAGAAAACAGTAATCGCCTGCTACTGCAGCAAGTCCCACTACCCGACATCCCTGGGGACTATGACATCAATGTGTCAGGGGAAGGATGTGTTTATGCTCAGGTAAGATCCTGGGGGACTTGTGAATATACTACTGTGTAGTCTCCCTTTGCCTACCTGCATACATTATGCTCAAAGTGTGAGAAATCAATCCGTGGGCCCCATGGAATGAAAGTAAAGTATTTTCTATTCAATACTTAACAGACAACTCTGAGATACAATGTGCACTTGGAGAAGCAGGAGTCTGCATTCATTCTACAGGTACAGACAGTACCTCTGACTTGTGATAACCCCAAAGGCCACAATAGCTTCCAGATCTCACTAGAAATCAGGTATGAGCCTCTGTCTCACTCTCTTGACTACCACAGTGTGTTCTTCCTAGAACTCTTCATGGAGTGGGTTCAGAGACATCTAAAGCAAGTAAGTTTCTTCATTAAGATTTTGCCTTGTCTATAAAAATTAATACTTGACTTCAGCAAAATGAACAATGAAGGAATGTAGAATTATAAGTTCTAACTAGTCTACATTTGGAGTTCCTTTCTTACCCACTATCATAGTAAAATAATGGTTTATTCTTTTCCATGATGCCTTATTGTGGGCATCTCCTTTACCAAAAGAGACAAGCCATCCTGGTCTTTTAAGTTTCCATTTTCTAGAGGAGAAAAAAAAGAATATTCTGTTCTTCTGACACTTGCCAAAAGCTTCATATAAAATATAAACAGCAATGGGGTCTAGCTGCAGAAAAGGAAAGGATCTTGGATGAAAGAAAGACACACAGTAGGACCTATTATCTTGTTTCACCATAGTATGGTGGAGTATTGTTTGTTTTTGTACCCTTTAGGGGCCTACCACCCAGTTCGCAGATAAATATACAGAGACTTATTCTTACTTTATAAATGCCTGGCCTTATCTTGGGCTTGTTTCTAGCAGCTTTTCTAACTTAAATTATCCCACTTCTCTTTAACTACATATTGCCTCTGAGCTTTTTACCTTCCTTTATTTTATATATTTTGCTTTCCTTCTTCTCTGTGGCTGGTTGTATGGCTTGTGGCTACACCTGGTGTTCTCTACTTTTTCTTTTCTTGTTCCTTACTCTTCTTCTCAAGTCTAGATTTCTCCTCCTATTTATTCTCTCTGCTTGGCAGCCCTGCCTATTCCTCTCTCCTGCCTAGCTTTTGGCCATTTCACTCTTTATTAGACCAATCAGATGTTTTAAGCAAAGTAACACAGCTTTAGAGAGTAAATAAATGTAACATAAAAAATGTAACACATCTTTGCATCATTAAACTAATAGTCCATAACAGTGGTGTATGTGTATATGAAAGAGGGAGAGAGAGAGAGTGAGGGGAGGAGGGAAGGAGAGAGAGTCAGGAGAGGACAACCTCAGTAGTCAGTCCTCAGATGCCAAGACATACTAGGTTTTTGAGGTAAGGTCTCTCACTAGCCCAAGGCTTGCTAAGTATACTATGCTAGTTGGCCACAATCCCGTGGATCCATCTATATTTTAATAAACTCTCTAGGTGATATTGTTATGCAGTCGATTTTCAGATCTAGAAAATAGACAGTGAAAGCCATATATTTGAAGGTATGGAAAAACACACAGGGCATATCAGGGATTGCTGTTTTACTACAAAGGAGGCAAGATTCAAAATATAATATTGCTTCCACCCACTTCCTTGGTCTGCAGTTATACAGGGAGCCGTCCAGCCTCCAACATGGTAATTGTGGATGTGAAGATGGTATCCGGTTTCATTCCATTAAAACCAACAGTGAAAAAGGTAGGTAGACCAGATGTTTGAATTTTATGTATCCTCAGACCAGGAGTGGGCCAACATCATCATAATAATGCCAACTTGTGTCAAAGCAACATTAGTACTAATTTAACAAAATTGGATTTATATAATTTTAAGTATAGGTGTGGGCAGTGATAGCAGCTAGCAGAAGAAATATAAGAGAGGTGTCTAAGTGCATTGAGTTCACAAACTAGCTAACAATGATTTTTAAAGTATGATGAACCTGATCAAAAATGACTCAGGAGAAAATATTGTTAAATACCAAAATTGTAGGTTTAGTGTTTTAAGAACTATGAAAATGAGCACCAAGGTAAAATTAATAGCAGAGTACAGAGAAATCTACTTGTACAGAGAATATGAAGGAGGTAAGTACATCAAATGCATGACCACTTCACCCTCAAAGGAAAGAAAAAGATACCAATTACTAAGTCAGATCATATTGTCTGGCCTCTAGGGGAGGGGCATTCACAATTTCCTGGATATATTTTCATTCTTATTGGGGAAGTTTCTTCCAACTCATTTTAATGAATTAAGGACATTGCCCTTTTATCATCTTCATGTGCCTTTTTTCACACCCATAGCCTTTGTCTTTTCAGTAACACGGTGCTTTCTCTCATTTCCAGCTTGAAAGATCAGAGCATGTGAGCAGAACAGAAGTGAGCAACAACAATGTCTTGTTATATGTGGATCAGGTGAGGGTCCTTCTCGCCTCCCCAGACATGTCTAGGTGGATAATCCTTGATATATATAGGTCAGGTGAGGGTCCTTCACACCTCCCTAGCCATGTCTAAGTGTACAATCCTTGATCTATATAGGTCAGGTGAGGGTCCTTCCTGCCTCCCCAGACATGTCTAGGCAGGTCTTTATTGGAAGCATAAGGCAGAAGAAAAGCAATTTTAATGGAAATTTTTGGAGAGACACCTTTCCTTGGTTCATACTATATGATATTTTGAATTCTCTTCCTCTGGCTTGAAGGCATGACTCAATAGTTAAGAACTCTTACTGCTCTTGCAGAATACCAGAGTTCAATTCCCAAACCACAACAACTCACAAGGGCCTGTAACTCCAGTTTCAAGGGATCTGATTCCCTCTTGGGAATTGGCCTCCACTAGTATATATGTGCACACATACACAATAATAATAAAATATCAATAATAATATAATACTGATTATACAAGACTAAATTTTCTTTCCTCATTGTTGACTTTCCTGGGACTTATAGGGTACCCAGTCAGCAGGCAGAAGGGCCTGACTCTCCCAATGGACAAAAAAGTCTTACATCACACACTAAGAAGAAATATGGATTTTTGGAATAGTTTAATAGACTAGTAAAGTTTCACACACTCCCAGGAGCCTCTACTTCAGTTCCTCAGATCCCTACTCTAAAATCTATACCGCCATCCATGTGTGTGAGCAATTTTGAATACAGTGACTGTGAGTTCAAATGCTATCTGATGCATAACTGTTTCTCAAGAGCCAAAGAGTAGGTGATGCTGAAGAAAAGCAGTGGCCCCTTTGTGATTCTGGACTTATTCTTCTCTCTTGGCCAGGTGACCAATCAGACACTGGCCTTCTCCTTCGTCATTCAACAAGACATCCCAGTAAGGAACCTGCAGCCTGCCATTGTGAAAGTCTATGATTACTACGAGACAGGTGAGCAGAGATTCACAAGGATACAAAGCAGCTTGTATCCTTTTTCTTTTCTTTTTTTAAAGACAGTTTCTTAATATACAGCTCAGACCGGCCTCAAACTCTCAATCCTCTGATTCAGCCTCCCAAATGCTGATATTACTTGTATGTACACTCACACCCAGTTTTAAAAACAACTATTTTTGAGCCAACGACACACTATATAGGCCAGAATGGCCAAGTCAGCTCTTCATAAAAGAATATGAGTATGACAACCATTTATAAGACTTCAATTTATTCAGCCACTGATGTCTTATCCCTACCTGTTTGTCCAAACAATCATGTGGGACCAAAAATGTCCAAATAACCCAAAGGACCAAATGTTTTACGAAGAAGTGTCTTAGGTTGAAAGACACTCAATCTTCTTCCCAATATAGCAATGCAAAGATGAATAATTATTCAAATAATTATAATAGGAATAAAAATATAAGAGAATCATAGCCTGTATGGTCATTGATGATGATGATGAGAGAGAGAGAGAGAGAGAGAGAGAGAGAGAGAGAGAGAGAGAGAGAGAAGCCAGAGCTGGAGAATTAAGTGGGATTTTCTGTACCAAATGTTTCAGAATAGAAGAGTTCAAGATATATTGAAGAAAATTTAGAGATACAGAAAGGCATGTGAGAGCACACACACATCTATAAGGGTTGCTCACAGTACTCTGCTCAAACACTGCAGGAAAATCACACTTCAGTTTTCTCAATAGGGTGAACTATTCTGGTGTTGTTGCACATGTGTTGATTTATTTCACAAGAGGAAGGCATGCCCCACTGCCTGTGGAGGTCAGAGGGCAATTTGGAGAAACGGGCTCCCACCTTCTGCCACGTGGAGCCTGAGGACTGAACTCACGATGGTCTCTAGGCAACTGAACTCACGATGGTCTCTAGGCAACAAGCCCCTTTCCCCACTGAGCCTTCCTCGCGGTGCATGATGAAGGTGTCAACCCCTGGTTTCCAGGGGAGAAATTTCGTTGCTTGCTTTGCCTGATGTCCCCAGAGAGACGACTTTTCAGCGATCGTTCAGATCCTGATTAAGGTAACTGGTCAGTCCTGACACATCAGCTGCACTCCACAAAATCCTGGCATCAAAACACTCATTCTCAATTTTTTTTTCTCCTTTTCAGATGAAGTGGTTTTTGCTGAATACAGCGCCCCCTGCAGCTCAGGTGAGCACCCATCACTGCTTGCCACAAGCCTTTCCTCTGACCTCCTTCTCTTCAAAACTACCCAGACCCTTTGTTAGATGAGCCCAGACGCCACTCACTGTGTGAAAACACAGAAATGTACACCTTGGGATTGTCGCACTAACCCTAGAAGACATCTCTAAATTCTGTACCAAAGTATATCATAGCTTATGGTAGAAAAATCCCGTTCTCCACCGTGGCTAGCTCACTTTCTTGCAGAAAACCCTGCTGTTCGTATCCAGTTAGAATTACATTCATCCGATGTGTTGTCTTCTTCTCTTCACATACACAGAAAAACAAAATGTTTGAAACTCGTATCTGTGGACAAGACACTGTTGGAATCCCCAAACCCAGGAACCTTCAAGATGGTAATTTTGGATTGTTTCTGCAGTACAAATACTGAGCAAGCTTGTTAAATAAATGCATACTTCTAGAGAGTTTCTATCCTCGATTCTTTCTTTACTTAATCTGAACTTACTACATGTTAATTTAGTGTCTTGCACTGTACCCCCACAGAAATGACATTCAAACAGAAGCACATGTATTGTGAAATGGGGAACACTTTACAACCACTCAATAATACAGACCCTCAGAACATGAAGAGTAACACATGGCAATCTTACACCCATACACCATGGGTATGTCAGTGAAATAAGACTATAAAGGAAGCAAGAAGTGGTGGTTCAAGCCTGCATTCACTGCATTTCTGGATGATGGCACAGGAGGATTTCACATTCAAGAGCAACACAGGAGACCTAGCAAGTTCCTGGTGAGCCTGGCCTTCATAACCAGGCTTTGTCTCAAAATATCAAAAGGCAGGGATTATAGCTCAATGGTAGAATGTTTGACCAGCATTTCCTTTTTAAAATAATTTTCCCTTTTATTGAAAATAGAATTTTTCACCTCACATACTGTGTACTGATTAGAGTTTGTCCTCTCTCTACTCCCTCCATCACCCCTCCTCCTCCTCCCCCCTCAGATCCACCTCATTTCCCTCTCTCTACTCCCTCCAACACCCCCTCCCCCTCCTACTCCTCAGATCCACCTCATTTCCCTCTCATCAGAAAACGAGCAGCAGGTGGTGGTGGCTGCTGTGGCACACACCTTTAATCCAGCACTGAGAGACAGAGGCAGGTGGAGCTCTGTGAGTTCAAGGCCAGTCTGGTCTATAGGGCTAGTTTTGGACAGCCAGGGCCACACAGAAATACTCTGTCTCAGGGTGGGGTGGGGAACAAACAGCCTTCTAAGAGATAATACATAACATAACACCACAACACAACAATACAACACCACATCACAACACAACACAACATAATATAACATAATGATAAAACAAAAACCAACATTCAGGAATAAGACAAAGCAGAAGGAACTGAATCAAGCTGAAGCGTCAGAAACTGGTATAAACAGAAAGACCCACTTGTTCACACACTCAGAAATTCCGTATAAACAGTTAAGTGAAGCCATAAAATACACATAATGGACCTGTAGGTTAGAAAGAGAAAAGACATATAAATGTAATAAATAAAAATAAGGAGCCAGGAGTGGTGTTGCAAGCCTTGAACCCCAGCACTTGGGAGGCAGAGGCAGGTGGATCTCTATGTGTTTGAGGTCAGCCTGGTCTGCAAAGTGAGTCCTAGGACTACACAGAGAGATGCTGTCTTGAAGAACCAAAAAAATAAAAATAAGATGAAATGTAAAAGGAAGAAGGAAGAGCCCTGATGACCCTGTGAGACAAGAACCCACCAAAGATGCCATTGAGTTCATTTTCTATTGGCCATCTACTGCTGGACATGCAGACGAATCCTAAGAGTGAATATCCCTGGGAGGAAACTACATTTTTATTTGTAAACAATTCTCAATCAGAGATTGTTTCTGGATTTTGGATGGAGGTCTGTGCCCACTTCTCCTTTTTCTTGAGGACCCCACTATGTCTGGCTCACAGGCCTCTGTGAGGCCACATGTGCATTTTAACCTGCATCTTCAAGTCTGTTGATTGTAAGAGGAGTTTCCCTGTCCTGACTGCCTGCTCACAAATAACTGGCAGCTGCTTCCCAATTAACTGAGTTGGAGACTCAATATTAAGTAAATGTTCAGCCAATAGCTCAGGCTTGTTACTAACTAGCTCTTACAACATAATTCATTTCTATTCATCTATGTGCTGCCCTGAGACTTGTGGATTTTAACTTCATTCACTTTTGTGTGTCCAACTCATTCTCCATCTGGCTGTTGACTCCCCTCACTCATCCATTATTCTCAGTTTCACTTTCCCATCTAAGTTGATCCTGCTTAGCTATTGCCAGTCAGCTAGCTTATTTATTAAACCAATCACAGCAACATATATTCAATGTACAGAAGTATTATTCCACAGGGGTCAGTTCCATTTCCAGCCCAGAAAAAAAAGATACAATACATCTGAGTAGAAACACTTTTTTGCAAAGGAAAAAAGAGGGGCCTTTAGTATCATAATCATAAATGGCTACCCTGACTGACATGAGTTCCATGCTAAAAAACATTAATGATAAATCTCTTGTGTAATAAAAGGTGATATGGTTTTAAGGCAAAATGCTCCCACAGGCTCAGATATTAGAGCAATTGGTCAGACTCAAGCTGGTGCTGTTCTGAAAGGGTATGAAGTCTTTGGATATGGGTCCTAGATGGCAGTAAGGGTGAAGCTTGAGAATCCTAGCCCAGCCAAGTTCCATCTGTTTCTCCATCCATGGAGTATGATATGTCTACTTCATAAGTTCTTGCATCCTTGGCCCTAAGCATTCTTCGCCACTCTCTTTTTGCCACTATGATGTACCTTCACCCTAAGAACCATAAGCTTATGGCCAGGTAAACATGATGGGTGGTATTTCCTTGACCTGAGAACCACCAGCTTATGATAAGATGTTTAACACATGAGCCCCTGGGAACATTTGAGACTCTGTAAGGGTCAAGAAACTAGCCACATAAAGACTCCAAGAGACATTCTCTCATGCAACAAGTAAGGGGAATTTTTATTCCAGGCATGCATGGGGCTCACTGAACACACAGGAACAGAGAGCCCCGAGCTGAAGTGGAACAGGGTTTTTATAGCATGTAGGGAATAAAACAAGTTAGACCACAGGTCATGAGTGTTGCTTCATGCAAGAAACAGATGAGAAGCAGGCGTTCTGTCAACATATATTTTACGGCTTTCCTGGGAACTGGGTGGGTAGTACATTCTTTCCTGGAACTTCAAACACACACTCTGGGGGATGGTAAACAGCCATATAACTCTGGGGAGTCCATATCTGTTTCTCTTAACCTTTTGCCCTATCTCAGGAGGTGGTTAACAGCCATGTGGAGCTCATAAAATTTCCCTTTACATTCCCCACTTTTTCTTGTGCTAATGTCTAATCCTAGAGATTTGAAAGGTCCTCTAAATCATTCAACCTGAGTACTGTTGCCTAATAAGCATTAATTTGACATTTCCAATTTGCCCTTGTAAAAAGTTTACTATTCTATTTAGGACACATGGCCCTACAGTAATCACTAAAAGTAACAGGATCAGTGATCCAGTCAAAGCAGATAGCAACGTGGTGAGCCAGGGAGATTTAGAAAACCAAGATTTAAACCATCCCTGCTGTGCCTCCCGTTCCTTCTGTCTCTTGCGGAGTCGTTCTCTGAGTTTGGTCATGGATTGCTTAACTATACCAGAGTTGTCTGCATAAAAGCAACACTCTTCTTCTAAGGCAGCACATAGGCCTCCTTCCTTTATGAATAATAGGTCTAGCCTGTGCCTGTTTTGCAGCACTACTTCTGATAAAGAGGTCAAGGAATCTGGTAGGGCCATCACTGAGGTTTCTATAGCTTTTAAGTCTTGATCAATAGCAGCCTGCAGTAGAGCTACCTGTTGCAATTCTTGCACCATTGCTGCTGCCCCAGTCCCTACACCAGCTGCAACACCTAGTCCCATGAGTACAGCTAAGGTTAATAATACCGGTTCTATTTGAAATCTAGTCTTACCTTCTATTTCAATTTCAAATTCTTCACTTATATGACATACTATCTGAGGAAATATTCTTACCATGACACAAAAGTGGGCTGAGTTCTTAAGTATCTGAGTGGAAACACAAGGGGTGAGCCCAGTATTGCATGCCCATCGGGTCCCATAAGGAGGGGCTAGGTATTGAGTGCCTCCTGTGGAATTTATGGGAAGAATTGAGAGCACAGGGTCTGTTTAACTGCATCTGGGGGGTTTCCTAGGCACATTCCTCATCCAGAAACTTCAGAAAGGGTGAGCTTATGATTTGTATTCCAGTCACAGGAAGAGCTAGTGGTTAACTGCTATTCCTTCATAATATGGTGGGGAGGCCAGCAAACAGAGCCAGCAACATTGGGTTAAAGCACTCTGGGTGTGGTTAAGGGCCGGGTATGCTCCTAAGATAAGGTTATACAGGTTGTCTACAGCTGGGACTTGAGTGCCTGGAGTAGAGGTTGGACCCTGGTTTTCCTGGGTAAGAGGTGGTAGAATGGTCCATGTATTCTGAGTAGGGGGTTGAGGCCTAACAGGTGGTTGGGGGTTACCTGGTTTAAGTACAGTGTTTGGCCCTATGGCAACAGATGGTTTTGCAGGCAGTTCTTTTAGTCTTAAAGTAAACAAGATGCCTGAATCCCCATTAGTTGGACTGAATTTCCATTAGTTGGACGATACAATCGTAAACTCCAGGTCTTGCCTGTCTCCCATCCAAAGGTCTCTTTGCCCAGGTCGGTAAAATTTATTTTGGCTATTGAGCTCCTCGGTGCTTTGGTGACCTTAATTAAATCTGGGGGTGCACTGGCCTCCAAATGGTATCCTGTATAGGAAGTCTCATATCCCCAGTTGGTACAGTAATATCCTTCTGCCCCCACACACGTGTAGGTTTGTTTTCCCCCAGGGCATATGTACTACTTACTGAGCACACAGTCTGGATAAGCCTGATCCTCAGTGTTTCTCAGTGGAATGAGTGCCTGTTTAGCAAGCACAAGGTTCTGAGCCTGAGCTCGGGTAAAACTTGTCTGAGCCCAGGATCCCTCAGCTAATTCACATAGGTCAAAAGTCAAGTCTGGAAACCAGGGTGTTTTAGGTCCCATTTGGGAGGCTAGAGTAATGATTGCCCTTGTCTCTGGATTAGAAATTGTCCAGGTGCAGTCAAGTGATATATGGGGATTACTCTCCCACAGCGGGAGGAAGGTTCCCAGCCACGCAACAAACCCGTAGCTTGAGAGGATTATCAACCTTTTCCAGTTTACACTGGGACTCAAGGGTACTGACTTGAGGTGAGATGCATGGGTCCAAGATGCAATGCCATCGACCTTGACTGCAGTGGGGGTGGTTAAGGGTACTTAATATGGTCCTTTCCAATGAGGTTCAAGAGTCTGTACCTGGTGGCGACAGATGTAAACAAAGTCTCCCACCTGATATCGATGGGTGGTTCCTCCATCTCCCAGCTGATAGGAGGTGGAGAGTTGTCACCACAAAAACCTCTGGGCTTTTTCTAAAGACCACGATCTGTCAAGCAAGGGGGTGTGAAAGGAGTCATTAGCTTCTAGAATAGGGGACAAATCTCTTACTGGAGGGGGTGTTTCATACAAAATTTCATAGGGGGTTAGGTTACATATAAGAGAGGAGGGGATATTCCTGGCTCTAAATAGAGCGTAAGGTAGGAGCATGGTCCAATCTTTTAAGCCAGTCTCTATAGCCAATTTGGTTAGGGTCTCTTTTATTGTCCTGTTCATTCTTTCTACCTGTCCTGAGCTTTGGGATCAGTATGCCCAATGTAACTTCCAATTGATCCCCAAGATCCTGGCCACACCCTGACTTACACCAGTCCTATGTCAGACCGTATTACCTTTGGCAGGCCAAATCGAGGAAAAATTTCTTCCATGATCTTCTTGACGACAACTTGGGCAGTTTCTCTTTTGGTGGGAAGGCTTCTACTCACCCTGAAAAGGTATCTACAAAAACTAGCAAATACTTAAGTCTGTACCTTACAGGTTTTACTTCAGTAAAGTCAACTTCCCAGTATTGCCCAGGCCTTGTGCCCCTTAGTCTTTTTCCCTCAGGTATTTTGGAAGGATGGGCATTCACAATTTGACACACCTGACATTCCTTTGTCACAAGGTCTGCCAGTTCTTTTCTCTTAGAGGCTGACAGCGGATATAGTTCACTCTCATCTTGTAGGAGCTGCTGTAGTTTCTTTGACCCCATGTGGGTGAACTGATGAACCTGCTGTAAATAGGTCAGGGCTTCTGATTCTCCTAGAGATGTAGCCTCCGGTGGTATCTTGGGGAGCTGTTGGTTCCCTTTGGTTACCAGGAGCTGTTCTTTTGGGTCCCTCAATGCTGCCGCTTTTGCCTCTTCGTCTGCCCGCCTGTTACCCACCACTACTGGGTCTGAGCCTTTTTGGTGGCCTGCACAATGGACAATGGCTAGTTCTTTGGGAAGCATAACTGCAGCTAAAAGTCTAAGGATTTCTTTATTGTGCATGATTTCTTTGCCAGCTGATGTGAGCAGGCCCCTCTGTTGATAAATGGCTCTATGAACATGGGCTGTGGCAAAAGCATAATGGCTATTGGTACAGATAGTTGCCTGTTTATCCTTTGCTAGCTCCAAGGCCTTAGTGGGGGCTATTAGTTCAGCCCTCTGGGCAGGAGTCCCTTCAGGAAGCCCAGAATACCAGATGACTTTAGTCCCATTAACTACCATTGCTCCCACTGATCTCTTACCGTCCTGGAGGAGGCTGCTCCCATCAGAGAACCAGATTACCTCCGGGTTGGGTAGCAGCCAGTCTCTCAAGTCCTGGAAGATTCTGGTCTCTTCTGCTAAGATCTCTTGACAAGTATGTAGCGCAGGTCCCATGACCTCATCCAGTAGCAGAGTAGCTGGATTTAAGGCTGAAGGGGGTCCAAAGGTCACTCTGTATCTAGGAGAATACTCTGATAGTGGGTAATTATGGCATTTGATAGATATCTATCTGGGGGCTGGCAGATCACATTCTCTAATGTATGTGGAGCCACAATAGTCAATTTTTGTCCCAGGGTAAGCTTGCCCACATCCTTAGCTAGAAGGGCAGCAGCTGTGATTGCTTTTAGATATCGTGGGGGTAAATCTATGGTATGCTTCTATTAATCTTTCTAAAAATACTGAGGGCAGTTCATCAGGCCCCTGAACAACCTTCCTTACCATGGCTAAATTGGTGGGTCAGTGTGTAGCTACCTGGAGACCTACTACTAGAGTCTGGCGATAGATGGACAGATGCTCCCTACCTTCAGGAGTATTTGGGTCCCAGTTAGGGTGGCTCAGTGGAAACATTATCAATGACATTCTGGAGTTGAGTAGGTCTCCCATCCTGTCCAGAACCTGTTTCCTGGCTTCCAAGAGGATTCTGTCTCATTCCTCTGTAGTAAAGAGGGTTCCTAGTCACTGCTGACAGTCATCCCAAGTGGGTTGATGAGAAAACATGAGGGATTCTACCAATCCAGTTAACCTAGAGGGGTCTTCAGAAAAAAGAGGGTTATTATTCTTCAAGTTATATAAGTTAGAAGAGAAGAACAGCCAGTACTGCAGGGTGGGCATGTCTCCCCCTCGCCCGTCATCTATCAGGGGTCCATAGGGTCGGAGAGGAAGAGTAACTGCCGCGTCCTGGGGTCTCTGGGCCCATCTACTTCACATCCCCTGGGCTGGCCCTTGTTCCATGACCCAGCCTGTTGTTTCTGCAAAGGAAAGTCAGGGGAGGGGGCAGAGGAAGGGGTAGGTAGGGGAGAGTGAGCAGGGGGAGATATGCGTTGGTCTGGAGGATAGTAAAGTGGTGGGATGTCTGAGTCTAAGAAGATTAAGTCAGGCTGGGATTCGGGCAAGACCAAGGAAGGTATGGGTGGACAGAGTTTGGGTGCAGAGGGTTGCACCTGCACCTTGGCTGGAAGAATTGCTGCAGGTCTGTGCTGATCAAGGAAGAGAAAAGGTCTCACCCATCCTGGCACGTCCTCAAATAGATCCTGCCAGACTATGATGTAGGGTTGTTGGTCCAGGTGGCCATGACGGCCAGGATGAAAGACAACAGCCTTAGCTGCCTGAATCAGCGGGAGGTGGAAGGATCCCTTGACAGGTCATCTTACCCCAAAAGAAGGCCATTCTGCCAAGCAAAATGTCTGCTACTTTCCCTTCTTTACAATCAGGGAGAAATTATGAGCTCTCTCCCTGACGTCGGACCAATGACCCAGAGTCAGGGAGAGGGGTGTTGAAGTTGTCTGTCCCATGCCTGCCAAGTCAAACAAAACAAAAATACTGGACAGTAGCATACACAAGAAGACAAGAAATAAAGACACAGAACATCTCCAGGACTTACAAAACACAAAGGACACGGTTTCTACTGGCCTGAAACCACCAGATCTCTGAACTACTGGCAATAAAGTTACCGAGTCAGAGTCAACCAGATAGGACACATCCAGGCATCCCTGGAGGTCCTTCCCCTCTGAGGCGTCCCTCAGAGTCATGACTTGCAACTCCGGGACATGTCTGTCAGTTGTAGTCGGGGAAAGCTCACGTGTCTCCCTGACAGCCACAGCCAGTCTGACACCCTAGGTGACTGCACTCCAGAAAAGAAAGGCCTTACTTACCCTGGGAGATGGCTGTTGGAGTCTGCTATACCTGCAGAGATCTCAGTGGGACCTCCAAATGTAAGGGTTGAGAAATCTGCCGTGAAAAGGAGGACTCCAGGAGACATTCTCTCATGCAACAAGCAAGGAGATTTTGTTCACCAAGCATGCATGGGGCTCACTGAACATGAAGGAACAGAGAGACCCGAGCTGAAGTCGAATAAAGCTTTTATAGGGTGTTTGGACAAGGGAGTTCAGGTATAGGTCATGGGGGTTGCTTGGTGCAGGAATGCAGGAGGCAAATAGTATATATCTTGTGGTCTTTCCAAGAACTGGGTGGATCGGACATTTAAAGCCCCTACTTGGCTTTCAGAAGGAAGACGATTCATCAGTTATGCAGAGTTTAACAAAACTTTTTCCTAACAGTCCCCCTTCATCACCCTGGAAAACTCTATAGATAGAGGAACACGACCGTACCCAATTTATAAAATTGCTACAGTTTATTTTATAATTGTTCAAAGAATAATTTACTGGAGGCAAGATTATTTTGTGACACTGTATCACAGGCAAGAAAGTTCAAGTTTATTGTGAAAGCAAGAGCATATTAGTCTCTGGAAAGGGTACCAAAAAGGGGAGGAGCTAGGATGTCAGATTTAAACACCTGCTGATAGGTATAGAAGGGTGTTCTTACCTCATGCCACGCAATTCTGCAGCAAATACCCATTACGTGATTACGTGTCTTAACTCAATTTCTGAAAATGTCTGATCTTGAGATTGCCTCAGATACCATGGGTAGAGGGCTCACTTTACAAAACGATTTGTTCCAATGGAAGGCCGGAAGTAGTAGCCTATGCTTACGGTTCATACAGCTTAAGCAAACACTTAAGGATATTCCAAAGGTTTAGAAACACAGCCACATGGAAGGAGCGCATAATAAGGGAGAGATAGTGGCGCCTCCCTGCCTTCTGGGCACACCACTTTCAGGGAGGCTCTGTGTTTAGCTGCCGAGACAAGACGTCCTCGGATGTTTGGGAGGATTTTGTATGGGGTCTTCATTATGTATGTGTGATAATTACACCACCAACCATCAGAGTATCATGCCTTCTCTCCTATCCTAGGACTGCTTTTAATCACATGATTATTCCTCCCATAACCAATTACATCCTGAGGCTAGGGGTCCCCCTTCCCCTATTTACACGTCAGGAAGACGAGTGTCTATGCAAGGTTCACGTAGTGATTGTGCCCATTAGCCATACTTAATTTTAATATTATTTATTTTTGAGATAGAATCTATGTGGTCCAGGCTGTCCTGGAGCTAGAGATCGCCTTTCTCAATCTCCCTGGCCTGTACATGCAAGACCCAGGGGTGGGAGGAAGGTAGGAGGGGGGCGGGGAGGCTGGGAAGCAGAGAGAGGCTAGAGAAGGGGAGAAATTCACCAAGCCAAGCCCCTGTGGGATTGGCCATTCGAAAGTCCACCAGATGGCGCTGTGCTCCCGCTGTTGTACCAAGGCAGCCCTGCAGGAGCCTAATCCAGAAATTGCCCCTTTTTATTTTTATAATTGTTCACAGAAAAGTTTACCTGAGACCAGATTATTTTTGTGGCACTGTATCACAGGCAAGAAACTGTGAGTATCTCAGGGACTCCACACTGAACATCAGTGTTCACGCAGTTTTCTTCCGATAGCCCTTAGGACCGGCTTGAGCTCGTTGCATCCTCCTGCCTATAGAGAGCCAAGTTCTCCTAGAGCTTTGGATTCCTGTATGAACTACAACCGAGATAGTGTTAGAACAACCTTGAAGGCCAGAAGGATCCACGTCCTTCAGTTCTTCCCACACTCCAGACTGGGGACGTCCAGCAAGACCAAGGCAAGCCCAGGCACCCCTGCTGTGTGGGAGTCCCTTGCATTGGGAACAGCTCTGCAGACTAGGAGCCCCCCCCCCCTGAGTTTGGGTCCTGCTGTGTGGGCTGAGTCAAAGAGCATGTTTGGGGGCTGATTGTCAGTGGAAAGGTCACTGTTAAGGTCTTCCTCTGTTCTGTCCTGTTTTTGACTTGTGTTTACCTGCAGAACTTGGTTTGCAGTTTTCTCAGGAATTTTTGATACAACTAAACTAGATCAGCTAATGGAAACTTAAGTGTATTTGTCAAGTTTAACGTATCTTTCTAATCCCAGCATTTAGGAAACATCTACTTCCTCTCAAACTTTGCTTTTTCTTATTTGTCATGTCTACTGGAGTTAGAGTCACACCAGGTACTACAACTCTCTGCTCACCTTTTGGGAACTTTTTTTTTCTTTCTACATTTAAGTATATATAATACTCACTGTAGTTTGTTTTTAAATTTCCCCCAAATATCTCTCTGCTGTGTTTTCTGGTGGCCTTGGTCAGTGTGGCCAGAGTGCTTTCAGCCTCAAGTGCCATTTCAATCCCGTTCCCCCAACATACCTTAAGTATTGTCCAGTGCATTACAATGTCAAAATGTTTTTATTTAATATTTCTGTAATGGCAGGTTAACTCAGGGCAAACAAACACCCACCTACCTCTGAGCTGGGACTCCTGCCCTTTTATATTTCTTAATCTTCAACTTGATCTTCAACTTAATCTGCATCTAAGCTTAGATATTGGGAAACATACCGTGGACTTCAGTCCTGGCCCGTCTCTAATTTCAGCATCATAATTGTTTATGATGTTTTTCAGGGAAGTTCCTTTCTGCAATTGGTCTTGTTAGCTATGTCAAAAATTCCTGGGTGTCCAGAGCCTGAACTGGCCATCTTCCATAACCAGACAAGGCCTCAAGTGGAGGGATTGGAACACAAAACCTTTGATCTACAGCTTGCTCTGCCTGCAGAGTTTTCTGGGAGCAGAGTCTAGCAGAATCCTCATCAAAGAAACCAGAGGGATCTTCATTCAACAACTGATGGGAGCAGATGCAGAATCCCACAGTGGAACAGTAGGCAGAGCTCAGGGAGTCCTGCAGTGGAGGGGCAGAAGGATCTCAGGAATCAGGGGGGCAGGGACTAGTATTCATGAGTGCTCACAGAGATCAGGAAGCCTGTAGGGGTCTGACCTGGGTCCTCTGAATACGTGCTATGGTTGAATAGCTTGGTGTTCTTGTGAGACTCCTAATGGTGAATGCAGGGGTAGTGGCTTATGTCTGCTTATGGGACTTATTTCCTCCTACTGGGTTTCTTGGTCTTCTGTTATGCTGCATATGGTTGACATTTGTGGGTGGTCTTCTCTTTTCTGAAGGGAGCTGGAGGGAGGGTGGATCTGGGACAGAGGGGACATGGAGGTGAGCCCGAGGAAGGAAAAACTGTCATTGGGATGTAATATATGAGAGAAGAATTAAAAAAAAAATTTCTGGATGTCAGCTGGTGAAGAAATGCAAACCAGGTCCGGTAAGTGAGGGATTGCCTGCCTGCATGTCCTTTAATTGTCTGTGTTTCTCCACAGCCCCAGCAACCCTGCTTCTAAACTCACACAGCACTTTCATGGCTTGGTGTCTGGTCAGTCCACAGCCTTGGCGCTGGCTCTCCTGATCTGACAGCTGCTGAATGCAGCTTCTAGATGATGGGGCCCTGAGCAGACTCAAGTTACATCGAGTTCAACTTGGGGGGAGGAAGGGGTTAAAGATAAAAACAATAAAAGAATATCTGAAGCAGTCACACAGAGTCACTCTTATTATTCCTTACTAAATGACAAATTCTCTTTTTTTCTTTAGTGCTGAGGGTGAGCCCAGAGCTTTGTGCTTACTGGGCATGTGCATTACTACAGAGCTATCCACCGCCAGTTCTTATCACTCACTACCGATTGTAGATATTTGCTATTTATTTTTATCCCCCAGTCTCAGAACATGACACCTCTGGGAGATGGTTAGTTGATTCTAGGAACTTTATATATATCTGAAATCAATTCAGGTATTAATGCTAAATGTAGTTAAAATGATTTACTGTGTTCTTACCTCATTACTGGATGTTCATTTACTTTTGCCACCTATCAAAATGTTATGAAGACCCCTTGTTCATCATCACAGGGACAACTTGAATCAGGCCAAACACACAAACAACAAAATGTTAAATAACTCTTGGACAGTAAATCACTTTTTGATTCATTTTGTATTTTTAGGAGATAGAATCTAGGGCCTGTATCAGCGAGGCAAACGCTCTACCACCAACTGCCTTATCCAGCACTTTTCCGGGCTCCTTTCAAAGCTGTGTTAGCTAGGAAGACAGAAAGGCAGTGGTCCTTATTAGACCGTTATTTTGTTCCTACAGTAAGGCAGGACACAATGCTTTTTGCAATGCTTTGTCAACTACTCTTGGGTATCCTCTGTTAAGAAGGTCAGTCCCTTGGCAGGCTTTTCAGGAAGGCTGGACAGACGGAGTTGCCCTCAGCATGCTCTCTTTCATGGCCCGGGATAGCTAGGGTGCAAACACAGCAGACTTGGGTAGAGCTGCGCTCAGGCCCATGCCCAGAGGTATCCTGCATGAGAAGGTCACATATCCAAGCAACATCTGCACCCACAGAGAGCTCTGTAGCAGCCATGATCCTCCTGTCTCTTAGAGTTAAATCTTGATATATAAATCGTTGAGCTACTTCAGGACTGTTTTAGTAATTTCTAAAATACTAATAACCAATGTTATTATAACCTAGGTTAAATAACCTAGAAATCCACAGAAGAAAGAATACGATGTTCATACATCTTTTGTTAAGGCTCTTTCTATATGTGTTACTTGTAAATAAGGATGTCAGGTTTAGCATTGTTTTGATACCAGGTCTAAACAGGAAGTGTGTTAGTATTTACTGACTTGTGCTTCAGTGATTTCTCCCACCCTGTCTTCTGGATCAGCATCAGTTTCTCAACTGCTGGCTGGGTAGATAGATTTCAGATTTGAAAACAGTGATACTTCTTTTATTCAGTTTAAAGCTGTAGGTTAACATAGGTTCTGGAGAATACGGACCTATACACAAGTTATTCCTTTTCCTTTAAACTCCTTGGGTAGAAAAAGTGTCCTTGAATCTCATTGTTGATTACCTAGGCGTGGGGTTCCGCCTCCAGCTTCTGTAGTATTCTTGGGGTGCAGAAGCAGGAGCAGTACAGACACCATTGCCTCCTCATCTCAAGTCGGCAAACATTCATAACCCTGTTTCAGATACTGGGAACAAAATGAAGAATCACTAGATCTCATGCACTGAGGTGATGAGCAGGACCCTGGCAGCCCTGTGCTTTCAGAAAAGGGGTGGACTGGCCCTTTAAAAACAGGGGAGTAAGTGGGGAGGGGGAGGGGTCCAAAGGAGGGAGAGAATATGTGACTTCACCTGGGTCTCAGTACATGCAGAGCCGGGAGGAACTGGGAATAGTTCTTCTAAAACTTCATTTTCTGTGGGAAACTAGGAAGGATGAGGTCGCTGGAGAAGAAAACATTGCCTGAATTTAATCTACATTCCCAATAACCCTGTGCTATCAGTGAAGCAACTCAAGTCCTTTAAACTGAAACCTCTTCTATTTTAAAACAAGGTTTGCGTAGCTGGAGCTGGCCCGTAACACACTGTATAGCTGAAGATGACCCTTTTATGATTCTCTTGCCTGAAGGTTCGAGTGTTGGAATGAGAGGCATGAAGCCAGGTGCCTGACTGACACAGTGATGGACATCAAATTCAGGACCTTGTGCACGCAGAGCAGGCAACTCTATTGACTGAATTACATCCCAGCCCTCAACTTCAATTGCCAAGTCTGTAAATAAATAGTCACACTTAAAGTATCTACTTAATATGGAGGCTACAGGTATCTGCCACCCACACACTTATTATCGTCAAGGTTTGGGAAACAGCCTAGCTTTTTCATGATTTTGCTGTCTATTGTTCTCACTTCAATTTATGGATCAGAGAGAAGCATGTCTGAATTCTCTTCTGTGTTTTAAATTTACTTCCCTTCTCTGCTAAATTGATAGTCTATACCATGGCTCCAACCTGTCATGCAGATAATTTCCTCAATGAACACTGAAAAGTGTAAGAGAAATACACATTCTGTGATGGAAGTATACACCCTAATGCTTTTCATCCGCAGGAAATCCCCAGCGAGGTGTAGGCCTCTGTTTTAGCCATGCTCAGTTCTGCTTCCTGACATCTGGAGTCACAGCAGCAGGGACAGGCAGCACCATTAGAAGTGGCAGTAACAGTGATGCTTCATACAGAAGAATAAAGGGAGACACATAATTCATGGCTGTTTAAAAAATTCTAACTCAGCAGCTTTCTTATGATTTATTGATTTTTCTTTTACGTGTACTGACTGGCATTTTGTCTCTGTGTGCATCTGTGTAAGGGTGTCAGATCCCCAGGAACTGGAGTTATGGACAGCTGTGAACTGCCACGTGGATGCTGGGAATTGAACCCAGGTCCTTTGTAAGAGCAGTCAGTGCTCTTAACCCCTGAGTTATCTCTCCAGCCTTGACTTAATAGCTTTTGTTCACAGAAAGATACCTTTAGAAGTAGATATGAAAGCTTATAGGAAACCAGTTTCTTAGAGGCCGATTTTGTCCAGTTAATGGTACATGAGGAGACAAGAAATACTCTGTACAAGAGGACCAGACTTTAAAGGAATATTGGGAATAAACAAATTTAACTGGAAAAATGTATTTCCTACCAACCAATTGGCATGAGATACCAAAATTCCTAGGATTGGGGCCTATGCTTAGTAGGGGTATATGTAACTTGGTTCATGTGTAACAGAGAATTATTCCTCAGATAAGGCAGTGGACACAGGCTTGGAAGGGCCATAGCATTCAACCCCTAGGCTCTGATTTAAAGGCTCATAAGGTGATGTGGAGGGCTAGAGTATGGAGTGAGCCCCCCAAAGCAGGGCCTGCTCATCCACGAGGCATGGAAAGGCAGAGAGAGCAGACTTAGAAAGTCTCCCCTGGGCTAGGAGAATAGTTTCTAACAAACAGAAGGGGAGCGTGACATCATGGTATAAACTGCTGAAACAAACTTCAACTTCTCAACTGCGCCTTGGGCTGAGCCTCCCAGAAGAGTGTCCCTGATGCAAGCTGACGTAAGCTGCCTGCGTTCAGGGCTTGCTCCACTGTTGCTGAGAAAACTTTTAATTGCTTTGTTTTCTTATTCTTACCTTCCTTCCCAACAGCAAATGAAAATTGCAGTCTTTAAAAAGTTTGTGCCTGTGGCTCTCCACCTGCCTCCAATTAGAATAAAATCTTTGAATGACAAATATGTTTGGAATATTCCAAAACTCTTGGGGAGGCACTGCTTTAGCAGAAGGCCTCTGGAGAGCTCTGAGTAGGGAATTCAGCCTCTTCCCCAGCTGCGGCCCTGTCTGGACAATGCCCTAAGTTTCAAGTTGCTGCCTGGAGCCCTTGTTCAGCGGGGGTCAGGAGGTCACAAAGTTCCAGGGAAAGCCAGAAACTTTCCAAAGCCACAAACTCCTTCAGAAAGTTGTTGGGCTGTGGTCAGTCAGTAGAAAATAAAAAACTGAACAAAACTAGTCCCATGCTGTTCAGACTGCTGACTGTGACCAGTTAGTGACTTGCTCCAAATAGAAGCGTTTATACACTGTCCGGTCAAACCTCTCTGAAGCACATGTGAACACAAATATCAGTTGTCTTTTCTCTGAACAGGAAAGAATCTCAATCATCCAAAACATAAGTTTAAGGATAAGCTTAGGGATCAGTATTACCAATTTTCTACCAAAAACTAGCAAAAACACTGCACACAAAATGAAGCCCAAAGAACCACCTATGTAGACATTATGTGGCATGTACTAACCACAGTTCCACAGCAGTAACACACACTTACATACCCATAAATCCCACCACACCTCTCTCTGATGCATCTATTCATCCTACGCAGAAACTGTGAATGACAGTTTCATTACCATAAACTTACTTGAGCATATACTAAACTACCACCCAGTACAATGTATACAGCTGCTGATCTTGTAAGTTTTCTCAATACCTAGCCACACAAGGACCACCAGAAGCAATTGGTTTTCTGCTGACAAAGCCAGCAGTATTGCTTTCCTGTTCTACATAAAGAGTGTATTAATTTTCCAGCCCTGTATGATAACTTAGTTCGCATGAGTCTTGAGAACTTGTCTCTTCCACAAGTCATCATATTTTTATATTATATTAGATGATGTCATGCTGATTGGACCAAGTGAGTACGAGATAAGAGTCCTTCTGGCCTTACTGTTAAAGGAAAAAATGGGGAAATAAATGCAACTCAATTCAAGGACCTTCTATCTCAGTCATCTTCTGAAAGTCTGGTGGTGTGGGGCATGCAGATGCTCTTTCTGGGCTGATACAGCTGTTGCACCTAGCACAGAGTTAGAGATCCCTTTTGGATTTTGGAGGCTGCACATTCCTTACAAGAATGTGTTATTCTGGTGACTATATTAAGTGTTTCAAAAAGCAGCTGGTTTTGAGTAGGCCTGAGGCAGGACAAGGCTCTTCATCATCATGTCCAGGCTGCTGAACCAAGTGCTTTGACACTTGGACAGGAGGTCCAGTGGACATGATGGTGCTTGAGGTGGTGGCAGCAGGTGGGAATGCCCTTTAGAGTCTTTGGCAAACCTCCTTGTCATCACCCCTTTCACTATGTCCCACAGATGCAGGCATATGTATGATGGAAGGAAAAGGTAGGAAGTGTGTTTGAACTCTTTGTCTCAAGAAAAGACTTTTGTCTGAACGGGACCCCGACAGTGTAGGCATTAAGGCCAATAATTTTTAAAAGACATATATTCTAAAGTGTTTTTATTTAAAAATATTTTCATGTAATATATTTTGATCATTCATCACCCCTAACACCTCTTAGGCCTTTCCCACCTCTCTACCCTCTCAGTTTCATCCTCTTTCTCTCAAAAACGAAAAACAAAATGCAAAACATAAGAACAAACAAGGCAAGAAGTGCCCAAAGAGAACAAGGTGAAACAAGAAGCATCCCCACCCCTGCCATCAAAGAAAACATGAAGTTCATTTTATATTGGACTGGGCTTGTCCTGGAGTGTGCTTGGTAGACACTCCATTGAAGAAAACTGATTTTCTATCCTTTTGTCAGCAGATATAAATTGCAAAAAGCTTCTTGATCAGAGTGTGTGTCCATTTCTTCCTCTCCTAGCAGAGACCCCATCTGGTTTGAACCTGTTCAAGACTTGTGCATGTTGCCACAGTCTCTTTGAGTTCACGTGTGTACCAGTCCTGTTGTGTCTAGATGATGTTCTGCTTGGGGGTCATCCATCACCCTAGCTCTCACAGGGGGGTCATCCATCACCCCTGGCTCTCACAGTCTTTTTGCTTCCTCTTCCACACAAATCCCTGAGCCTCAAGGAGTCTAGGCTTGATGAAGGGCTGGGTGCTAAAAATGACTAATACTAATAAATGAATCTGCTGCACGCTTGTGAAAACCGTTGAAGTGGAGCTGTGCAAAAGCAGACAGAGCCCTGGGGTTGGGGGTATTTCTAACAGAAAACCCCCAAACCTGTGTGGCCACACCTGTTCTTTGATCTTGGAAACCCAGGTAGGCACAGACTCATGACTGTCCAGCATACTCAGGACAATAATGGGTAGAAATTTTCCAGGTTGGGCAAAATCAGAGGAAGGACTGGCACCTATTGGTGACTGAGCCTGCAGTCCATTTGTTTGCATTCTCGGGGACATTTGCATACCTATAACTTTTATTTTCCAGATTTAAACAGGAGCCACAAACTACACCTTCCCATAAACAGTTGGTTCTATAAAATATCAACACTGTAATAGGGAATTCGAAAGCATCCCACCAAGAAAAAATAATGCTGACTGGTAGTATTATGTTTATCTATTTTGTTACTTTGGCTTTTATTTTTAGTCTTAATTCTTGCATAAATTTCTTTTCTTGCTTTTTATCTTTATAATAAAAATATATTTTTACATAAAATAAGATAAAATGAAAGCTAACACATCAAAGTTGGACAAGACAAATCAACAGAAGGGAAAGAGCCTAAGGGAGGGTATAAGAGTCAGAAGCCCATTTGTTCACATACTTAGGAACCCCATAAAAACAATGAACTGGAAGGCAAACATGTACAAGGAGGGCTTGGTGAAGACCCACGCGGGCCCTGTGCTTGCTGCTTCAGTCCCTGTGAATTCATATGAGCTTTGTTCATGTTGATTTCGAGGTTTCTTCTTGTTTCCATCCTCTGGCTCTTACACTCTTTCAGCCTCCTTTTCTGAAGGGTTCCCTGAGCTCTGAGGGAAGGAGTTTGATGGTGACTCTCATTTAGAGGTGAATTTTCCAAGGTCTCTCACTCTGTGTAAAGTCTGGCTGTGGGTCTTTGTATTTGTTCCTGTCTGTTGTGGGAGGAAACTTCTCCAATGATGACTGAACAAGGAATTTATATTGGAGTTTAACAGAATATCAGTAGGAGTCATTTTATCGCCTTTCGTTTGTTTGTTTAGACCAGTATTATTTGTTTTTTTTTTTTTCCTTAGGTAACTGGGCTATCTAGTCTCAGGTTCTTAGTCATCCAAGTGAGAAGGCCAGGTAAATATCATGACAGGCTCCTAATAAGTCAGTTAAGAACTAGGCCTCAGTAGTAGGCCTGGGCCAAACCCCTCCACTCACAGGTAATAATCAAATAAGGATATAGCCTGGGACTTGTCCAGACTTGCCTAAGAATGGAAAAGCTATAGCCTTAGCCTACCCCTGCCCTAATTATTAGAAATATACTAATATGATTGCTACTTGAGTAGCCGATCCTAGGTGGAATGATCATACTGCCCTTAGAATTCCTTCAGCTGTGTATACAAGAAGCCTACAAGCTTCTCCCAAGGTGGCCATTTGTCAGTTTGTCAGATGGTTAGACCCCAACATGTTGGTATTTTTTAAATAACCGCTTTTGCTGATTGCATCATGACTGGTGGTCTTTATGGAACTTCTCACCAAAACACCAAGCAGTGTCATCAGGTTTCCGTCTTGTAGAGTGGGCTATGGTGATATATTTTATATTTAATAAAATCAGTCTGTGTGGGAGATTATGTTGTTACATTGTAAATAATTGTCACACCCACTGGTTAATAAAAAGCGCTGATTGGCCAAAGGCAGGCAGGAAGTGTGGACAGGGCTACCAGACTAGGAGAACTCTGAGAACAGGAAGCACAGAGCAGAATGCCAGAGAGAAGCTGGAAGAAGCAGAGGACAACCATGCTGCTGTGAGAAAAGGTACTGAGCCCCATGGCTGAACAGGATAAAAGTCATGGGTTAGATTAAGGGTAAAGAGTTAACAAGTTATATGCCTGGGCCTTAGGCCGATCAGCTGAAAACTATTGTAATCATCTGTGTGTCTCTGTGGGACTGTGGGACTGAGAGACTGTGGGACTGCGGGTCTGTGAGTCCTAAACCTTGAGGTTAGGCCTGAAAATCTGGGCCAGAAACCTCACACTACAAGTCTGGAATATCAGAGAACAGATCTACCCACAGTCAATCTAGGAGGGTCAGAGAGTGGTAACTCATGACTTTGATCCCAGCACAGAAATGACAGTTGGTAACTCATTCATTTAATCTCAACTTGGGAATGACTGATGGTGACCTACATCTTTATAACTCAGGAGACAGAGATCTTTCTCTGTTTCTGTGAGTTCAAGATTAACTACCAAATAGTAGTAGCTCACACCTTTAATCCTAACTCTAGGATTATGATGCAGAGTTGAACTTGGAAGTGAAACAACTGGGTGAAGAAGATATTTAGAGAGGTGTAGGCAGACAGTGTGGTATTCAGTATAAGAGATGAGCCAAGTTGAGGACTCTGGAAGAGATAGCTTTTACCCTGAGAAGTTGGCTGGGTGAGAATCGACTGTGGTCTGTTTCCTCTCTCTGATGTTACAGATTCCCCCCCCCCCAATATCCAGCTCTCAGTTTTCATTTAATAACAACTAGAACCCATGTTTCATTGGGCTTTAAGTCAAATCAGTTATTAGGTGGTTACCCCCACAAACTCTGAGTCCCTATTGTTCTAACATTTCTTACAGGTAGGACACCATTTCTTAAAAAACAAAATTTGACATTATGAATAATAGAAAAGTATTTTCCTATATTTGCAGTGTGTCTTCTTCTGTATATAGTAGATGACAAACCAGTATTTTACAGGCTGTCCTATTAGCTGAATAATTCTGTGTTGAGGAACCCTGTTAGGCAAAGCCCATGGAGGAGTTCTATTAAACAGAATCCATGGATTGGCCAAGTAGGCAATGCCTGTGGGGTGACTGGCTGTGGATACTGGTTGTTTTCTGCCTGTAGCTTTCTCAGGTGCTACTGCTCTGCCTCCCTAATAAGAACAGCTGTGGGGTCCCTCCCACAGCCCTTTGCTAGTGTGTTTTACATCTTTGGGCAACTTATAGTTGTGGATAGTCAAGTCTGATGCATAGAAATAATGCCAGAATATTTTTACTTACTGACATAGAAAAGTAACAGCAGTTTCAGTCTCAAAGACAATTTTAGTCTTCAGGAAAAAATTCATATAGTAAACTGCTCCTGCATAATATACACAATGACTAATTCCTAGATGTTTTTTATTGCTAAATCAAGGCCAGGCTGTTTTGAGACATACCCCTCTTGTAGTAGTTGACTTTCTGCATGTACTCTGACCAGTCAAGTTAAACTGCTACTGTTATATGTTCTGAATTTTGGTGTCATTCTCTATCTAGAAAAATGTTATGAGCAAGACTAAGTGTTTATACTGGCCTGTCTTTGTGACTGTACTATGCTGAGAAAACCTGTATGACTTCATGTGTTAGGAGAATAGGTTGGGCCCTGAAAATGTAACATATAATTGTCCAGAGTCTGGCTAAGGATGCAGGGAGCAGCAGCAATGTGGGGGAAATGAGGAGGTGTGAGTGTGAATGAGAGTGTGTAAGAGCAGCAGCAGTGTAGGGATGGAGATATGCAGGACGTGAGTGTGTGAGTGCTGAATGGGAGATGAAGAAGAAGCCTAAAGAGAGAGTGAGAGAGATGTGAGAGAATGAATGGATAGAGAGTGAGCAAAGAGTGAGTGCATATGTGTGAGAGATAAAACTGAGAAAGAGCTTCTGCTGTATATAGAATCTATGTAAAGAGCTGTATGAGAGTGTGTAAGGACAGTGTAAAATGTTATATGGTGAAAACTGTGTATATGAGCTGAGCAGCTATGGCTGTGTGGAGATGTGTAACTGTGGAGACAAGGAAGATGAAACTGTATAAAAGGAGATGAAGAAGAGAAATGTATGTAAAAGGAAGATGTGTTGACATATGAAAATAGATATAACTGTATATAGAGATGTATGGCCATATGTATGTAAAAAGATATGTAGTTGTATGTATAGAATGATGCAATCTGGAGCTAGGTAGCTGGAGACAGAAAGAGTCAGAGACAATTTTTAAGAAGTAAAAGAGAAAGTTACCATCAGAAGGCATGTATGTTTCCTTATTTTACTAGTACGGTAGATATTTATTTATCTATTCATAATTGTCTCAGATAAAAAAGTTTCTTATTCCTTCACTTTGCTACTCTGAGGCAGATCATGGTAACTGGCCTCTTACAATCTGTGTTATTCCTCACTATTTATATTTTGTTCAGTTATATGATGATTGTCAATGTGAAAACATTGTGCAGACATTGTATATACTCAGCAAATACTTATTCTGTAAATTGAATTCAAAATGATGCAGGACTTAAAGCATTGGACCAAAGTTAAGAATTAATTTGGCCCACAAAATTTCAAATCCCTGATTCTTGCACTCTTACACAGGTAGGAAACATTGTTATACCCAGATCTTGGGGTCCCCCAAAGACCACCAAGGAGTCCAAATTCATATGCAAAAGCAAAGAGCCTTTATTCAAGCAAGCTTGAGCTTGGACCCTCCATGTGTTCAACACAGCAGTAAGATTGGAGAGTGGAGCCCAAGCAGGGAAGAATTTTATCATAGAAGTTGGGGTGAGGGGATTTCCAGGGTTCAGAGCCTGACTGAATGTTATTTGTCTTGGGGTGTCTTGGTGAGATTGTGGGGAAATAGGTACATTCTTGGCTCAAGGACATCTGTCGATTTTATTTAATCTTATCTAATGATTGAAATGTTAAGAATGTCTTCCTCTTCACAAGTACCAATGATAAGACCCAATCATGGATCCTGTCTGTCCAGTTCAAGGAAACAGTTGGGGCCCAAGAACCATTAGCTGGAAGCTTGACCCTTACAAAGACAGTTGGTTAATTAGTAAGACAAGGGCCATGTGTAAGCAAAGGAAGTAAAATTATTAAGGGGTCAACCAAGGCAGACACTAGGATGATTAACCATTTGAACAAATTTTAATACCAGCTGGTTCCTTGTTGCTGCTGCATTTCTCCATCATGGATCCACTTTCTCAGCATGGCCATAGAGCCCTTTAAAGATTAACATAGCTATAGCAAGCATTGCTCTCATAAGACCTTGCATAGTCCCCATTGTTGAAGGAACAATAGGTTAAGGCCACTTCTATTTTGGAGAACTGTTTTAGCTAGAGAGAGGAGTGAACCCTTTAAATGTATAGCAAAATTTTCTAGGGTAGCAACATCTACATCAATTGCCATTCCTAAAGCCCTGTAGTTCTGATCTTTGAGGACAGTTAGATTATAATCCTGAATGATTTAAATAGAAATAATAATTTCTCAAGGTCATGTAAACTTCCTTGGTTCTGCATAAAGAAGGTCAAGTGTCTCATCTTATTGCAGAAACATTTTAGTTAATAAATCCATCAATTTACAACTCGAGACCAATTTCCTGATATATCAATTGGCATTATAGGTAGCCATTTTTGTGTTTTACTCCAGGGAGTTTCCTTTCACTCAGTACCTTAACCTGTTATTGGCAGGGAGCACAGGAGGACATAGTCTCTTCTTTAACTATGTCAAGCTGACACTGGGGCATTGTTGTCAGGACCCCAAAAGGCTGAAAGACTCATCAAAGGCTGGGCAAGGAGGCATTTTTCAGAAGCATGTGGTTTTCTGACCCAGCTGTAGAGACAGGGAACAATTACATTGGCTGAACTGGTTCATAATAGCTTTCAGGAAGTCCAGAGCTTGAGGTCATTAGGAGAAGATTGTGGTCAGCAACTGAAGTTTGGATGTATCTGCTAGCCAAGTGGAAACCTGTTGAGACAAGTTTAAAGTAGGAATAAAGTTTAAGACTTACGAACTTATTTGGAACTTTTAGGCCCATTTTTTTAGTAATTGGAAAGAGGAGGCATCTCAAGACTAGGAGAGAAAGAAAAATGCCATCCTCAGGAATAAACAGGTAGGGGAAAACATAGGCTGTAATTATCTGGAGTCCTTTTGACCTGTGAGAAATGGATCCAAGTTTTATAACCTTTTAAGGCTTATATAAATTCTTGTTTTAAAAAGGAATAAAGGTTTTAGATGTGTTAACATTACCAATCTGTACAGGAATCCATATCATAGACAAAGCAGGAGGTAATAGGTACAACAGCAGGGTGGACCCACACCTTGGAGTCCTAGAGAAAACTACAGATTTGTCTTTAAAGCATGTACATTTTCCTTCTTTCCCCAAAGTCAGGTGTAGATTGGACAGAGAGGTCTTGGGCCTGATCAGAAGCACCTTTAAGTACATATTTAGATGGTAGCCAAAATAAATCTAAAATCTTGAGCTTCTGACCTGTTGTACCTGGGTTGAGGGACCCCTAATGGCCACCAGGGAGCTAGTTTACATGTAAACACATGAGGGTCTTTATTATTATAGACATGTTCAAACAAACCGGGGTAGAAATTCTTTGTTCCGGCTCAGCAGAGGGTTTCAGCCACAAGCCCAGAGGTGAGAATTTTTGTTTTGTTTTGTTTTGCTTTTAAAGAAAAGCATATGTAAGAAGGTTCTATATGTCTTGGCATTCCAGGATTGGGCAAAGGGGTATGGGGTACAACAGCCATTGGCTACACTTTCAGCTTGAACACAAGCCCTGAATCTGCTGGTTGAACTTTGGGCACAAACCTAACTTTTGAATCTATTGGCTGTCAGATGCATTCCTGAGATTTTTTTTTCAGACTCAGACCTGGGCCACCCTGCCCTCAGGCGTTAAATGTTCTTTTCCTGAAATAGTTTTATAATGATAAATATATGTCATTACAACCCAAACAGTAAGTGGTCATTGTTCTACCAGCTTATCAGAACTATACTATAGAAAGGAAAAGAAATCTGAAACACTTCTCACATTCTAAATTATTAATTTATATCTTTATAGTTTACACTTATATATCTTAAATCATTTTCTGAAACCCTCAAATCTTATAAGCTTTTACTTCCTCAGACTTTCATAAATCTTACATTCTTAGACTCTCAAAACTTTTGTATTTTAAAACATTTTCTTATCAAGAGACCTAATAGCTTTAGAAAAAGCAATACTTGATTTTTACATTTAAAATGAGTTAATAAGCTGCCTGTAGCCTTTCAGAAGCATCTGGTTGTCTGATTCTGCAAAGCTGGCAAAGTTATAGCTAGCCTAGTCATCAATACTATCAGAGATCTGAGAAGAATAAATTATTTTTAAGTGCAGACGAAACAGGTTCCAAATCTATTACAAATGACAGAGACAAGTCCATACACAATTAGCCACACCTAGGGCTTCATAAGCACAACTATCATAACAGATTCAGTCTTCACCAGGCTTATAAGACGAGAGTTTTTTCTGTGGAACCGGAACATGGGGAAGACTGACCTTTCAAAGGGGGTGTAATCAATTCTCCATCCTTCTGCTTGTCCACAGTTTGAGCCAGGTTCTTGCAGGAAGTCACATTGGGGCATCTTGCCCAGTAGTCAGCATTGCCATAATCCATGTGAATACATTGTTCTGCCCATAATCTTCTTTGGAAACCCTGGGTCACTGCTGGGATTGGAAGGTGTCTGTCTGAAATAATAAGCTTTTACATCAACATTTTAAATGCCATATTCCACAGGTCTCTGAAGTATTTGAGGGCTGCTTAGGTATAGCTGAATAGAGAAACTTTGCTTCTAGTTACTTGTTTTAAACTCAACCTTGAAAACATATGCAAGGGACTAAGTAAAGCTTATACTGTAAGGATTCCTGGCACAGAGCAGCCACGTGGTAAACCCAACATGGAGCCAGGCAGAACATGCCTTATATAGAGGGCACACCCCTAGGTATAGCTATGTAAATCTGTGCCCATCACCTTTCTTTAAAGGAGATGCCATGTGAAAGTCTGTCTCTTTTTCTCTTCTGCTTTTCTCCCTCATACCCAACTTGGTAACTCCCTTGAATAAACTCTAGTGTGGCATCTGGTAGTGTGTGTGTCTGATCTCATGTGCTAAACTAATATTCTGGTGCTGTGACTTGGATAGGCTCTCTCCTGGGCTTAGGTGCACATAGGCCAGGAGATCCTAAACTGGGGCTCACTACTAGGCCACCTTCCGTCTGCCTTGGTGAAGTTTGTTTGAACACCACTAGCCTCAATTGGTAAGTCTTTCCTTTCGGGTTGGTGTAAACATGAACTATTGCCTCTGGAAAAGACTTTTGCTTGTCCAACTTTCCTATAGTTCTCTATACTCACAGAGGACCACACCCAGCCATGATCTTCACTGGTTTTGGCTGTTCCTTCTCTCCTGACACTCATTTCTGGCCTTCCCTGCTATTGAAGCCCAACTCAGATCTTTGATCCTGTTCCTGGACACTGTCCCCAGGGCTCTACCTTAAAGCCCACTGTAGGTGCTGACGAGTGCCTGTGGTGGTTTAGAATTGGGTTTTTATGTGTGCCCCTGAGAACTAAAGAGTTTTTAGAGGTGGCAAGCATTAGTTTGGGCTTTGCCCTAATGTTTATCCTGGGTGCTGATGAGTGTCTAGTGATAGCTAGTGTGTTTTTATGGTCACTCTTGTGGTGGCTAACATTGTTTTGGGCTTTGTCCTAATGCCTACCACTAAGAGCTAACGAATTACTTAGTGGTAGCTACTCATTGGCTGGGTGATGACCCAGATTTAGCAATGGAATCCCTCCCCTCTGGGCCTTAATAACAGAGAATGAGTCAGCAGAAAATGTCTCTCCACCTTCATCTCTAGGATGTGTTCTTGAGACTCTCAAGCAGCTTCTTGCCTTGACTAGACACCACCAAGCCTATCCATTTCTTTTTATACAAAGAAATGGCCTAAGTACCCCTCGGATCATAACTCAATATAGATGCCTAACAGCTTGCTAGACCCCAATATTTTATGGGAGCTAACTTTTGCAAGTGTATGGGCAGAAAGAGTCTCCCTATCTCTTTTCATATCTAACCTCTAAACCTTCTCTTACAGCTTTCTGTTCTTCCACCATCTGTTTCTAGCCACACAACCAGATCCTTCTCTGGAACCCCCACCTTTCAAATCTTAATGCTCACCTGCAGCTCCTCCAAACTCATGCTTTCTGGCAACTCCAAACCTGGTGCTTACATTTACCCCACCAGACACTTGCTCTTGCACTCCTAAAGATCCTGATCCAGTTCTCCCTCTGTGGGAAGTGGTTGATGTAGATGGGATAGTGAAAATTTATACTGCTTCCTTTGTCAGAACTTTCTCAGATGGCAAAAAAAATGGACTCTGGAGCAAAGGCGAGTTTGGGAACAGACCAGAACTCATACAGATGAGGTTCATCAGACAAATGTAGCACACTCCCGGGACTCGAGGCTGTCCCAGATGTAGACCAACATTAGAATTATGATACACCAAGGTGTTATGATCTGCTTACTGGCAAGTCTGTGTAGAGCTGTTCTGAAGCCTGTCAATTTTGAAAAACTGTATGAGATAGTATAGGGTAAACAGAAGAGTCTGTACCTGTTTTTTAAATGCCTCAAAAATGTATCTTCACAGTATACTTAACTTAAATATCAAGAGCACTGAAGGTAAGCAACTTCCCATGACCCATTTTTTTACCCAGAGCTACCCCACCATCAGAGTTAAACTTACATCTCTTGAGAAGGGACACTGACTTCACAGGCAGAAGGCTTAATGCTGGCTTTAAGGTGTATCACAGAGGAGATGAGAAAACACACCAAGAAAGATACCTCCTGTTGGCAAAAGCTACCTGACCAGCTCCTTTGCCTCCTCCTGTGGCAGAGACCTAGACCTTCTGGTGCGTGCTTTAAATGTGGCTAGCTTGGCCACTGGTCTCTGCTCTTGCCTAGCTTCACAAAGGCTGTTCAGGCCTTGTCCTGGATACCTCCTGGATACCACCAAAGGAAACACCAGTTTAAGTGACTGTTCCCAAGCCCCATGTGGCAGGGGGACATTACACACAGACCACTCCCTGGCTGATCTTCTAGGCCTGGCCGTGGGTGGTTGATGCTTCCCAGGCTTCCCAATCACTGTCATCATGAAAAGGGAGCTTCAGGTAGTCATAATGGTATCAGGGAAGTCTATCTCTTTCCTCATGGACACAATGCCACAATACTTGATCCTGCAGAGTTTTGGGCTTCTACCTCTCTAGCCTCTCCATTGTCAGGTGGAAAGCAAACAATTCCAGCCTCTTCAGATGCCACCACTTAATTGTATTTTCAGAGATATCCCTATCACCCACTCAGTTTTGGTCATGCAAACCTATTCTGTGGAAGGAATTTTTTTTTTCTAGCTAAAGTAGGAGCTTTCATTTCTTTTAGTCACCACATTCACCTGAGTCCAGCTGCTCTAGCTGCTCCCTTGCTTTTCCTGCTATCTGCTTAGCCTCTCAGCACCAGAACCCCATACTCTCTTTCAGCATCCCAGGTGGACTGCCAAGTGTGGGACACCCAGAAACATTCTGTTGCTAGACACATTTCCCCCAAATTCCTCTTCTCTGAGTTTTCTATTCCAGCATGCTTCTCAGAGCCGAAGTCAAGATAGTTACTGGAAACAAAAGGCTCCAAGGCATTTCACCTCGCCCTTCCCCTCTCCCACAGACTAACCTTCCAGTCACAGCTTCTGGAGAATGGAAAAAGTCCAGAAGCCATCTTAACATCAGAAAATAGTTGACCACCACCCCCTGAAGACTAGATGAAAGGAACCAGGAGTCATTTTTAGAGCCAATACAGGTAAAACAGGCTCCCCCCCCCAATAATCCCCCCTCCAAAACAGAAGCCATTTAAACCTTGGCAATAGGTAAACAAAAAACATGACACATTTTAATTTCTTTTCATCCCCAGACTTAGCAGGAATCCACAAACTTTATTGTACAGCTGGAATCCCCTAGAAGGAAGAAACCCAAGACAGCTACCTTAAGTTCTATTTAAAGTACACACAAAAGCCTAACTTCAGGTTATACACGTCTCAATTTCAAATCTTCTTTCTCTTCCCTTTTTCCTCCTCTCTTAACCTGACCTCCAGACCTTGTTAATAGCAGAGATCTCTCTATGTGTCACTTCCCAACGTTCTCTTGCTAACTCAGTTTTTTTTTTCTGAGATTCAGAAAATCAGAATTCATCACCCCATGCCCTAAACTCACCCAGACTGCAGAAATGAGCCACAAAACCCATCTGACTGACCTCCAGAAGATACAGCTTTTATCTTCTGAAAAGACAAACTTGCCCTTAAGACAGCTTGAAGCAGCCTTAAGAGATCTGTGGACCCTGTTCTGGTCCAATCCATTTCCCCTTCTTCCCCCTACACAAACCTGGCTTTCTGTTTATAATAAGCAAGAGGGTGAAGTAAGAATTCCTGGCATGTAGCTCCCACATGGTAAACCCAACATGGCACCAGCAGGACATGCCACAGGGCATGCCAAATCTGAGCCCACCGGCTTTCTTAAAAGGAAATGCCATGTGAAAGTCTGTCTCTTTCTTCTGCTTTTCTCCTTTGTACCTGCTCAGCAAGTCCCCTGAATAAACTCTAGTGTGGCATCTGGTGGTGTGTGTCTGATCTCACGCACAAAACCAACATAATTAATTGCATACGTGCTTAACCTATGTTCCCAACAGTCTCTAATGTGTTAGCAGATACAATAATGCTAGGACTTTACATTCCATTTCTGTAAGGTTTATCTTTAAAAATAATGATTTTGAATTGAAGCTTTTCTAGTATCAAAATGAAACTTTTAATCATAGATAATGAGTAAAGGAACCTAAGACCTGTCATTGCCTCCTTAGTAGACCCATTCCATATGGTCACCTTTAATCAAGATGGCAGTGAAATCATAGACAGCCAATCCTAGCAAAGATGGCTGCTAGACATATGATTGACCAAAGATGGTGACATCACATGGCATCCACCTTCGCTAACTCTAGCAAAATAGCCATCAGCAATGTGGCTGACTAAACATGGTAGCAATTCAAAATGGAACCACGGCATATGGTTCCTTTAAATTTACCCATGCATAGATTTTTAATTATTAGTTCCTGAGGTTACTAGTTTTGACTAATTTTAACATATTTTTTTTGGCCTCTCTGCTGTGCTCTTTTCCCTGTTACTATGTCCATAGCTCAGACTGACAGAGTGGTACAGAGGGAACTTTTAAGTAAGCATGGTTGGGTCTAGTGAAGGAAGAGCCACACTCCAACTCCAGAGCCAGCTTTTTAATGAAGAGCATCATAAAATAATCTTAACATTATCTATATCAGAAATATACCTGAACTGCTTACCTGAATCCAGTGACCAGAGTTCAGAGATGAACTCTGAGTCCTGATTATAATGTAACCACAGCAGCGGTGGGTGGGGACTGGCTGCTGTCAGCAGCAGAGACAGCAAGAATAGCCAAACCTTTTCTGTTTCAGCTCTTTGCTTGCAACAGAAGTTAAGAACACACCAGAAAATACAGACAAATGTAGGGGGATTAGGTTGTTCCATTGTAAATAATTGTCCCCGCCTATGAGTTTACTAAAAAGCGCTGATTGGCCAAAGGCAGACAAGAAGTGTGGGCAGGGCTACCAGACTAAGGAAAACTCTGGGAACAGGCATAACAGAGCAGAATGCCAGTGGGAATCCAGAGTAAGCAGAGGACAACTATGCTGCTCTAAGAAAGGGCACCAAGCCACATGGCTGAACAGGACAAGAGTCATGGGTTAGTTTAAAGGTAAAGAGTTAACAAGTTATATGCCTGGGCCTTAGGCCTATCAGCTTAAAACTGTGTGTCTCTGCAGCATCTGTGTGGCTCTGCAGGTCTGTGGGTCTGCAGGCCTAAACTTTGAGGCTAGACCCGAAAGTCCAGGCCAGAAACTTCCTACAATAGACAAAACTTTCCAACAAAATGGAGAGACACCACTTTCGGGAGAAGCAAACTAAACTTTCAAGGACACATCAGTGATGTGGGAATGTCTATCTGTACGCTGTGAATATCATTCTTTAAATAAAGGAATTGCTTTGGCCCTTGGTGAGCACCGTAGAAGAAGTAGGTGAGGAATTGAGCATAGGTAGGAGAAGGAGGGTGGTGTAGGGGGAGATCAAGCCAGACACCCAACGAAGCAACATGTAAGGAACACAGGTGAGCCACAGGCCACATGGCAGACAGATTAATGAGAATGGGTTGGGTTAAGATGAAGGAACTAGCTAGCAATGTGCCTGAGCCATAGGCCAAACAGCAAGAAATTAATATAAGCATCTGTGTGTTTCTTCGGACTTTGGGATTGCTGGTCCAGATAAACAGCAGTGGGTGAGCCAGAAACCTGATGTTATACTTCATAAAACATTTTCTCTAGAAATAGCTAACTTTCCAACAAGGCAAACAAAGCTTTCTCACAACTTTGACTCCATCTCTGAAAGTCCTGAAAGTGGTTCAGAATCAGGGGTAGGGGGGTGGGAGCATGCTTAGCCTCTTCCAGATTGTAAGCATTGGACTCAAAAGTCAGAAAAAAATAGCCTTAAATTTGCATCAACACTGTATCAACACAAAGCATCTAAGACTAACAGTAGGATTTTCTTTGTTTTACTCTAACAAATAATAATTTGCAACCAACCTCTATAAATTATATTTATAATCCTTCAAAGGTGAATGACCAAAAACCACATACACATGTACAGAGAGAGAGAGAGAGGGAGAGGGGGAGGGAGGGTGGGAGGGATTGAGGGAGGGAGGCATAGAATAAGCATACTGTGATCACATTACTCACACTGTTGTACTCATGCCAAGGGACCTCCCCAGAGACCGCCAGGGAGCTGGAAACACATGAGGGTTTTTATTGTGTCAATAGGTTCAAATGAATCCCTGAACCCCCAGCAATACCCTTTGTTCTGACACAGCAGAGGGTTATTGGCCCTGAGCCCCAAGGTGAGGGGGGTTTTAAAGAAAAGCCAACATAAGCAAAGTGTTGCACATCATGGCATTTCAGGATTGAGCAAAGGGGCTTGGGGTACGGTAGCTATTGGCTGAACTTTTTAGCATGAACCCCATGAATCTGCTCCAATAGGAGGCTCAAGGTCACTTTTATGGTAAAATCTTTTGGCTGAACTGTTGGCACGAACCTAAAGTTTGAATCTATTGACTGTCAGGCACACTCCCAAACCTGGCCGTGCCCTCAGGTACATCAGGCTTCTTTTCTGAAACAAAGTTTTGTAAGGATAAATTCAAGCCTTCACAGCATATTTATATGGGAGGGATATTTCAACATAAAGGCAAATAAAACTTTTTCCCGGTGTAACAGGTGGGCGCCCCTAACTTTAGCACCCCTAGACACACCAAGACCACAGCTAATGACCACTGTTAACTTTAAAGAAAAAGAGAGTTTAATGAATGATATACCGGTACACACACATGTGCGGGCTTGAGGCACTGTGGAAGCCAAGAGCCCTGAATGCTTTCAGAGTAGAATTCTTATACCCGCACTCTGGGTAGGGGAGGGGATAGGAAAGTTACAACAGGGCAGGGCCAAAGGTCAGTTTAGGATGGAGTTTAGAAATGTGACAAACAGGCAGGCAGGCATATTTCCTGTGAAACAATAGGAGTCTTGGGCAAGCTGGGGAACCACCTAAGGATATTCATTTCCTGGAGCAATGGTCACAATGTGCACATTGTGCAAGCTTCAGAAAGTTCTTGCCTTGGCAAAACAGTACATGGTTAACAGTTCTCATGGTAGGGCTTTCCTGGGTGGCCCCACCCAGGTTGCTACATCAGGAATGTGGTCCCAGGGCCTTAACTTGGGTGGTCCCACTCAAGTGAAGTCCAGAAGGTCAAGCTGCTGACCAGGTGGGTCTCAGGAATTTGGGAAGTATCTTGGGTGGTCCCACTTGGGCTGACTGGGTGTGTCCCAAGCAGCCATCAATCCTGTGAACAAAGCTTTTCTGAGAAACTGCCATCTAATTTAGTGATACAATGGAACCAAAACTCTGTCAACCTTGGCTAGTTTCAGGGACCTCAGGAAGGGGTCGAGGGAGAGAGAGTTACAGGATTTTTCTATTATTACAGGAAAGGAAAAGAGTCAAACAGGATTTTTCTATTTTCACACTGGAAAACAGTGTTAGCTAATCAACTTTAAAATTCTAAAATAAGAGTCTAAGTTTTTGTAAGTCACGAAAAAGAAAAAAACAGAATTATGACACACAAGACAACCAACACAGGAAACAAACCTCCTGACTCCCAGATATAAAACTGAACCTGAGAAGCTGGCTTCACACTGGTAAAGCCTATATCATCTATTAAAACCAAATACAAATCAACCAAAGGGATCCAGATTTATCCAAAGGGGTCCTGAGATGTCTCTTTGGGTTCCCGGCCTGCAGTGCTCTGGCATGTCTGCTTACTACATCTGCAGGCACTTAGAAATTTTGGGTCCACTTACAAAAGGATATCCAAAAATGAAAGACACAAAATGAAAGTAATCACAGAAAACATGAAAGTAGATACAGAAAAACTTACTGGGAACACTATGGCTCTATGGGCTGTGGTCCCAGTGGGTTTGGGTGAGCCTGGGTGAGCTCTGAAATGTTATGCCTGATCTTGGGATTCCCCAAAGACCACCAAGGGTTCCAAATCCATATGCAAAAGCAGGAAACCTTTATTTAAGCAAGCTTGAGCTTGGATCCTCCGTATGTCTACTGAAGTGGTACATGTGTAGAGTGCTGAGCCCAGGAGTGGTAGGTTTTTTTGTTTGTTTTTTGTTTTTTTTGTTTTAATCATAGTATAGGGTGAAGTGAGGATTTCAGAGTTCAAGACCCTGATTGGCTGACAATTGTCTAGGGGTGTCTTGGTGAGATGGGGGGGGGGAGGGAGGCAGGGATAGGTACATACTGGGCTCAAGGACATCTGGTGATCTTATCTAATCTTATCTAATGATTGGAATGTTGGGAATGTCCTTAGATGATGGCCCATGCCTGGGTAGTATCAGTTTATGGCTTTTTCTGGAACCCTGTGCTACTTGCCAGTAAGCCTGTCAGAGCAGTTGTGTGTGGGCTCCTAAGCCTGTCAAGTCAGCTGTTTGGGCCTCTAAGCTTGTCATGGTAGCTGTGTAGCCAAGCTCCCCTGGGCCCCATAACAAAACACAAGGCCTGTTGACCTCATGAGCTAGATGTGACCTCTAGTACAGGGTACTCTTATTATTTAAGTAAGGAAGTCTAGGTTAGTATAGCAGTAAAATATCATTTTTTATTAGCATTGGAATACTTAAAATAAGCAATTTCCTAGAGCTAGAAAAGATAGATATAAACATAAAGTGATTAAAGATACATAAATTGACACTTCATGTTTGAAAATTAACAGTGGCATCTATATCAGTTTAGCTGATTAAACTGTATTTTGAAGGATTATTTTTACAAAATGAAGTACTATTATTTGGCAACATTTTAAAAAATGTTGGCTGTAGACATGTGACAGAGAGTAATCACAGTAACAATTCATTTTAATGTCATCAATGGTAGTATGCCAACTAGACCAGTGTCTCTTCTAAAGAACAAATAATTTTATAACCATTTAAAAATGTCAATACATCATAGTCAGCATAATTAGCAGCCTCACATTTCAGCTTCATTTTTAAATGTTTAATCCAAGAGAGTTTTGTGATTTCCTCTCATTTTGTTTTATTATTTATTAAATTAAAAAAAAAACCTTTCCACACATGTGGTGTGGACTTCATGTTGACCACTGATGCTTAGCAAAGTTCCAGTGCTTCAACATTGCAGACCATGCTTCTCCAGAACCCTTTAACTTTCATTTTTAATGATTCTCTATGAATGCCTTTCCTTTCGGGAAATTTTGTGCAGGTGTTGTTAAAGGATGAAAATGTGTCCAATGGTAGCTTCTCTAAACAAAATAATTCTTTGGAAAAAAATCTCCACCACTGTGGAAACAGGAGTCCCATTGTGCCTCCTAATTACACCAAGAATAGGAGAGTTAAAGATTTACTAGATACACCTGATCCCAAGGATGAAATTCAGATCCGATGACCAAGGCCATTGAGGGCAAGAGTTAAGTTAATGAATATAGTGAAATTAGAATGGTCTAATACAATGGGAAAAAAGTAAGAGATCAGAACCTCTCCCTTTTTGGAATATATGAGGGGAACAGGCCCATCGAGTAAAACTAAGGAATTGTACTACAGTGTCTCCTCCCCAAAAGTCACTTCCCCAAGGTCAGACATTTAGATAAGGGTCACTCTCTCCATTTCCTCAGGGGCTTGAGTAAAGTTCCTGCTTGCTATAAGGGGAGACATTTTTATCTCTGGTGAGAAGAACTTGTGGTCTCTTCCTTTAACACTCAGATGCCTATTGTCAAGGTCAAAGCTAGCTTCCTCAGTCCCTGATCTCAAGCCAACCCCAGCTCACATGTTCCCATCTCCCATTTAGTTCTATGTGTAACTATAGAGTATAAATGGTGTAGTCTCTTCTCAATTAAGTGCTGCTGGCAGCCGTCCTGATTCACCCTCAGATAGCCCCCCACCCCAAGGTATGTATGTAATTATTAAAGAGTTAAGAGTATCATGGTATGTAATTAAATAACACCCACAGATACGCTAATGAAGGCATGTTGGCTCACTGTTTGAATTGTTCAAGACAGAAGAGGGGGGATAACATATAGGAATTCCCTGTTGTGACTTCTGCGTACACACATTTATTTAGGATGCTACTTCTATTCTTCTCTCATACACTTTTTGTGTTGATTGTGTCATCACTGTTTAAACCTGGAGTTTTCGGATCAATTTTCATATAATTTATCAACAGAGGTAGTTCTGTACCTCTTATAATTAGGTATTTTCTTTCTTTTAAAGAATGGCCTTTAAACCCAGAACTAGGAGGTAGAGGCTGAGGCCAGCCTGGTCTACATAGTGAGTTCCAGGACAACTAATGATACCTACTATGGTGAAAACTTGTCTCATTTTTTTTTCCAAGTGCACTGATGATCTTTGAAGCTGGCAGTTCATATGCCAGCATTGTCTGCTATATTATACAGGAAATAAACTGTGTAAAAGCCATGAGAAAAGGTGGATGATGCCCAAATACCTTATAGTGTCTCACTATGCATACCAGCTGGAATGCACTATGTAGAGTTCATGCATCAGCTGGGCCTCAATATTATGTTTACCTGCCTATGTGTTCTTTCTCGTCCTATTCATCTTTATTTTATGTGGGTGGGTGTTTTGTCTCCATGTGTGTGTGGTACCCACAGAGGCCAGAAGAGAGTGTCAAATACCCTGGGACTGGAGAAGTTCCATGGTCACCTAAATAAATCAGAAAAAGCTTTTGGTAAAACCCAATATTCCTTCAAGGAAATCACTCTAAAGACATTAGAAATAGGATGAACATTTCTCAGCAAATAAAGCCTATAAATGTGACAAACATCAACTGCAAATATGCTGAATATGGTAAACTCAAAGAATTTCTCATAAAACACTAATTTTTATGAAGGGGTCTCTATTTCCTTGCATTCAGCATAGAGCTTGAGAAAGTAATAAAAAGGATACAAAGAGCTAAGAGGGAGCTCAACATATCCTTATTTGCAAATGATATTATTTTATGCATGTCAAAAGTACACCAGAGAAAGCTTTGATTTTCTAAAAGTTCAGCAAAGTATCAAGATATAAACATAATATATATTTAAAAAATTTCCCCTGTTGCACGAATGAATGAGACTCAGGGATAGATCTCTGAAGAAGTTGGAGATACTAGAGGGAATAAACACCACAGTAAGATCTTACCCAGCTGTCTTCCAACTTCCTTAGCCTTGCTTCCCTTGGAATGGCTTCCCTCTGTGTTTCTATCCTGTCTTAAGTACCCTTTCAGAAATTAAGGTGTGGCCCCACCACTGCCTGCTTGGCAGCCTGGAATTCCTTCTGTAATCTAAAATGATTTTGACTCAGTTAGGATTAAGGGTGTAGGTCACCACTTCCAGGATACTTCCTGTGCTTGGATTAAAAGTTTGAATCACCAATCTCTGATTTTCCTAGACTGACTGTGGTTAGAGCTCTGGGACTTCTGGAGCTTTTACTAACCCCCCACATAGACTGTGGGTATATTCCCTCTGATATCTCTAAAACTTCTGAAACTTTTATTGAATCCCCACATATCCCCTTTTGTGTCAAATTTAAAAAAAGGTCATAGCTAACATAAGAAAAACAATATACAATAGGTACAATAATTATATACAATATATACAAACAATAAATGAGTAATGTCCAGTCCATTAACAATTGACAATTCCAAGAAAATATTTCATTAATTATCCTATTTTGATGACTCTAAAGGATTATACTTAATTCATTTTCTTTCTAACTAAAAGCTATTATTTTGATGTCTCTTAAACTTATGAACTTTAACTTCAACGTTTCTTTTCTAAAACTGTCACTAGAAAACTGTAACTATAACTATCTCATCTTCAACTACCTCAGAGACCCAAGAAGGAAATAATATTTACCCAAATAATTAGGAAGTGCAAGCAACTTCCAAAAACTGGAAATGACAGGGATGACACCTATCTGCCTGGACAGTCACCCAAAGTTCCTTTATAAAGTTGAGGCATCCATCTTCAGCCTACAGGCCCAAAGTCTCTTTTCATCTCAATGAAGCAAGAAATCTGCTCTGTCCATTTTGGGGTAGTTCAGTCACTTCTCCTTGTGTCCTGAATTTGAAGTCTCTCTTCAAAGTTCTTTTCAACTTTCCCTTGCGGTACTTGTTGGTTATTGGTCTCATGCCAGTATTTAGCCTTAGATGGAATTTACCACACACTTTGGACTGCATTCCCAAGCAACCCAACTCTGGGAAGATCCAGGCCCAGCACACCAGGGGTTTCTAATGGCCTCACACATCATCCATGGGCCATCTCTGACAGTTTTCTCTGAAAAGCAGGAACCTGAAAGACCATCTCAGCTTGTTCTGTCAAAGTTCAAAGGTCACTTTCTGAGGGAACCTGCATGTCCAGTTTAAATAGCACACTGTCAAGCAGTCAGTACAGGGACAGGTTCTTGTCTAATAACTAACCATTGCCACAAGGAAAGTAGACTCCATATGGAGTTACTTCAATGCCCTTTTATCTCTTGAATTAGATTGGGGCTGCCAGGAGCAGACATGTCTCACTGTCCAGAAAAGTCTTTAAGTTCTAAAATATTTTAAATGCCATATTCTATGGATCTCTGAAGTTTTTGAAGAAGACCTGTTTCTCTAAAATATGTTTGTTTGACCTTGAAAACATATCTAACATGACTATGTATGAATGTAATGTATAACTACTGACTTGCATTGCTTTATATTTTAATCAATTGGAAATAAAAACTTTCATGGACTAGCAACTTGTATTACAATGTTAGATAAACTGATTAAGTATACTACCTCAAACAAGCATAGAAATATTTGTACAATGACACAATTAATCTTGATATACACAATTTGTATACAGAAAACCAATGCAGTGTAAAATATTTAAAGCTAGTAAATCCTTTTAAAAGAAGATTCCATCTATCCTTATATCCTATATATCTGTATCCCCCTTTTATATTTTTTTAAACACAAATCTTGAATCTAGTCATTCTTGTTTAACTTTTTTCTAACCATAACCATGAGCAATTTTTAACCAATTAACCTAAACAATGGCAATCATCCATGACCCATTGAACAACCAACACCAAGCCACCCCACCACTTGGGAACCAAAACCAATCTACCCCACCACTTGTGAGTGTGGGCACTGTGTTCTTAAGTTTACTTCCTGCTAACTGGGGGCAATGGCATCTTTTGGGGATCCTGAAAAGAAAAGTTTTGTTAAATGTCAAGTCCTGAAATAAGTAGCTTTGTCATTTGTTGTCCAGTCTCTGCATAAAAGAAAAGCACACAGCTTGTCTCAAATCCTGGCCATAGGAGTCTGTGAAGCTGGTTCATCTCAGCGAGCTGCCTTGAAATTGTCCTGAGCAGTTTGTAGTCCAAATATGATCTTTAATTGGTGTTTATCAGCCTACTGGCTTTGTCAGAGTTCATGTGAAACCATCATTGTGGGGCCCCATCTTCCTTTTGAACATTTCAAGTTTGCAATTGGCCTTGTCCTGAATCACTGCAGAAAACTGATAAGAGACTAAAAACCAACACAATGTGCAGGAAACTAAACATATAACAACTTATTGAGCATAGGATTAGCAACAATAGAATAGTCCCTTATTTCATGTTATTCTTCTGTCCCATATCAGGTGGCTCTTCTGATATGATACAAAGATTTTTTTATTTTCCTTTAACAAGCATGCTTGAGTTTAGAGAAGGAGAGAGCCACAATCCAACTCTAAAACCAGCTTTAAATTATAATTAAACTGGGACTTTAATGAAAAAATTTTGTAAAGGTTAAGTAATAAGATTTTACCCTATCAAGTATATTGGTACCAATAGTTACCATATTCTTTTGTTCGCAAATTTTCTTGGATAGCCTCTCATTTGCTTTAGATGTCTAGATGTCCAAGGCCTTTTAACTTCTTAAAGATAGGTATTTCCAGTTTCCTGTAAAGACAAAAACAGAAACCTGCCCCCACCCTTTGTTTTTTCTTACAATTGAAAGAATTGTAATATGGGTGGATGAGCTATCAATTCTTAGTTTTATGAAGTTTCTTTGGTTCAGTTCGAGTCTTTATTAATTTTGATGGTATCCATATCTTTTCTTCACCTGTGGAAATAAATGCAAAACCCCTTCCCCAACATAGCACGTACCCTGGCTTCCATTCAGAGGTTAGAACATCTTTGAAGTAAACAGGTTGATTTAATTCAGCTGTTTTTTCTATGGTCCAATGCCTTTCAGCAGCTGTTGTTCCTTTGTCATTAGCATTGAGAAAATTCAAAGTTAATAAAGCACTATGTAGTCTATCTCTGGGGGTCTTTGTTATTCCTTTCTGTTTATTTAATATATCCTTTGAGTTCAATTTGATCTCTCTATGACTGCTTGTCCTGTAGGATTGTGTGGTATTCCTTTAATATGCTTTATATTATAATAAGCAAAAAAATTGTTTAATTTTAGTAGAGACATGCTGGAGCATTGTCAGTCTTTATTTGTGCAGGTATTCCCATGATGTCCATAACGTCTAGCAAATGTGTGATTACAGAATCAACCTTTTCTGAACTCAAAGCAGTTTCCCACTGAAATCCTGAAAACGTATCTATTATATGATGGACATATCTTAATTTCCCAAATTCTGTAAAATTAAATACATCCATCTGCCAGATTTCATTTCTATGTATACCTTTAGGATTACTTCCTGCTGGCAATGAAGTTTGGTTATAGAAAGAACAGGTAGGACACCTTAGTACAATTTCTTTGGCTGGTTGCCAAGTGATAGAGAACTCTTTTCTTAATCCTTTGCAATTAACATGATGCTTTTTATGAAATTCTGAAGCCTCTAGTACATTTCCTATTAATTTATCAATTTCATCATTACCTTGTGCTAAAGGAGTTGGCAGACCTGTATGGGATCAAATATGTGTTATATATAGAAGGGATGATTTCTAGTCCTGATTATTCCTTGTAACTGAACAAATAATGAAGTTAATTCTGATTCATCATTAATAAAATCAGCTTGTAGGGGATAGTGTTCTTTCATGGTAAACAATTGTCCCACCCACTGGTTTAATAAAAAGTGCTGATTGGCCAAAGGCAGGCAGGAAGTGTGGGCGGAGCTACCAGACTAAGAAAAACTCTGAGAACAGGAAGCACAGAGCAGAATGCCAGAGAGAATGCCAGAGACAAGCTGAAAGAAGCAGAGGACAACTATGCTGCTCTAAGAAAAGGTATGCAGCCGCATGGCTGAACAAGAGGCATGGGCTAGATGAAGGGTAGAGAGCTAGCAAGTAATATGCCTGAGCCTTAGGCTGATCAGCCAAAAACTATTGAAAGAATCTGTGTGTCTCTGTGGGACTGTGGGTCTGCGGCTCTGCGGGTCTGTGGGCCTAGACCTTGAGGTTAGGCCCAAAAGTATGGAACAGAAACCACTTACTACATCAGCTGTTTCAATGTGTAGAACAACTCTTTCTGCATACTGAGAGTCAGTGACTATTTTAAGTGGTTCTACAAAGTCCATTAACACCATCACGATGGCATATAATTCTGACTTTTGAACAGAATTATAAGGGCTTTGAGTTACTTTACTTATATGTTCTGATTTGTGACCAGTCTTTCCTGATTTGTTTGCGTTGGTATAAAATGTAGGAGCTCTGGAAATTGGTTTATCTTGAATAATACGAGGGAGAATCCAATTAGTTTTCTTTATAAATTCAATTCTTTTGCTTTTAGGATATTTGTTGTTAATATCTCCCCCAAAATTACTGCAGGCTCTCTGCCAAGGTTCACTTTCTACCCGTAATTGGTCAATTTCTTCATTAGTTAAAGGTACAACAATTTATGCTGGTTCCATTCCTGTCAATTGATGAAGTCTTAATTTTCCTTTAAAAATAAGTTCAGAAATCTTTTCCACATATGTCTTTAACTACTTGCTTTGTTTATGTGGAAGAAATATCCATTACAATGTAACATTTTCCCTTTGCATTAAAATTCTTGTAGGAGAATACTTAGAGGGCAAGATAACTAGAATGCAATTGAGGTCTGGATCCACATGATCCACATGTGGCTCTTGTAATTTCTTTTCCACCAAAGCCAGTTCTTTCTCAGCTGAGAACTGTCTCAGGTGACAACTCTCTCAGACTATTTAAGTCCTTGTCACCAATTAATGTTTTGAACAGATTATCTAGTTCATCATTTTTAATTCCAATAGTTGGTCATAAGTTGGCAATGTCTCCTAGTAGTCTTTGAAAATCATTAAGTGGATTTAATCTATCTCTCCTGATCTGTACCTCTTGGGGTCTAATTTTTTGTTGGCCTTTTTTATATCCTAAATAATTAATGGAATCCCCTCTTTGTATTTTTTCTGGGGCAATCTGCAATCCCCAAGCAGGCAAAATTCTTTTCACTTCTTCAAAAAGTTTTTCCAACATATCAATATTTGAATCAGCCAATAAGATGTCATCCATGTAATGCTAAACTATAGATTGTGGGAATTTCTTGCATATTTGTTCTATTAGCTTTTGAACAAAATACTGGCACAAAGTAGGACTATTCAGCATTCCTTGAGGGAAGACCCTCCACTGGAATTTCTTTACAGGCTGAAAATTATTATAAGTGGGCACTGTAAAGGCGAATTTTTCTTTGTCTTGCTCTTGTAAAGGTATTGTAAAAAAAAAAAAACCAGGCAAAGGAATCCCAGATTGTAAAGAGCCCATTAACTGGATCACCTTATTTATTGCCCTTAGGTCTGTTACCATTCTCCACTTTCCAGATTTCTTCTTAATAACAAATACAGGAGAATTCCAAGGGCTTGTTGATTCTTCTAAATGCTGAGAATTTAACTGCTCCTGTACCAGCTGCTCTAAGGCCTTCAATTTCTCTTTTGTTAGAGGCCATTGATGAACCCATATAGGCTTCTCTGTTAGCCATTTTAGAGGTAGTGCTGTGGGTGTTTTTGAAAGATCAGCAGCTGTTTTTTCTTGTTTCTCTATATCCTGAATGGTCTGTGACTGTTTCACATAATATCTTCTGATATTTCTTCTTTAGCCTTGTGCTAGTTCATGGCTCATTTCTATATTTGGAATATTAATCTGTGTGTTCCACTGTTATAGTAAATATCTTCCCCATAAATTTAAAGCAATATCAGCCACATATAGCTTTACTATTCCTCTCTGTCCTTCTGGTCCTATACATTCACGCCATCTTGCACTCTGTTTTACCTGGGATATCGACCCAATACCCAAAAATTGAACATTTACCTCCTGAAGGGGCCAACTTGGATGCCATGACTCTGGTGAAATTATGGATACATCCACGCCTGTGTCCAATAAGCCTTCAGTAATAACATCATTTATTTGTACTTTTAATTTTGGCCTTTGCTCATTGATAGACGTTTGCCAAAATATTTGCTTTATATTTTTTCCTGAAATTTTTTCTTTTTCTGTAAATTTTCTATCATTCCAGTTAGTGTGTCTTTTTAAAATAGGTTTTAACTTTTTTAATTGTTCTGGGAAGGTGTTTCCTCCAAAATGGCAGGGTAAGACTGGATTAGACTTGATAAGGGGGCTTTTGAAAGCCCTCTTGGGGTGTTTCCCGAAGGTAGAAAGTTACCTGACCTGGGAGGTTTTGAAATCGCCCTTGGAGCATTTCCCAAGGGCAGAAAGTTCCCTTGTCTGTCTCTCGTTGACCTGAATTCATTAGTCCAATGTCTTCCTTTTCCACACCTTCTGCATATTCCAGAAGGGAGAGGTGTTCTCTTAGGATTATTACTACCAAAAGCATTGTTTCTGGGAACGTCTTGTTTACAATCTCTTTTTATGTGACCTTCCCTTCCACAATTATAACATTTGACATTTTGATTTTTCTTATACCTCTTGAAATAAGCTCTCCTACCCAGTTTTCATCACTCTCATCAGACTCCATATTAATTGTCTCACAAATTCAATCCTCCAAAGGTGCTGACCTTGCTTTTAAATGTCTAAGTATTTTTCTACATTGTGTATTGGCATTCTCAAAAGCCAGTGATTCAATGATTATTCACCTGGCTTTTGAGTCCGGTACCATTCTGTTTACTACTGCAGTTAACCTGTGAAAAAATTCTGTAAAAGTTTCTTTGGGACTTTAAATTATTTTTGTAAATGTTTCACTTTTTTCCCCCTATTTCTTCAATCCAGTCCCAGGAATTTAAAGCTGCCATGTGACATAAATCCAGAAGATGGTCACTGTATAATGACTGCCTGTCAATATCAGCATAATCTCCCTCCCCAAGAAGTTGGTCTTGGGAGACTTCTATGCCTATGGCCCTGTTTCTTTGTTCTATTGTTTTAGCCTCCTCCCTCCACAATGACTTCCATTGCATGAGCGTTCCTGCCTCAAGAACAGCTGTAACCATATCTAACCAATCTTTAGGGATGACCCGGTTACAGCATAACCAGGAGTTTAGCATTTGCTTAACAAATGGTGAATGCATCCCATATGATACAATTGCTTCCTTTACTCTCCATAATTCTAATATTTGTACTGGAGCCCAGCTAACTTCTCTTTCATCTTTACCATCCTTCATTTTTTAAAGGTTACTGGGTATATTAATGTTGCCTCTTTTTGTCTAATTTTAGACGACCTTGCTGAAATTGGTTCTTCATATTACTCTGTTTGAATTTGAGCATCTTTGTGTTCTTTCTCACAGGCTTTTTAAAGACTTTTTTCTTTGGATTTACATTAGTTAACTTTTTCTGTGATATCAAATAATAAATATTCATAGTAAATAGTATGATAAACATTGTGATATTTCCATCTATCTATGTTTTCCTTCACTGGTTTTAATATCAAATCATCTAACGAGAGGTTACAGTATGACCAATCACTCTCCATTGCTTTAAATAAATTCCCTCTTTTTTTTAAAAAAAATTGATTTACTTATTGATTATTGTCCATTGATGATTGTGAAGTGGGGCAGCTACCTAGTATGATAGCAACCCAAGGAGGGGTCCAAAAAGGAAGAAGAAACAACCCAGCAGGAGAAAGAGGCCACTGTTTGAAAGACTTACCCAGATGAGAATGAAACAGAAACACGTGTGGCCGGTCTGCCTAAGGCTGGAGGCTAACCTGGAACTGAAAGCCTAGCCACTAAAATTACTCCTCTGGCCACGTGTTGTTCTGGCTGGCAAGTGCGGTTTTTTGGGTAGGGAGGAGAGAAATTCGTACCCCAAAGTTGGATGCCAATTGTCGCATGAATGAATGAGACTCAGGGATAGATCTCTGAAGAAGTTGGAGATACTAGAGAGAATAAACACCAGAGTAAGTTCTTACCCAGCTGTCTTCCAGCTTCCTCAGCCTCACTTCCCTTGGAATGGCTTCCCTCTGTGTTTCTATCCTGTCTTAAGTACCCTTTCAGAAATTAAGGCGTGGCCCCACCACTGCCTGCTTGGCAGCCTGGAATTCCTACTATAATCTGAAGTGATCTTGACTCAGTTGGGATTAAGGGTGTAGGTCACCACTCCCGGGATACTCCCTATGCTCAGATTAAAGGTTTGAATCACCACTCTCTGATTTTCCTAGACTGACTGTGGTTAGAGCTCTGGGACTTCTGGAGCTTTTACTAACCCCCCACAAAGACTGTGGGTAAATTCCCTCTGATATCTCCAAAACTTCTAAAACTTTTATTGAATCCCCACATTCCCCCATACCAATAACAAATATATTGAGAAATAAGTCAGGAAAACAATCCTTTCAACCACAAATTTCCAAACAAACAAACAAACAAAAACCCTCAAAACAAAAAACTCAAAATAAAACATTTCTTGGAATCTTGGACTAACCCTAACAAAGGATGTGAAAGGCTTCAATAATGAAATCTTTAAAACACTGGGGGAAAAGAAATTAAAGAAGACAACAGAATATGGAAAAAGCTCTTGTGATGATTTGAAAGAAAGTGGCCCAGGAGGTTTCATATATGCTCAAGCTATGCCCAGCAAGACAGATCATTTCCTCTCGCTTTCAAGCCAACGAGTAAGACACTTGGAAATTTCTCCAGCACCATGTTTGCCTGCACCACCATGCTGCATCATCATGATAATGGACTAAACTTCTGAAAATGTAAACAACCCCAATGAAATGTTTTAGAGTTTCTGTGGTCATGTTGCCTCTTCATAGCAGTAGAAACTCTAACTTAAACAGTCTCAAAGGTACATGTTGCATATTTTCTCTGTGGCTCCTAGGTTTTATGTAAACACCTAAAATCATGAGTACATATATAATCAGGCAGTGATAACTAGAAGACTAATGGAAGAGGAAGGGCAATAAAGGGGATAAGGGCTATGGGAAGAATATGTTCAACAGGGAATATATACTTATGGGAAGATGCTTTAAAAATACAAATGATGCATAGGTCTCTATCTCTAATTCAGTAATAAGTAGCAATAGAAAGACAAAAGTAAAAGTGCCTTTACTTGAGTTCCAAGTGAGATTCATAGGATTCCCACTGAGTTAGACACTGACTTGTGGAGTAATAAATTCATATTGTACTGAACAGTTTTATTAGAAATGCAGATGGAATTGTATCAAAAACTTTAGTAGTTATTAATAGATAAAAGCAAATATATGACAATCTACAAGTCTGAGGATGCATGATTCCACAATTCTCTGTGACCTTTTAATCACTGGCTTTAAACCACATCTTTTGGTTCACATCTAACTTTACACACATACCCTCCTTGAAAATAGGATCCAATGAATGGCAATGATAACAGCTTTTAGTAGATGAAGATGTGGAATTAAAATATAAAGTTACCAACTCTGTTAGGAAACAGTACTCAGTAAAGGCTGTTTCCTCTTCCAGTAGATCATCTGTCCAGAGTTGAGTTAGATAACCTCAGAGTTTTATATGTTTTCCCTGAGACTCTGCCTAAGCTTTCTTCCATGTTATTTAAGCTGAGCATAGGGAAGAGTACAAAGCACAATAAAGACTATGAAACTTACATCCTATATTGGTTAGTTTGTGACAGCCTTCAAAAGGGAGAAACAGAGACCATGAGCTTTCTACACCAGAACTCCTAATTACCTTAGAATTAATCTGTATGCAATATAAGAAGTTCTCCTGCATAAGACCAACAGAAGGGAAACACATTTTAAATTATCTGTTACTTTTTCCCACACAAAGGATTTTACTTCATTCTCACCCTAATCTTTCTGAAGTCCTGTTACATGATGTTGAAAAATGACAACTCTGTAATAAAATGAAATGACACATCAAAAACCATGCCTAGGCTTTGTTCACCATCACTAGTTGTCTCCAAGAATTACAGAGACACTTGATGAAAGAGCATGTGCAGTGTTTAATAATATGTATTGACTTCACACCACTCTTTTGAACACTTATTTCTACCTCGTTCATCCCATACATATCACATTAAATTCCTTTGCTTAAGGAGAAGATTTTTTTTTAAAGAGCTTTTCTTTTGACTGGTCACCTGATCTTAGTAGGATCACATAGCACTTGGGAAGAAATATACAGGCCAACAAGCCAGCACTGGAGGCCAGAATTGAAAAAGTTTCCACAGCCACCGTGGTTTTTCCTTTGGAACTCAGGTAAGCGGGTATGAAGCAAATCCATACACTGCAGAAGACCAGCATGCTGAATGTGATTGTTTTAGCCTCATTGAAGGTGTCTGGAAGCCTCCTGGCCAGAAAAGCAATAAGCAAGCTCAGACTTGCCAGAAAGCCCAAGTACCCCAAGACACAATAGAAGGCTAGTGTGGAGCCCTCATTACACCACAGGATGATTTCCCCATACTCTGACTGCATGTCTATGTCAGGGAAAGGAGGCTGTGTTCCCAGCCAGACTGCACAGATACACACTTGGATGAGAGAACCACCACAGACTATAGCATTTGAGAGTCGGGTAATCATCCATGCCTGAATTGTGCTCCCTGGCTTGATGGCTTTGAAGGCCACAACCACAATGAAGGTCTTTGCTAAGATAGCAGAAACAGCAATGGAAAATACAATCCCAAAAATCATTTGTCTCAAGACACAGGTGACTGTTCTAGGTTGGCCAATGAAAATCAAAGAGCAAAAGAAACAGAACATTAGAGAAACAAGGAGAAGGTAGCTGAGGTTTCTGTTATTTGCTTTGACGATGGGTGTGTCCCGATATTGGATAAATAATCCTAAAATCAGAGCTGTAAATGCAGATAGACTAATGGCCAGAGAGACCAAAACAGTTCCCAGAGTATCTTCATAAGATAAAAATGTCATGATTTTAGGGAGACACTGTGACTTCTCCTTATTTGGATAATGATCATCAGGACATTTGATGCACTGATCCATCTCTGAAAGAGAAGCAGATTGATTTATGATGTTCCACCACTCACTTCCCAAATGTGTGCGTGGGAAGCATACTGTGAGCAGAGCCTTGTTGAATTCTGATGGGATAGTGATGTGGAATAATCTTTTTGTACACTGTGAGGATATACAAAACCTCTGTCTTTTTAGTTTAATAAAAAAAATCCTATTTGCTGGACAGGAGGTATTGGTGGGACAGACACAGAAAATTCTGGGAAGAAGAAAGGTGAAATCATAAGCCAGATGATAGGAGGCAGTGTGGAGAGTGTAGAATAAAGTTAACTGAGCCTCATAACAGAATATAGAGTAAAAGACATGGGTTAAGTTATGAGAACTAGTTCAGAACAAGTCTAAGTTATTGACCAAGTTTTGAAATTAATAAAAAAAGTCTCCATGTGTTTATTTGGGAGCTGGCTTTTGAACAGAAAGAATAAATTAACATGAAAATTAAGTTGCTTAGAGAGGAAAATTACACAGGTTTTATGGTGCTTTATTAATTTTGAATTTTGAATTTTAAATGTTAAAGAACAGACAACAGATGTGAAAACACATTGTATTATGAAAGGAACTGCTGGATTAAACCAGCCTAGATACTTTAAGAATACTTTAAAACATAAGTTAAAAAATGTATTACTGACGGGAAAATATTATGCTTTTATTTCTAAAGGAAACAAAAGTCTGTGGATTTCTTCCTGGTTAGTAGAGATCAGATTTGAACAGGGGTGACCTCCTGAGTATCTTGGCTACAGACATGGGAGAAGAAGCCAAAAAGGACTACATGACAAGTGACATGTAAGCTAAATCCTTAACATGGAAAAACCTCTGAGATAAGAAGAGACATAATAAATCTTGTTGGCTGCAGAGTCCTCATGATTTAATATTACATTGAGTCCTTTCATATATGGCATGGATAGAGATATATATTAGTTTGATTATATAGTCCATTATATGGTTTTATAAATTTGACAGATGCCTTTTACCTAATAAAATTGGACAAAACAATCATTCTGGAAACAGTCAGTCAGTGATTCTGCTACAGAAAAGCCAACAGCCAATGTTATTTTAAACATTCTTTGCACAGATAAAAAATTCAGTCAGGAGAGTAAAGTGGGCACGATAAAATGCCTTCAAGGAAATAGATATTAGATGTGACATTAAGGGACCAAAAACCCATGAGGGAGCATTGCTTATGTGTTCTGAACAGGCTTTGCAATTAGAATAATTGAAAGGAAGAAATGATGCCAGCTGGCCAGTCAGTGCTGCAGAAGGAGCATCCCCACACTTGCATCCTCCAAGTTCTGTCAGTGCTTGGTTCTACAGTGGCCTCTGCACAGCTTACAGTATCAGGAAAATATTTACAATGAAAATTCCCATAAGATTAAATGTAATTTGAATAAAAACTATAAAATCATAAAGCAAATATTTATTTAGTCATTAAATGAGAATTTATGAATTTTCTATTATTCACCATAGGAAGTGTCTCAAACAATGATCATGGGATCCCAGGAATGAGGCAGTGTGTCTGCCATAAGTGTCAACACCACTATGTTTTTAGCCATACCTCTGACTTGACAATTACATAGTTTGTCTTTGTTGTCTCTGTGTTGTATGATCATAACAATGTATATAGTGTCTCTGAAGTTTAATTTCCTCATTAGCCAAATGTTGATTATTATTAGGCATCTTTTTTAAATCATAAAATAAGGTCACGGTTTTATAAAGAATTTCATAGCTAAGGGTATGCCAGGAGTGCTAACTACTCATTACTACCTCTACAGCAATAACAGAGCCATTAGCAAAAAGCAGGGGTAAAAGAACCTGAACTCACTGCTGAAGTGGTGAAGACAAAGCTGGGTAGATGCAGGAGCTCAGTCCTATAGTCATCCCGGAGGCTGAGGCAAGAGAATTGTTAGAGCCAGGATTTGAGACCTACCTGGGCATCATAACAAGGCATTGCTTTTTTCAAGACAAGGTTTCTCTTTATATCCCTGGGCATCCAAGATTGGCCTTGAACTCAGAGATTTGCCTGCCTCTGCCTTCAAAATGCTGAGATAAAAGACATTTTCCACCACTGCCTTGAAAGAACTTCTCTCTTTAAAACATAAAGTATTTGGAGTTAACTATATAAATATATATGATCTTCAGGCATTGTATTACTCAGCTATATCCCATCATGTATTATTTCCTCATTCAAAATCATTTCTACATTACCTGTTTCATTTGCGATTTCTCCAACAGGGCAAGGGATGCAATCAAAACAACAAAATGGTTTCCCTTCACGAGTCGTTTTTCTGAGTCCAAAAGAACAGCTTACAGTGCAGAGAGAGATAGGAGTCTGAGTAGGGGACATGGAAGGAGAGAAACTGGTCAACAGTGAAATCTATGATTAGCATCCCCACATTGGAGTTTAGCAGAACTTCAGTGTACTGTAACAACAGGAAATACCATGTTTTTAGAGAGCTTGACACCTAAAGACATCTCTCTCTTTTCATCTCTTTATTTTATTTCATTCACCTGTTTTTATTTATTTATGAAAAACAATTTATGGATTTAAATATATTTTGACCATATCCTCCCTTAAATATGTCCATATTATCAACCTACCCATTGAACTTAAAGGTTTTTTCCTCAAAAAATAAACCAAAATCCAATACAACAACAAATCCCCTAAACCTCAAAAATAATAAACAACAGCACCTCAAAAGAAAAACCAAAATCTCCCCAAATAAAAGCAAACAAACAAAAAGAAGAAGCCTGTGTATTCCCTTACTTGCTGGTCAACTACTCCTTAACATGAGGCCTGCCATGGAGGGATTGCTTACCCAGGGTCATTCTATTAGATAAAATAGATTTTCCTTTCCCATGCAGGATCACAGACATCCATAACCTTCCTATGACTGTGCATGCCTTTGATTTTCCTCATCACTGAGAGGTTCAATGTGAACAGTTCCAACAATAAGGGAAATATGCATAGATGGTTTTTTAATGCAAATCAGGAACTCCTAACCACAGAGACCAATAAAGTCTGCTGGTCTTCATTTAATTTTTTTACCCAAGTCAATCCCTTCTCCTAAAGCCTTGACCTCTGTGTGATCCTCTTAGAAAACTTCCTGAGTTGCTTCTTCTTATCAGGCAGGCCAAGGGTCTAAAGACATCATCATCATAATAATAATAATGATAATAATAATAAACCCAGTAATTCTTACAATGATTCTGTAGTCAGAAAATTGTATTTGCCACTGGAAAGGACAAAGTGAGGTAACTCGCCCTAATGACATTCAGCACCTTCCTTAAGCCCTGATATCTGTGGAAGTCCACTCTGAGGATTAGCACATGCTGCTGACTCCAAAGATACTCACCTCATTGTAGAATTCACCCCAAGTTATCAGTTCAGTATTTAGGGAAAAATGCTGAACACCATGGGATTCAAAGACAAACTCGCCCACATTCACTAGAGCTTTGGTATCATCCTGCAGAGACTGGTAATTGAAGATGTCAAGCTTGGTCGTCCAGCCTTCTTCATTTTCAACACTCTCCTCATCAGTGTTCCTTCCAAGTTGGCCCCTTTTTAAGAATGGGTGAAGCTAAAAGTGAAAAATAACCTTCAGAACTTGAGCTATAAGGCACAGAAGTGCAAATAAACCTTGTTACTCCCTCTTTCTCTGCCTATATGTTCCAGGAGATTTCATCATTATACCATTTATAATATACTCATCATAGGGCTAATACATGCCAGACGTGGTCCTGTATGCTTTATTTGTATTAAAACAGTTATGTGCTATTGGCTAATTTGAAAATTGAACTTGTCTAAATCATACAGGCTGTTAGCAATGAAATGAGAACACTGGGTTTTTGCTGTTATTTATAAGCAACACAGGGCCAATTTGAATGAGATATTTTAAACTTTTAGCATTTCAAGAAAAATACTTCTTTTTCTTTCACAAATATAAATTACCTAAGAAAGAGTTCCAATAAAATCAAAATTTTTATTTATATTTTTTAAAATAAAAGTCGAATTTAAGAAGGGAGGTGAAAGCAGAACACATGTGATACAACATGGAGAACAGTATGGGAATGGGAGCACATGTGATATAAAATGTAAAGCACAATGGAATGGGAAGCCATAAGGATGGGTAGGAGTAGGAGAGAAGAGAGGCAGCGACATGTTAGCAAAACCAAAGGTATATGAGGAAGTCACATAGAAAGCTACAATTTATAGGCTCACTTGGAAAAACATAGTTTAAAAAGACTTTGAACAGAAGTATTACTATTTATTTTCAAACCCTCATGGCTGTATCAAGAAACCTCCCTTTTAGTTTGGGACCCCTGAGGACCCATGAACTACACAGGTTTGAACATTCCTCAGGTTTAAACCGTAACTGATGATTTCACATTACAGCAAAGAGCCTTAGTCACAATAACAACAAAGAACAGGAATGATAGAACACAGTCCCAAACAAACGTACACAGCAATGTCCACAGCACTACCAACACTTAGAATTTAACTATCCTGATCTCTCACTCTGAGAAAATCAGCCCAGAGGACTCAAATACCTTCACCCAAGTCCTGGAATTAATAAAACATGGAAAATCGGGGCAAGGATGTCAGAGATAAGTATAGGATAAGCTTGTCTGACAAGGACGCCAATCTTTAAGCAAATGATGCCAGGAACTGGCTGATGGTATTTCACTAATTTTAAAGGATTCTTCATACCAAGGGAGACAATCAAGAAAAGAAATGGCCTAGAGGATGGGGGAGGATTTTGGGGAATGATACATTGTTGTTAGTTCAGAAAGGAAAAATACAAATAGCCATAAACATACGAAAAAGGTTCAACAATTTTAACCACCAGGGAAACGTAAAATTTAATTTAAATTCCGTTTACTGGCCCTAAGAGTGATCATTAATAATTCCTCTCATCAGAGCTCAGAAAAGTCTATGGAAGAGGAGGTAGAAGGACTGTAAGAGCCAGAGAGGATGAGGGACACCAACCAAACTAGGCCATCTCAATTAACATGAGTAAAGTTCATATGAACTCCAGGACTAAAGCAACATGCACAAGGCCTGCACAGGTCTGCAGCAATCCTTTGTCCTTATATTGTACCTGACAGGTTAGTGTGTTATGGGATTTCTGAGCACGCAAACAGTCTCTGACTCTTGTGCCTTCTCATGGGCTCTTTTCTTCTGTGTCTGACTTCAGTGTGACAGTTATTGTTTCATCTTACACTATATAATTTTGTTATATTTAAGAAAAAATGGATGAATGAATGCACAAACGAATGAGTGAAATCCTAGCCACTAGGACAAAGGTTAACAACTTAACTGTCATTTGCACATGTTGGGAGACGGTAAGTCAGTTTTTCTCAATGGAGTGACATTAGGTCTATCAACCACTCCAGGGAAGGCACCATGTTCAGGAGCAGTTAGCCAATAAATAATGGATTTCACATGTGTGTCTGTGTGTCTGTGTGTGTGTGTGTGTGTGTGTGTGTGTGTGTGTGTGTTTGCTCGTGGGTGTACACAGGTGCTTGTATTTGCTTAGTGTTTGATATTTTGTTCTGTTCTTTTGTTTTTGGGTTTGCTTTTATTTTGTTTTCCTGGGGTCCTGTTGTATTGGGGTCTTGTTGTGTGTTTTTTTGAGGAAGAATGTAAAGCCAAGTGGGCAGGAAGGCAGCACAGATTTAGGTAGACATGGAGGAGGGGAAATAGGATCAAAATAAAGTTAAAATTTAAAATTTTTCTAAATAATAAAAAAGCCACATATTATACGAGCCAGAGGCAGTGGATGACTATAAGAAACTAGGACATTCTGCCTCTGCAGGATGACTGTGCATGTCAGTTCACAGCAGTTTTGAGAGCATACACAAGACTTGTTAAGCCCAGCCAGACCAAAGGAGTTGGGCATTAAGAACCACCCTTAGTTGAGATGTTATTGGCAATTGTCAGTTGCTGTAAGGCATTATCAGTTTTCTCTAAGAGAGTTGACCATGTTTCAGGAGAAGAAAACATATCCAAAATTACTTGTGCAACACAAACTGGTATTGATGGGTTTAAAGGGGGTGGGGTGCAAATTTGTGTGGGTAGAATAAGGGAGCATTGAGGAGGCAGAGATTAACACGATAAAAGCACTGTACAAAATTCTTAAAATTCTTGAATAAACACACACACACTCCCAAAAGCATGCATGTATACTGACATATTTGAATGAACAATGCCCTTGTGATGGGTCAGGTGTTTGACTTCTTGGTCCATGCCAATAGAGTTATTTGTGGGAGTTTTAAGGTCATAGAGGAAGTATGTCACTGGGACGGACTTTGAGAGTATAGCTTCCTCTCACTTGCAGTCCGTTTTCTTTGATTTTTTTTTCCAATTTGAGAGTAATTATGAGAAAATTATGAATCAAAGTATAGAAATTACATTCCAGGGCCCATTACCCCCCCCCAAAAAACAGAGCCAACTATTGCTACCTTCCATGGGAGAGGAGCTGGGAGTACACCTTTATCGACTGAGTCTCCTTCCACACTGAGTGACAGCTCCTCATGCACTGCTTGGGCAATGGCATATATAGCAGCATGGACTCTGAAGCTCAAGGGTGAGGGATTCATGTCCCAAGCATGCAGAGCTCGTGTGTCCAGGGTGCCATTTTGTGCACACTGACTCAGTTCCCTGAAAAAGTGCTGATCATAATATGGACATTCAAATAATATTGACCACACATCCTGGATAAAGATATCATTAGGGTATTTTCCAGGTTGAACACTTCTGAGAAAATCCTTGAATCCCAGAATTTCATCCATGTGAACAGAAAACAATAATCCTCCGCCAAAGTATGTATAACTTAGATGTTTTTCAATTGGTGATACAGTGATATCCCAATCTGAAGTTGTGATCCAGACATTACCAAGAGGATCTCTGCAAAAGATGTTATAGACAAACCTCAGAAGAGAATATGTGTCACCAAATGCAACAATGACACTTGCCAGTGTGAATCTTTCTGTGAAACGTTGCCTGTCTGTTGTGTCCTTAGCAGGAAATTCTGGAACTTTTTCTGCAAATGCAACACAAAGTCCATACTTTGTCATCTCTTCTGTGATGTCTGTAATGAATCCTTCTCCCCTCATGTCATCTGGGGCCACAAGGCCAATCCAGATCCAACTGAAGTACAGCAGCAGCTGAATAATCCCTTGATAGAGAGCCGCAGTGTTCATAGGAAACTGGTAAGGACTCTGGGACTGGACGCTGGTCCTGAGACTTTGATCAAAAGGAGCATAACTGATCTATATGGAAAGAAAAGTCACTATGTACACAAGACAGTGATGTTTGTTCTCAAATGGTTTAGTTTATCCTACCACTTAATGCACTCTAAGAGAAACTAAACAATTAAATGACCTTATTAATAAATACCAATTTATTTTCTATGACCCATCATTTAATTCTTATTGCTTGCATGATATGTCTTTCATTCTCCTTCTACTTTTAAAAAACATTTATTTATGTGTTTTGGAATGAGTGCTCTATCTACATGTATGACTTTATACCAGATGAGCACATCAGATCCCACTATTGATGGTTGTGAGCCTGTGTGTGGTTGCTGTGAATTGAACTCAGAATCTCTGGAAGGGTAGACAATACTCTTAATCACTGAGTCATATCTCTACCTCTTCAATTCAAAATACACAAAGAAGGCCCCAGAGTGTCTATGTCCACCCTCACTTCCAGTACTACCAAGCTAATAAGAATATTTGTAAATGCATCACTTCCAGAACCAAGCTTTGTATTTTTCTGATAATGAAAGTGGTCACTCAGGCACATAAAAAGACATTAGTCCTGTATGTCACAATTCTAAAAGTGACTGAAAAAAGGGGAATCTATGAGACATTTTGAAATCCACTACAGAGCTTTTTAATTCCCTAAAAGTTATGTTTTTCTATGAATCACAATTCGTAGTCAACTGCCCTAAAATAAGTTTGTTTGGGATAAAAGCCTACTTGCTGCAAGTCTCTCCTTACCCAGTGTCCATTGGCCACTCCCATCACATTGCTGCCCTTCTTACCAGGAAAAGTGAATTGATATATGTGTCTAATCTGTAAGTCCTGTGCACATTTTGGCATTTCTTCTTGAAAAATAAAACTAGACCATTACCTACACTGCTAAATCAAATAGTAGTTATCAAAATTCATTTCAATATCACATTGATAAGCCTAACATTGGCATGACAGAATTCTTTTATTTTCTTAAAATTGTGTGCCTTAATGAGTCCCTGGAATCTTTCTTTGATCAAAGAATGCCTTTCTTTGATCAAATGGTGTGGTCAGCACTGTCAACCTCCCTTATTTAATCTTTATTTCACCATGCAGGTGATATCAGAGTATCAAAATGACACCTGGATCAGATTGATATCTGATCCCCCTTTTGACACATTCCATAAATGACATCCTTCAATTGTATGCCCATTGACCTCACATCCTAGCTCCACACACAGACTTCTCCCCACACATCTAAATTTGAAGATTTAGTAAATACTTCACTTTTTGGATCCAAAAATCCTGATAATTGAATATTGACAATATGTGTTAACTGGCTGAAAGAGAGGTATTTATTGGGGGAAGGAAAGAACAAATAACATAATCATAAATACTTTGAGGAAAAAGAGAAGTAGCATACAAAATAGTATTTAAGAAATATGCAAAAGTTTAATAGATGATATGATTCTCATATTTATATATTATTAAACATTGATAATTGGTTTACGAGATTCATGAGACTAGTTTATTTTATGGTTTTTTAGAAAAGACAAATGAACTACTTTTAAACCATAAATTTAAGAACTATGTGTTTGAAAGCAACAAAAATGCTTCCGTCCTTAACATAGCCTGAGAGAATGACGTTTTTTTGTAGAAAAAGACAAAAGATATTTTCAGGGTCTGAGGTGTTGTGTAATATTCTGTTTGTGTTCTAAGAAATAAAGCTTGTCTGGAGATGAGAGGGCAGAGTTAGCTACTAGTTAACCACAGGGCCAGGCAATGGTGGCACACACCTTTAATCCCAGCACATTCAGGAGGTAGAGACAGGAACACAAGGTGAGGGGAAACAGATTCTTGCCCTCATTTTGTCTGAGAATTCATAGATATAAGACATTTCTATTGCCTGCTCTACTTCTCTGATCATTGAGCACTTACTTTAGATTAAATTAATAAGTATATTTAGGCTTTATAATTGTTTAGGAGTTAATTTAAGTGTCAGAGCTAGTTAGTGATAAGTCTGAGCTACCAGCCAAATATTTATAATCAATATAAACTGCTGTGTAGTAATTTGGGAAGCAGCTACTGAGCATGTGGGAGTTGCTGGCAGGACAGGAATGTCAGATTATACTGGGGAGAGGGCTAAATTGCAAAAATGCATGCCGAGAAAGAAGATGGTCCAGAATTTGATCGCTAGGGTCCATTTCAAAGCCTTCCACATTTACAAATATCTGGAATCCCAGCACTAGTTACTGGAGAAAAACTAATCACTGGGGCTAGATGGCCAGACACAAATCAAATAACTCTGTGTTCACTGAGAGGTGCTGTCTCAAAATGCAGGGTAAAGAATGGTTGGGGAAGATATCTGATGTTAGTGAGAAGAGTCCACTATACAATATATTAAAAATTCCTAAACCATGTAGAAATACATCTAACCAAATAATTAAAAGATACTGAAGAAGATTCTAGAGAATGAAAGGAACTTGGGTGCACACAAATGAGCTAAGATACTATTACAAAAAAAGGTAAAATTATATATTGGTAACCACAATCCCAATTAGTCTTCCTACAATATTGCTTAAAAACTACAGAAAACTGTCTAAAAGTCATCTGGAAGCACAAAAGACCCCAAATGGATTTTTTAAATATCAAACAGAGAGGATAATGATATATATATATATATATATTCTAAACCTGATCTCAAATCACTGAGCCACAGTAACACAACATGATGGTGTTGTCATAAAATAAACCTTTAGATAAATGGAACAGAAGAGCCATGATAAGCACACATAGCTTCAGTAAAAATCATACCTTGGAGTAAAGAGTTTTTTCCACAGATTGCTAGTAAAAATGTATATTCATCTACATTTTTTAAAAAAGAAAGAGCTGTATTGCCATCCTGTGCCAAAATCAATTAAAATCAGCTGAAAGGCATGGAGGAAAAACTTAAAACTTTGAAATAGCTAAAGGAAAACCCAGTGTGGACACTTCAAAATATTGGCACAGACATGCACGTTCTACAAGGACTCTGGTAGCTCAGCAAGTCATCACATGGCTGCTCAGAGAACAGCATGGAATTAAAGCTTCTGCACAGCAAAGGGAAGGATGTTGTGGCAGAAAAAAAGAATGGAAGGCTGCTTGGTGGGAGGATGAGGACTAGTGATAGGTGAGTAGGAGGATTATTGACAAGATGTCAAAGTGCAACTATATATTCATATCTCATTAGTAATTGTATTTGTCACAAATATAATAATAATCGTATATTCAAAGTAAAATACTTAAAAGAAAGAATAAAATTCAATCCTAAAACTAAAATCTAGTCAGGCATGGTGGTGCATACTTTCAGTCCCAACATTTGGGAAGCAGAGGCAGGAGGATCTGTGTAAGCATGAGGCTATCCTGGGTTCCATAGTATGTTATAGGCCAGCCAAGTCTGCATAGTGGGGACCGTGTTTTCAAATAAAAGCCTAAGTATAAATTAAAAATTAGAACCTGAAAGCCTAATACAGTTGACAAAAACTTACTTCACTGACAATAGCAGAAAACTAGAAAGTGAATCAATTTAATTTGCAAACTAACATATATCATAATAGCCATTTTCAAGTTTGTTATGAGACTTTCTAACAGAGATGTTGTTTTTAAAATGCCTCTACTTTGGCACTGTTTATAAGAATCATCACCAGTCTACAAAGAGATTTTTAAACAAAGATAACCAATTAAAACTTTCTTCCCAACAGAGGCATATCATAAACAGCTCGTGTCTCCACTGAACTATATATAAATAAGTGTTATGTCACAGTTTAAGCTAATGACAGAAAATGGTCAACCACACGTTCACAGTGTTTACAGTAAATACACTGAGTAGAAACTGCCATCATCCTCACTCTTGCTGACGCTCTAAAATTGAATTGAAACTGTAGGTATTAACAGTGATAAATGAAAAAGAAAATTTCCTGGAGTTTTAACTCTACAGGTTGTTATTATTTGTATCTATAGTTTTTTATTTAAAAATTTTTAAGTTAAATTTTCTCATACAAACATGAATTTATCTATTGCAGTCTCTGAGAACCAACTCCAAGACCACAGCCATTGTTTAGGAAAAAACCCCCAGAATGTCAGTCTTTTTATCTGAGGGATAATAAAGGAGCACATATGTTCTCAAGGTAACTTTCTTACTGTATCTTGAAAATCTTCTCTCTGTCTTTGTCATTACACAATTATATACTTGCAACATTAAACTTTAGACAATAAGAATTAAATTTGAGGGTCACATTACATTTCTTGAGTAAACATTAAGAACGCAGTTAGGAAGGTTGGAAGTGACTATCCATAACAACACTTGGCCATCAGCCAGGCTCCCTAGTGTGCAGGTTGTAAAGTGAAGGCCGGAGGCACGTAGCACACAATTGCAAGTGCTTGCATTTTATTGAGGAACAGTAACCTCAAAAAATATCTAATCTTAAGATGTATTCTCCTATCCTGTGTCCAATCCCACTGCTATTGTATCACCCTCTAAAGCTTCAGGACATATGTAATAGACAGTTCCTTGGTTGAACCTTGAGTCTTGTATCATAAGCCTAAGATTAGGATTTTGTGCAGACAGTCAATTACTAAGGAAGTTGTTCAGGGAGTTATGTCTTCATTTTAACAACCAGACTTTTAGCAATTGGGGAACTGATACCAACGTTTCTTTATGCCTGACCTTGGTTCAACAGTCAAGCATCTGGTAATTTGTTTTTGTGTATTTTCTGATTTGCAGGGGCAACTAGTCTACTTTGAATTTGCTCTGAGATCTTAAATTAGCTAACTTTATGCAATTGTCCTAACTCATGGAACAAAGGTCTGGTTATGAAAATGTATTATATTCACCAAAATCACACAGTATATAATCTTTCTGTCAATCCACAAGCATAATTATGCCCAGTATATTAATGCAGAGAACACATCACCAATTAAGACAATGGGAACAATCCTATAAATGTTTTTAGGAAAGAATGTTCATATCCCATGAGAAAATAGAATCAAAAGCAATGTTCAGCATCTGTGGCCTTGTAAGCCTGACTTGGAACAAAGTTCTTCCATTAGAGCATTATTCATGTGGAAGGTTGACTCCTGAATTGTTAATTGCCATCCTTTGCATTTATGTTTTGGCCTGTGACATTTGCCTTATAAATCAATTAAACTTTCATTAGAATGATAACTGAGCAGTATGTTATTAAACAGTCTCATAGCTTATTAGTACACCACCTGAAATATTTAGCATTTATATATCATCACTATGTTTCACCTAAGGAGCCTGGATGTTTGACGTACCTGTGGGACATTGTAGAGACTCAGAACTCTGGAGATCTGAGTGGATATTCCTGTTGAGATGCCTCCTATCACAGCAACCAGCTTGCCACTCTTTTCAGGCCTGCAGCTGTAGTTTGGGATTGGGGGGCTCTCTCCTGAGAGCAAAGCCATAGAACTTTCCATGGCCTTCATCTCATTGAAGTCAACATTGAAGAGGTAGAATCCCAGGGACATATTGAAGAGAATATTTGGGTTCTTGTTGATTTTCTCTATAGCAAAAACCATTGCCAACATGTGCTGATAATGTTTAGTAAGATCCCTGGGGGGAGTAATTGGAAATACAACTTTCTGTGTTCTTTTAGATATTAATTAAAATATAATTATATCATTTACTCCTTTTACTTTTATCCCTTCTGCTCCTCTCATTGTTCCCTCCTAAATTCTTAATTCTTATTTCTAAAACTTAAATCATACAAATCATATAAATAGTATACACAATAATCTAAGAAAAATTCAAGATACTCTATATTGAAATTATAGAATTGGTCTAAAACAGATTCATAGTGCAGCTCATTATCAAATTAAAATTATTTTTTGGATTTTTGAGGCAATGGCTTTATGTACCCTTGGCTGTTGTGAATCTCATGATATAGAATAAGCAGACCTCAAATACACAGAGATCCACTTATCTCTGCCTCTCAAGTGCTGAAATTAAAAGTTTGAACCACCACGCACATTCAAATGAACAATTTTAAATTTTTAATGTGCAATTTTCATCTAAGAAATTAAAATAGAGGAGAAAAGCATTTAGGGATTGCAAACATTAGAATTTAGCATTTTGTGCGCTCTTCTGTAATAGACTAAGACTCAGGAAATAGACAGTGCTTGATCAACTACAGTAATTTAAAAACAGTTTCAACTGAAGTTAAGCAGGGATAATAAAATCCTCTCAGCAAAATATCCTTAATTGCAAACAAATAATTTCTCAATTGCAAAGTTCTGTTAAAGCCTTCTTACATAGTTAAGAGAATTCCGCATGAATAGAGAGGCACCCACAATGATCGACCCATAGTTGAGTAGACATTGACAGTTGGTGGCTACTGGAGAATGGAGATTCAGTTTCCTTTTAGGATGTTAGCTCTCAAAGCTTCCCAAGCTCCAACTACTGTCCTATACTCATGCAGTACAGACTAAATGAGCACGGTGGATTTAAAAAACAAAACAAAGTACATGAAGTTGTGAGAGAAGAAATATTGTAGGGAGATATAGGGAAAGGATCTGATAAAAATATATTGAACAAATATACAAAATTTTGAAACACTAATTGCTTTAAAGAGAGAAGCCAAATACTTACAGATAAACATAATCTGGTACATAGGTTGTGCTTGTAAAGCCAAATTTACTTCTGTTGTCTCCAAGAGTCACTCTAAGGGAAAAGAGTCCTCCAATAACAAAATCCCCATCTTGATAATAGCCAGGAGAAGCAGGTATATTTAAAGAGAAACATGAAAATTTTTTCTGCAATACAATGAGAATAATCAAGAGAGAGAAAGCAATAAATAATTTCATAATAACATTAAAAAATAATTGATAAAACTTAGAAATCTGTTGAGTTAAGACCCTGGGACTATTTGGGTCTGATAGTCCATGAAGAAACTGCTAAACCATGTGACTTTCTGATCAATGTGGGTTAACTTTATAAGGCACTGTTTTGTTCTGATCCAGATGTACCAATATCCAACCACTCCCTTGTTATTGGCAGTATAATCTGTGTTGAGCCTACCTAACCATCAATTAGGCCCCTTTTTCAGACTCTCCAAGGGCTCACAAACATCTCACTTGGCTACTGGGACTCCTGATTCTTAGAAGAAAAACATACAATTAAGAACAAGTGTGAGTTTTGCTGAAACACCTGCTCCAGAGTGTATACACTCAGTGACCTGAGGGTTTAATAATAACCCTCAATAACCAAGGAATAACTAGTGGAAGCCTTATTCTGTAAGTTTTGAAGTGTTGTCTGGAGGAGGGTATCAAAGGGCTCAGTTAGGGGGCAGTGCTAGACTCTTAGTCATTTCATAGTGTCCTTTTAGTGTATCTCTGCAAAACCAAGCCAAAGCTTTTTCATTAGACAAATTTATTTCTTTTTATTTCACAGGGTCAGTTATTATTTTGCCCATGTTGTTCTTGAATTTGTGACTCTCCTGTCTCAGCCTAGATTTTTCAATATTTTGTTGTTTAAAAAACCCAACCATATGTTTATAATAACAAAATCAGATGTGTGATTGAGATGTATTTGTTCATTCAAATCTTATTAAATACATTCTCATAGAAAGTTTATTTCATCAGAACCCTTAAGAATAAAGGACCCATAGAATTATACACACATTTTGATGCTTAGAACATGAAGAAAAGCAGGTCTTATCTCCAACTTCTGCTAGAGTTCTTTAAGTCTGGGGACTGAATGTCTCTGAAGGAGGGTTCTGCTGATTGGATTAAATATTAGTCAAAAGCAACTCTTGATGCCCAAAGTCCTGGTGCCAGAAATCCAACTGTATTAAGTTCACATCACATTTCTGCCAGAAATACATGTTTAAAGTAATAACAGATTCTGATGTATGTAGAGTTCTATCTGGATATGGGAAAATTTCACACCATATTGTTTGTCAGTGTTATGAATATTTGTTATAAATTTGATATCTTTTACTTGGATTGCTTAAAACACACACACAAACTGATACACACACACACACACACACACACACACACACACACACACACACACACACACGCAAACAAACTCACACATGCACACACCTTAACAGATAAGATGAAGGAAAATTGTGAAGTGAACTATTGCTGTTAGGGCATGTTCTGATCTTAGTATTTACCAACAAGATCTATTGTGCACCTTGTAAAAGTCTGATGTTCAAAACCACTTTACAGTTTCTCTCTGAGGATCCCAAATTTATCCATAATGTCAAGAAGTTCAGTCACAAAAGCAGTTATAAAGAACTAGAACAATGTTCAGTCAGTCTGCTCTATTATATGTATGTTTAACTGGCTTCAATTCTGGATATAATGAATAATTTAGATGCACTTCTGATTTCTTATTGGCTATAATTTTATATTAATAGATGCAATTGTTATTATTGGTTATAAATTATAATCTTTTACTTTTTTATTTTAATTTTTGTTCAAAAGTTCTTTTTCATTTTACATATCAACCACAATTCGCCCTCTCTCTCCTCCTCCCTCTCACCCCAACTTCCCCTCTCATGCAACTCTCTGCTCCTCAGAGAGGGTAAGGCTTCTGATGGGAATTCAAAAAATTTACAAATCAAGTTGAGACAGGGACAAGACCTTCTGCTTTATATCAAGGCTGAGCAATGCATCCCTCTGTAGGGAATGGGCTAGAGAGTTGGCTCAGCCATTAAAGGCTAGCCTCTCAACCAGAAATCAGTAAAAGATCAGAACTGACACAGAATAAAACACTGAGGCAAGGGAACCTCTGCAGCATGAAGCAGAAGTTGTTAACCCAAGAAAGGGACAGGGTTTGACCTAACGGAAACAGTTGTGTGTGTGTGTGTGTGTGTGTGTGTGTGTGTGTGTGTGTGTGTGTGTGTGTGGGACTCCACAACTAATTACAGGAGCTGCATACCAAGGGAGGAGACCAGAACTGATACAGAATAAGGCATGGTGAGCACCAAAATTTTTGGAAAAAAAACTGTGGCCAAATAGGATACTGAGTTGAACAAGATAGAACTCTTCAGGGGTATTGAAATCTTCCCAATTCACAATAGATGCTGCAGATTCGTGGATGAGACTCAAGCAGATTCAGGGTACTGAATACAGGGTTGGGGAGTTCTATCGTACACTAAAGAAGTTGTGGGAAAATGGGTTAGAAGTTGTCCCAGGATAAACATACAGGTTCATGGAGTTCCACACTCCTGGCAGAAGCTGTGGATCCACAAGGAGGCGAGAGCCAGAGCAGGACAAAGTACCTAATCAAGGCAGATCCACAACTAATGTCAGAACCTATGAGCCAGGAAGGAGGATGGAAGTGACACATGGCACTACCTGGCCTCAGTGGGAAACTTAGGTAAACTCAGGGGCCCTGAATACCAGTCCCGTGGAGTAACAGGATAGTTAGTCCTAATACATCTTACTCCTTTCCTGAAGACAATAAACGCCTGACTGAAAGAAAAAAGATGCTTTGAAGAAACAACAAAAACAACAACAAAGAAAATCCCAGGAGAACAATTTGAAAGAACTTACAGGCTAAGAATATAAAGGAATGATAAAATCTATGTTTAAGCATCTGAAAGAAAGCACAAATATACTCCAAGACAATGGCAACAAAAAAGCTTGTTTTTTAAAGTAAGGACATAAATTCAAACTGTGGAAATGGAATTAATTTAAAAAATTGCTGAAGGAAATCTAAGTTGAGTTGAGTCTATAAATGAAAAACTCTGTGAGCCAAGTGGAAAGTCTCATGAACTGACTGAACAATGTCGAAGAAAAGTTATCAGAACTGGAACACAAGGTGGAAGAATTTGATCAGTCAGTAACAATCAATGACAAATTAAAATATATATAAATGTGAAATATGGGAGAGATTTGAGACACCTTAAAAACAACAAATCTTCACATTTAAGACATGAAGGAAGATAATACTACAAGAAAAATAAAGACAGAGTAGAAAATTCCCTAAATCTACAGTAGAGATGATCATCCACATGCAACAAGCTTATAGAAAATGAAATAGACAGGATCAGAAAAGAGACTTCCCATGACATCCTATAGTTAAAATATCAGGCACACAAAATAAAGGGCACTGAAAGCTACAACACAGATAAGCAAAGGGACTCACCAGGATGGAACCATCAGAATAACAACTGATCGATTATTCAATAAAAGCATTTTAAATTGATGGCTCTTGAAAGACACATTGCAAATTCTGAGAGACCACAACTGTCAGCCCTGAATATTATGCTTAGTACAACTATGTCTGATAGTTGAAAGAGACATTTAAAAAATTGTTATAAAAATAAATAGGAATTTATGATCACTAAGCATCTCTATAGATAATTCTAGATGTAATGCTTCAGTCTGAAGAGAATGACAAACACACCACTGACCACCTGGGATTAATACACAGAATCAGGAAGGTTAAAGGAAAGAAGTCTAAGAAAACAGTACACAATGACCAAATGACAGGAGTTTAAATACATTCTTCATAAGTATCTCTGAATATTAAATGTCTTAATCACCCAAGATAATGGCACAGACAAGCAGATTTGATTAGAGGACAGTATTCATTTCTTTCATCCCCAAAACATGTCTTGCTGCTAAAGATAGATAACACCTTAGAAGAAAAGGCTGAAAACCAATTTTCTAAGGAAAGGGAACTAAGAACAAAGCAGGCATGACTAATCAATACATCTGACAGTATAGACTTCAAACTAAAGTTACTCAGAAGTGATAAGGAGGGACCCTTTATACATGTTAAAGGAACAATCAATGAAGAAGCTATTGCAATTTTAAAAGCATCTCCACCAAATACAAATGCTCCAAATTTTATAAAATCCCAATTGATGTACAGGCACACATGATTGCCCACACAGATAGTGGATGACATCAATACAATACTGTGGCAACTTGAAAGGAAATGTCCCTCAAATGGAGTGCTGCTATTATGGGGCAAGGCATTGTTGGAGTAAGTATGTGACTATGGGAGGAGGCTATCAGGTCTCCTTTGCTCATGCTTTACTTAGTGTGACACTTAGTCATCTTCCTGTTGCTCTCAAATCAAGATATAGCCAGCACTATGTCAGGCTGCTTGCTGCCACACTCTTGGCCACCATGTTTCCTCACAGGATGGTAATGGATTCAGCCTCTGAGCTTTGAGTGAGCCACCCCAATTAAATACTTTCTTTCTAAGAGTTGCTACAATCATTTATCTCTTCACAACTATAGAGACCCTAAGACACTTACTCTCAACAATAGATAACTCACATAGGCAAATCTAAGCAAAGAAACATAGAAGTTAATCACTTCATAGACCCAATGGACCAAACAGACATCTATAGAACATTCTGCTGAAATGCAAAAAAATTCTCAGAAGCCACTGAATGTTCTCCAAAATTGATCCTATATTAGAAAAATAAGCCAAGCCTTGATAAATACAGGAAATTTTTATTGCATCCTGTTTTGTATTCCTTCATAGCATAATAAAGCTAGAGGGCAGCATCAATAGAAATCAAGGACAAAACACAAACTGAAGAGGAGTGAAGGACATACATTTGAATAATGGATGGGTCACTGAGAGGATTAGAGGAAAACAAGAAATGCCTAGAATTGGGGCTGGAGAGATGACTCAGCAGTTATGAGGACTGTTCCAGCACCAATGGCGATGCAGAACACAGTGCCTTGTACTTGACCTCCAAGTGAGATTCATGTGGTTGCTCACTAGACACTGACTTCTGGAATAATAAATTCATATGTAACAAACTCTTTTATTGGGAATGCAGGTAGAATTGTATCAAGAAATTTTATCAAGTTATTTAACGAGATTATCATATGCTTTATGACTCTAGTAAAATAAAAAATAAAATTTTAGAAACATTAAGAATTGAATGATACTATTTATTATTATATTCTGTAATACAGCAGATAGAATCAAATATAGAAGTATACCAGAGAAGAGTCTTAAACAGGAAACATTAGTATATATATTGAAGAAGCACCGAAGGTCTTAGACAGGATAGAAAAAGAAACTTAGGTATATATCACTATGAAATTATAAAATTTTCAAAAGAAAATATAAATGGCCATCTGATTATTCATCATGTGATTATAAGTTAAAACAAAATGAAATACCAGTTCACAATCTCAATATGACAAGGTTAAAAGTGTGACAATGACTAAGTTAATTTGTGTGGATTACAACTTTTAGACACTGTGTTCAGGCCCCAATTATTCAAATGTAATTTATAAGATAATTTAGTATTTTCTGACAACTCAATATCTCTTGCTACAGTACTGTTTATAAATGGAATTTCTACATAATCCATATGCACATACACCAGTAGATTCACCCAATATAGAAATACATATTGAAGACAGGTCAGGGAAATTAACAAAGCTAACAAGATTTCACTTTGGGGAACTGTGATCAAAGGGACTTGCTCCAAGAGGGAAAAGAGCACACTCCAATTGTCTAGTATTTCTCAAGTAAAGTGGTCAAGAGATTGTTTATATATGAAAAGTTTTAAATGGTTTGTGAAATCATTCTTAAATCTATTAGTTGCCATCAAGTAATAAATCTGTATAGTTTTTGAGTGATTTCCAGGTGATGGATATTCTTTATTAATCACGCAATGATTCCCACAGTGTGCCCATTTATAAAACACTTGAATATCTGGACAATTATTAGCAACATATAATTGATGAATGCCTACTTAGTACTTGGATAAGCTCCTCACAGGATATAAGACTGCTGCCATCCATCTGGTCCTGCTCCTGAAGCGTTGTGTTCCTTTGGTCAGTGCTGTGCCTGGATTGCAGGGTGATGGCATATAGATCCAAGAGAGAAATAGTCTAGCAAACAGGGATTAGCTTCCCCACTCCCTTCTCTCAGTCTGCCTTCTCGCTTTGCAGAGCAGAATATCTTCCTCTTCAAAGTGGTAAGTCTCCAGGAGTGTGTATTTTCAGACACTTTCAAACACAAGTGTTTCCATGATCACCCAGTAACACATTTTGATAAACTTATTTTATCCATATCAAAGCAGATTCCAATGTTATCTTCTATGCCATTTTCATGGCCAAGTAGAAACAACTCAGACTAAGAAACAGTTTTTAAAAATGAAATTTAAAAACAGACTGAAAACCCCTTTCATGACTCTTGATATTATAGTGGTGCTATGTCCAGTATTGCAGTGTGAAAGTAATCTCTTGAGCTAAAACACTGTGAATGACACATAAGTCTTGGTCTAAAACATAGAAGGTACCATTTGTTTAACCTTCGCTGCCACTCTTATGAAGCAATCTCTCCTCTTAATGTTCTAAGAATCAACTTGATCTGGCAATCATGTTTAAAGAAATTTCTCAACTAGATAAAAGCAAATATCTAACAATCTACAAGAATCAGGATGCATGATTCCACAAATCTCTGAGTCCTTTCAATTAATGGCCTTAAACGTCATCTTTTGGTCCATATCTACCTTCAGACACATACCCTCCTTGAAAATAGAATCCAGTGAATGGCAATGATATCAGCTTTCCCTAGGGGAAGATGTGGACTACAGTATAAAGTTCCAAATTCTACTAGGAAACATTCTGGGTAAAGGCTGTTTCCTCTTCCAGTAGATCATCTGTCCACAGTTGAGTTAGATAACCTCAGAGTATGATTAAGTTATCCTGGGACTCTCCCTAAGCTTTCTTCCATGTTATTTAAGCTGAGCAAATGGAAGAGTACAAAACACAAAAGACTCTGAAACTTACATCCTATGTTGTTTTGAGACAACCTTGAGAAGGGAGACACAGAGACCACAAGCTTTCTACACAAGAACTCCTAATTACCTTAGAATTGATCTGTATTCAGTATAAAGAGTTCTCCTGCATAAGGCCAACAGAAGGGAAACACATTTTAAATTATCTGTTACTTTTTCCCACACAAAGGATTTTACTTCATTCTCACCCTAATCTTTCTGCAGTCCTGTTACATGATGTTGAAAAATGACAACTCTGTAATATAAAGAAATGACACATCAAAAACCATGCCTAGGCTTTGTTCACCATCCCTAGTTATTTCCAAGGAACACAGAGACACTTGATGAAAAAGCACGTGCAGTGTTTAATAATATGTATTGACTTCATACCACTCTTTTGAACACTTATTTCCACCTCGTTCATCCCATACATATCACATTAAATTCCTTTGCTTAAGGAGAAGATTTTTTTTAAAGAACTTTTCTTTTGACTGGTCACCTGATCTTAGTAGGATCACATAGCACTTGGGAAGAAATATACAGGCCAACAAGCCAGCACTGGAGGCCAGAATTGAAAAAGTTTCCACAGCCACCATGGTTTTTCCTTTGGAACTCAGGTAAGCGGGTATGAAGCAAATCCATACACTGCAGAAGACCAGCATGCTGAATGTGATTGTTTTAGCCTCATTGAAGGTGTCTGGAAGCCTCCTGGCCAGAAAAGCAATAAGCAAGCTCACACTTGCCAGAAAGCCCAAGTACCCCAAGACACAATAGAAGGCTAGTGTGGAGCCCTCATTACACCACAGGATGATTTCCCCATACTCTGACTGCATGTCTATGTCAGGGAAAGGAGGTTGTGTTCCCAGCCAGACTGCACAGATACACACTTGGATGAGAGAACCACCACAGACTATAGCATTTGAGAGTCGGGTAATCATCCATGCCTGAATTGTGCTCCCTGGCTTGATGGCTTTGAAGGCCACAACCACAATGAAGGTCTTTGCTAAGATAGCAGAAACAGCAATGGAAAATACAACCCCAAAAATCATTTGTCTCAAGACACAGGTGACTGTTCTAGGTTGGCCAATGAAAATCAAAGAGCAAAAGAAAGAGAACATTAGAGAAACAAGGAGAAGGTAGCTGAGGTTTCTGTTATTTGCTTTGACGATGGGTGTGTCCCGATATTGGATAAATAATCCTAAAATCAGAGCTGTAAATGCAGATAGACTAATGGCCAGAGAGACCAAAACAGTTCCCAGAGTATCTTCATAAGATAAAAATGTCATGATTTTAGGGAGACACTGATATCCCTTATTTGCATAATGATCTTCAGGGCATTTGATGCACTGATCCATATCTGAAAGAGAAGCAGATTGATTTATGACTTTCCACCACTCACTTCCCAAATGCATGCATGGGAAGCATACTGTGAGCAGAGCCTTGTTGAATTCTGATGGGATAGTGATGTGGAATAATCTTTTTGTACACTGTGAGGATATACAAAACCTCTGTCTTTTTAGTTTAATAAAAATCCCATTTTCTAGACAGGAAGTGTTGGTGGGACAGACACAGAAAATTCTGGGAAGAAGAAAGGTGAAATCATCAGCCAGATGATAGGAGGCAGTGTGGAGAGTGTAGAATAAAGTTAACTGAGCCTCATAACAGAATATAGAGTAAAAGATATGGGTTAAGTTATGAGAACTAGTTCAGAACAAGTCTAAGTTATTGACCAAGCTTTGAAATTAATAAAAAAAAAGTCTCCATGTGTTATTTGGGAGCTGGCTTTTGAACAGAAAGAATAAATTAACATGAAAATTAAGTTGCTTAGAGAGGAAAATTACACAGGTTTTATGGTGCTTTATAAATGTTAATGAACAGACAACAGATGTGAAAACACATTGGATTATGAAAGGAACTGCTGGATTACACCAGCCTAGATACTTTAAGAATACTTTAACTTTAAAACATAAGAAAACAATCTATTACTGTCAGGAAAATATGCTTTTATCTCCAAAGGAAACAAAAGTCTGTGGATTCCTTCCTGGTTAGTAGAGATCAGATTTGAACAGGGGTGACCTCCTGAGTATCTTGGCTACCGACATGGGAGAGGAAGCCAAAAAGGACTACATGACAAGTGATATGTAAGCTAAATCCTTAACATGGAAAAAGGTCTGAGATAAGAAGAAGCACAATAAATCTTGATGGCTGCAGAGTCCTCATGATTTAATATTACATGGAATCCTTTCATATATGGCATGGATAGAGATATATATTAGTTTTATTATATACTCCATTATATGGGGTTATAAATTTGACAGATGCCTTTTACCTACTAAAAATTGGACAAAATATCATTCTGAAAACAGTCAGTCTGTCTGTCAGTGAGTCTGCCACAGAAAAGCCAACAGCCTTATTTTAAACATTCTTTACACAGGTAAAGAATTCAATCAGGAGAGTAAAGCGGGCATGATAACATGCCTTCTTGGAAATAGATATTAGATGTGACATTAAGGGACCAAAACCCGGTAGGGAGCATTGCTCATGTGTTCTGAAAAGGCTTTGAAATTAGAATCATTTAGAGGAAGAAGTGACACCAGTTGGCCAGTCAGTGCTGCGGAAGGAGCATCCCCACACTCACATCCACCAAGGTCTCTCAGTGATTGGTTCTACAGAGACCTCTGCATAGCTTACAGTATCAGGAAAACATTTACAATAGAAATTCCCATAAGAGTAAAAGTAATTTGAATAAAAACTATAAAATCATAAAGCAAATATTTAGTTAGCTATTAAATGAGAATTTATGAATTTCCTATTATTCACCATAGGAAGTGTCTCAAACAATGATCACAGGATCCCAGGAATGAGGCAGTGTGTGCCATAAGTTTCAACACCACTATGTTTTTAGCCATACCTCTGACTTGACAATTACATAGTTTGTCTTTGTTGTCTCTAGGTAGTATGGTCATAACAATTTATATAGTGTCTCTGAAGTTTAATTTCCTCATTAGCGAAATGTTGATTATTGTTAGGCATCTTTTTTAAATCATGAAATAAGGCTAAACTTTTATAAAGAATTTCATAGCTAAGGGTATGCAAGAAGTGCTAACTGCTCATTACTACCTCTACAGCAATAACAGAGCCATTAGTGAAAAGCAGGGGTGGAAAGAAAAGAACTTGAACGCACTGCAGAAGTGGTGAAGACAAAACTGGGCAGATGCAGGAGCTCAGTCCTATAGTCATCACGGAGGCTGAGGCAAGAGAATCATTGGAGCCCAGGATTTGAGACTTACCTGGGCATCATAACAAGGCACTTTTTTTTTCAAGACAAGCATCCTCTTTATATCCCTGGGCATCCAAGATTGGCCTTGAAATCAGATATTTGCCTGCCTCTGCCTCCAAAATGCTGAGATAAAAGACATTTTCCACCACTGCCTTGAAAGAACTTCTCTTTTTAAAACATAAAGTATTTCGAGTTAACTATATAAATATATATGATCTTCAGGCATTGTATTACTCAGCCATATCCCATCATGTATTATTTCCTCATTCAAAATCATTTCTATATTACCTGTTTCATTTGCGATTTCTCCATCAGGGCAAGGGATGCAATCAAAACAACAAAATGGTTTCCCTTCACGAGTCGTTTTTCTGAGTCCAAAATCACAGCTTAGAGTGCAGAGAGAGATAGGAGTCTGAGTAGGGGACATGGAAGGAGAGAAACTGGTCAACAGTGAAATCTATGATTAGCATCCCCACATTGGAGTTTAGCAGAACTTCAGTGTACTTTAACAATAAAACTACCATGTTTTTAGAGAGCTTGACACCTAAAGACATCTCTCTCTCTTCATCTCTTTATTTTATTTCATTTACCTGTTTTTATTTATTTTGGAAAACAATTTATAGATTTAAATATCTTTTGACCATATCCTCCCTTAAATCTGTCCATATTATTTCCCTACCCACTGAACTTAAAGGTTTCTTTCTCAAAAACCCTCAAAATCTCAATACAGAACCCCCAAACGTAGAAAATAATAAACAAAAGCACCTCAAAAGAAAAACAAAAATCTCACCAAATAAAAGCAAACAAACAAAAAGAAGAAGCCTGTGTATTCCCTTACTTGCTGGTCAACTACTCCTGAACGTGAGGCCTGCTATGGAGGGATCGCTTACCCAGGGTCATTCTATTAGATAAAATAGATTTTCCTTTCCCATGCAGGATCACAGATGTCCATAACCTTCCTATCACTGTGCACGCCTTTGATTTTCCTCATCACTGAGAGGTTCAATGTGAACAGTTCCGACAATAAGGGAAACATGTGCAGATGGTTTTTGAATGCAAATCAGAAACTCCTAACCACAGAGACCAATAAAGTCTGCTGGTCTTCATTTAATTATTTTACCCAAGTCAATCCCTTCTCCTAAAGCCTTGACCTCTGTGTGATCCTCTTAGAAAACTTCCTGAGTTACTTCTTCTTATCAGGCAGGCCAAGGGTCTAAAGACATCATCATCATCATCATCATCATCATCATCATCATCATCATAATAAACCCAGTAATTCTTACAATGATTCTGTAGTCAGAAAATTGTATTTGCCACTGGAAAGGACAAAGTGAGGTAACTCGCCCTAATGACATTCAGCACCTTCCTTAAGCCCTGATATCTGTGGAAGTCCACTCTGAGGATTAGCACATGCTGCTGACTCCAAAGATACTCACATCATGGTAGTATTCACCCCAAGTTATCAGTTCAGTATTTAGGGAAAAATGCTGAACACCATGGGATTCAAAGACAAACTCGCCCACATTCACTAGAGCTTTGGTATCATCCTGCAGAGACTGGTAATTGAAGATGTCAAGCTTGGTCGTCCAGCCTTCTTCATTTACAACACTCTCCTCATCAGTGTTCCTTCCAAGTTGGCCCCTTTTTAAGAATGGATGAAGCTAAAAGTGAAAAATAACCTTCAGAACTTGAGCTATAAGGCACAGAAGTGCAAATAAACCTTGTTATTCCCTCATTCTCTGCCTATATGTTCCAGGAGATTTCATCATTGTACCATTTATAATATACTCATCATAGGGCTAATACATGCCAGACGTGGTCCTGTATTCTTTGTCTGTATTAAAACAGTTATGTGCTATTGGCTAATTTGAAAACTGAACTTTTATAAATCACACAGGCAGTCAGCGATGAAATGAGAACACTGGGCTTTTGGCTGTTATTTATAAGCAACACAGGGGCAATTTGAATGAGATATTTTAAACTTTTAGCATTTCAAGAAAAATACTTCTTTTTTTTCACAAATATAAATTACCTAAGAAAGAGTTCCAATAAAATGAAAATTTTTATTTATATTTTTTAAAACAAAAGTGGCATTTAAGATAGGAGGTGAAAGCAGATATAACATGGAGAGCACAATGGGATGGGAGCACATGTTATATAAAAAGGAGAACACAATGGGATGGGATCACATGTAACATATATGTAGAGTGCAATGGGATGGGAGCACAAGTGATATAACATGGAGAGCACAGTGGGATGGGAAGCCACAAAAATCTGTAGGAGTAGGAGAGAAGAGATGTGGGGACACATTAGCAAAACCAAAGGTATATGAAAAAGTCACACAGAAAGCTACAACTTATAGGCTAACTTGGAAAAACATCATTTTAAAAAAGTTTGAACAGAAGTATTGTTATTTATTTTAAAACCCTTATGGCTGTATCAAGAAACCTCCCTTTTAGTTTGGGACCCCTGAGGACCCATGAACTACACAGGTTGTGAACATTGCCCCTGGTTTTCCATCAAAGCTGTATAGTAAGACACTGTTGTGAAGATACCACATGCCCCGGCTCCAAGACACAGAAGCTGGGCTGGAACTTAGCTGAGAAATGTGTTAACTTCATTATTAAGCAAACATTTCAAAGTGTGACTGCACAGATGAATGGGGCTCACTCATCATTAGGAAATATAAGTTTATGGAACCACCAATGTCTGATGTGGTTTCCTCTTGACTGACACATTCTTTTGTGGTACTAACTGTGTTTATACATGGGATAAATTCTCCAACTACACTCAAGTAAGCTAAACTATTTTTGAAAGAGACAATACAACTAGACACTGTCCACAAGAGACTTAAGTTAGCCATAAGGAAATATATAAGCTGAAATTCAGAGGAAGGAAAAAGGCATCTCATGGAAATGATAATCAAGTTTAGGATGGGTAGGAGTGAAGATGGAGCTCAGTAGTAAGACCAGCCTATCATGCACAAGGGCCTTGGTTCAGTGCATAGCACTGAGATAGGAGGATTGATGATACATAGACAGGTACATGATAGATAGATAGATAGATAGATAGATAGATAGATAGATAGATAGATAGATAGATAGATAGATAGATACACACATATACATACATACTCACATACATACATACGTATGTATGTATGTAGTAGACAGGCAGACAGGCAGGCAGGGATACAGACACACAGACAGATAGTTAGATGGATAGGTAGATAAATGATAAAATCAAGAATAGCTACACTTGAATGCTTGAATACAACTTTGGGGAGAGAAGAATTTAGGTCAAATCCTATCTTAAAAGGCAAAAAAAAAATCAAATAATAACTGAGGTAAATCATCCAGACAAAATTGTAAATGCACTCAAGTATATAAGTCAAATATTAACAGATATAAAATCCGAAATAGGCCACATAAAGTAAAACGTGTGGATATACTTATCTCCACTTTCAGGAATGAATAAATCATTCAGACTGAAAGTTGAAGGAAAATATTGAACCTGAAGTTCACAGTAGATCAAATGAACTTGACAGATACTTACAGAACATTCTTTCCAAGAAACAGAATACATGTTCTTTTCATTTTAAAAGGCAATCATTCATTGCTTTTTGCCCAAGTCAGACAAGTATATGATAAGAAAATCACAGACTAGTATCTCAAAGAAACACATATGTAGTAATCAAAATTAAATTCTTTGTGGTATCTTATTAAAATAACACTATGACCAAGTGTTTGGGATACAAAACTGGGCCAATGTAATAAAATTAGTGAATTTGATAAAGCTCAATAATAAATAATAATAAAGTAAAAAAAATGACATGCTTCTCTTATCAGATGTAGAAAAACATCAGAAAAATAGCGGATACTTGTTAAATCAAAACTTTCAGCATATTCAGTAGAGAAGTTATTTGCCTCAACACATTAGCTGTCATGTATGGTAAAGTCCATGCAGTATACTTAAAGAAAGTCAGAACTTCCTCAAATATGGTGCTGGAGAGACTGGATGTCTGCTGGTAAAATTTATCCAAATCTTTATCTCCCACACTACATGAAAATCAATTCCAAGTGTGCAAACACACTCATATAGGCACATACTACTAAAACACCCAACAAAGGGGTGAAGCACTTCTAGAGACAAGCATAAGCTAAAGCTCTGTGAGAACTCCAATAAATGACAACACAGATGATGTGGCAATGTGGATGGGAAAACCTCAGGGACCTTAATCCTAATGGGGAGCTAGAGAAATTCATGGCTGCTGAGCCAGGGAGAATTGTCTTGTCCAAGCATAAGTGCCCTGGCTGGTTATCCAATACCATATCCAATGCCAAATGACCAGCCTTAAAAACATTTACATGTAAGCAACACTAAATAAGCTCAGCACATTGTATTTATAACATATATTAATTATATCTTACTGTACCATCGAGGTTAGTGTGTTATGGAATTTCTGAGCATGCAAACAGTCAGCCTCTGACTCTTGTGTCCTCTCTTGGTCTCTTTTCATCTGTGTCTGACTTCACTGTGACAGTTACTATTTTATCTTACTATATTTTATTTTGTTATATGTAAGAAAACATGAGTGAATGAATGCACAAGCGAATGAATGAAATCCTAGCCACTAGGGCAAAGGTTAACAACTTAATGCTCACTTACACTGGTTGGGAAAGGGCAAGTCAGTTTTTCTCAATGGAGTGACATTGGGTCTATGAACCACTCCAGGGAAGGCACCATGTTCGTGAGCAGTTAACCAACAAATAATGGATTTCATGTGTGTGCGTGTGCGTGCGCGTGCGTGTGCGTGTGTGTGTGTGTGCGTGCGTGTGTGCACGTGCATGTGTGTGTGTGTGTGTGTGCGCGCATGTACATGTGTGTGTGTGTGTATGCTCGTGGGTGTACACACGTGCTTGTATTTGCTTAGTGTTTGATATTTTGTTCTGTTCTTTTGTTTTTGGGTTTGCTTTTATTTTGTTTTCCTGGGGTCCTGTTGTATTGGGGTCTTGTTGTGTGTTTTTTTGAGGAAGAATGTAAAGCCAAGTGGGCAGGAAGGCAGCACAGATTTAGGTAGACATGGAGGAGGGGAAATAGGATCAAAATAAAGTTAAAATTTAAAATTTTTCTAAATAATAAAAAAGCCACATATTATAGAAGCCAGAGGCAGTGGATGACTATAAGAAAATAGGACATTCTGCCTCTGCAGGATGTCTGTGCATGTCAGTTCACAGCAGTTTTGAGAGCATACACAAGACTTGTTAAGCCCAGCCAGACCAAAAGAGCTGGGCATTAAGAACCACCCTTAGTTGAGATGTTATTGGCAATTGTCAGTTGCTGTAAGGGAATATCAGTTTTCTCTAAGAGAGTTGACCATGTTCCAGAAAAAGACAATATATCCAAAATTACTGGTGCAATACAGATTGGTCTTAATGGGGTTAAAGGTGGTGGGTTGCAAATTTGTGTGGGTAGAATAAGGGAGCATTGAGGAGGCAGAGATTAACACGATAAAAGCACTGTACAAAATTCTTAAAATTCTTGAATAAACACACACACACACACACACACACACACACACATGCACACTGCACACACTCCCAAATGCATGCATGCGTGCTGGCACATTTGAATGAAAAATGACCCTCTGGGTCAGGTGCTTGACTGCCTGGTCCATGCCAATAGAGTTATTAGTGGGAGTTTTAAGGCTATACAAGAAGTATGTCACTGGGATGGGCTTTTAGAGTGTAGCCTCCTCCCACTTGCAGTCGGTTTTCTGTGGTTTTTTTTTTTCCAATTTGAGAGTAATTATGAGATTATAAATCAAAATATAGAACTTATTATACTCCAGGGCCCAGTATCCCACAAAAACAGAACCAACTATTGCTACCTTCCATGGGAGAGGAGCTGGGAGTACACCTTTATCGACTGAGTCTCCTTCCATTCTGAGTGACAGCTCCTCATGCACTGCTTGGGCAATGGCATATGCAGCAGCATGGACTCTGAAGCTGAAGGGTGAGGTATTCATGTCCCAAGCATGCAGAGCTCGTGTGTCCAGGGTGCCATTTTGTGCACACTGACTCAGTTCCCTGAGAAAGTGCTGATCAAAATATGGACATTCAAATAGTATTGACCACACATCCTGGATAAAGATATCATTAGGATATTTTCCAGGTTGAACACTTCTGAGAAAATCCTTGAATCCCAGAATTTCATCCATGTGAACAGAAAACAATAATCCTCCGCCAAAGTATGTATAACTTAGATGTTTTTCAATTGGTGATACAGTGATATCCCAATCCGAAGTTGTGATCCAGACATTACCAAGACGATCTCTGCAAAAGATGTTATAGACAAAACTCAGAAGAGAATATGTGTCACCAAATGCAACAATGACACTTGTCAGTGTGAATCTTTCCGTGAAAAGTTGCCTGTCTGTTGTGTCCTTAGCAGGGAATTTTGGAACTTTTTCTGCAAATGCAACACAAAGTCCATACTTTGTCATCTCTTTTGTGATGTCTGTAATGAATCCTTCTCCCCTCATGTCATCTGGGGCCACAAGGCCAATCCAGACCCAATTGAAGTACAGCAGCAGCTGAATAATCCCTTGATAGAGAGCCGCAGTGTTCATAGGAAACTGGTAAGGACTCTGGAACTGGACGCTGGTCCTGAGACTTTGGTCAAAAGGAGCATAGCTGATCTATATGGAAAGAAAAGTCACTATGTACACAAGACAGTGATGTTTATTCTCAAATGATTTAGTTTATCCTACCACTTAATGCACCCTATGAAAAATTAAACAATTAAATAACTTTTTAAAGAAATACCGATTTAGTTTCTATGACCCATCACTTAATTCTTATTGCTTGCATGATATGTCTTTCATTCTCCTTCTACTTTTAAAAAATATTTATTTATGTGTTTTGGAATGAATGCTCTATCTACATGTATCACTTTATATCAAATGAGCACATCAGATACCACTATTGATGGTTGTGAGCCTCCATGTGGTTGCTGCAAATTGAACTCAGAATCTCTGGAAGGGCAGACAATACTCTTAATCACTAAGTCATGTCTCTAGCTCTTCAAATCAAAATATACAAAGAAGGCCACAAGAGTGTCTATGTCCACCCTCATTTCTGGTACTACCAAGCTAATAAGAATATTGAAATCCATCATTTCCTGCACCAACCTTTGTCTGTTTCTGATAATGAAAGTGGTCACTCAGTAATATAAAAAGGCATTTGTTCCTGTAAGTTGCAAATCTAAAATTAATTAACTGATAAAAAGGAATCTATGAGGCATTTTGAAATCTACTACTGAGCTTTCTATTTCCCTAAAAGTTACCATGTCTTATGTTTTTCTGTGGATCACAATTTAGTTTGTGGGATAAATAAGTTTGCTTGGAATAAAAACCTACTTGCTGAAAGTCTCTCTATACCCGATGACCATTGTCCAATCCCATCACCTTGCTGCTCTTCTTACCAGGAAATTTGTATTGATATCTCTCTCTAAACTGAACTCCTGTGCATGCTTGGGCATTTCTTTTTGAAAATAAAACTAGACCATTGATTACCCACACTGCTAAATCAAATTAGTAGTTATTAAAATTAATTTCACCTAGCCTAAAATTGGCATGAAACAATCCTTTTCTTTAAAATGTGTGTCTTAATGAGATCCAGGACTCTTCCTTTGATCAAGGAATGCCTTTCTTTGATCAAAGGGTGTGGTCAACACTGTCAGATCCCTTATTTAATCTTTATCTCTCCATGTAGGTGATATCAGAATATCAAAATTTTCCCAGGTCAGATTGATAGCTGATTTCCCTTTTGACACATTCCATAAATGATATCCTTCAATTATATGCCCATTGACCTCACATCCTGGCTGCATACACAGACTTCTCAAAGCACATCTAAATTTGAAGGTTTAGTGAACACTTCACTTATTGGATACAAAATCCTGATAATTGAATATTGACAATACATGTTAACTGGATGAGAGAGGGGAATGTATTGGGGGAAGGAAATAACAAATGACATAATCATAAATACTTTGAGGAAGGAGACAAGTAGCATGCAAAATAGTATTTAAGAAATATGCAAAAGTTTAATATATGATATAACATTCCCATACTTATATATTATTAAACATTGATAATTAGTTTACAAGATTCAGGAGACTAGTTTATTTTATGTATTTTAATAAACACAATTGAATTACTTTTAAACCATAAATTTAAGAACTATGTGTTTGAAAGCAACAAAAATGCTTTCTTTCCTTAATGTAGTCTAATAGAATGATTGTTTGTAGGGAAAAGACAAAAGATATTTTCAGTGTCTGGGGTGTTGTGTAATATTTTGTTTGTGTTCTAAGAAATAAAGCTTGTCTGGCAATGAGAGGGCAGAGTTAGCTACTAGTTAACCAGGCAATGGTGGCACACACCTTTAATCCCAGCACATTCAGGAGGTGGGGACAGGAACACAAGGTGAGGGGAAACAGGTTCTTGCCCTCATTTTGTCTGAGAATTCATAGATATAAGAAGTTTCTATTGGCTGCTCTGCTTCTCTGATCATTCAGTACTTACTCCACATTCTAATACTAAGAATAAATATATGCATGCTTCCTAATTACCTAGGAGCTAATTTAAGTGTCAGAGCTAGTTAGTCATAAGTCTGAGGTACCAGCCAAGCATTTATAATCAATATAAACTTCTGTGTACTAATTTGGGAAGCAGTGACTGAGCATTTGGGAGTTGCTGGTGGGACAGTAAACTAAGACTATACCGGGGAGATGGCTTAATTGCTAACATGCATGCTGAGCGAGGGGATGGACCCGAATTTGATCCCTAGAATCCATTTCAAAGCTTTGCACATTGACAAATGGCTGGAATCTCAGCACTAGGGACTGAAGAAAAGCTGATCACTGGGGCTAGACGGCCAGACACAAATCAAATAACTCTGTGTTCACGGAGAGGTGCTGTCTCAGAACCAGGGTAAAGAATGGTTGGGGAAGATACCTGATGTTAGTGAGAAGGGTCCACTATACAGTAGTTAAAATGTTCCTAAACCATGTAGAAATACATCTAACCACATAATTAAAAGAAACTGAAAAAGACTCTAGAGGATGAAAGGAACTTGGGTGCACACAAATGAGCTAAGATACTATTACAAAAATTGTAAAATGATATATTGGTAACTACAATCCTTATTAGTCTTCCTACAATATTCCTTTAAAATATAGAGAAAGCAATTCTAAAAGTTATCTGGAAGCACAAAGGCCCCAAATGGATTTTAAAAATATCAATATAGAGGATAATGGTAAATATATTCCAAAACCTGAGCTCTAATTACTGAGCCACAGTAACACAACACGATGATGATGTCATAAAATAAATCTTTAGATAATTGGTTGAGAAGAGCCATGATAAACTCACATATCTTCAGTAAAAATCATACCTTGGAGTAAAGAGTTTTTTCCACATATTGCTAGGGAAAATGCATACTCATCTACATTTTTTTTAAACAAAAAAAAAGAGGTGTATTGCCATCCTGTGACAAAATCAGTTCAAATCGGTTCAATGGAATTGAGGTAAAATACAAAATTTTGAAATAGCTAAAGGAAAATCCAATGTGGACACTTGAAAATATTGGCACAGACAAGGACCTTCTGCAAGGACTCTGGTAGCTCAGCAAGTCCTACATGGCTGCTCAGAGAACAGCAAGAAATTAAAGTTTCTGCACAGCAAAGGGAAGGATGTTGTGTCAGGAAAACAGAATGGAAGGCTGCTTGGTGAGAGGATGAGTACCAGTGATAGGTGAGTAGGAGGATCATTGACAAGATGTCAAAGTACAGCTATATATGTATTTCTTATATATAATTTTATTTATCACAAAATTAATAATAACCATATGTCCATAGTAAAATACTTAAAAGAAAGAATAAAATTCACTCCTAAAACAAAAATCTAGTCAGGCATGGTGCTGCATAACTTCAGTCCCAGTATTTGGGAAGCAGTGGCAAGAGGATCTGTGTAAGTATGGGGCTATCCTGGGCTCCGTAGTAAGCTATAGGCCAGCCAAGTCTGCATGTGGACACCATGTTTTAAAATAAAAGCATAAGTGTAAGTTAAAAATTAAAACCTGAAAGCCTAATGCACTTGGCAAAAACTTATGTTACTTCTCTGACATTAGCAGAAAACTAGAAAGTGAATCAATCTAATTTGCAAACTAACATATATCATAATAGCCATTTTCAAGTTTGTTATGAGACTTTCTAACAGAGACGTTGTTTTTAAAATGCCTCTACTTTGGCGCAGTTTATAAAAATCATCACCAGTCTACAAAGAAATTTTTAAGCAAAGACAACAGATTAAAACTTTCTTCCCAACAGAGGCATATCATAAACAGCTCGTGTCTCCACTGAACTATATAAAAATAAGTGTTATGTTACACTTTAATCTAATGACAGAAAATGGTCAACCACACGTTCACAGTGTTTACAATAAATACACTGAGTAGAAACTGCCATCATCCTCACTCTTGGTGATTCTCTAAAACTGGATAGAAAAAAGGTAGGTATTAACAGTGATAGATGACTAAAGAAATATTCCTTGAGTGTTAGAACTACAGGTCATTATTATTTTTATCTATAGTTTCCCATTAAAAGTTTTTAAGTTAAATTTTCTTATACAAACATGATTTTATTTATTGCAGTCTCTGAGAACCAACTGCAAGACCACAGTCATGGTTTGGAAACCCCCCCCCCCCAGAATGTCAGTATTTTTATCTGAGGGATAAGAAAGGAGCACATATATTCTCATGGTAACTTTCTTACTGTATTTTGAAAATCTTCCCGTCTTTGACTTTACGCAGTTATATATTTCTAACATTGAACTCAGGGAAATAAGAGTAAAATTTGATGGTAACATTACATTTCTTGAGTAAACATCAAGAATGCAGCCCGGAGGGTTGGAAGAGACTATCCATAGCAACACTTGGCCATCAGCCAGGCTCCCTGCTGTGCAGGCTGTAAAGTGAAGGCAGGAGGCACATAGCACACAATGCCCGTACTTGGTGTTTTATCGGGGAAGAGTAACCTCAAAACCATCTCAAATCTTAAGATGTATTCTCCTATCCTGTCCAACCACAGATTAATTGCTATTGCATCACCCTCTAAAGTTTCAGGACCTATGTAATAGACAGTTAGATGGTTGAACCCTGAGTCTTGTATCATAAGCCTAAGATGAGGAGTTTGTGCAGACAGTCAATTACTAAGGAATTTGTTCAGAGAGTTATGACTTCTTGTTATCAACCAGACTTTTAGCAGTTGGGGAACTGATACCAAAGTTTCTTTATGCCTGACCTTAGTTCAACAGTCAAGCATCTGGTAATTTGTTTTTGTGTATTTTCTGATTTGCAGGGGCAACTAGTCTACATTGAATTTGCTCTCAGATCTTAAACGAGCATATCTATGCAATTGTCCTAACCCATGGAACAAAGGTCTGGTTATTAAACTGTATTTTATGCACCAAAATCACACAGTATATAATCTTTCTGTCAATCCACAAGCATTAATTATACCCAGTATATTCATGCAGAGAACATATCACCAACTAAGGTGATGGGAGAAGATCCTATAACTGTTTCTAGGAAAGAATGTTCATATCCCATGAGAAAACTAGAGACAAAAACAAACAATGTTCGGCATCTGTGGCCTTGTAAGCCTTACTTGAAACAAAGTTCCTCCATTAGAGCATTATTCATGTGGTAGGTTGACTCTTGAATTGTTAATTGCCATCCTTTGCATTTATGTTTTGGCCTGGACATTTGTCTTATAAATCAATTAAACTTTCATTAGAATGATAACTGAATACTATGCTATTAAACAGTCTCATAGCTTATTAGTACACCACCTGAAATATTTAGCATTTATACATCATCACTATGTTTCACCTAAGGAGCCTGGACGCTTGACATACCTGTGGGACATTGTAGAGACTTAGAACTCTGGAGATCTGAGTGGATATCCCTGTTGAGATGCCTCCTATCACAGCAACCAGCTTGCCACTCTTTTCAGGCCTGCATCTGTAGTTTGGGATTGGGGGGCTCTCTCCTGAGAGCAAAGCCATAGAACTTTCCATGGCCTTCATCTCATTGAAGTCAACATTGAAGAGGTAGAATCCCAGGGACATATTGAAGAGAATATTTGGGTTCTTGTTGATTTTCTCTATAGCAAAAACCATTGCCAACATGTGCTGATAATGTTTAGTAAGATCTCTGGGGGGAGAAATTGGAAAGACAACTTTCTGTGTTCTTTTAAATTTTAATTAAAATATAATTATATCATTTACTCCTTTTACTTTTATCCCTTCTGCTCCTCTCATTGTTCCCTCCTAAATTCTTAATTCTTATTTCTAAAACTTAAATCATACAAATCATATAAATAGTATAAACAATAATCTAAGAAAAAAGCAAAATACTTCATATTAAAATTGTTGTAGAATTGGTCTAAAAACATATTCATAGTTCACCTTATAACCCAATTAAATTTTTTTTGATTTTTTGAGGAAGTAGCTTTATGTACCATTGGCTGTCCAGAATCACATGATGTAGAATGAGCAGACCTCAAACTCACGGAGATCCACCTATCTCTGCTTTTCAAGTGCTGAAATTAAAATTTGTACCACTACACACATTTAAGTGCATAATTTAAAATTTTTACTAGCAACTTTAATCTAAGTAACTAAAATAGAGGAGAAAAGTATTGAGGGACTGCAAATATTAGAATGTATTAATTTCTGTGGTCTTCAGTAATAGGCTAAGCCTCAGGAAACCATGCTTGATCAACTACAGCAATTTAAAAAACAGTGTCAAGAAAAGTTTAACAGAGAAAATAAAATCCTCTCAGTAAAATATCCTTAATTGTAACCAAACAATCTCTTAATTGCAAAGTTTTTTAAAGCCTTCTTATATAGTTAAGAGAATTCAGCATGAATAAAAAGGAACCCACAAAGATCAACCTATACCTGAACAGACATTGACAGTTGGTGGCTAATGGAGAATGGAGAGTCAGTTTCCTTTAGGGATGTTGGCTCTCATAGCTTGCCCGTTCTCCAACTGGTATCTTATACTCATGCAGTACAGACTAAATGAGCACAGTGGATTTAAAAAACAAAACAGTGTGCATGAAGTTGTGAGAGAACAAATGTAGTAGGGAGGTTTTAGGAATGGATCTGATAAAAATATATGGTATAAATATATGAAATTCTGAAACACTAATTACTTTAAAGAGAGAAGCCAAATACTTACTGATAAACATAATCCGGTATATAGGTTGTGCTTGTAAAGCCAAATTTACTTCTCATGTCTCCAAGAGTCACTCTAAGGGAAAAGAGTCCTCCAATAACAAAATCCCCATCTTGATAGTATCCAGGAGAAGCAGGTATATTTAAAGAGAAACATGAAATTTGTTTCTGCAATACAATGAGAATAATCAGGAGAAAGAAATCAATAAATAATTTCATAATAACATTAAAAAATAATTGATAAAACCGAGAAATCTTTTGAGTTAGGACGCTGGGACTATTCAGTCCTGATAGTCCATGAAGAAACTGCTAAACCGTGTGACTTTCTGATCAATGTGGGTTAACTTTATAAGGCACTCTTTTGTTCTGATTCAGGTGTACCAATATCCAACCACTCCCTTGTTATTGGGAGTGTAATCTGCGTTGTACCTGTTTAACCCTCAATTATGCCCTCTTGTTAGACCCAAGGGCTCTCCAAGGGGTCACAAACATCTCACTTGACACCTGGGAATGGTGATTATCAGAAGAAAAACATACAATTACGAACAAGTGTGAGTTCTGCCAAAATACCTGCTGCAGAGTGTGTACACTCAATTACCTAAGGGTTCATTGATCCCAAGGAATAACTAGTGGAAGCCTTATTCTGTAAGTCATGAATTGTTGTCTAAAGGAGGGTATCAAAGGGCTCAGTCAGGGGGCAGTGCTAGATTCCTAGTCATTTCATAGTGTCCTTTTAGTGTATCTCTGCAAAACCAAGCCAAAGCCTTTTCATTAGACAAATTTATTTCTTTTTATTTCACAGGGTCAGTTAATTGCTTGTCCAAGTTTTTCTTGAATTTGTGACTCTCCTGTCTAAGCCTAGATCTTAGCATATTTAGATGTAAAAAAAACCCAGCCACATATTTATAATAACATAATCAGATTTGTGAGAGAGATGCAATTTATTATGATTAAATACATTATCATAGAAATTCATTTCATCAGAACTCTTAAGAGGGAAGGACCCATATAATTGTACACAAGTTTTGTTGCTTAGAACAAGAAGGAAACAAAGTCTTATCTCCACCTTATTCTAGTCACTTTAAGTCTGGGGACTGAATGTTCCTCAAGGAGGGCTCTGCTGATTGGATTAAATATTAGTCAAAAGCAACTCTTGATGCGCAGTCCTGTTGCCAGAAACCCAACTGTATTAATTTCACATCACATTTTTACCAGGAATATATTGTTAAAGTAATAACAGATTCTGATGTATATAGAGTTCTATCTGGATATGGGAGAAGTGCACATAATATTGTTTTCCAGTGTTATGAATATTTTTCATAAATTTGATATCTTCTTCTTAGGATTGCATGAAACATACACACAAACACACACACATACAAACACACTCTCACATACTCACACCTTAACAGACAAGATGAAGGAAAATTGTAAACTATTGCTATTAGGGAGTGTTCTATATTTACCCAGAAAAAATGTTGAGCACCTTGTAAAAATATAAAATTCAGAACTACTTCATAGAGTCCCTCTGAGGATCCCAAATTTATCTATATTGTCAATAAGTTCAATCACAAAAGCAGTTCTAATGAACTAGAACAATGCTTAGTGGTTCTGCTCTATTAAAATGCATGTTTATCTGTCTCCTATTGAACATATCTCCATTCAGGATATCCTTAACAATTTAGAATGCACTTTTAAATTTCTAATTGGCTATAATTTTATATTATAATTGATGTAATTATATTATTTGTTATAAATTATAATCTTTTACTTTTTTATTTTAATTTTTACTCAAAAGTTCTTTTTCTTTTTACATACCAACCACACTTCACCCTCTCTCTCCTCCCTCTCAGCCCAACTTCCCTTCTCATGCACCTCTCCACTCCTCAGAGAGGGTAAGGCTTCCCATGTGGAGTCAACAAAATTTACAAATCAGTCAACAAAATTTACAAATCACTTGAGGCAGGCACAAAACCTTCTGCTTTATATCAAGGCTGAACAATGTACCCCTCTATAGGGAATAGGCTAGAGAGTTGGCTCAGCCATTAAAGGCTACTCTCACAACCAAAAATATTTTATATTTAGAAAAATTACTTTATTTAGTGTGTATGAGAGCTCTATCTGCAAGTACAACTTTTTGCCAGAAAAGGTGTCAGATCCCACTAGAAATGGTTGTGAGTCACCATGTGGTTGCTAGAGATTAAACTCAGGATCTCTGGAACAGCAGTCAGTATTCTTAACCACTCTCCAGCCCCCTTATTTTACTCTTTGAATAGCTAAATTGTAAGTGCCTATACTATAAGTGAATGGTGTAATTATTCTTCTTTATACTTTCAAGAAACAAACTTACTTGTGATCTCTGTAAAATGATTTTTGAAGCACGTTTCAAAAGTTTTAGACTATGTCAAATAGATGTGTTTATTTTTACAATAATCAATAACCTTGATTGTTTCTCTATGATGGGTAAAAAGTAACAAATCAATTGTGACCAATAGCCTAGAATGTGATCAAGACTTCACAACTACTTCTTACTAGTTTTAATGCCTTTATCATCAAAGTTTCAGCATGTGTATTTATTTTTAAACAATTATGTGTAGGATTGATTAACTTTTTCTTCCTCAAATAGGCATGTGATTGTTATATGAGCAAGATATTGATTTGTATGCTGACTTTCAGAACTTGATACACTGGTTAAAGTGTTTTTCAGATCTAAGAGTTTTTTGTGTGGAATATAAGACTCTTTTAGATACAGGATAAAGGCATCTGCAAATAGACATAACTTGACTTTGTCCTTTTCTAATTCCATTCCTATTGCTTACAGTTCAACTCTATAACTTTCTTTGCAGAACATCTCAAATACTCCCACAGGGAGATAAATGGTGAACCAAAAAATCAATAACCAAGAACCAAAAACCCTTAAACAGCTGTAAAACTCCCATTGCAAAAGCACAAGTAACATTGAAAGGCTTAGACAAAATGCCAGATGAGTAATTCAAAGGCAGAACTATGAATATATTCAGAGGAATAAACAAAGGGCACAGATACAAAGCTGAATGAAACAAAGGAATCAATATAGAGCTGATGGAATCCAATAAAGATAACCGAATGAAATGAAAGGGCCATGTGAGATACAATGACAACTGTTCTAGAGAGAAGTTGTATAGCTATATAAACCTATATTAAATAACCAGGAGGGGATGAAAATGGCCCAGAGTGCTCAGGCTTTGGGTGTCCACAACTCATGGGAAAAGCTACAGATCCAAGGGAAGAGGCCAAAAGTGATCAATGGCAAGGACTCAGCTAAGGAATACTTCACAGCTATAAGAGGAAAGGGCAGTCCCAGAGAGGGGGTCAGAACTGACACAGGAAAAAACACTCAGGCAAGGGAAAGGCCACAGCATAGGGCAGAAGGTATTAACTTGAGGAAGAGACAGGATTTGACCTAAAGGAAACAGAGGTGTGTGTGTGTGTGTGTGTGTGTGTGTGTGTGTGTGTGTGTGTGTGTGTGTGTAGGATTCCACAACCAATTACAGGAGCATAATACCAAGGGAAGAGACCAGAACTGATCCAGAGTAAAGCATGGTGAGCTCCAAATATTATTTTTTTTAAAAAAAAAAAAACTGTGGGCCCAGAGGATACTGAGCTGGCAAAGATAGAACTCTTCAGGGGTATGGAAATCTTCCAGATTCACAATAGATGCGCAGATTCATGGATGAGACTCAAGCAGACCCAAGGTACTATATACAGGGTTGGGGAGTTCTGTCATACACTGAAGAAGTTGTGGAAGGAAGGGGCTAGAAGTTGTCCCAGGATAAACTTATAGGTTCATGGAGTTCCACACTCCTGGCAGAAGCTGTGGATCCACAAGGAGATGAGAGCCAGAGTAGGACAAAGTACCTAATCAAGGCAGATCCACAACTAATGTCAGAACCTATGAGCCAGAAAGGAGGATGGAAGTGACACATGGCACTACCTGGCCTCAGTGGGAAACTAAGGTAAACTCAGGGGCCCTGAATACCAGTCCCATGGAGTAACAGGGTAGTTAGTCCTAATACATCTTAGTCCTTTCCTGAAGACAATAAACGCCTGACTGAAGGAAAAAAGATGCTTTGAAGGAACAACAAAAACAACAACAAAGAAAATCCCAAAGAGAACAATTTGGAACAACTTACAGGCTAAAAATATAAAAGAATGATTAAATCTATGTTTAAGCATCTGAAAGAAAGCACAAATATACTCCAAGACAATGGCAACCAAAAACCATGTTTTTTAAAGTAAGGACATAAATTCAAACTGTGAAAATGGAATTGATTAAAGAAATTGCTGAAGGAAATCTAAGTTGAGTTGAGTCTATAAATGAAAAACTCTGTGAGCCAAGTGGAAAGTCTCATGAACTGAATGAACAATGTCGAAGAGAAGTTACCAGGACTGGAACACAAGGTGGAAGAATTTGATCAGTCAGTAACAATCAATGACAAATTAAAATATATATAAATGTGAAATATGGGAGAGATTTGAGACACCTGAAAAACAACAAATCTTCACATTTTAGACATGAAGGAAGATAATACTACAAGAAAAATAAAGACAGAGTAGAAAATTCCCTAAATCTACAGTAGAGATGATCATCCACATGCAACAAGCTTATAGAAAATGAAATAGACAGGATCAGAAAAGAGACTTCCCATGACATCCTATGGTTAAAATATCAGGCATACAAAATAAAGGGCACTGAAAGCTGCAGCACAGGTAAGCAAAGGGACTCACCAGGATGGAACCATCAGAATAACAACTGATCGATTATTCATTAAAAGCATTTTAAGTTGATGGGTCTTGAAAGACACATCGCATATTCTGAGAGACCACAACTGTCAGCCCTGAATATTATGCTTAGTACAACTATGTCTGATAGTTGAAAGAGACATTTTAAAATTGTGATAAAAATAAATAGGAATTTATGATCACTAAGCATCTCTATAGATAATTCTAGATGTAATGCTTCAGTCTGAAGAGAATGACAAACACACCACTGACAACCAGGGATAAATAAACAGAATCAGGAAGGTTAAAATGAAGAAGTCTAAGAAAACAGTACACAATCACCAAATGACAGGAGTTTAAATACATTCTTCATAAGTATCTCTGAATATTAAATGTCTTAATCACCCAAGATAACGGCACAGACAAGCAGATTGGATTAGAGGACAGTATTCATTTCTTTCATCCCCAAAACATGTCTTGCTGCTAAAGATAGATAGCACCTTAGAAGAAAAGGCTGAAAACCAATTTTCTAAGGAAAGGGAACTAAGAACAAAGCAGGCATGACTAATCAATATCTGACAGTATAGACTTCAAACTAAAGTTATTCAGAAGTGATAAGGAGGGACTCTTTATACATGTTAAAGGAACAATCAACGAAGAAGCTATTGCAATTTTAAAAGCATCTCCACCAAATACAAATGCTCCAAATTTTATAAAATCCCAATTGATGTACAGTCATAGATGATAGCCCACAAAGATAGTGGATGACATCAATATAATACTGTGGCAACTTGAAAGGAAATGTCCCTCAAATGGAGTGCTGCTATTACGGGGCAAGGCATTGTTGGAGTAAGTATGTGACTATGGGAGGAGGCTATCAGGTCTCCTTTGCTCGTGCTTTACTTAGTGTGACACTTAGTCATCTTCCTGTTGCTCTCAAATCAAGATGTAGCCAGCACTATGTCAGGCTGCTTGCTGCCACACTCTTGGCCACCATGTTTCCTCACAGGATGGTAATGGATTCAGCCTCTGAGCTTTGAGTGAGCCACCCCAATTAAATACTTTCTTTATAAGAGTTGCTGCCGTCATTTGTCTCTTCACAGCTATAGAGACCCTAAGACACCTACTCTCAACAATAGATAACTCACATAGGCAAATCTAAGCAAAGAAACATAGAAGTTAATCACTTCATAGACCCAATGGACCAAACAGACATCTATAGAACATTCTGCTGAAATGCAAAAAAAACTTCTCAGAAGCCACTGAATATTCTCCAAATTGATCCTATATTAGAAAAATAAGCCACGCCTCAATAAATACAGGAAATTATTATTGCATCCTGTTTTGTATTCCTTCATAACATAATAAAGCTAGAGGGCAGCATCAATAGAAACCAAGGGCAAAACACAAACTGAAGAGGAGTGAAGGACATACATTTGAATAGTGGATGGGTCACTGAAAGGATTAGAGGAAAACAAAAAATTCCTAGAATTGGGGCTGGAGAGATGACTCAGCAGTTATGAGCACTGTTCCAGCACCAATGGCGATGCAGAACACAGTGCCTTGTACTTGACCTCTAAGTGAGATTCATGTGGTTGCTCACTAGACACTGACTTCTGGAATAATAAATTCATATGTAACAAACACTTTTATTAGGAATGCAGGTAGAATTGTATCAAGAAATTTTATCAAGTTATTTAACGAGATTATCATATGCTTTATGACTCTAGTAAAATAAAAAATAAAATTTTAGAAACATTAAGAATTGAATGATACTATTTATTATTATATTCTGTAATACAGCAGATAGAATCAAAATATAGACGTATACCAGAGAAGAGTCTTAAACAGGAAACATTAGTATATATATTGAAGAAGCACCAAAAGTCTTAGACAGGATAGAAAAAGAAACTTAGGTATATATCACTATGAAATTATAAAATTTTCAAAAGAAAATATAAATGGCCATCTGATTATTCATCATGTGATTATAACTTAAAACAAAATGAAATACCAGTTCACAATCTCAATATGACAAGGTTAAAAGTGTGACAATGACTAAGTTAATTTGTGTGGATTACAACTTTTAGACACTGTGTTCAGGCCTCAATAATTCAAATGTAATTTATAAGATAATTTAGTATTTTCTGACAACTCAATATCTCTTGCTACAGTAATGTTTATAAATGGAATTTCTACATAATCCATAGGCACATACACCAGTAGATTCACCCAATATAGAAATACATATTGAAGACAGGTCAGGGAAATTAACAAAGCTAACAAGATTTCACTTTGGGGAACTGTGATCAAAGGGACTTTCTCCAAGAGGGAAAAGAGCACATTCCAATTGTCTAGTATTTCTCAGGTAAAGTGGTCAAGAGATTGTTTATATATGAATAGTTTTAAATGGTTTGTGAAATTATTCTTAAATCTATTAGTTGCCATCAAGTAATAAATCTATATAGCTTTTTAGCGATTTCCAGGTGATGGATATTCTTTATTAATCACGCAGTGATTCCCACAGTGTGCCCATTTACAAAACACTTGAATATCTGGACAATTATTAGCAACATATAATTGATGAATGCCTACTTAGTACTTGGATAAGCTCCTCACAGGATATAAGACTGCTGCCATCCATCTGGACCTGCTCCTGAAGCGTTGTGTTCCTTTGGTCAGTGCTGTGCCTGGCTTGCAGGGTGATGGCATATAGATCCAAGAGAGAAATAGTCTAGCAAACAGGGATTAGCTCCCCCACTCTCTTCTCTCAGTCTGCCTTCTAGCTTTGCAGAGCAGAATGTCTTCCTCTTCAAAGTGGTAAGTCTCCAGGAGTGTGTATTTTCAGACACTTTCAAACACAAGTGTTTCCATGATCACCCAGTAACACATTTTGATAAACTTATTTTATCCATATCAAAGCAGATTCCAATGTTATCTTCTATGCCATTTTCATGGCCAAGTAGAAACAACTCAGACTAAGAAACAGTTTTTAAAAATGAAATTTAAAAACAGACTGAAAACACCTTTCATGACTCTTGATATTATAGTGGTGCTATGTCCAGTATTGCAGTGTGAAAGTAATCTCTTGAACTAAAACACTGTGAATGACACATAAGTCTTGGTCTAAAACATAGAAGGTACTATTTGTTTAACCTTGGCTGCCACTCTCATGAAGCGATCTCTCCTCTTACTGTTCTAAGCTTCAACTTGATCTAGTAATCATGTTTAAAGGAATTTCTCGACTAGATAAAAGCAAATATCTAACAATCTACAAGAATCAGGATGCATGATTCCACAAATCTCTGAGTCCTTTCAATTAATGGCCTTAAACATCATCTTTTGGTCCATATCTACCTTCAGACACATACCCTCCTTGAAAATAGAATCCAGTGAATGGCAATGATATCAGCCTTCCCTAGGGAAGATGTGGACTACAGTATAAAGTTCCCAATTCTACTAGGAAACAGTCTGGGTAAAGGCTGTTTCCTCTTCCAGTAGATCATCTGTCCACAGTTGAGTTAGATAACCTCAGAGTATGATAATTTAGCCTGGGACTCTGCCTAAGCTTTCTTCCATGTTATTTAAGCTGAGCAAATGGAAGAGTACAAAAAACAAAAGACTCTGAAACTTACATCCTATGTTGTTTTGAGACAACCTTGAGAAGGGAGACACAGAGACCACAAGCTTTCTACACAAGAACTCCTAATTACCTTAGAATTAATCTGTACTCAGAATAAAGAGTTCTCCTGCATAAGGCCAACAGAAGGGAAGCACATTTTAAATTATCTGTTACTTTTTCCCACACAAAGGATTTTACTTCATTCTCACCCTAATCTTTCTGCAGTCCTGTTACATGATGTTGAAAAATGACAACTCTGTAATATAAAGAAATGACACATCAAAAACCATGACTAGGCTTTGTTCACCATCACTAGTTGTCTCCAAGGATTACAGAGACACTCGATGAAAGAGCACGTGCAGTGTTTAATAATATGTATTGACTTCACACCACTCTTATGAACACTTATTTCTACCTCATTCATCCCATACATATCACATTAAATTCCTTTGCTTAAGGAGAAGATGTTTTTTAAAGAGCTTTTCTTTTGACTGGTCACCTGATCTTAGTAGGATCACATAGCACTTGGGAAGAAAGATACAGGCCAACAAGCCAGCACTGGAGGCCAGAATTGAAAAAGTTTCCACAGCCACCATGGTTTTTCCTTTGGAACTCAGGTAAGCGGGTATGAAGCAAATCCATACACTGCAGAAGACCAGCATGCTGAATGTAATTGTTTTAGCCTCATTGAAGGTGTCTGGAAGCCTCCTGGCCAGAAAAGCAATAAGCAAGCTCACACTTGCCAGAAAGCCCAAGTACCCCAAGACACAATAGAAGGCTAGTGTGGAGCCCTCATTACACCACAGGATGATTTCCCCATACTCTGACTGCATGTCTATGTCAGGGAAAGGAGGTTGTGTTCCCAGCCAGACTGCACAGATACACACTTGGATGAGAGAACCACCACAGACTATAGCATTTGAGAGTCGGGTAATCATCCATGCCTGAATTGTGCTCCCTGGCTTGATGGCTTTGAAGGCCACAACCACAATGAAGGTCTTTGCTAAGATAGCAGAAACAGCAATGGAAAATAAAATCCCAAAAATCATTTGTCTCAAGACACAGGTGACTGTTCTAGGTTGGCCAATGAAAATCAAAGAGCAAAAGAAACAGAACATTAGAGAAACAAGGAGAAGGTAGCTGAGGTTTCTGTTATTTGCTTTAACGATGGGTGTGTCCCTATATTGGATAAATAATCCTAAAATCAGAGCTGTAAATGCAGATAGACTAATGGCCAGAGAGACCAAAACAGTTCCCAGAGTATCTTCATAAGATAAAAATGTCATGATTTTAGGGAGACACTGATATCCCTCATTTGCATAATGATCTTCAGAGCATTTGATGCACTGATCCATCTCTGAAAGAGAAAAGATTGATTTATGACGTTCCACCACTCACTTCCCAAATGCATGCATGGGAAGTATACCGTGAGCAGAACCTTGTTGAAGGCTCTGAGAGGATAGTGATGTAGAATAATTTTTTGTACACTGTGAAGAGTGTCTTTGCCAACCCACCTGTTTTTAGTTTAATAAAAATCCCATTTGCTAGACAGGAGGTATTGGTGGGACAGACAGAAAATTCTGGGAAGAAGAAAGGCAGAATCATCTGCCAGATGATAAGAGGCAGTGTGGAGAGTGTAGAATAAAGTTAACTGAGCCTAATAACAGAATATAGACTAAAAGACATGGGTTAAGTTATGAGAAGTAGTTCAGAACAAATCTAAATTATTGACCAAGCTTTGAAATTAATAAATCTCTATCTTGTTATTTGGAAACTGGCCTTTTGGATAGAAACCCCTCACTACAAATTGTGATCACCATGGAGGCACATGTTTTCCATAAAAACCCCAAAAAAGCTTTAACAAGTTTCCAAAAACATAAAAACAGTGCCAAATACAGTTTCACTACAGAGATGTGTCTCCAAAAATCTGCCTATTGACTGAAGCCAGCTGGCAGCAACATCCCCTAGGACCATACTCTAGGCTGAGCCACTCTGCAGATGACATGGCAATTTAAGATTTGTCTCACACTGTCATAGAATGCTGTTGGTAGTCAGTAAAGACAGATCCAAACAGTAAAAATTCTAAACAGGTTAGACTGTGTCTGAAAAATGTGTATAGGCTAAAAAAAAAAAAAAAGAAAAGAAAATGGGCATAGAGAGTCAAAGAAAAAGCATATGGCTTATAAGTGATAAAGTCAAATTTTGAAAGAAAGAATAAAGTAGTATAAAAATTTTAAAAAATTAAGTTGCATTAGGATGAAAATTACACAGGTTGTATGATGCTTTATTAATTTTGAATTTTAAATGTTAATGAACAGAAAACAGATACTAAAAGATGTTGGATTATGAAAGGAACTGCTGGATTAAACTAGCCTAGGTACTTTAAGAATACTTTAACTTTAAAACATATGTTAAAAAATGTATTACCTTGGGGAAAATATTATGCTTTTATTTCCACAGGAATCAAGAGACTGTGGATTCCCTCCAGGTTAGTAGAGATCAGATTTAACCTGAGGAGGCCCTCTGGGTGTCTTGGCTACAGACGTGGAAGAGGAAACCAAAAAAGACTACGAGACACTTGATTTAAGCTGATTCTGTGTCATGGAAAAAGCTCTGAGATAAGAAGAGACATAATAAATATTGTTGGCTGTAGAGTCCTTGTGATTTATTATTGCATGGCATCATTTTATATGGCATGGATAGAGATTTATATTAGTTTGATTATATCATCTAAATGGGTTTATAAAATTTGTGAGATGCCTTTGACCTGCTCAAAAATAGGGCAAAAATTGTATTTAACTGGCTTTGAACACTGCAAACACACCATATACTTGTGTTACTGCAGATATGTATGTTACCCTTGACAGTTTATGTGTTTTCAGAGCAAAGGAGACCAGTTACCAATGAAAATGAGTGTCCCAGGTGATTCAGCATCTCATAGTGCCTCTGTTGCAGTTTCCTCAGAGGTCTTCATCAAGTACAGCTTCAGGACTGCTCACTGAGAAATTCCAGCCTCACAGACTATTCCATCCAAGTCTTCACATAAGTCCTAAACTTTTCTACTCACAGAGACAGCACAACAGCTAGCTCTCCCAGGACTTAACCATTATCCCACTTTGCCCAGAGTCCCCTAAAAATTCCAACACCCAAACACAACAGAAAGCAGTCTAGAATTCCCAAGAGATATGGTGGATTGGTCTTTGTCATTTGGTGAATTATAAATGTTTGTCACTATTTAATAAGGTTAGTTACAGAGTGTTCTTGGTCATGGTCAGGGAAAGAAGCTAAACAAATGAGGTTAGATTTGGGAATCTCTTTCTGAAGGGAAAGAGAAATATAGAATAGAAATGATAGAATAAAAAGTTGGGTTGTTGAGTCTATTTTTGAACAACCACTACTCTCAAATATTTCATAATGATATGGACTTTTGTATATTCATACAAATTTAAGATTATTTTTATTATGCTGTATATATTTTTCTACTCTTGTTTAAGGTATTGCACATATGCAGCTCATTTGAAAAGATTATGTAAAGTGTTAGTCTTTAAAAGATATTTAGGATATTAAAAAGTACAGGATAGTAGGTAGTTATAATAATAAAACTTATAATCATGTTAATTATGTTTTCATGGTCATTCAGAGATATATTTTAGATAGAAAGAAGTCTTCAAATGATTCAAAGACCTACAGAATGTGGCACTAAGAATGTTTTAATCACATAAGGCTTTTCTTGACAGTGAGATATGTCTGCTCCTGCTAACTCTAATTTACTTCACAAAAAAGATGATTAGCATCGATGAACCTCTATATGGAGTTTGCTTTCTTTGTGGCAAAAGCTAGCCATCTGGGCAAGAAACTGCCCTTGCCTCAACTACTGACAGTATGCTGTCCAAATCAGACACAAAGGACACAAAGAAAAGCATTTGCCATTTGCCAAATTTTGCCATGACAGGGTAGGACACTCCTTGAAAATCCCTATTTCACTGAAAAATCTGTCAGATATTGTGGGCCTTTAGGCCAAAAATGGATGCTCAATAATGCAAAGAAATCTTGGGTGACAGTCCAGACATCCATCTGTTTCTGTCATTTCTATAGTTCTGTAAGCTATTTGCTCTGCATTCCTGGTTTATTCAGGTAACATATATTTCTGGAGTATAGGATGGAGTTGAGGACTGCAGTTATAGTCCTCTGTAGTTATGATAGAAAGTAAATTAGATTCAGAACTCTGATCTCACCAAGATAGGATAAATAATAGACTATTTTCTCCAAAACTGCAACATAAAAATAGACTGGACATTGTGGTTCAAACCAGTTCTTTTCAATGGTATACATAGTTTCTTTTCAGGGCTAATGATTTCTTTATGATTGTCATCAAAAGTTAATGTGTTTGGATATCTGCTCTTCTCACTTTCCCTTTCAGTTCTGAAGAATGTATCCCTTAAAAGAAGCAGGTAGATGCTGGTTGCCTGAAGAAGAGTACACAGGAAATAAATGTGATAGTCTTGCTTCCAGAGCATAGATGCAATGTTCTAAAAGGTATAGTTAGAAGTATTAGTAGCCAGTGGAAAGCAGATTGGGCATAGAACTCAGGCTGAGCCTATTTTTAAAGTGTATGATAGATAAGCCCAGTTTGAATTTAGCCCAAGTAATGAAACCTAATGATAATTGCATGATTTGTGGATGCAGCTGTGTACAGAGCACATGCCTAGATATGTGATGCTTTTAAGTTCAAAACCCAGCACAAAAATGTGCTAAAAGCATGATGATAAGATTATTTTCTCAAAATTGTTTAGGACCATGGGATCACATCACACTAACTCCTAATTTACAGTAAACTTGTACATGCAAACTTAATATTAATGTTTTTAGGCATAATACAAAAATTATTATTTCAGACTATGGAGAGCATAGGTATTGAGTGCAAGGATAATTTTATACTTGGTAGATGTTAGATTATGCAGGAAAAACAATTCCATCATACAGACTTGTAAATATCAACCCTTATGTTGATGGCACAGAAAATACTGATGCAGGGTTAAGAAGAAAAGACCAAGACCACCAATATCAGGCATTTAAAAATAGTGGTATCTCTAGAAAGCTGATATGCTTTTTGCCTTTCATCTACAAAAGTGAAGTGTATTACTCTCCTAAGAGTATGGTGATATTTGATGTTGATGAGAATACAGGGAGCATTGGTTTTGTGGTGACCTCTGTGATTGTAGCACTCTGGAAACAGTCAGTCTGTCCATCAGTGACTCTGCCACAGAAAAGCCAACAGACTTATTTTAAACATTCTTTGCACAGATAAAGAATTCAATCAAGAGAGTAAAGTGGGCACGATAACAAGCCTTCTTGGAAATGGATATTAGATGTGAAGTTAGTGACCAAAAACCGGTAGGGAGCATTGCTCATGTGTTCTGAACAGGCTTCCTCTCAATTAGAATAATTGAGAGGAAGAAATGATGCCAGCTGGTCAGTTAGTGTTGCGGGAGGAGCATCCCCACACTCGCATCCTCCAAGGTCTCCAGTGCTTGGTTCTACAGTGGCCTCTGTACAGCTTACAGAACCAAGGAAACATTTAAAATGAAAATTCCCTTAAGAATCAAAATAATTTGAATAAGAACTGTAAAATCGTAAAGAAAATGTTTATTTAGTCATTAAAGGAGAATTTATGGATTTTTCTATTATTCACCATAGGAAGTGTCTCAAACAATAGTCACAGGGTCCCAGGAACGAGGCAGTGTGTGCCACAAGTGTCAGCACCACTATGTTTTTAGCCATACCTCTAATTTGTCAATTACATACTTTGTCTTTGCTGTCTCTAGGTTGTATGGTCATAACAATGTATATAGTGTCTCTGAAATTTAATTTCCTCATTACCCAAATGTTGATTATTATTAAGCATCTTTTTAAAATCATGAAATAAGGCTACACTTTTATAAAGATTTCATAGCTAAGGGTATGCAAGAAGTGCTAACTACTCATTACTACCTCAACAGCAATAACAGCCATTAGCGAAAAGCAGGGGTGGAAAGAAAAGAACTTGAACTCACTGCTGAAGTGGTGAAGACAAAGCTGGGCAGATGCAGGAGCTCAGTCCTATAGTCATCACTGTAGGCATCTCATAGCTGAGGCAAGAGAATAATGGGAGCCCAGGATTTGAGACCTACCTGTGCATCATAGCAAGGCTTATTTCTTCTTCAAGACAAGGTTTATCTTTATATCCCTGGGCATCCAAGGTTGACTTTGAACTCAGAGATTTGCCTGCCTCTGTCTCCCAAGTGCTGGGATTAAAGGCACTCCCTTGAAAGAATTTCTGTCTTTAAAAAGTAAAGTATTGGGAGTTAACTATATAAATACATATGCTCTTCAGGCATTGTATTATTCAGCAATGTCCCATCATGTTTTATTTCCGCATTCAAAATCATTTCTATATTACCTGTTTCATTTGCGATCTCTCCTTCTGGGCAAAGGATGCAATCAAAACAACAAAATGGTTTCCCTTCAAGAGGCCTTTTCCTGAATCCAAGAACACAGCTTGGAGTGCAAAGAGAGATAGGAGCCTGGGTAGGGGACATGGAAGGAGAGAAACTGGTCAACAGTGAAATCTACAATTAGCATCCTCACATTGGAGTTCAGCAGAACTTCAATGTACTGTGACAACAAGAAGTACCATGTTTTCAGAGAGCTTGACCCTAAACATCTCTCTCTCTCTCTTGATCTTTTTATTTTATTTCATTCCACTGTTTTTGTTTTTACGTATAACAATTTATAAATTTAAATATCTTCTGATCATATCATCCCTTAAATCTGTCCATATTATCTCCCTACCCACTGAACTTTAAGGTTTCTTCTCAGGAAATAAATCAGAATCCCAATACAACAACAAAACCCCTAAGCCTAGAAAATAATATATAACAGCATCTCATAAGAAAAACAAAAATCTCACCAAATAAAAGCAAACAAACGTAGTGGATTTATGATGTTATATTGTAAATAATTATCCCACCTATGAGTTTAATAAAAAGTGCTAATTGGCCAAAGGCAGACAGGAAGTGTGGGAGAGGCTACCAGACTTAGAAAACTCTGGGAACAGAAAGAACGGAGTACAAATGCCACAGAGACTCCAGAGATGCCACATAGAAGCCAGAAGATGCAGAGGACAACTATGCTGCTCTGAGAAAGGTACCAAGCTGCATGGTTGAACAGGATAAGAATTATGGGTTAGATTAAGAGCAAGAGCTAGCAAGCACAACCCTTGGTCTTAGACTGATCAGCCTAAAATTAATGTAGGCACCTGTGTGTCTCTGTGGGTCTGTGGGTTTGAGAGACTAAACCTTGAGACTAGTCCTGAAAGTCTGGAACAGAAACCTCATACTACAAACAAACAAACAAACAAAAAAAGAAGCCTGTGTCTTCTGTTACTTGCTGCTCAACTACTCCTGAACGTGAGGCCTACCATGGAGGAATTGCTTTCCCAGAGTCATTCTATTAAATAATATAGATTTTCCTTCTCCAAGCAGGATCACAGACGTCCATGACTTTCCTATCACTGTGCATGCCTTTGATTTTCATCAGTACTGAGAGGTTCAATGTGAACAGTTCTGACAATAAGGGAAACAGATGAGCGGATTGTTTTTAAATGTAAATCAGAAAATCCTAACCTCAGAGACCAATTAAGTCTGCTGGTCTTCATTTGATTTTTTTTTTAACCAAGTCCATCCCTTCCCCTAAAGCCTTGACCTCTGTGCGATCCTCTTAGAAAACTTCCTGAGTTGCTTCTTCTTAACAGGTAGGCCAAGTGTCGAAAGACTTAATAAAAAGGACAAAGTGAGGTAACTCGCCCTAATGATATTCTGCACCTTCCTTAAGCCCTGATATCTGTGGAAGTCCACTCTGAGGATTAGCACATGCTGCTGACTCCAAAGATACTCACCTCATTGTAGTATTCACCCCAAGTTATCAGTTCAGTATTTAGGGAAAAATGCTGAACACCATGGGATTCAAAGACAAACTCGCCCACATTCACTAGAGCTTTGGTATCATCCTGCAGAGACTGGTAATTGAAGATGTCAAGCTTGGTCGTCCAGCCTTCTTCATTTACAACACTCTCCTCATCAGTGTTCCTTCCAAGTTGGCCCCTTTTTAAGAATGGGTGAAGCTAAAAGTGAAAAATAACCTTCAGAACTTGAGCTATAAGGCACAGAAGTGCAAATAAACCTTGTTACTCCCTCTTTCTCTGCCTATATGTTCCAGGAGATTTCATCATTGTACCATTTATAATATATTTATCATAGGGCTAATACATGCCAGATGTGGTCCTGTATGCTTTATCTGTATTAAAACAGTTATGTGCTATTGGCTAATTTGAAAACTGACCTTTTATAAATCACACAGGCAGTCAGCGATGAAATGAGAACACTGGGCTTTTGGCTGTTATATATAAGCAACACAGGGGAAATTTGAATGAGATATTTTAAACTTTTAGCATTTCAAGAAAAAATACTTCTTTTTTCACAAACATAAATTACCTAAGAAAGTGTTCCAATAAAATCAAAATTTTTATTTATATTTTTTAAAACAAAAATTTCATTTAAGAAAGGAGGTGAAAGCAGATATAACATGGAGAGCACAATGGGATGGGAGCACATGTTATATAACAAGGAGAACACAATGGGCTGGGATCACATGTAATATACATGTAGAGTGCAATGGGATGAGAGCACAAGTGATACAACATGGAGAGCACAGTGGGATGGGAAGCCATAAAAATGGGTAGGAGTAGGAGAGAAGAGATGTGGGGACACATTAGCAAAACCAAAGGTATATGAAAAAGTCACACAGAAAGCTACAACTTATAGGCTAACTTGGAAAAACATCATTTAAAAAAAGTTTGAACAGAAGTATTGTTATTTATTTTAAAACCCTTATGGCTGTATCAAGAAACCTCCCTTTTAGTTTGGGACCCCTGAGGACCCATGAACTACACAGGTTGTGAACATTGCCCCTGGTTTTCCATCAGAGCTGTATAGTAAGACACTGTTGTGAAGATACCACGTGCCCCGGCTCCAAGACACAGAAGCTGGGCTGGAACTTAGCTGAGAAATGTGTTATTAGACAACTTCATTATTAAGCAAACATTTCAAAGTGTGACTGCACAGATGAATGGGACTCTCTCATCATTAGGAAATATAAGTTTATGGAACCACCAATGTCTGATGTGGTTTCCTCTTGACTGACACATTCTTTTGTGGTACTAACTGTGTTTATACACGGGATAAATTCTTCAACTACCCTCAAGTAAGCTAAACTATTTTTGAAAGAGACAATACAACTAGACACTGTCCACAAGAGACTTAAGTTAGCCATAAGGAAATATATAAGCTGAAATTCAGAGGATGGAAAAAGGCATCTCATGGAAATGATAATCAAGTTTAGGATGGGTAGGAGTGAGGATGGAGCTCAGTAGTAAGACCAGCCTATCATGCATAAGGGCCTTGGTTCAGTGCATAGCACTGAGATAGGTGGATTGATGATACATAGACAGGTACATGATAGATAGATAGATAGATAGATAGATAGATAGATAGATAGATAGATAGATAGATAGATAGATACACACATATACATACATACTCACATACATTCATACATACATACATACACACACACACACATACATACATATGTATGTAGTAGACAGGCAGACAGGCAGGCAGGGATACAGACACACAGACAGATAGTTAGATGGATAGGTAGATAAATGATAAAATCAAGAATAGCTACACTTGAATGCTTGAATACAACTTTGGGGAGAGAAGAATTTAGGTCAAATCCTATCTTAAAAGGCAAAAAAAAAATCAATCAAATAATGACTGAGGTAATTCATCCAGACAAAATTGTAAATGCACTCAAGTATATAAGTCAAATATTAACAGATCTAAAATCAGAAATAGGCCACGTAAAGTAAAATGTGTGGATATACTTATCTCCACTTTCAGGAATGAATAAATTATTCAGACTGAAAGTTGAAGGAAAATATTGAACCTGAACTTCACAGTAGATCAAATGAACTTGACAGATACTTACAGAACATTCTTTCCAAGAAACAGAATACATGTTCTTTTCATTTTAAAAGGCAATCATTCATTGCTTTTTGCCCAAGTCAGACAAGTATATGATAAGAAAATCACAGACTAGTATCTCAAAGAAACACATATGTAGTAATCAAAATTAAATTCTTTGTGGTATCTTATTAAAATAACACTGTGACCAAGTGTTTGGGATACAAAACTGGGCCAATGTAATAAAATTAGTGAATTTGATGAAGCTCAGTAATAGATAAAGTAAAAAAAAAATGACATGCTTCTCTTAACAGATGTAAAAAAAATCAGAAAAATATCGGATACTTGTTAAATCAAAACTTTCAGCATATTAATAGAGAAGTTATTTGCTTCAATACTTTAGCTGTCATGTATGGCAAAGTCCATGAAGTATATTTAAAGAAAGTCAGAACTTCCTCAAATATGGTGCTGGAGAGACTGGATGTCTGCTGGTAAAATTTATCCAAATCTTTATCTCCCACACTACATGAAAATCAATTCCAAGTGTGCAAACACACTCATATAGGCACATACTACTAAAACACCCAAAAAAAGGGGTGAAGCACTTCTAGAGATAAACATAAGCTAAAGCTCTCTGAGAACTCCAATAAATGACAACACAGATGATGTGGCAATGTGGATGGGAAAACCTCAGGGACCTTAATCCTAATGGGGAGCTAGAGAAATTCATGGCTGCTGAGCCAGGGAGAATTGTCTTGTCCAAGCATAAGTGCCCTAGCTGGTTATCCAATACCATATCCAATGCCAAATGACCAGCCTTAAAAACATTTACACGCAAGCAACACTAAATAAGCTCAGCACATTGTACTTATAACATATATTTAATATATCTTATTGTACCATAGAGGTTAGTGTGTTATGGAATTTCTGAGCATGCAAACAGTCAGCCTCTGACTCTTGTGTCCTCTCTTGGTCTCTTTTCATCTGTGTCTGACTTCACTGTGACAGTTACTATTTTATCTTACTATATTTTATTTTGTTATATTTAAGAAAACATGAGTGAATGAATGCACAAGCGAATGAATGAAATCCTAGCCACTAGGGCAAAGGTTAACAACTTAATGCTCACTTACACTTGTTGGGAAAGGGCAAGTCAGTTTTTCTCAATGGAGTGACATTGGGTCTATAAACCACTCCAGGGAAGGCACCATGTTCACGAGCAGTTAACCAACAAATAATGGATTTCATGTGTGTGTGTGTGTGTGTGTGTGTGTGTGTGTGTGTGTGTGTGTGTGCATGTGTGTATGCTCGTGGGTGTACACACGTTCTTGTATTTGCTTAGTGTTTGATATTTTGTTCTGTTCGTTTGTTTTTGGGTTTGCTTTTATTTTGTTTTCCTGGGGTCGTGCTGTATTGGGGTCTTGTTGTGTGTTTTTTTGAGGAAGAATGTAAAGCCAAGTGGGCAGGAAGGCAGCACAGATTTAGGTAGACATGGAGGAGGGGAAATAGGATCAAAATAAAGTTAAAATTTAAAATTTTTCTAAATAATAAAAAAGCCACATATTATAGAAGCCAGAGGCAGTGGATGACTATAAGAAAATAGGACATTCTGCCTCTGCAGGATGTCTGTGCATGTCAGTTCACAGCAGTTTTGAGAGCATACACAAGACTTGTTAAGCCCAGCCAGACCAAAAGAGCTGGGCATTAAGTATGACCCTTAGTTGAGATGTTATTGGTGATTGTCAGTTGCTGTAAGGGAATATCAGTTTTCTCTAAGAGAGTTGACCATGTTCCAGGAAAAGACAATATATCCAAAATTACTGGTGCAATACAGATTGGTCTTAATGGGATTAAAGGTGGTGGGTTGCAAATCATTGTGGTAGAATAAGGAAGCATTGAGGAGGCAGAGATTAACACGATAAAAGCACTGTACAAAATTCTTAAAATTCTTGAATAAACACACACACACACACACACACACACACACACACACACACATATGCACACACTCCCAAATGCATGCATGCGTGCTGGCACATTTGAATGAAAAATGACCCTCTGGGTCAGGTGCTTGACTGCCTGGTCCATGCCAATAGAGTTATTAGTGGGAGTTTTAAGGCTATACAAGAAGTATGTCACTGGGATGGGCTTTTAGAGTGTAGCCTCCTCCCACTTGCAATCGGTTTTCTTTGGTTTTTTTTTCCAATTTGAGAGTAATTATGAGAAGATTATAAATCAAAGTATAGAACTTATTACAATCCAGGGCCCAGTATCCCACAAAAACAGAACCAACTATTGCAACCTTCCATGGGAGAGGAGCTGGGAGTACACCTTTATCAACTGAGTCTCCTTCCATTCTGAGTGACAGCTCCTCATGCACTGCTTGGGCAATGGCATATGCAGCAGCATGGACTCTGAAGCTGAAGGGTGAGGTATTCATGTCCCAAGCATGCAGAGCTCGTGTGTCCAGGGTGCCATTTTGTGCACACTGACTCAGTTCCCTGAGAAAGTGCTGATCAAAATATGGACATTCAAATAGTATTGACCACACATCCTGGATAAAGATATCATTAGGATATTTTCCAGGTTGAACACTTCTGAGAAAATCCTTGAATCCCAGAATTTCATCCATGTGAACAGAAAACAATAATCCTCCACCAAAATATATATAACTTAGATGTTTTTCAATTGGTGATACAGTGATATCCCAATCCGAAGTTGTGATCCAGACATTACCAAGAGGATCTCTGCAAAAGATGTTATAGACAAAACTCAGAAGAGAATATGTGTCACCAAATGCAACAATGACACTTGTCAGTGTGAATCTTTCCGTGAAAAGTTGCCTGTCTGTTGTGTCCTTAGCAGGGAATTTTGGAACTTTTTCTGCAAATGCAACACAAAGTCCATACTTTATCATCTCTTTTGTGATGTCTGTAATGAATCCTTCTCCCCTCATGTCATCTGGGGCCACAAGGCCAATCCAGACCCAATTGAAGTACAGCAGCAGCTGAATAATCCCTTGATAGAGAGCCGCAGTGTTCATAGGAAACTGGTAAGGACTCTGGGACTGGACGCTGGTCCTGAGACTTTGGTCAAAAGGAGCATAGCTGATCTATATGGAAAGAAAAGTCACTATGTACACAAGACAGTGATGTTTGTTCTCAAATGGTTTAGTTTATCCTACCACTTAATGCACCCTATGAAAAATTAAACAATTAAATAACTTTTTAAAGAAATACCGATTTATTTTCTATGACCCATCACTTAATTCTTATTGCTTGCATGATATGTCTTTCATTCTCCTTCTACTTTTAAAAAATATTTATTTATGTGTTTTGGAATGAATGCTCTATCTACATGTATCACTTTATATCAAATGAGCACATCAGATACCACTACTGATGGTTGTGAGCCTCCATGTGGTTGCTGCAAATTGAACTCAGAATCTCTGGAAGGGCAGACAATACTCTTAATCACTAAGTCATGTCTCTAGCTCTTCAAATCAAAATATACAAAGAAGGCCACAAGAGTGTCTATGTCCACCCTCATTTCTGGTACTACCAAGCTAATAAGAATATTGAAATCCATCATTTCCTACACCAACCTTTGTCTGTTTCTGATAATGAAAGTGGTCACTCAGTAATATAAAAAGGCATTTGTTCCTGTAAATTGCAAACCTAAAGTTAATTAACTGATAAAAAGGAATCTATGAGGCATTTTGAAATTCACTACTGAGATTTCTATTTCCCTAAAAGTTACCGTGTCTTATTTTTTTCTGTGAATCACAATTTAGTTTGTGGGATAAATAAGTTTGCTTGGAATAAAAACCTACTTGCTGAAAGTCTCTCTATACCTGATGACCATTGTCCACTCCCATCACCTTGCTATTCTTCTTACCAGGAAATTTGTATTGATATCTCTCTCTGAACTGAACTCCTGTGCATGCTTGGGCATTTCTTTTTGAAAATAAAACTAGACCATTGATTACCCTCACTGCTAAATCAAATTAGTAGTTATTAAAATTAATTTCACCTAGCCTAAAATTGGCATGAAATAATCCTTTTCTTAAAAATGTGTGTCTTAATGAGATCCAGGACTCTTCCTTTGATCAAGGAATGCCTTTCTTTGATCAAAGGGTGTGGTCAACACTGTCAGATCCCTTATTTAATCTTTATCTCTCCATGTAGGTGATATCAGAATATCAAAATGTTCCCAGGTCAGATTGATAGCTGATTTCCCTTTTGACACATTCCATAAATGATATCCTTCAATTATATGCCCATTGACCTCACATCCTAGCTGCATACACAGACTTCTCAAAGCACATCTAAATTTGAAGGTTTAGTGAACACTTCACTTATTGGATACAAAATCCTGATAATTGAATATTGACAATACATGTTAACTGGATGAGAGAGGGGAGTGTATTGGGGGAAGGAAATAACAAATGACATAATCATAAATACTTTGAGGAAGGAGACAAGTAGCATGCAAAATAGTATTTAAGAAATATGCAAAAGTTTAATATATGACATAACATTCCCATACTTATATATTATTAAACATTGATAATTAGTTTACAAGATTCAGGAGACTAGTTTATTTTATGTATTTTAATAAACACAATTGAATTAGTTTTAACCAAAAATTTAAGAACTATGTGTTTGAAAGGAACAAAAATGCTTTCCTTCCTTAATGTAGTCTAATAGAATGATTGTTTGTAGGGAAAAGACAAAAGATATTTTCAGTGTCTGGGGTGTTGTGTAATATTTTGTTTGTGTTCTAAGAAATAAAGCTTGTCTGGCGATGAGAGGGCAGAGTTAGCTACTAGTTAACCAGGCAATGGTGGCACACACCTTTAATCCCAGCACATTCAGGAGGTGGGGACAGGAACACAAGGTGAGGGGAAACAGGTTCTTGCCCTCATTTTGTCTGAGAATTCATAGATATAAGAAGTTTCTATTGGCTGCTCTGCTTCTCTGATCATTCAGTACTTACTCCACATTCTAATACTAAGAATAAATATATGCATGCTTCCTAATTACCTAGGAGTTAATTTAAGTGTCAGAGCTAGTTAGTCATAAGTCTGAGGTACCAGCCAAGCATTTATAATCAATATAAACTTCTGTGTACTAATTTGGGAAGCAGTGACTGAGCATTTGGGAGTTGCTGGTGGGACAGTAAACTAAGACTATACCGGGGAGATGGCTTAATTGCTAACATGCATGCTGAGCAAGGGGATGGACCCGAATTTGATCCCTAGAGTGCATTTCAAAGCTTTGCACATTGACAAATGGTTGGAATCTCAGCACTAGGGACTGAAGAAAAGCTTATCACTGGGGCTAGACGGCCAGACACAAATCAAATAACTCTGTGTTCACGGAGAGGTGCTGACTCAAAATGCAGGGTAAAGAATGGTTGGGGAAGATATCTGATGGTAGTGAGAAGGGTCCACTATACAGTAGTTAAAATGTTCCTCAACCATGTAGAAATACATCTAACCACATAATTAAAAGAAACTGAAAAAGACTCTAGAGGATGAAAGGAACTTGGGTGCACACAAATGAGCTAAGATACTATTACAAAAATTGTAAAATGATATATTGGTAACTACAATCCTTATTAGTCTTCCTACAATATTCCTTTAAAATATAGAGAAAGCAATTCTAAAAGTTATCTGGAAGCACAAAGGCCCCAAATGGATTTTAAAAATATCAAAATAGAGGATAAGGGTAAATATATTCCAAAACCTGAGCTCTCATTACTGAGCCACAGTAACACAACACGATGATGATGTCATAAAATAAATCTTTAGATAAATGGAAGAGAAGAGCCATGATAAACTCACATATCTTCAGTAAAAATCATACCTTGCAATAAAGAGTTTTTTCCACATATTGCTAGGGAAAATGCATACTCATCTACATTTTTTTTAAACAAAAAAAAAAGAGGTGTATTGCCATCCTGTGCCAAAATCAGTTCAAATCGGTTCAATGGAATTGAGGTAACATGCAAAATTTTGAAATAGCTAAAGGAAAATCCAGTGTGGACACTTGAAAATATTGGCACAGACAAGGACCTTCTGCAAGGACTCTGGTAGCTCAGCAAGTCCTACATGGCTGCTCAGAGAACAGCATGAAATTAAAGTTTCTGCACAGCAAAGGGAAGGATGTTGTGTCAGGAAAACAGAATGGAAGGCTGCTTGGTGAGAGGATGAGTACCAGTGATAGGTGAGTAGGAGGATCATTGACAAGATGTTAAAGTACAACTATATATGTTTTTCTTATATATAATTTTGTTTATCACAAAATTAATAATAACCATATGTCCATAGTAAAATACTTAAAAGAAAGAATAAAATTCACTCCTAAAACAAAAATCTAGTCAGGCATGGTGCTGCATAACTTCAGTCCCAGTATTTGGGAAGCAGTGGCAGGAGGATCTGTGTAAGTATGGGGCTATCCTGGGCTCCATAGTAAGCTATAGGCCATCCAAGTCTGCATATGGAGAACGTGTTTTAAAATAAAAGCATAAGTGTAAGTTAAAAATTAAAACCTGAAAGCCTAATGCACTTGGCAAAAACTTGTGTTACTTCTCTGACATTAGCAGAAAACTAGAAAGTGAATCAATCTAATTTACAAACTAAGATATATCATAATAGCCATTTTCAAGTTTATTATGAGCCTTACTAATAAAAATGTTTTTATTTAAAAATGGCTGTACTCTTGCACTAATTATAAGAATCACCACCTGTCAACAAAAAGATTTTTAAGCAAAGACAACAGATTAAAACTTTCTTCCCAACAGAGGCATATCATAAACAACTCAAGTGTCTCCACTGAACTATATAAAAATAAGTGTTATGTCACAGTTTAATCTAATGTGACAGAAAATGGTCAACCACACGTTCACAGTGTTTACAGTAAATACACTGAGTAGAAACTGCCATCATCCTCATTCTTGCTGACACTCTAAAACTAGATATAAAAAAGGTAGGTATTAACAGTGATAGATGACTAAAGAAATATTCCTAGAGTGTTAGGACTACAGGTCGTTATTATTTTTATCTATAGTTTCCCATTAAAAATTTTTAAGTTAAATTTTCTTATACAGACATGATTTTATTTATTGCAGTCTCTGAGAACCAACTGCAAGACCACAGTCATGGTTTGGAAACCCCCCCCCCAAAATGTCAGTATTTTTATCTGAGGGATAATAAACGAGCACATATGTTCTCATGGTAGGTAACTTTCTTACTGTATTTTGAAAATCTTCCCGTCTTTGTCTTTACACAGTTATAAATTTCTAACATTGAACTCAGGGAAATAAGAGTACAATTTGATGGTAACATTACATTTCTTGAGTAAACATCAAGAATACAGCCAGGAGGGTTGGAAGAGTCTATCCATAGCAACACTTGGCCATCAGCCAGGCTCCCTGCTGTGCAGGCTGTAAAGTGAAGGCAGGAGGCACATAGCACACAATGCCCTGTACTTGGTGTTTTATCGAGGAAGAGTGACCTCAAAACCATCTCAAATCTTAAGATGTATTCTCCTATCCTGTGTCCAACCACAGATTAATTGCTATTGCATCACCCTCTAAAGTTTCAGGACCTATGTAATAGACAGTTAGTTGGTTGAACCCTGAGTCTTGTATCATAAGCCTAAGATGAGGAGTTTGTGCAGACAGTCAATTACTAAGGAACTTGTTCACAGAGTTATGACTTCTTGTTATCAACCAGAATTTAGCAGTTGGGGAACTGATACCAAAGTTTCTTTATGCCTGACCTTAGTTCAACAGTCAAGCGTCTGGTAATGTGTTTTTGTGTATTTTCTCATTTGCAGGGGCAACTAGTCTACTTTGAATTTGCTCTGAGATCTTAAATCAGCATATCTATGCAATTGTCCTAACACATGGAACAAAGGTCTGGTTATTAAACTGTATTTTATGCACCAAAATCACATAGTTTATAATCTTTCTGTCAATCCACATGCATAATTATGCCCAGTATATTCATGCAGAGAACATATCACCAGTTAAGGTGATGGGAGAAGATCCTATAACTGTTTCTAGGAAAGAATGTTCATATCCCATGAGAAAACTAGAGACAAAAACAAACAATGTTCGGCATCTGTGGCTGTGTAAGCCTTACTTGAAACAAAGTTCTTCCATTAGAGCATTATTCATGTGGTAGATTGACTCCTGAATTGTTAATTGCCATCCTTTGCATTTATGTTTTGGCCTGTGATATTTGTCTTATAAATCAATTAAACTTTCATTAGAATAACTGAATAGTATGTTATTAAACAGTCTCATAGCTTATTAACAAACACCACCTGAAATATTTAGCATTTATACATCATCACTATGTTTCAGCTAAGGAGCCTGGATGCTTGACGTACCTGTGGGACATTGTAGAGACTTAGAACTCTGGAGATCTGAGTGGATATCCCTGTTGACATGCCTCCTATCACAGCAACCAGCTTTCCATTCTTTTCAGGCCTGCATCTGTAGTTTGGGATTGGGGGGCTCTCTCCTGAGAGCAAAGCCATAGAACTTTCCATGGCCTTCATCTCATTGAAGTCAACATTGAAGAGGTAGAATCCCAGGGACATATTGAAGAGAATATTTGGGTTCTTGTTGATTTTTTCTATAGCAAAAACCATTGCCAATATGTGCTGATAATGTTTACTAAGATCCCTGGGAAGAGAAATTGTAAAGACAACTTTCTGTGTTCTTCTAAATTTTAATTAAAATATAATTACATCGTTTACTCCTTTCACTTTTCTCCCTTCTGCTTCTCTCATTGTTCCTCCTAAATTCTTAATTCTTATTTCTAAAACTTAAATCATACAAATAATATACACAATAATCTAAGAAAAAAGCAAAAATACTTCATATTAAAATTGTTGTAGAATTGGTCTAAAAACAGATTCATAGATCACCTTATAACTCAATTAAAATTTTTTTTGATTTTTTCAGGAAGTAGCTTTATGTACCACTGGCTGTCCAGAATCACATGATGTAGAATGAGCAGACCTCAAACTCACAGAGAGCCACCTATCTCTGCTTCTCAAGTGCTGAAATTAAAATTTGTACCACTACACACATTTAAGTGCATAATTTAAAATTTTTACTGTGCAACTTTCATCTAAGTAACTAAAATAGAGGAGAAAAGTATTGAGGGACTGCATATATTAGAATGTATTAATTTGTGTGGTCTTCAGTAATAGGCTAAGCCTCCGGAAACCATGCTTGATCAACTACAGCAATTTTAAAAAGTGTCAAGAAAAGTTAAACAGGGCAAATAAAATCCTCTCAGTAAAATATCCTTATTTGTAACCAAACAATCTCTTAATTGCAAACTTTTTTAAAGCCTTCTTATATAGTTAACAGTATTCAGCATGAATAAAAAAGAACCCACAAAGATCAACCTATACCTGAACAGACAGTGACAGTTGGTGGCTACTGGAGAATGGAGAGTCAGTTTCCTTTAGGGATGTTGGCTCTCATAGCTTGCCCGTTCTCCAACTGGTATCTTATACTCATGCAGTAAAGACTAAATGAGCACAGTGGATTTAAAAAACAAAACAGTGTGCATGAATTTGTGAGAGAACAAATGTTGTAGGGAGGTTTTAGGAATGGATCTGATAAAAATATATGGTATAAATATATGAAATTCTGAAACACTAATTACTTTAAAGAGAGAAGCCAAATACTTACTGATAAACATAATCCGGTATATAGGTTGTGCTTGTAAAGCCAAATTTACTTCTCATGTCTCCAAGAGTCACTCTAAGGGAAAAGAGTCCTCCAATAACAAAATCCCCATCTTGATAGTATCCAGGAGAAGCAGGTATATTTAAAGAGAAACATGAAATTTGTTTCTGCAATACAATGAGAATAATCAGGAGAAAGAAATCAATAAATAATTTCATAATAACATTAAAAAAAAATTGATAAAACCGAGAAATCTTTTGAGTTAGGACGCTGGGACTATTCAGTCCTGATAGTCCATGAAGAAACTGCTAAACCATGTGACTTTCTGGTCAATGTGGGTTAACTTTATAAGGCACTGTTTTGTTCTGATTCAGGTGTACCAATATCCAACCACTCCCTTGTTATTGGGAGTGTAATCTGCGTTGTACCTGCTTAACCTTCAATTATGCCCTCTTGTCAGACCCAAGGGCTCTCCAAGGGGTCACAAATATCTCACTTGACACCTGGGAATTGTGATTATCAGAAGAAAAACATACAATTATGAACAAGTGTGAGTTCTGCCAAAATACCTGCTGCAGAGTATGTACACTCAATTACCTAAGGGTTCATTGATCCCAAGGAATAACTAGTGGAAGCCTTATTCTGTAAGTCATGAATTGTTGTCTGAAGGAGGGTATCAAAGGGCTCAGTCAGGGGGCAGTGCTAGATTTCTAGTCATTTCATAGTGTCCTTTTAGTGTATCTCTGCAAAACCAAGCCAAAGCCTTTTCATTAGACAAATTTATTTCTTTTTATTTCACAGGGTCAGTTAATTGCTTGTCCAAGTTTTTCTTGAATTTGTGACTCTCCTGTCTAAGCCTAGATCTTAGCATATTTAGATGTAAAAAAAACCCAGCCACATATTTATAATAACAATCAGATTTGTAAGAGAGATGCAATTTGTTTTGATCAAATCTTATTAAATACATTATCATAGAAATTTCATTTCATCAGAACTCTTAAGAGGAAAGGACCCATATAATTGTACACAAGTTTTCCTGCTTAGAACAAGAAGGAAACAAAGTCTTATCTCCACCTCATTCTAGTCATCTATAAGTCTGGGGATTGAATGTCTCTCAACGAGGGCTCTGCTGATTGGATTAAATATTAGTCAAAAGCATCTCTTGATGCGCAAAGTCCTGTTGCCAGAAATCCAACTGTATTAATTTCACATCACATTTTCACCAGGAATATATTGTTAAAGTAATAACAGATTCTGATGTATATAGAGTTCTATGTGGATATGGGAGAAGTGCACACCATATTGTTTTCCAATGTTATGAATATTTTTTTATAAATTTGATATCTTTTTCTTAGGATTGCATGAAACATACACACAAACACACACACATACAAACACACTCTCACATTCTCACACCTTAACAGACAAGATGAAGGAAAATTGCAAACTATTGCTATTAGGGAGTGTTCTATATTTACCCACAAGAACTGTTGAGCACCTTGTAAAAATATAAAATTCAGAACTACTTCATAGAGTCCCTCTGAGGATCCCAAATTTATCGATATTGTCAATAAGTTCAATCACAAAAGCAGTTCTAATGAACTAGAACAATGCTTAGTCATTCTGCTCTATTAAAATACATGTTTATCTGTCTCCTATTGAACATATCTCCATTCAGGATATCCTAAACAATTTAGAATGCACTTTTAAACTTCTAATTGGCTATAATTTTATATTATAATTGATGTAATTATATTATTTGTTATAAATTATAACCTTTTACTTTTTATTTTAATTTTTACTCAAAAGTTCTTTTTCTTTTTACATACCAACCACACTTCACCCTCTTTCTCCTCCCTCTCAGCCCACTTCCCATCTCATGCACCTCTCCACTCCTCAGAGAGGGTAAGGCTTCCCATGTGGAGTCAACAAAATTTACAAATCAATCAGTCAACAAAATTTACAAATCACTTGAGGCAGGCACAAAACCTTCTGCTTTATATCAAGGCTGAACAATGTACCCCTCTATAGGGAATAGGCTAGAGAGTTGGCTCAGCCATTAAAGGCTACTCTCACAACCAAAAATCTTTTATATTTAGAAAAATTACTTTATTTAATATGTATGAGAGCTCTATCTGCAAGTACAACTTTTTGCCAGAAAAGGTGTCAGATCCCACTAGAAATGGTTGTAAGTCACCATGTGGTTGCTAGAGATTAAACTCAGGATCTCTGGAAGAGCAGTCAGTATTCTTAACCACTCTCCAGCCCCCTTATTTTACTCTTTGAATAGCTAAATTGTAAGTGCCTATACTATAAGTGAATGGTGTAATTATTCTTCTTTATACTTTCAAGAAACAAACTTACTTGTGATCTCTGTAAAGTGATTTTTGAAGCACGTTTCAAAAGTTTTATACTATGTCAAATAGATGTGTTTATTTTTACAATAATCAATAACCTTGATTGTTTCTCTATGGTGGGTAAAAAGTAACAAATAAATTGTGACCAATAGCCTAGAATGTGATCAAGAATTCACAACTACTTCTTACTAGTTTTAATGCCTTTATCATCAAAGTTTCAACATGTGTATTTATTTTTAAACAATTATGTGTAAGATTGTTTAACTTTTTCTTCCTCAAATAGGCATGTGATTGTTATGTGAGCAAGATATTGATTTGTATGCTGACTTTCAGAACCTGATACACTGGTTAAAGTGTTTTTCAGATCTAAGAGTTTTTTGTGTGGAATATAAGACTCTTTTAGATACAGGATAAAGGCATCTGCAAGTAGGCATAACTTGACTTTGTCCTTTTCTAATTCCATTCCTATTGCTTACAGTTCAACTCTATAACTTTCTTTGCAGAACATTTCAAACACTCCCACAAGGAGATAAATGGTGAACCAAAAAATCAATAACCAAGAACCAAAAACCCTTAAACAGCTGTAAAACTCCCATTGCAAAAGCACAAGTAATATTGAAAGGCTTAGACAAAATGCCAGACGAGTAATTCAAAGGCAGAACTATGAATATATTCAGAGGAATAAACAAAGGGCACAGATACAAAGCTGAATGAAACAAAGGAATCAATATAGAGCTGATGGAATCCAATAAAGATAACTGAATGAAATGAAAGGGCCATGTGAGATACAATGACAACTGTTCTAGAGAGAAGTTGTATAGCTATATAAACCTATATTAAATAACCAGGAGGGGATGAAAATGGCCCAGAGTGCTCAGGCTTTGGGTGTCCACAACTCATGGGAAAAGCTACAGATCCAAGGGAAGAGGCCAAAAGTGATCAATGGCAAGGACTCAGCTAAGGAATACTTCACAGCTATAAGAGGAAAGGGCAGTCCCAGAGAGGGGGTCAGAACTGACACAGGATAAAACACTCAGGCAAGGGAAAGGCCACAGCATAGGGCAGAAGGTATTAACTTGAGGAAGAGACAGGATTTGACCTAAAGGAAACAGGTGTGTTTGTGTGTGTGTGTGTGTGTGTGTGTGTGTGTGTGTGTGTGTGTGTGTGTGTGTGTGTGTGTGTGTGTGTGTAGGATTCCACAATTAATTACAGGAGCTGCATACCAAGGGAGGAGACCGGAACTGATCCAGAGTAAAGCATGGTGAGCTCCAAATATTTTTTTAAAAAAAAACTGTGGGCCCATAGGATACTGTGTTGGCCAAGATAGAACTCTTCAGGAGTATGGAAATCTTCCAGATTCACAATAGATGCTGCAGATTCATGGATGAGACTCAAGCAGACCCAAGGTACTATATACAGGGTTGGGGAATTCTGTCACACACTGAAGAAGTTGTGGAAGGAAGGGGCTAGAAGTTGTCCCAGGATAAACTTACAGGTTCATGGAGTTCCACACTCCTGGCAGAAGCTATGGATCCACTAGGAGACCAGAGCCAGAGTAGGACAAGGTACCTAAGCACAGGTGGACCCACAACTAATGTCAGAAACTATGAGCTAGGAAGGAGGATGGAAGTGACAAGGCAGTAGCTGGCCTCAGTGGGAAACTAAGGGTAGACTCAGGGGCCCTCAATACCAGTCCCACAGAGTAACAGGATAGTTAATCCTAGTACATCTTAGTCCTTTCCTGAAGACAGTAAACGCCTGACTGAAAGAAAAAAGATGCTTTGAAGGAACAACAAAAACAACAACAAAGAAAATCCCAGGAGAACAATTTGAAAGAACTTACAGGCTAAAAATATAAAGGAATGATTAAATCTGTTTAAGCATCTGAAAGAAAGCACAAATATACTCCAAGGCAATGGCAACCAAAAAGCTTGTTTTTTACAGTAAGGACATAAATTCAAACTGTAGAAATGGAATTGATTAAAGAAATTGCTGAAGGAAATCTAAGTTGAGTTGAGTCTATAAATGAAAAACTCTGTGAGCCAAGTGGAAAGTCTCATGAACTGACTGAACAATGTCGAAGAGAAGTTATCAGGACTGGAACACAAGGTGGAAGAATTTGATCAGTCAGTAACAATCAATGACAAATGAAAATATATATAAATGTGAAATATGGGAGAGATTTGAGACACCTGAAAAACAACAAATCTTCACATTTTAGACATGAAGGAAGATAATACTACAAGAAAAATAAAGACAGAGTAGAAAATTCCCTAAATCTACAGTAGAGATGATCATCCACATGCAACAAGCTTATAGAAAATGAAATAGACAGGATCAGAAAACAGACTTCCCATGACATCCTATGGTTAAAATATCAGGCACACAAAATAAAGGGCACTGAAAGCTGCAGCACAGGTAAGCAAAGGGACTCACCAGGATGGAACCATCAGAATAGCAACGGATCAATTATTCAATAAAAGCATTTTAAGTTGATGGGTCTTGAAAGACACATCGCAAATTCTGAGAGACCACACTGTCAGCCCTGAATATTATGCTTAGTACAACTATGTCTGATAGTTGAAAGAGACATTTTAAAATTGTTATAAAAATAAATAGGAATTTATGTTCACTAAGCATCTCTATAGATAATTCTAGGTGTAATGCTTCAGTCTGAAGAGAATGACAAACACACCACTGACCACCAGGGATAAATAAACAGAATCAGGAAGGTTAAAATGAGGAAGTCTAAGAAGACAGTACACAATCACCAAATGACAGGAGTTTAAATACATTCTTCATAAGTATGTCTGAATATTAAATGTCTTAATCACCCAAGATAAAGGCACAGACAAGCAGATTGGATTGGTGGACAATATTCATTTCTTTCATCCCCAAAACATGTCTTGCTGCTAAAGATAGATAGCACCTTAGAAGAAAAGGCTGAAAACCAATTTTCTAAGGAAAGGGAACTAAGAACAAAGCAGGCATGACTAAGCAATATCTGACAGTATAGACTTCAAACTAAAGTTACTCAGAAGTGATAAGGAGGGACTCTTTATACACGTTAAAGGAACAATCAACGGAGAAGCTATTGCAATTTTAAAAGCATCTCCACCAAATACAAATGCTCCAAATTTTATAAAATCCCAATTGATGTACAGTCATAGATGATAGCCCACACAGATAGTGGATGACATCAATATAATACTGTGGCAACTTGAAAGGAAATGTCCCTCAAATGGAGTACTGCTATTATGGGGCAAGGCATTGTTGGAGTAAGTATGTGACTATGGGAGGAGGCTATCAGGTCTCCTTTGCTCATGCTTTACTTAGTGTGACACTTAGTCATCTTCCTGTTGCTCTCAAATCAAGATATAGCCAGCACTATGTCAGGCTGCTTGCTGCCACACTCTTGGCCACCATGTTACCTCACAGGTTGGTAATGGATTCAGCCTCTGAGCTTTGAGTGAGCCACCCCAATTAAATACTTTCTTTATAAGAGTTGCTGCCGTCATTTGTCTCTTCACAGCTATAGAGACCCTAAGACACCTACTCTCAACAATAGATAACTCACATAGGCAAATCTAAGCAAAGAAACATAGAAGTTAATCACTTCATAGACCCAATGGACCAAACAGACATCTATAGAACATTCTGCTGAAATGCAAAAAAACTTCTCAGAAGCCACTGAATGTTCTCCAAAATTGATCCTATATTAGAAAAATAAGCCAAGTCTCAATAAATACAGGAAATTATTATTGCATCCTGTTTTGTATTCCTTCATAACATAATAAAGCTAGAGGGCAGCATCAATAGAAACCAAGGACCAAACACAAACTGAAGAGGAGTGAAGGACATACATTTGAATAATGGATGGGTCACTGAGAGGATTAGAGGAAAACAAGAAATTCCTAGAATTGGGGCTGGAGAGATGACTCAGCAGTTATGAGCACTGTTCCAGCACCAATGGCGATGCAGAACACAGTGCCTTGTACTTGACCTCCAAGTGAGATTCATGTGGTTGCTCACTAGACACTGACTTCTGGAATAATAAATTCATATGTAACAAACACTTTTATTAGGAATGCAGGTAGAATTGTATCAAGAAATTTTATCAAGTTATTTAACGAGATTATCATATGTTTTATGACTCTAGTAAAATAAAAAATAAAATTTTAGAAACATTAAGAATTGAATGATACTATTTATTACTATATTCTGTAATACAGCAGATAGAATCAAAATATAGAAGTATACCAGAGAAGAGTCTTAAACAGGAAACATTAGTATATATATTGAAGAAGCACTGAAGGTCTTAGACAGGATAGAAAAAGAAACTTAGGTATATATCACTATGAAATTATAAAATTTTCAAAAGAAAATATAAATGGCCATCTGATTATTCATCATGTGATTATAAGTTACAACAAAATGAAATACCAGTTCACAATCTCAATATGACAAGGTTAAAAGTGTGACAATGACTAAGTTAATTTGTATGGATTACAACTTTTAGACACTGTGTTCAGGCCCCAATTATTCAAATGTAATTTATAAGATAATTTAGTATTTTCTGACAACTCAATATCTCTTGCTACAGTAATGTTTATAAATGGAATTTCTACATAATCCATATGCACATACACCAGTAGATTCACCCAATATAGAAATACATACTGAAGACAGGTCAGGGAAATTAACAAAGCTAACAAGATTTCACTTTGGGGAACTGTGATCAAAGGGACTTGCTCCAAGAGGGAAAAGAGCACACTCCAATTGTCTAGTATTTCTCAAGTAAAGTGGTCAAAAGATTGTTTATATATGAAAAGTTTTAAATGGTTTGTGAAATTATTCTTAAATCTATTAGTTGCCATCAAGTAATAAATCTGTATAGTTTTTGAGCGATTTCCAGGTGATGGATATTCTTTATTAATCACGCAGTGATTCCCACAGTGTGCCCATTTACAAAACACTTTAATATCTGGACAATTATTAGCAACATATAATTGATGAATGCCTACTTAGTATTTGGATAAGCTCCTCACAGGATATAAGACTTCTGCCATCCATCTGGTCCTGCTCCTGAAGCGTTGTGTTCCTTTGGTCAGTGCTGTGCCTGGCTTGCAAGGTGATGGCATATAGATCCAAGAGAGAAATAGTCTAGCAAACAGGGATTAGCTCCCCCACTCTCTTCTCTCAGTCTGCCTTCTAGCTTTGCAGAGTAGAATGTCTTCCTCTTCAAAGTGGTAAGTCTCCAGGAGTGTGTATTTTCAGACACTTTCAAACACAAGTGTTTCCATGATCACCCAGTAACACATTTTGATAAACTTATTTTATCCATATCAAAGCAGATTCCAATGTTATCTTCTATGCTATTTTCATGGCCAAGTAGAAACAACTCAGACTAAGAAACAGTTTTTAAAAATGAAATTTAAAAACAGACTGAAAACACCTTTCATGACTCTTGATATTATAGTGGTGCTATGTCCAGTATTGCAGTGTGAAAGTAATCTCTTGAACTAAAACACTGTGAATGACACATAAGTCTTGGTCTAAAACATAGAAGGTACCATTTGTTTAACCTTGGCTGCCACTCTCATGAAGCGATCTCTCCTCTTACTGTTCTAAGCTTCAACTTGATCTAGTAATCATGTTTAAAGGAATTTCTCGACTAAATAAAATCAAATATCTAACAATCTACAAGAATCAGGATGCATGATTCGACAAATCTCTGAGTCCTTTCAATTAATGGCCTTAAACGTCATCTTTTGGTCCATGTCTACCTTCAGACACATACCCTCCTAGAAAATAGAATCCAGTGAATGGCAATGATATCAGCCTTCCCTAGGGGAAGATGTGGACTACAGTATAAAGTTCCCAATTCTACTAGGAAACAGTCTGGGTAAAGTCTGTTTCCTCTTCCAGTAGATCATCTGTCCACAGTTGAGTTAGATAACCTCAGAGTATGATAATTTAGCCTGGGACTCTGCCTAAGCTTTCTTCCATGTTATTTAAGCTGAGCAAATGGAAGAGTACAAAAAACAAAAGACTCTGAAACTTACATCCTATGTTGTTTTGAGACAACCTTGAGAAGGGAGACACAGAGACCACAAGCTTTCTACACAAGAACTCCTAATTACCTTAGAATTAATCTGTACTCAGAATAAAGAGTTCTCCTGCATAAGGCCAACAGAAGGGAAGCACATTTTAAATTATCTGTTACTTTTTCCCACACAAAGGATTTTACTTCATTCTCACCCTAATCTTTCTGCAGTCCTGTTACATGATGTTGAAAAATGACAACTCTGTAATATAAAGAAATGACACATCAAAAACCATGACTAGGCTTTGTTCACCATCCCTAGTTATCTCCAAGGAACACAGAGACACTTGATGAAAAAGCACGTGCAGTGTTTAATAATATGTATTGACTTCACACCACTCTTATGAACACTTATTTCTACCTCATTCATCCCATACATATCACATTAAATTCCTTTGCTTAAGGAGAAGATTTTTTTTAAAGAACTTTTCTTTTGACTGGTCACCTGATCTTAGTAGGATCACATAGCACTTGGGAAGAAATATACAGGCCAACAAGCCAGCACTGGAGGCCAGAATTGAAAAAGTTTCCACAGCCACCATGGTTTTTCCTTTGGAACTCAGGTAAGCGGGTATGAAGCAAATCCATACACTGCAGAAGACCAGCATGCTGAATGTAATTGTTTTAGCCTCATTGAAGGTGTCTGGAAGCCTCCTGGCCAGAAAAGCAATAAGCAAGCTCAGACTTGCCAGAAAGCCCAAGTACCCCAAGACACAATAGAAGGCTAGTGTGGAGCCCTCATTACACCACAGGATGATTTCCCCATACTCTGACTGCATGTCTATGTCAGGGAAAGGAGGTTGTGTTCCCAGCCAGACTGCACAGATACACACTTGGATGAGAGAACCACCACAGACTATAGCATTTGAGAGTCGGGTAATCATCCATGCCTGAATTGTGCTCCCTGGCTTGATGGCTTTGAAGGCCACAACCACAATGAAGGTCTTTGCTAAGATAGCAGAAACAGCAATGGAAAATACAACCCCAAAAATCATTTGTCTCAAGACACAGGTGACTGTTCTAGGTTGGCCAATGAAAATCAAAGAGCAAAAGAAACAGAACATTAGAGAAACAAGGAGAAGGTAGCTAAGATTTCTGTTATTTGCTTTGACGATGGGTGTGTCCCTATATTGGATAAATAATCCTAAAATCAGAGCTGTAAATGCAGATAGACTAATGGCCAGAGAGACCAAAACAGTTCCCAGAGTATCTTCATAAGATAAAAATGTCATGATTTTAGGGAGACACTGTGACTTCTCCTTATTTGCATAATGATCTTCAGGACACTTGATGCACTGATCCATCTCTGAAAGAGAAGCAGAATGATTTATGATGTTCCACCACTCACTTTCCAAATGCTTGCATGGGAAGCATACTGTGAGCAGAGCCTTGTTGAAGGCTCTGAGAGGATAGTGATGTAGAATAATTTTTTGTACACTGTGAAGAGTGTCTTTGCCAACCCACCTGTTTTTAGTTTAATAAAAATCCCATTTGCTAGACAGGAGGTATTGGTGGGACAGACAGAAAATTCTGGGAAGAAGAAAGGCAGAATTATCTGCCAGATGATAAGAGGCAGTGTGGAGAGTGTAGAATAAAGTTAACTGAGCCTAATAACAGAATATAGACTAAAAGACATGGGTTAAGTTATGAGAAGTAGTTCAGAACAAATCTAAATTATTGACCAAGCTTTGAAATTAATAAATCTCTATCTTGTTATTTGGAAACTGGCCTTTTGTATAGAAACCCCTCACTACAAATTGTGATCACCATGGAGGCACATGTTTTCCATAAAAACCCAAAAAAAGCTTTAACAAGTTTCCAAAAACATAAAAACAGAGCCAAATACAGTTTCACTACAGAGGTGTGTCTCCAAAAATCTGCCTATAGGCTGAAGCCAGCTGGCAGCAACATCCCCTAGGACCATACTCTAGGCTGAGCCACTCTGCAGATGACATGGCAATTTAAGATTTGTCTCACACTGTCATAGAATGCTGTTGGTAGTCAGTAAAGACAGAACCAAACAGTAAAAACTTCTAAACAGGTTAGAGTGTGTCTGAAAAATGTGCATAGGCTAAAAAAAAAGAAAAGAAAATGGGCATAGACAGTCAAAGAAAAAGCATATGGCTTATAAATGATAAAGTCAAATTCTGAAAGAAAGAATAAAGTAGTATAAAAGTTTAAAAAAAATTAAGTTGCATAAGGATGAAAATTACACAGGTTGTATGATGCTTTATTAATTTTGAATTTTAAATGTTAATGAACAGAAAACAGATACTAAAAGATGTTGGATTATGAAAGGAACTGCTGGATTAAACCAGCCTAGGTACTTTAAGAATACTTTAACTTTAAAACATATGTTAAAAAATGTATTACCTTGGGGAAAATATTATGCTTTTATTTCCACAGGAATCAAGAGACTGTGGATTCCCTCCAGGTTAGTAGAGATCAGATTTAACCTGAGGAGACCCTCTGGGTGTCTTGGCTACAGACGTGGAAGAGGAAACCAAAAAAGACTACGAGACACTTGATTTAAGCTGATTCTGTGTCATGGAAAAAGCTCTGAGATAAGAAGAGACATAATAAATATTGTTGGCTGTAGAGTCCTTGTGATTTATTATTGCATGGCATCATTTTATATGGCATGGATAGAGATTTATATTAGTTTGATTATATCATCTAAATGGGTTTATAAAATTTGTGAGATGCCTTTGACCTGCTCAAAAATAGGGCAAAAATTGTATTTAACTGGCTTTGAACACTGCAAACACACCATATACTTGTGTTACTGCAGATATGTATGTTACCCTTGACAGTTTATGCATTTTCAGAGCAAAGGAGACCAGTTACCAATGAAAATGAGTGTCCCAGGTGATCCAGCATCTCATAGTGCCTCTGTTGCAGTTTCCTCAGAGGTCTTCATCAAGTACAGCTTCAGGACTGCTCACTGAGAAGTTCCAGCCTCACAGACTACTCCATCCAAGTCTTCACATAAGTCCTAAACTTTTCTACTCACAGAGACAGCACAACAGCTAGCTCTCCCAGGACTTAACCATTATCCCACTTTGCCCAGAGTCCCCTAAAAATTCCAACACCTAAACACAACAGAAAGCAGTCTAGAATTCCCAAGAGATATGGTGGATTGGTCTTTGTCATTTGGTGAATTATAAATGTTTGTCACTATTTAATAAGGTTAGTTACAGAGTGTTCTTGGTCATGGTCAGGGAAAGAAGCTAAACAAATGAGGTTAGATTCGGGGATCTCTTTCTGAAGGGAAAGAGAAATATAGAATAGAAATGATAGAATAAAAAGTTGGGTTGTTGAGTCTATTTTTGAACAACCACTACTCTCAAATATTTCATAATGATATGGACTTTTGTATATTCATACAAATTTAAGATTATTTTTATTATGCTGTATATATTTTTCTACTCTTGTTTAAGGTATTGCACATATGCAGCTCATTTGAAAAGATTATGTAAAGTGTTAGTCTTTAAAAGATATTTAGGATATTAAAAAGTACAGGATAGTAGGTAGTTATAATAATAAAACTTATAATCATGTTAATTATGTTTTCATGGTCATTCAGAGATATATTTTAGATAGAAAGAAGTCTTAAAATGATTCAAAGACCTACAGAATGTGGCACTAAGAATGTTTTAATCACATAAGGCTTTTCTTGACAGTGAGATATGTCTGCTCCTGCTAACTCTAATTTACTTCACAAAAAAGATGATTAGCATCGAAGAACCTCTATATGGAGTTTGCTTTCTTTGTGGCAAAAGCTAGCCATCTGGGCAAGAAACTGCCCTTGCCTCAACTACTGACAGTATGCTGTCCAAATCAGACACAAAGGACACAAAGAAAAGCATTTGCCATTTGCCAAACTTTGCCATGACAGGGTAGGACACTCCTTGAAAATCCCTATTTCACTGAAAAATCTGTCAGATATTGTGGGCCTTTAGGCCAAAAATGGATGCTCAATAATGCAAAGAAATCTTGGGTGACAGTCCAGACATCCATCTGTTTCTGTCATTTCTATAGTTCTGTAAGCTATTTGCTCTGCATTTCTGGTTTATTCAGGTAACATATATTTCTGGAGTATATGATGGAGTTGAGGACTGCAGTTATAGACCTCTGTAGTTATGATAGAAAGTAAATTAGATTCAGAACTCTGATCTCACCAAGATAGGATAAATAATAGACTATTTTCTCCAAAACTACAACATAAAAATAGACTGGACATTGTGGTTCAAACCAGTTCTTTTCAATGGTATACATAGTTTCTTTTCAGGGCTAATGATTCCTTTATGATTGTCATCAAAAGTTAATGTGTTTGGATATCTGCTCTTCTCACTTTCCCTTTCAGTTCTGAAGAATGTATCCCTTAAAAGAAGCAGGTAGATTCTGGTTGCCTGAAGAAGAGTACACAGGAAATAAATGTGATAGTCTTGCTTCCAGAGCATAGATGCAATGTTCTAAAAGGTATAGTTAGAAGTATTAGTAGCCAGTGGAAAGCAGATTGGGCATAGAACTCAGGCTGAGCCTATTTTTAAAGTGTATGATAGATAAGCCCAGTTTGAATTTAGCCCAAGTAATGAAACCTAATGATAATTGCATGATTTGTGGATGCAGCTGTGTACAGAGCACATGCCTAGATATGTGATGCTTTTAAGTTCAAAACCCAGCACAAAAATGTGCTAAAAGCATGATGATAAGATTATTTTCTCAAAATTGTTTAGGACCATGGGATCACATCACACTAACTCCTAATTTACAGTAAACTTGTACATGCAAACTTAATATTAATGTTTTTAGGCATAATACAAAAATTATTATTTCAGACTATGGAGAGCATAGGTATTGAGTGCAAGGATAATTTTATACTTGGTAGATGTTAGATTATGCAGGAAAAACAATTCCATCATACAGACTTGTAAATATCTACCCTTATGTTGATGGCACAGAAAATACTGATGCAGGGTTAAGAAGAAAAGACCAAGACCACCAATATCAGGCATTTAAAAATAGTGGTATCTCTAGAAAGCTGATATGCTTTTTGCCTTTCATCTACAAAAGTGAAGTGTATTACTCTCCTAAGAGTATGGTGATATTTGATGTTGATGAGAATACAGGGAGCATTGGTTTTGTGGTGACCTCTGTGATTGTAGCACTCTGGAAACAGTCAGTCTGTCCATCAGTGACTCTGCCACAGAAAAGCCAACAGACTTATTTTAAACATTCTTTGCACAGATAAAGAATTCAATCAAGAGAGTAAAGTGGGCATGATAACAAGCCTTCTTGGAAATGGATATTAGATGTGAAGTTAGTGACCAAAAACCGGTAGGGAGCATTGCTCATGTGTTCTGAACAGGCTTCCTCTCAATTAGAATAATTGAGAGGAAGAAATGATGCCAGCTGGTCAGTTAGTGTTGCGGGAGGAGCATCCCCACACTCGCATCCTCCAAGGTCTCTAGTGCTTGGTTCTACAGTGGCCTCTGTACAGCTTACAGAACCAAGGAAACATTTAAAATGAAAATTCCCTTAAGAATCAAAATAATTTGAATAAGAACTGTAAAATCATAAAGAAAATGTTTATTTAGTCATTAAATGAGAATTTATGGATTTTTCTATTATTCACCATAGGAAGTGCCTCAAACAATAGTCACAGGGTCCCAGGAACGAGGCAGTGTGTCTGCCACAAGTGTCAGCACCACTATGTTTTTAGCCATACCTCTGATTTGTCAATTACATAGTTTGTCTTTGCTGTCTCTAGGTTGTATGATCATAACAATTTATATAGTGTCTCTGAAGTTTAATTTTCTCATTACCCAAATGTTAATTATTATTAAGCATCTTTTTAAAATCATGAAATAAGGCTACACTTTTATAAAGATTTCATAGCTAAGGGTATGCAAGGAATGCTAACTACTCATTACTACCTCAACAGCAATAACAGAGCCATTAGCGAAAAGCAGGGGTAAAAGAACCTGAACTCACTGCTGAAGTGGTGAAGACAAAGCTGGGCAGATGCAGGAGCTCAGTCCTATAGTCATCACTGTAGGCATCTCATAGCTGAAGCAAGAGAATAATGGGAGCCCAGGATTTGATACCTACCTGTGCATCATAGCAAGGCTTATTTCTTCTTCAAGACAAGGTTTATCTTTATATCCCTGGGCATCCAAGGTTGACTTTGAACTCAGAGATTTGCCTGCCTCTGTCTCCCAAGTGCTGGGATTAAAGGCACTCCCTTGAAAGAATTTCTGTCTTTAAAAAGTAAAGTATTGGGATTTAACTATATAAATACATATGCTCTTCAGGCACTGTATTACTAAGCCATGTCCCATCATGTTTTATTTCCGCATTCAAAATCATTTCTATATTACCTGTTTCATTTGCGATCTCTCCTTCTGGGCAAAGGATGCAATCAAAACAACAAAATGGTTTCCCTTCAAGAGGCCTTTTCCTGAATCCAAGAACACAGCTTGGAGTGCAAAGAGAGATAGGAGTCTGGGTAGGGGACATGGAAGGAGAGAAACTGGTCAACAGTGAAATCTACAATTAGCATCCCCACATTGGAGTTCAGCGGAACTTCAGTGTACTGTAACAACAAGAAGTACCATGTTTTCAGAGAGCTTGACACTAAACATCTCTCTCTCTCTTGATCTTTTTATTTTATTTCATTCCACTGTTTTTGTTTTTACGTATAACAATTTATAAATTTAAATATCTTCTGATCATATCATCCCTTAAATCTGTCCATATTATCTCCCTACCCACTGAACTTTAAGGTTTCTTCTCAGGAAATAAATCAGAATCCCAATACAACAACAAAACCCCTAAACCTAGAAAATAATATATAACAGCATCTCATAAGAAAAACAAAAATCTCACCAAATAAAAGCAAACAAACGTAGTGGATTTATGATGTTATATTGTAAATAATTATCCCACCTATGAGTTTAATAAAAAGTGCTGATTGGCCAAAGGCAGACAGGAAGTGTGGGAGAGGCTACCAGAATTAGAAAACTCTGGGAACAGAAAGAACGGAGTAAAAATGCCACAGAGACTCCAGAGATGCCACATAGAAGCCAGAAGATGCAGAGGACAACTATGCTGCTCTGAGAAAGGTACCAAGCTGCATGGTTGAACAGGATAAGAATCATGGGTTAGATTAAGAGCAAGAGCTAGCAAGCACAACCCTTGGTCTTAGACTGATCAGCCTAAAATTAATGTAGGCACCTGTGTGTCTGTGTGGGTCTGTGGGTTTGCGAGACTAAACCTTGAGACTAGTCCTGAAAGTCTGGAACAGAAACCTCATACTACAAACAAATAAACAAACAAAAAAAGAAGCCTGTGTCTTCTGTTACTTGCTGGTGAACTACTCCTGAACGTGAGGCCTACCGTGGAGGAATTGCTTACCCAGGGTCATTCTATTAAATAATATAGATTTTCCTTCTCCAAGCAGGATCACAGACGTCCATGACTTTCCTATCACTGTGCATGCCTTTGATTTTCATCAGTACTGAGAGGTTCAATGTGAACAGTTCTGACAATAAGGGAAACAGATGAGTGGATTGTTTTTAAATGTAAATCAGAAAATCCTAACCTCAGAGACCAATTAAGTCTGCTGGTCTTCATTTGATTTTTTTTTTAACCAAGTCCATCCCTTCCCCTAAAGCCCTGACCTCTGTGTGATCCTCTTAGAAAACTTCCTGAGTTGCTTCTTCTTAACAGGTAGGCCAAGTGTCTAAAGACTTAATAAAAAGGACAAAGTGAGGTAACTCACCCTAATGATATTCTGCACCTTCCTTAAGCCCAGATATCTGTGGAAGTCCACTCTGAGGATTAGCACATGCTGCTGACTCCAAAGATACTCACCTCATTGTAGTATTCACCCCAAGTTATCAGTTCAGCATTTAGGGAAAAATGCTGAACACCATGGGATTCAAATACAAACTTGCCCACATTCACTAGAGCTTTGGTATCATCCTGCAGAGACTGGTAATTGAAGATGTCAAGCTTGGTCATCCAGCCTTCTTCATTTACAACACTCTCCTCATCAGTGTTCCTTCCAAGTTGGCCCCTTTTTAAGAATGGGTGAAGCTAAAAGTGAAAAATAACCTTCAGAACTTGAGCTATAAGGCACAGAAGTGCAAATAAACCTTGTTACTCCCTCATTCTCTGCCTATATGTTCCAGGAGATTTCATCATTGTACCATTTATAATATATTCATCATAGGGCTAATACATGCCAGATGTGGTCCTGTATGCTTTATCTGTATTAAAACAGTTATGTGCTATTGGCTAATTTGAAAATTGAACTTTTATAAATCACACAGGCAGTCAGCGATGAAATGAGAACACTGGGCTTTTGGCTGTTATTTATAAGCAACACAGGGGCAATTTGAATGAGATATTTTAAACTTTTAGCATTTCAAGAAAAAATATTTCTTTTTTTCACAAATATAAATTACCTAAGAAAGTGTTCCAATAAAATCAAAATTTTTATTTATATTTTTTAAAACAAAAATTTCATTTAAGAAAGGAGGTGAAAGCAGATATAACATGGAGAGCAGAATGGGATGGGAGCACATGTTATATAACAAGGAGAACACAATGGGCTGGGATCACATGTAACATACATGTAGAGTGCAATGGGATGGGAGCACAAGTGATATAACATGGAGAGCACAATGGGATGGGAAGCCATAAAAATGGGTAGGAGTAGGAGAGAAGAGATGTGGGGACACATTAGCAAAACCAAAGGTATATGAAAAAGTCACACAGAAAGCTACAACTTATAGGCTAACTTGGAAAAACATCATTTAAAAAAAGTTTGAACAGAAGTATTGCTATTTATTTTAAAACCCTCATGGCTGTATCAAGAAACCTCCCTTTTAGTTTGGGACCCCTGAGGACCCATGAACTACACAGGTTGTGAACATTGCCCCTGGTTTTCCATCAGAGCTGTATAGTAAGACACTGTTGTGAAGATACCACATGCCCCGGCTCCAAGACACAGAAGCTGGGCTGGAACTTAGCTGAGAAATGTGTTATTAGACAACTTCATTATTAAGCAAACATTTCAAGGTGTGACTGCACAGATGAATGGGGCTCTCTCATCATTAGGAAATATAAGTTTATGGAACCACCACTGTGTTATATGGTTTCCTCTTGACTGACACATTCTTTTGTGGTACTAACTGTGTTTATACATGGGATAAATTCTCCAACTACACTCAAGTAAGCTAAACTATTTTCGAAAGAGACAATACAACTAGACACTGCCCACAAGAGACTTAAGTTAGCCATAAGGAAATATATAAGCTGAAATTCAGAGGATGGAAAAAGGCATCTCATGGAAATGATAATCAAGTTGAGGATGGGCAGGAGTGAGGATGGAACTCAGTAGTAAGACCAGCCTATCATGCACAAGGGCCTGGGTTCAGTGCATAGCACTGAGATAGGTGGATTGATGATACATAGACAGGTACTAGATAGATAGATAGATAGATAGATAGATAGATAGATAGATAGATAGATAGATAGATAGATAGATGATAGATAGATAGATAGATAGATACAAAGATAGATAGATAGATAGATAAAGAGATAGATAGATAGATAGATAGATAGATAGATACACACACATACATACATACATACATACATACATACATACATACATACATATACACACACACACACACACACACACACACACACACACATACATACATATGTATGTAGTAGACAGGCAGACAGGCAGACAGGGATACAGGGATACAGACACACAGACAGATAGTTAGATGGATAGGTAGATAAATGATAAAATCCAGAATAGCTACACTTGAATGCTTGAATACAACTTTGGGGAGAGAAGAATTTAGGTCAAATCCTATCTTAAAAGGCAAAAAAAAAATCAAATAATGACTGAGGTAATTCATCCAGACAAAATTGTAAATGCACTCAAGTATATAAGTCAAATATTAATAGAGCTAAAATCAGAAAAAGGCCACAGCAAAATATTATTGTTGGATATCGGAATCTCCACTTTCAGGATGAGTAAATTATTCAGACTGAAAGTTGAAGAGAAATATTGAACCTGAAATTCACAGTAGATCAAATGAACTTGACAGATACTTACAGAACATTCTTTCCAAGAAACAGAATACATGTTCTTTTCATTTTAAAAGGCAATCATTCATTGCTTTTTGCCCAAGTCAGACAAGTATATGATAAGAAAATCACAGACTAGTATCTCAAAGAAACACATATGTAGTAATCAAAATTAAATTCTTTGTGGTATCTTATTAAAATAACACTGTGACCAAGTGTTTGGGATACAAAACTGGACCAATGTAATAAAATTAGTGAATTTGATGAAGCTCAGTAATAGATAAAGTAAAAAAAAAATGACATGCTTCTCTTAACAGATGTAAAAAACATCAGAAAAATAGTGGATACTTGTTAAATCAAAACTTTCAGCATATTAATAGGGAAGTTATTTGCTTCAATACTTTAGCTGTCATGTATGGCAAAGTCCATGCAGTATATTTAAAGAAAGTCAGAACTTCCTCAAATATGGTGCTGGAGAGACTGGATGTCTGCTGGTAAAATTTAACCAAATCTTTATCTCCCACACTACATGAAAATCAATTCCAAGTGTGCAAACACACTCATATAGACACATACTACTAAAACACCCAAAAAAGGGGTGAAGCACTTCTAGAGACAAGCATAAGCTAAAGCTCTCTGAGAACTCCAATAAATGACAACACAGATGATGTGGCAGTGTGGATGGGAAAATCTCAGGGACCTTAATCCTAATGGGGAGCTAGAGAAATTCATGGCTGCTGAGCCAGGTAGAGTTGTCTTGTCCAAGCATAAGTGCCCTAGCTGGTTATGAATACCATATCCAATGCCAAATGACCAGCCTTAAAAACATTTACACGTAAGCAACACTAAATAAGCTCAGCACATTGTACTTATAACATATATTTAATTATATCTTATTGTACCATCGAGGTTAGTGTGTTATGGGATTTCTGAGCATGCAAACAGTCAGCCTCTGACTCTTGTGTCCTCTCTTGGTCTCTTCTCATCTGTGTCTGACTTCACTGTGACAGTTACTATTTTATCTTATTATATTTTATTTTGTTATATGTAAGAAAACATGAGTGAATGAATGCACAAGCGAATGAATGAAATCCTAGCCACTAGGGCAAAGGTTAACAACTTAATGCTCACTTACACTGGTTGGGAAAGGGCAAGTCAGTTTTTCTCAATGGAGTGACATTGGGTCTATGAACCACTCCAGGGAAGGCACCATGTTCGTGAGCAGTTAACCAACAAATAATGGATTTCATGTGTGTGCGTGTGCGTGCGCGTGCGTGTGCGTGTGTGTGTGTGTGTGTGCGTGCGTGTGTGCACGTGCGTGTGTGTGTGTGTGTGTGTGTGTGCGCGCATGTACATGTGTGTGTGTGTGTATGCTCGTGGGTGTACACACGTTCTTGTATTTGCTTAGTGTTTGATATTTTGTTCTGTTCTTTTGTTTTTGGGTTTGCTTTTATTTTGTTTTCCTGGGGTCCTGTTGTATTGGGGTCTTGTTGTGTGTTTTTTTGAGGAAGAATGTAAAGCCAAGTGGGCAGGAAGGCAGCACAGATTTAGGTAGACATGGAGGAGGGGAAATAGGATCAAAATAAAGTTAAAATTTAAAATTTTTCTAAATAATAAAAAAGCCACATATTATAGAAGCCAGAGGCAGTGGATGACTATAAGAAAATAGGACATTCTGCCTCTGCAGGATGTCTGTGCATGTCAGTTCACAGCAGTTTTGAGAGCATACACAAGACTTGTTAAGCCCAGCCAGACCAAAAGAGCTGGGCATTAAGTATGACCCTTAGTTGAGATGTTATTGGCAATTGTCAGTTGCTGTAAGGGAATATCAGTTTTCTCTAAGAGAGTTGACCATGTTCCAGAAAAAGACAATATATCCAAAATTACTGGTGCAATACAGATTGGTCTTAATGGGGTTAAAGGTGGTGGGTTGCAAATTTGTGTGGGTAGAATAAGGGAGCATTGAGGAGGCAGAGATTAACACGATAAAAGCACTGTACAAAATTCTTAAAATTCTTGAATAAACACACACACACACACACACACACACACACACACACATGCACACTGCACACACTCCCAAATGCATGCATGCGTGCTGGCACATTTGAATGAAAAATGACCCTCTGGGTCAGGTGCTTGACTGCCTGGTCCATGCCAATAGAGTTATTAGTGGGAGTTTTAAGGCTATACAAGAAGTATGTCACTGGGATGGGCTTTTAGAGTGTAGCCTCCTCCCACTTGCAGTCGGTTTTCTGTGGTTTTTTTTTTCCAATTTGAGAGTAATTATGAGATTATAAATCAAAATATAGAACTTATTATACTCCAGGGCCCAGTATCCCACAAAAACAGAACCAACTATTGCTACCTTCCATGGGAGAGGAGCTGGGAGTACACCTTTATCGACTGAGTCTCCTTCCATTCTGAGTGACAGCTCCTCATGCACTGCTTGGGCAATGGCATATGCAGCAGCATGGACTCTGAAGCTCAAGGGTGAGGTATTCATGTCCCAAGCATGCAGAGCTCGTGTGTCCAGGGTGCCATTTTGTGCACACTGACTCAGTTCCCTGAGAAAGTGCTGATCAAAATATGGACATTCAAATAGTATTGACCACACATCCTGGATAAAGATATCATTAGGATATTTTCCAGGTTGAACACTTCTGAGAAAATCCTTGAATCCCAGAATTTCATCCATGTGAACAGAAAACAATAATCCTCCGCCAAAGTATGTATAACTTAGATGTTTTTCAATTGGTGATACAGTGATATCCCAATCCGAAGTTGTGATCCAGACATTACCAAGACGATCTCTGCAAAAGATGTTATAGACAAAACTCAGAAGAGAATATGTGTCACCAAATGCAACAATGACACTTGTCAGTGTGAATCTTTCCGTGAAAAGTTGCCTGTCTGTTGTGTCCTTAGCAGGGAATTTTGGAACTTTTTCTGCAAATGCAACACAAAGTCCATACTTTGTCATCTCTTTTGTGATGTCTGTAATGAATCCTTCTCCCCTCATGTCATCTGGGGCCACAAGGCCAATCCAGACCCAATTGAAGTACAGCAGCAGCTGAATAATCCCTTGATAGAGAGCCGCAGTGTTCATAGGAAACTGGTAAGGACTCTGGAACTGGACGCTGGTCCTGAGACTTTGGTCAAAAGGAGCATAGCTGATCTATATGGAAAGAAAAGTCACTATGTACACAAGACAGTGATTTTTATTCTCAAATGGTTTAGTTTATCCTACCACTTAATGCACCCTATGAAAAATTAAACAATTAAATAACTTTTTAAAGAAATACCGATTTATTTTCTATGACCCATCACTTAATTCTTATTGCTTGCATGATATGTCTTTCATTCTCCTTCTACTTTTAAAAAATATTTATTTATGTGTTTTGGAATGAATGCTCTATCTACATGTATCACTTTATATCAAATGAGCACATCAGATACCACTACTGATGGTTGTGAGCCTCCATGTGGTTGCTGCAAATTGAACTCAGAATCTCTGGAAGGGCAGACAATACTCTTAATCACTAAGTCATGTCTCTAGCTCTTCAAATCAAAATATACAAAGAAGGCCACAAGAGTGTCTATGTCCACCCTCATTTCTGGTACTACCAAGCTAATAAGAATATTGAAATCCATCATTTCCTACACCAACCTTTGTCTGTTTCTGATAATGAAAGTGGTCACTCAGTAATATAAAAAGGCATTTGTTCCTGTAAATTGCAAACCTAAAGTTAATTAACTGATAAAAAGGAATCTATGAGGCATTTTGAAATTCACTACTGAGATTTCTATTTCCCTAAAAGTTACCGTGTCTTATTTTTTTCTGTGAATCACAATTTAGTTTGTGGGATAAATAAGTTTGCTTGGAATAAAAACCTACTTGCTGAAAGTCTCTCTATACCCGATGACCATTGTCCACTCCCATCACCTTGCTATTCTTCTTACCAGGAAATTTGTATTGATATCTCTCTCTGAACTGAACTCCTGTGCATGCTTGGGCATTTCTTTTTGAAAATAAAACTAGACCATTGATTACCCTCACTGCTAAATCAAATTAGTAGTTATTAAAATTAATTTCACCTAGCCTAAAATTGGCATGAAATAATCCTTTTCTTAAAAATGTGTGTCTTAATGAGATCCAGGACTCTTCCTTTGATCAAGGAATGCCTTTCTTTGATCAAAGGGTGTGGTCAACACTGTCAGATCCCTTATTTAATCTTTATCTCTCCATGTAGGTGATATCAGAATATCAAAATGTTCCCAGGTCAGATTGATAGCTGATTTCCCTTTTGACACATTCCATAAATGATATCCTTCAATTATATGCCCATTGACCTCACATCCTAGCTGCATACACAGACTTCTCAAAGCACATCTAAATTTGAAGGTTTGGTGAACACTTCACTTATTGGATACAAAATCCTGATAATTGAATATTGACAATACATGTTAACTGGATGAGAGAGGGGAGTGTATTGGGGGAAGGAAATAACAAATAACATAATCATAAATACTTTGAGGAAGGAGACAAGTAGCATGCAAAATAGTAT